>CM031235.1:92917452-94117452 GCA_018340775.1 Taxus wallichiana var. yunnanensis | reverse complement strand
AAGACCTGTATTTTTGATATTTTAGAGTTTAGAACTTGATTTGGAATGACAGTCCCGAAAACCCAAAAAACGCCAGATTTCTGAAAACCTGAAATCCGAAATTCAAAAAACCATGAAATTTTGAAAGTCAAAATCTCAAAATTCTAGGAATACCCTTTTGAAGATTACCCCCCGATCTATCAACTGATGAAATTTTGACTTGTTTCGAGCAAGTTAAGTCCTTGAAAATCAATTTCAAAGTTCAGCCTGGAAGGTGAAAAATCTGGAATTGTAAAACCTGCAATTTTTTGGTCCGAATTTCATGAAAACTCCTTCAAATCTATGGAATGACCTCTTGGTCCCACCGGGCGTGCCAAAACTGTTGGTGTCGAATCACAGCACCCCTGGGACTCTGCAACTCGATGGGTTGAGAATCTCAGTGCGATTGCACAACATGGAGCTTTTCCCAAGTGTGGGACCTTGCGAAATCGGAAAAGCTCTCCGGATGAAGGCCGGCTCCTATTCCTCTGTTCAGATGCACACGTAAAAATGCAGAGGGTCTACTCAAAACCTAATCTAATTTTCCAAGGAGACAGGGGTAAGAAAATGCAGAAAATAAAACCTAAACTAACAGAGGTGATGCACCGAGGAATGAAGAACACCTGTCTTGCCAATAAACACAGACCAAAAAAATGTAATGCAAGATCATGCACAGATAACCAGATTTACAGTGAAAGATCAAGAAGATGCAAATAAACACTGAGAGGGTTGATAATCATCCACAGACATGCATTAATTTGCTCCAAAGATTGATACAACACACTGCAAAATGCCAAGAGGCAAAGCTGCATTACAGTTTTAAATGGGAGGTTTTAACTCCTGATTCACTGCGCAAAGAGAAGAAGGAGGGGCAAAACAAGAATGTCCAACCTTTAGAAATAAGCCCCTCCTTATAATTTATAGGAAGAATGAGAGGGAGAAGAGAGAGAAAGTCCAAATCTACCCCAACCACCTCAGGTTGTATTTAATTTATCTCATTATGGTGGTAGGTGAGGACCATATCAAACCCCAAAAGTGGAAAACTATATTTTGCATTTTTAAGAACTTGTTCCCACCAAATTAAAGATATCCAATCATAGTTAGGTAGAGGACGCCGTAGGCTTTCGAAAATTCCAACCTTGTGTGAATCGGAGCTCCCAGGTCAAAAGTTATGGCCATCCGAATATCGGGGGGAGTGGTCCGCTTCTGTCGGTGCTCGAATGTTGCGCCTCCCGAAGGTGCGCCTTGGCACATCCATATGCATGTTGACAATCCTTTTCGTGCGCCAAAGGCACAAATATGTTTGTGTCGACAACCCTTTTGTGCGCCAAAGGTGCATTCATTTGCATGTCAACACTCTTTTTGCAGGCGCAAAGGCGCAAATATGCTTGTGTCGACACATGTTTACGTGCGCCACTTTACCTGCGCCAAGGGCGCAACTTTTTCCGTGTCAACATTCCTTTCGTGCGCAAGGGCGCGTCTATTTTCTATGTCGACATCTTCTTCTATGCGCAAGGGCGCATTTACATTTGTGTCGACATCCTCTTATATGTGCGCTAAGGCGCAACTTTTTCCTGTTGACACTCATTGTCATGCACCATTTCCGTGCGCCAAGGGCGCATCCTTTACATTGTCGACACTCATTTCTGTGCGCCACTTTCCTGCGCCTTGGCGCATACATTCTCGTGTTGACACTCATTGTCATGCACCATTTCCGTGCGCCTTGTTCATGTCGAGGCATTTGAGCTTCTTTGATTTCTCCATTCTTCTCGCTTGTCTATATCTACCTGGGGAAGATATATACAACAACAACCTTCACCACCAAATTGGGAACCTATGCATATAGAAAAATGCCATTTGGGATGTCTAATGCCAAAGCTACTTTCCAAAGGGCAATGGATATGGAATTCAAGGGATATATCAAAAAAATAGTGCTGATATACCTAGATGATATTATTATATTTTCTAAAAGTGCGGAGACCATCTCTTCTTTCATTTGAGATAATGTTCCAAAGATGTAGAATGGAGTATCCTTGAATCCCAAAAATTCATATTCCTAGCTCATGAAGGCAAGCTCCTAGGCCTCATTATTTCCAAATAATGGTTAGAAATTGATCTAGAGAGGGTTGAAGCAACAAGAGCACTTTGCCATTGCCACGTCATAAGAAGGCTCTTCAAATTTTCTTGGAAAGAATCAATTTTTCTCGAAGGTTTGTTCCAAACTTTGCAACCCTTGTCAAGCCAATAACTATGATGTTGAAGAAAAGCTGTGGCATTTAAATGGATAGTTTAAGGTAAGGAAAGTTTTGAGGCAATCAAAGAAAATATCTCATGAGCTCCAAATCTCATTAACCTAGATTTCTCTAAAGACTTCATCCTTTATGCATTTGGCGGCGGTGATACAACTTCTACAATTTTAGTACAACAGAACGAAGAAAATGCAGAGCAGCCAATTACCTTCTTTAGCCAAATCTTTGAGGACTATGAAGTAAGGTATTCCTTCATTGAGAAGCATGTTCTTTCAGTGATTAGGAGCTTGAAGAAATTTAAGCATCTAGTTTTAAACAACAAGGTTCAATTGTTGGTTTCTCATGTGGGATTTAAATACTTCCTCCTCAAAAATATCTAAATGAAAAATGTGCAGGGTGGATTACTCATGTCATGGAGTATGACATTGAGATCAAAGTCACCAAGTTTTTCTGAGGAAAGGGATTGTGTGAGAAATTTGCCTTAAGTCAACCAATTGAAGCAAGTAAAGAGAAGAATGATGTTTTGGTGCTGCAAGATAGCCAAGAACAAAGAGATGTTCAAGAAGAAAATGGTGGTGTGATCACTCCTTGCTGGACCCAAGACATAATGCACTTCCTACAAATAGGCATATGCCCTCAAGAGATGAACAAATCCAAAAGAAGACATTGCAAGCTATTCCGTATGCACTTGTTGATGGTGTCTTGTTCAAAAAAATATCAATGGAGTGTTCTTTGAGATGCATTCAGACAAATCAGATTGAGAAAAAGTTAGAAGAGTTCCATGATGGATTAGCTTGGGGTCATTTTGCTGCAAGAGTGATAACTCTCAAGATCATGAAGTTTGGTTATTATTGGCCCAAAGTGTTTAGTGATTGTTATGTATGGATCAAGAGGTGAAAGAATTGTGCATTCTTCATAGGAAAAGAGAGGTTAGGAACACTTCCATTGCACCTAATCTTAGTTGACCACCCATTCATTCAATGGGGTTTGGAATTCATTGAAGTCATTAATCCAAACTCAAGCCAAGGGCAAAAATGGATTCTAATAGCAATAGACTACTTCACCAAATGGACTGATTGGTGCCACTCAAAGAGGCAAATTAATCTAGCATTCTAGACTTCTATGAGGAGATAGCAACCAGATTTGGTACACCTATCACTATAATATCAAATAATACATTCGCAATCATAGGATCAAAGGTAACTGAATGGGTTATTATAAATGAGATCTATTTGAGCACTTCATCAAATTATTACCCTCAAGGTAATGGCCAAGCTGAGTCCACAAACAAGAATCTATTAAGGATCATCAAGAGGAATCTTCATGAAAATCAGAGGACTTGGCACACTAAGCTCAAATCATCTCTATGGGCTGATAGGATAACTCCCAAGAGACCCATAGGTAACTCTCCATTCAGACTTGTTTATGGGAAGGAGGTAGTCTTTCCTATATCACTTGAGTTACCAACATTGGAACTCATGAAGCAATTAGAATTGTTGGAGTGTGAGCCCATGGAGGTTAGATATGTAGAATTGATGGAACTCTAAGAAATTAGAGAGCATGTAGCCCAAATAATGGAAAAGTACCAACCATTGATCAAGAGAAGCTTTGATAGGAAAGCTAAGGCTAGAACTTTCCAAGTTGGAGATTTAGTGTTGAAATGGGATGCAGACCGAGAAAATCTAGGAAGGCATTCAAAATTTGATGCCATTTGGAGTGGCCCCTACATGGTCACAAAATGCAAAAATAGCAATGCCTTCCAATTGTCTACATTGGATGGTGAGGAACTGATTCCAGTTAATGGAATCCATCTAAAGCATTGCTACTAGAAGGGAAACTTCTCACCTTATACATATTAGCTTAGATTTTTTCATTCCTCTAAGTGATTATGTACATTGTTTTTTTGTAGCTTAGATTTACATTTCCCTAAGTTCTTTGGCACATGTTTTGTTGCCCCAAGGATGCATCTTTTGCAGATCATGTTCTAGGTCAAAGTAATTTATCTACTCTCACAATCTTAATCTTAGATATTTTCTAATGAATTGAGACTAACAAGAAGTTGATTTCATGACTCCATGCCCAATGGATTGTTCAAGGCAGTTGGTATCTTCATCTAGCAGGAAGATGACCCCTCTAATTCGCCAAAATTGTTATCCAAAATAAGCCCATGCTTGTTTTGATTAACTTGTCTTCATTCTTCCTTCCTTTTACTGCAGCTAGATATTTGTAACTTTAAATCACTCAGAATTTCTGGATATGGCTTCATCAAATAGGATTTTTCTTCCCCATTCTAGAAAGGTAAATAATTCCTCCTAACTGCTTGTATTTTTTGAGTTATGGCTCGATGGAGTTTACAGTAAAAATTTCCCCTAGGCGGTGTGTGGAGCTAAGGAAGAAATTTTTCCAAAGGAGATTGTGGGTCGGTGGAAAGTGGAATAATTTTTATACTTATTATTTTGGCTAAGAGGGCACAAAGGTAATTTTTGGCCCGCAAGCCTACAGGTGCAAAGGAAGAAAATTTTCCTAAGGTCCGAGGAGGACACGTGGCCGCATATTAAGCAAAGCGAGAAGGTGGAGGATCAAAGGGAATTTAGAACTTAACCATTTTTCATTCCAAAGGGAAAAATTCACAAGGTGACCCGCACTTCCACCAGAGACCAAAAGTCAAAGTCAAAGCAAGAAGTGGAGGTCGGGCCGGCACAAGACTTCGAAAAATTTTCCTGTGGGAAAATTGGGTAGAAAGTTTTCTGAGCCCCACGGAGAAATCAAAAGGTGCCATGTGTCATCTAAGAAGTGGGGCGTGGAGATTTTTTTGAAAAATTTTCTAATTTGAAAAAGAGGGAAAAAGGGAGAATTTCGGCCTGCGAACCCAAATTTTGCCCTAATTTTGCCATTTTTCACCTAAATCTTTAGAAGGGCATATCTTTCGCACTTTGAGCTCGATTTTTGTGATTTGGGTATCATTAGAAATTTGTTGAAATTATCCACATGATGGACTATTCAATTTTGATTTTGGTGGGGTTTGGTGGGAGAAAACGAAGAAATATCTCTAGCACGGGAAACAATGTAGAACCGACCCCCAACCACCAAAAATGATGAAGATCTAGCACCATTGGGAAGATCTCGGCCTCATCTATGCCATGGAGATCTGAAACTTTAATTTTGGGGAGGTTAGGTGGGAGAAAAATGGAGAAACGTCTTCAAGATATTAATGCAGGATCTATTTTGCCCCAACAACCAGATTGGATTTGATCTGATCTGCCATTTCCTCCTCCTTCGAGGCACCAAATAAGAAATTGATGTAGTCAAGATAGATTTGGGGGTAGATTTTGTGGGAGAAATTTAATAGCAGTGGTTGAGCTTCAAACTATTTTCTCACTTCTCTCTCTATCTCCCCTTGGTGTTGAATCTATAAAATAAGGTTGAAACTCATTGTAAAGGGTTGGACAATTATTTCTTGTTTTGCAGACTCCCCTCTTCCCTTTGGCAAGTGAATTCATGGAGTTTATCAGACCTTCCATTAAAATTGCATGTATTTTTACCTTGTGGCCATTTGTAACACATTGTATCAATCTGTAGGGCAATAATACATGCCTGTGGGTGATTTTTACCCCTTTTTTGTCTTCATTATTCTTAGTTGATCTTCTATTACAAGATTAGTTATCTGTGTTTGGATATTACATGCAAATTTCTAGTTTGTGTTTACCAAAAAACAATTATTCATCACTCCTTTGGTGTATCACCATTTTTTACATAGTTTTGTTTCCTTTTATATCTTTTAACTTTGTCTCCTTGAAATCTAGAGTAGGATTTAACATTGAACCTCTGCAAAATTCATGCATACACCTAAACAGAGGGGTAAGACTGAGCTTTCTCTATAGATTTTCTCACCTTGCAAGGTCCCACACCTTGAGAAAACTCAGTGTTGTCCAATCACACTAAATGACCCAATTCTAGACTTCATATCTGAAGGTCATTTAGGGAGTGCTATAGATTTGCACTAACAGGTATATGAAGAAAATTATGCACCTAATGATCTAGAGTTTATTGTGATTGTTCATGCATTACACATATGGAGACATTATTTTCTTATAAAACCTTTTAAACTCAAAACATGCCATCTTGGGCTCAAGTACATCTTTACGCAACCGAATCTAAATGTAAGGAAATGAAGGTGGTTAGAGTTCCTAGAAAATTAAGATTTTGATATAAATTACATTAAGGGTAAGGAGAATAGGGTGGCTGATGTTGTAAGCCACATAAAACATATTGTTTTTATAATTACTCTAAGAAATCAGTTCAAGGATGAAGTAAAAATGAGATACCCAATGACCCCTACTATAATCATGTTAAAAATTTGAGAAAAAGATTTGAAAGACAAAAGTTACAATGGTTTTAAGCTAGAAATAGATGGTATTGTGTGTTATAACATAAAAATATATGTAACAGAGGGTAAGGAACTCAGAACTAAAGTTATGAGAAAATTTCATGATGTTGCCTACTCGGGACACCCAGAATAACAAAAATGATTGTGGACATAAAAAGCAAAAAAATTGGAAATTTTTGAAAAGGATGTGATTATTTGTGTTTCATAATGCTTGGAATGTCAACAGGTAAAAGCTAAACACTCACATGCAATAGGATTGCTATATCCTCATAACGTGCCGAGAATATAAATGGAAAGTTATAAGTATGGACTTTTTCCAATGTATACCCATGTCCCACAATAAACATGATCTTATACTTGTGGTTGGAGACAAATTAACCAAGGTGGTACATTTTATAGAAATAAATTTTAAGGACATTTGACTTATAATAATAAAAGGATTTATGACGGGAAGTTTTTAGATTACATGGAGTTCTACAAGTAATAATTTTAGATAGGGACTCAAGGATAACTTCTATATTTTGGCACACTTTCCATGTTTCCTTAGTGAAAAAACTAAACATAAGTTTTTCCTACCATCTTAAAATTTATGGTCAAACCAAAATAGTAAATCAAGAGTTAGAAGGTTAACTAAGGATGTATTGCATGGATCATAAATATAAATGGGAAGAGTACCTTCCCTTCATAGAATTTTATTATAATAATACTTATCACTCTTCCATTCATATGGCACATTTTGAGGCCTTATATGGCCATAGGTGTAGGAAACCTATTAGATGGGACAATCTTGAGGATAGAGTATTTATTGGACCATAAATGATATTAGAAATGGTGAAACAAATTAAATTAATTCAAGAAATATTGAAAGAGGAAGAAAATAGATAAAAAAAAGTCATGTAGATTTAAAAAGAAATGATAGGAAATTTAACATGGGAGATAAATTTTTCCTAAGGGTAAAGCCTAAAAAGAGTTCCATTATGTTTGGCAAGTTAGCAAAACCATCTCCTCGGTTTGTAGGTCCATTTAAAGTCTTATAGGTCATAAGACCAGTAGCCTACAAAGTAGTACTAGCTCCCACTTTTTCCAAGTTACACGACATATTTCATGTATCCTTTCTTAAGAATTATATACTTGATTTAACACATGTACTTAATTGGGATTCATTACGGTTTGATGATCCAAGAGTAATCACGGTTGATCCTATAAAGATATTAGAAACACACAAGTTGCACTTGAGAAATCATGAGGTTACACAATGCAATGTTCAATGGGACCGAAACTCCTAAGAAAGTTCCACTTTAGAGAATCTAGAATATATCCAAACTACTTTTCTGCATTTTTTCAATAATTTTTAAGATTTTGTTTTTGTTGTAGTGTTAAATTCAGGTTTCATGTGAAGTTATAGATAAGTAGATCCTGTAGATAAGCTCGCAAATGATTATAGAGGCTATGATACTTTTTGATTTGTAATTACTACTGAAAATTTTATTAATGAACCTATAAAATCTATCATCTGGGTAATAATGATTTATTTCAATAGATTATATGAGAATTTTCAAATTATAAGGGCTATTGTGACCTTTATGATTAATCTAAAATCATACTCTTACAAATGTTTAAAGATGATTTGAAATATATATGCAAAAATGAATGATGGTTTGGTTTATCTTTTTATCTTTAAATCATTGAGATGATGATTATTCTAAACGGTGGATTATATAAGATCCCAATTTTTTTGAAAAAAAAAGTTATTTTAAGTATAGTCAAGTCTAACCATGGTTAGAAAATACCATCATATTATGTGTGCATCAATAGTTTTAATGGATTGGGTTGATACCTTTTTAGAACCTAGACTTTTCATGATAAAAAAATAGAAGAAAGAACATAGATGAGTGATATGGTAATGATACATTTTTAATTGTTTTGTAGAGTTGATGTTTGACTAGAAATAATATGGTTTGATAGCTTTTGTAACGATGTTCTTGGACATTTTGTTTGGCTTCTTAATGACTAGAAATTATATATTCTATTTTCCTTGGTAACAATGTTCTTGGACATTTTTTGAGCTGCTCATTGACTAGAAATATTATGTTTTATTTTCCTTGGTGATGATGTTCTTAGACATTTTGTTGAGCTGCTCATTGACTCGAAATAATATTTTTATTTTCCTTATTAATGATGTTCTTGGACATTTTTTGAGCTTCTTATTAACCAGAAACAATATGTTTTGTTTTATTGGTAATAATGTACTTAGACTATATGATGAGCTACTCATTGAATAAAAAGAATATGTTTGATTGTTTTTGGTAATGATGATTTTGAAACAGCTTTGTTTATATTTAGCTCTTGAATGATTATTTATTATAGCTGAAATAATGTTGTATGAACCTTGTTATTAGTTGGAGATGTAATCTTTGAAATAGAAATTTTGATGTTCTAATAGCGATCATTTCAGTTGTGTCTTATTGTTAATCATGAAGCATTATCTTTCGAGTTTTTTTAGCATGTGCTAGTTGCTTAAAGAAGCATGCCCACTTTATTCCTATTTATTAAATAGTTTCCATAGATAAATGAAGAAATATTCCTACCAGTTCATTTTGGGCGAGATCATATCACTACACCAATATTTGAAAAAATAAGCCGTCACATGGGGATATGCGGAATCTCATATCTTGTGAATTTTTATCATAGTCTCATAATGAATGAGTTGATTAGATTTCAAGTTTTAAACGAGATATTATCTTGGTTTTTATAATGTAATTGTCGGGGATTTTTGATGCATTGGATTTATACCCAAAATCAATATGTGAGATTTTATGTAACTATTTCTTACACCACTTCTTGTATGACTTATTGCTCATTATATTTTAATATGAGGTGACTACTTGTATTTATTAAAATCTCAACCATAGTAGATATTGAATTTTAGAATTTTAGAATCTCTCTTATTGTAAATTGTTAGATGCTAATTAAACATTATATTTATTTAATGTTTACCAATATACAAAAATAGTAATGGGAGGTTAACATAACATTCAATTTCCTTTTTAAATGCTGAAATAAATAAACTACTTAGATGCTTAAAGTGGATTGGGAAATATATAATAAAATGTATTTTTCGATGATTATGACACTAAATTGTTATGGTCGTAAATTCTACCACCTAGAAGATGAAAATGTGTTATTATGGAAGGATAATATAATTAAATTAAAAAAGAATATCCAACAATCAGAACTAGAATGTGTTGGTTGGATATTTTGTCACACCAAAATATGAGGTTCAACCACAATTCATGTAAATCCCTCCTTAAAGATAGGTGAGGTTGCCTATTTATTACTAATCTAAAACACAACGGAAATAATATGTATAGTATTTAAACTAATCTAACCATTGGGGTTGGGATAGAATCTCAAAATCCATATCCACACTAGGTAAAGATGTTTTTGTTTTCCGAAATGGAATGGATCAGAAAGGAAAACACAATGGAAAGGAAATGACGGGAACATATTTTCTTTCGAGCAAACCAAGATCACAAAATAACCGTATGAGTTCTAGATAACAAATGTAATGTAATGTTTGAAACAATTAAAATGATTGAGAATGATAAACAAATAATAGCTTAATATCCGAACATAAGAACAATATCTTAAGAGATATGAATCTCAAAAAACAAAGTTTGCAAAAGTAGCATCGATTTCTATTCCTCAAATTATTAAAAGAAAACACAGTTTTCTTCTTCTTCACAATAGTTCTCAATATTCCAAAAATCTCAACCCTTTGGAATGCATAATCATCCCTTATTTAAAAAAAAGAAGTTGAGAGAAAAAACGATAAATTCTAGAAAATAGTCTTTTTAATGAGAGTCCTATTTTCTTGACTCTCACGCAAGAGACCAAGTCAAAATTTTCTTCCTATGTGACGAAACAAAACGGAAAAAGACATGTCAATTTCAAGATTGAAATTACATGTAACATTTTGCTTATTCTATATCTTCATCTTTGTCTTCCTCCAAAAATCTTGTTTGTCCGAAATTCTTGAAATTTTTGGATTATACCTTGCATATCATTTTCATCAGGTGTGGTGGAATGATCACTCAGAACTTCACATGTTTCTTAAGTATCGATAGCGTTGCGGGAAGATTTTCGGTCTCTTGTTGAGTTTCCTCGGGGTCTCCAAAGAATGTTCAATTTTCACAAACCTATCAATGATTTCCATGTTGAATCCATAAGTTGGTTCATGCTGAATTGATTCTTGGATCTGTTTGTAAAGATCAACAATAGGTAGGATACCTGAGCTTTCACTCAACACCTTAGCACAAATCTTGACTAGGTCTTCTTCTAATTCATTTTTGCCATTGACTGATTGATCTCTTGATTCCCTCAATTTGTTGCAAGCTTCATTGAGAATATTTATTCTGAATCTAATGGCTTTGGTTAGCTGAAAATGTTTATCCCCATGTGGAACAATGCCTTCTTTGACCAAGATGCGGGATGGAACCTATTTCAGTGTTTGGAGAGCTTCAAAATTTAACTCTAGGTTCCCAATCTATGCTCAAAATTCATCATCCATTTTCTCTCCATCCTTCTTTATATCCTCTAAGGATTTGTAAACTTCCACAGTGTCCTCAATGACTTCTTTTCCTGCTGGGAGAAATCTTTGGATCCATTCATCTACCATTCTCCCTTCTCATTAATCTTCTCGATCATGGGTACTAATGAGAAATCATACCCGATAGGAGTATAGGATGATGGTGTTGACTTAGGAGGCTTCGAGAGCTTGAGTAGCACTTCTATTAGTTGTTGTAATTTCTTTGTTAACTCATATTTGTTTTCCTTAGTTTCCCAAAGCATTTGGCACAACACATTCATGGCATCTTGTGCATCCTGTTATGCTCCCTCTGTTGTTACTTTCCCTAGAGCCACCCTTGTGATTTGATAATATGTGAAAATTATATCATCCTTAGTTTTATCAGCCGTGGGAGTAGCAATCTCTACAAATTTATGCCCTGAGGCATCCACTAAAATCCTTGAGACTGTTTTGGGTTTCTTGGCCAACTTGGTAGGAGTGACCTTAAGGGAACTGAAATCAAAGGATGGTAATGAAACAACCACCTTCCTCTTCCTCGGAGTCTTATCTACTAACCATTGAGACATATTGGAAGAATTTACTCCCATTGCAGGTGTTATGGTCACATCTTCAGATGGAGGAAGGTTAGCTTGTGGAGTGGTAACCACTATAAGTGTAGCATCCATGGTAGGGAATGAAGGTGCATTAGGAGGAGGCATGTCCATGGTTAAGTGGGCTATAGTGGGGAGAGATGAGAGGTAAGAGAAGATACTAGCCATATCTAAGGAACTTGGTGAAGAAATCTGAGGCAAGGAAGGTTGAATGGGAGGAGGTAAGGATTCCAAAATTAGAGCTTGAGAGGTGGGAGGAAGACTTACCTCTAATGAACTGTCTACCAAAGGAGGAATGGAAGGTTGAATAATCTCTTCACTTGAAGGAAGATTCCCTTGTTCTAGTTGTGGAGGTGAATCAGGAACCTCATCTGTTTATGGGAGAGTGGCCACTTTGGTGTAGTTACTTGATCTTATCCCTTTCTTAAAAACTTAACATTCATTGGCCTTTTGGAAGGGTTCTTATCCTTTTCCTTTTTCCTTTTAAGGATCTAGCTTGCAAAACTCCCTTCTTTATAACCCATTCCCCAAGAAATGAGCCACGCTTTAGTACGGGAAAGAATTTGAGTGGCTCTTCCCGTGATATAAGCTTTCTCAAAGAATGGACCAATCAATGGTGGGAAAACATACTTATCTTTGTTTAACCCATCACATGAGGTGTCAAGGACACTCTCGTTGTCCTTAGTGCCTTTTGGGATTTTGAGATAAATCTAAGCATCTGGATTTCTTCAATTTTCAACTCTTTATTGTCCTTTCTTGAATAACAACCTCATCCCAAAGATCAACCCAAATATCTTCTATGTTGGCAACATGTAGATATAAAGTCCCGTATGTTTTAAGGATTCCTCGGAAATCAAATCCATCTCTATGCTTCATGTACTTCTTCAACTTGTCTTGAAGGTCATGCACCAAATTCTTAGCTTTGAACACCATTGAGCACATGTACCTTCGATGGAAATAGGGAAGGATACAACAGCCTTGTGTTTTCTTTGTTGGAATTTGTGGAAATCCAACAATTGTCTTACCAACTCCATTAGGATCAGCTTATCACCTGGGAATCTGGGATATTGGAAAGGATCACCTAGATACATGACCACCCAAAGATATGTGAACTTCTTGAACTGTAAGAAGATATAACCCCATTTTGATACTTCGGCCCATGCTTCGTCAGAGACTCTTCTTTTCCTTAGATCAGGGTTCATCCTGTAGATATTTTCATAAAATAAAACATCGTTCACTCTTCTGAATTGATCCTTGGAACCCTTAATTGTCAGCTAAGGGAAATACCAATATATATTTTTTGTTACCCTATCTCCTTTTGCATCTAACCCTGGATAATTTCTAATGCCAACTGCTGCATATGTGACATATGATGACATATAGAATTTTCCGTAGTCAAGATCTGTCTTCATCTAGGAATCAATCTCATCACTTATGAGACTGCTCTAATTGATCCCTTCGTTTTTCTTCTTCATAATAACCATGGTGATACATCCATCCTTGGAAGTTCCTTGACTCGGGAGTCCAAAAATTGACTTAGCAAGGTGATGATGTCACTAATTTAAAGGATGAAATCAATCTTGGGGACAAACTTGGGAAACCTTGAGACGGCGGTGGCTTGGCCTTGATCAAGAAATTTTTATCCACATACCTAATGTAGTCTTCGATCTTTGTCCCGAGGATTTCAGATTGACTTAAGATCTAATTCAACATATTCTTGAAAGTGGGTAATCTTAAGAGGTCATCAAAATAACCCCTGTCCAACTTCACTATGACTTCTCCTGCTTGATTTTTCACTGAGCGAGAGTCCGAGTCATAATGGGAAGCACAGGCAAAAATGAACTCAAGGCATTGAGAAGACATTGGGAATCCTTACGTAAGAGGGAGGCCACTGTTGGTTATTGACTTCATCTAGGGACTTTGAGAAGAATCCTTGGTTCTATTCCAAAATCCTCCATGTCAATGTTACCAAGCTCTATATCTCAAATGTCGTAATTGCAATCTATGTAGGAGGGGGATTCCATTTTTCGGTACTTGTATTTCATCTTCCTTGACCTATCTGACTTATCTTTAGATGATCTAGGATCTGACATGAGAAATCCTGAAGAAAGAATTCCTAGACAACTCCTATCTGAACAATCGGACTTGGAAGCTTGTTGAGCAACCCCCTAGACCTGCCACACTATCTAGATTTTAGGACTTGCAAAGCACCTAATGAAACCCGACACACTAGAATGTATGTTAGAAATAAAGTCTTGTTGGACACTTCACAAAACCCGATAGACTGCAGAGAGTGTTGAAACTTGGTAGGTGTCAGACACTTGGTAAAACCTGATGCACTGGTAGAAACAAGGAGATGTTGAACACTCGAAGAAACCTGATACACTGCAAAGTGTATGTCAGAGATTGATAGATGTCTGACACTTGATAAAACCTGATACACTAGTGGAACTTGGAGATTGTTGAGCACTTGATGAAGCCTGAAAAATGGCGGAAACAAGGAGATGTTGAACACCCTACAAAACCCGAAAATAAAGGAATCAAGTTTTTGAGGTGTCAGGACATGTAAAATTCCTGCCATTTCACCAGTTAGGAATTTTAGATTTTTTCAATAATCAATAGGGTATATTCCATGGGATAAAATAAATAAACTCCTAGGGTGAATTCCAAACAAGAAATTTCAATGGAATTCAACACAAAATGAAGAAAACAACCTAAAACCCTAAACCTAGAGGAAAAATAGGAAAGGATGGAGAACATCAAAAGAATATTTCAAATACGAATCCAAAAGACCTCAAATCGGCAAGAAAAGTAAAATACCTTTAGTAATCTTGAAAAATAATAAAAAAGAGCACACAATTGATCAAGAAGCTCAATCGGGTTTAGAGGTTATAGGCACAAGAGTGAAAAATCCACACAACAAATTTACAGGTAAAAATGACATGTAAAATTGGGTTATTTATAAAACCCTAGCATTTATAACACTTCACCTAACATGTGTGCCAACTACCCGATAACTCATAGTTAATTCCATTTCATCATGCTTGGAGTTCCCGAAAACTCGATACAAAGGATTAGCTATCAATTCGGGTTTTGGGTTTGAGAAGCAGATGACACGAAACACGAGATCTTTGGATGTTCCAAGGTTCAAAAAGCGACACAAAGGAACATATCAGGTTTCAAGTTTTAGAAGTTAAGCAACATGTAGCATGCTTTTTCAAGTCATGTTTCGATGTTCATGAGTTGAAAACTTGAAACACGACTTGTTTCGAGGTTTTGGGTTTCGGGAAACAATTTGCATATAGCATGTAATTTTTTTTTTCATGTTGTTGAAACTGAAAAAAACTGAAAAATCTCCTCAAAAGGGAATTTTAGGAGATTTTTCCAAAAAATTCTATGGTTATCTTAATTTTAGTTGGAATCACTAAAATGAGATAACATAATGGAGGTAGTGGTGATCAAACTAGTTAATTAAAGATAATTAATTAATTGTTTCATGATCATTTAGTTGATCAATTGATTAACTTACTTAAAAGTCTTACCATAGAGTAATTACTTGGGGATGGGAGCAAGTATACGGAAGATAACTAAATTAAGTAAGTCTTCTTGAATATAGTGAATCTTGATAAAGAACTAAGGGATGGAAAATAAATACATTCACTAAACTAGTGAATATCATTTCAACAACATACATCTAATTTTTTAAGATGATTTCTACGAGAAATAAATAAGGGGTGCGTAGTTTTGAGGCTATTAATAACTAAGTTGGAAGAAACATGAAGATATTATAAGGGCCTAAGTGTCTAACATGAATTTCAGCCAACTGTTATCTACTCTCGAATGTAGGGACTACTGATAATAGGTTGTTATTGAGTGTTGTTGTGGGGCCTTGTTAGCAGATTCGTCAAGATGAATTTAATCTAGTTAAAGATAAAATAAGAACACATTATGATAGTTATATTCCATTCGAATTATTAGAAAAACAATAGCGAGAAATGTACTTAGATCTCTTTGGTGTTTGTAAGAAGGAAAATAGATTGAAAGGTCCATTAGGCATATTAGGAGATGGGTAGATACATGATGCTGAAATAGTTATATTTCAGCATTTCAGATGTACTATCTCATAATAAACCTAGCTTGTCCTTGGTACCTATTTTAAAACTGAACTCTTTCTTAAGTTAAAATAAAGTAAATGTAAAGTTAAAAGATATAAATAACTATGGAAGGGATATTTGTGAAATGGCGGAAGAATTAAACTCATTTGACTAGTGTGTGGTCTTGAGTTTAGGTGTAACCATCACTAAAATTAAAATTTGGCCAAATTAATGTATGGATGGTTGTGCATTGTTTGTTCACGTAGTCCAATTAAAATTATCAAGTAACTTTGATCATGAGAATTTCAAAACTAAACATGAGCTAGACAATGGTCGAATGCTAGAATACAAAGCCAAGAAACTAGCCTTAGGGTAGACCCAAGGACATTCACATGGCTCTCATAACCTTAAAAAGGTCGAGCCAAAATACTAGTAAGCATTGTCACTCAAAGTAGTGATGAAGAGAGATTGTGGAGATCTGGATGCACCCTTATCAACCACACAGGTCTTACACAGATGTTGTTGGATAGATCAAACAGACAAATCTGATTTACTAAATATAATTAAATAAATATGTTGGTTGCAATTGTGTGTATTACTTTATGTTTGAAAAAAACAAAATAGTTTCCTCGTTTTCCAGTTCTTGTATTTTCAAGTGTTACATTTGATCACTACCTCATTAAAACTACTCCATGATCCACAAAAAAATTATGGATACCATGGCTTGCCTTGCCACTCAAATACCTTCCTCACCTTGAGAATCAAAAATATTTGACACAATACAATGATTACATTCTTCTTCTTATAATATTTCTCACATTAATTTTGTGGGGAACTTCGATACTAACCCATCGACATTTTTATAAGCATTTCAATGACTAACTCTCACTTTCCATCCTACATATGGATCTCACTTGCAATGGGCAACGATATTTCCTTAAAAAATCTCTTGTTCCTTCATCATGGGGGTCTTCTCTACAAACATGGCTTTGATGGTATCCTCTTATGGTGCCTCACCAGTTTTGAAATCCCATACGCCATCAAAAAGATTCATGATGGTATTTTTGGTGGACATTTCAGTGTCCTCTCTATTGTAAAATGTATACTTCAACTCGGATATTACTAGCCAACCCTTAACCAAGACTGTTGTGACTATGTTAAACATTGTGTGAAGTGTCAACAACATGCTAACCTTCATCATACTCCTAGTCATGCCTTACAAGTCACCAGAGACTTTTGGCCCTTTTCTCAATGGGGTTTGGATCTCATTAGAGAGATTAACCCTCATTCCTCATAACGTCATCATTGGATCATCACGGTGACTGAATATTACACTAAATGGGTGGAATCCATCCCTCTCATTTCTACCAAATCTAAGAAAATAGTTGAATTTATCAACCACCATATCATTTTTCACTTTGGTGTTCCTCATCGCCTCATCACTAATAATGGAAAACAATTCAAAAACAAAACCCTATGCAAACTATGTGAAAAAATTGGTATTCAACTCAGTATCTCTTCACCATATTGCCCATAAGACAATGGTCAAGTTGAATCTACTAACAAAACCCTCAACAAAATTCTTATGAAAGTGATTGATGACACTAGTAAGGATTGGCACATGCACACTTCTTTCACCTTATTGGCTTATCACACCATCATTTTCACCTCTACCACTGCAACACGTTTCTCTTTGGTCTACAAGATCAGAAGTCATCTTACCTCTCGAAATCCAAATTACATCTCATCGTAAATATCTTAAAGACTTCCTCTCCGATGATGAATTTTATTGATAATGTTTTCCACAACTTGAGGTACTAGATTAACATTGTTTAAATTCTCTAGAACATATCCAAATCTACCAAAAGTGCATCAAGTGTGCTTATGACAAACGTGTTAGCAAAAAAACATTCAAAACATTCAAGATTGGTGATCTTGTCCTGAATGAAGACCAACATATAACCAAAATGGAGAAAATTAAATGAGGCAAGTTTTCTCCTCATTATGTCAGACCTTACATTGTCACCCATACATATGGATTAGGAACTTATCGTTTATCTTCTCTTAAGGGTAAACCCGAGCTTGAGCCCCTTAACGCTTTACATATTTGACAATTCTATTACTACATCACTTTATCTCTCTTATATGCTCATCCCTTAAGAGAACCTCTCCTTCCACCTACCTATTTTAAGGAAAAATGACTCAAACAAAATTGTGTGATTATCCATCACCATTCAGCGTTATCTTGAATATGAGTACCATGGCTTTACTCATGACATGACTCTCATGGATAAATTTCATCCTTTTCAGGATGGAATCCCATGGCCATTTTTAAGTTTAAATCCCTCTTTATAGCTAACCTTTATCTTGTTATAGTTTTTCCTACATAAAAAGGCCTATACTCCTCTATCTTCTTGTCCACAACTACAAGTCCAAATTGATGCAAAAATTTCAAGATAAAAAAATTCTACTCCTTGAGTCAAACTTCTCACAAATAGATGATTCCCTCATATGAACATCTATGTCTTTCTATTTCTGTTATAAGTAGACTGCTCCCTCGAAGTATAAATTTAAAAATCTAGCCACCTACTGTACTTAGTCTATCAAAAAAGAAGACTAATCTCTATTTGTTAAAAAAATATCTTGGATCTTCCCAAATTGATTAGATTCACAAAGACCTCATGGAGACACTATTATTCATCTCAATATAGACTTCACACATCGATCAGTCTATACATGCAAAAAAGAAAAAAGAAAAAAAAAGGTCAAGAAAATAACAAACTTTTAGTCATGGACTTACCTATTCTAGTTTTGGGTATCTTATAGAAGGGGCATGTTGTCCCACAATAAAGTTACGCTAAAAAAACCACTACACCCTTCCCTATTTTACTTTCTCCTACCTACTTAAGGGATTTGGTGCTCATGAGACACTTTTTGATTAAGTAACTTCTTTAAACTATATACCTATCGCTCATGTAACATATCTAGGGTCTATGTTCATAAGCCTATTTGTATGGCCATTATGGTCCTTTCCAACTATGGAGCATTTCGATTCTTTTTAGTTCACCTCTGCCTACTTGTTTCTTCTTTAGTAGGATGAGACCATCAAAATTTAATTCCAAAACATTATACATACTCATCAAATCAAATAAAAACAAAAAACAACACCATACCTATACCAATCACACAACCTAACCAGTTACCCTTTCTATTTTTCGGCTCAACACTTGACCTTGCCTATTTTTCTACCTTGCCTTACCAAGACCATTTTCCTTACCTAACCTACCTATCATAAATCTTCTACCTTGCCTTACCAAGATCATTTGTCTTACCCAACCTACCTATCAGAAATCTTATTCTTCCCTATCCTATGGGAGAACTATATCGGCTGAGGCCCCTTTTGCAAGGGCTATGTAGGAAGCACTTCGAAGACATGAGGTCTTCAAAGGTTAGCTTGACCACCATTTTCTACCCTCTTTCACCTTTGTGATGTTGTTTGACCATAATAAAATGCCTATACATCTAGTTTCCATAACATCAATAACATGGAAATTAAACCAAACCATTCCTATATGTCTAGTTTCCATCACATAAATAACCTAGAAATTAAGTCGATCCATTCCTATCATATAAGTTTCCATTACATGAATACATTGGAAATCAACCCAAACAATAAAAACCAAAAAAAACATAAACCAAATCATGCCTATCATCTAGTTTCCATAATATGAATAAATTGGAAATTAAACAAGACCATTCCTATAATCGGTTTCCATAACATCAATAACTTGGAAATTGAACCAAACCAAACCTATATATATAGTTTCCATAACATCAATAATTTGGAAATTAAACAAAACCATACATATCATTTAGTTTCCATAATATCAAACTATCAACTTAAACCAAACCATGCCTATAATTAGTTTCCATAATAACCATACATTGGAAATAAAAACTACACATAAATTAAATAAGTGTTATCATATATATACTGAAAAGTGTGTATGTCAATACAATGAATATAAAAATACAAATAAGTATCTCAAAAAATCTCATGTACATCTAGCCTCTTCAACATGCGGGCCAATATGTATAAGTCAAAAATAAAAAATAAATAACATCTCCATATCTATATCATCTTTAGGAGGGCCCGGAACCTCTTCCAGTATCTCCTATCCCCTCACCTAGCATCTATCTTTGTGAACTAGTCAGCTCGACTTGCCCTACCTATGAGACCGGTGGCTTCATAAATTGTTGGCACTACGGGTCCGTGAACTACACCTCTCATTGGTTGTCTACTAGGCTCTGTAAGTAGTGTAGCTTAAAAATTGATACCACTCTCTGTAATCCAATCCTCATAATACCTAGCCTTTTCCACAACCTCTCTGTATCAACCCATCGATATTAGTTTTGGTGCTGGTATCACTATCTATTTGTGTCCCCGATTTGTGGACCTTATTCCGTGGTAGTGGTCCTTATACATCTACCTTTCCGATGGACTATGTCATTATACCTTTGCTCGATCATGTGACCTCATAGGTGAAGGAGAGGTAGCCATATGTATACTAACACCAGGTTGTATTGTTTCACTACTAACTACGTCGATAAAGTGACCACTTGTGCTTATAATGCAACAACCTAGGCTGTAATGTATCCATGTATGCTCTCCTACCCGCAGCCATCACCCGAATCTATCCATGTATCCACGTCACCCACTCCTTACAGATAATCGGGAAATGTTAAACCTAACCCATACCCTTCCCCATGACCTTACCCATACCTTAGCTAACTCTGACTTTGCCTATATGCCAATCATATTCACTTACTCGCTCTATCGTGCGATAATGCTACCTATGTTGTTTAACCTACCGACCTTACCTTGCCTTATTTTATGATGTTTATCTTGACCATACCAAACCTTTTGGTGTTTTGGAACATCTTGATACCAGTTCATGTACCTAGCCTCGTTGTTTTTCCGGGAGAACTTCCTATACCTTGGATACTGGACCACATCACACTTGTTTGGATAAATTATTGACCTATGATGAGTTAGAGTTTGTGTTTCGTTCAACCTCGTGTCTTGTTACATTCTATGTGTACATTCATTTGATTTCCTTCTCTTTGTTATCATAGTTTCCTATACCTTCACCTCACCTCATTTTTCATCACCTACCACCTTATCAAACCCATCACCGATTTTGCCTCCCACTACATCAGCCTTTGGTTTGAGGGGGATTACCTCCACCCTTACCTGGGGTAACTTACTTCTTATTTTTGTCATTGTCACTCATTAGTATGAGATACATGACAAAATGGGGAAAATGTAGACACCTAAAATTGGGTTGCAACCCTCTAGCCCTCTTCAACTAACATATCCCTTACCTGACCCTACCACACATTATTATTAATTTAACTACCCATATTAAGTTAATAATTCTGTCACCCCCTCCATCTCTTCTCTCCACCTCACCATGGACCCATTCGAAGCCTATTTATTAATCAAGACTATGTCACCACTCCCCTTTAAAAATTGTGACTCACTCTAACCCTAACATTAATTACCTATTATCCCTCCTACCAATTTCCCGCTTCATTTAGCACTAACCTAGACTTCTAGTCCATAAAAATATTAACAAAGACCAAAAATGAAGAGAAAAGGCTATTTTTAGCAAAATAGGACATTTTCTCCCTAACCAACACCGGTTATTCCTTGGTCAATTCCGGTCACCTAACCACCACTAGTTTCTTTAAATAAGGAATTCTAACCCTTTTCCCTGACTCTTGGATCTTTGATTTTGAATTCTAGCATTCATGGCTCTCACACCTAGGAAATCATTCGTGATTATGAGGAGCAATAAAAGACCTAAGTACCTATACTCTTCACCAAAGAATTATCCTATTACACTAAATCCCCGGATCATTAACACGGGGAAGCACCATGCCTTCATCATTGTTGCATTAGATTAAGACCTATTTCTCCTCCAAGAACCAATGACCAACCATCGTCTACCAACCTTCAATCTCCATATAAGTTTTTAATTTGTTTCTTAATTTTCATTAGCTTATGGTATTATATTCTTTATTTTTCTGATTGCTTCTATCTTGTATACCACCTACACCATCTACCCGATAACTTGTCTATTTGAACCTCTCCATCCTTTTTACCACCCACTTCACCCCCTGTTATACCTACACCCAAATCCAAAACCCGCCTAAGCCTTCCGACACTCTGTATAATAAATAAGAACCCCAAATAACCCTATTTTAACCTTGGAACCTAATTTCCCCTACCATGATCAGTTTTCCAACTGATACCGTCTATACCCAACTACCGGTGTCAGTTACCCAAGCGATATTAGTCTTGGTGCTGATAATATTCCCAGACTAGCAAGCGTATAACCTCACCCACAACCTCTCAAAAACACCCAAAAATTCACCCAGATCTCCCCAATACCCTTTGCTACACCTGCAAGCCCTAACAACCAACCACCCTTTCTAGATTGAGTCTTGTATTCATTATTAGATTAGATCTAGATTATTGTACTTGTGTGAGAAACCTAAACAATATAACAATAAGATTTCCTCTTTCATGTTATTTATTTGCATTAAGTTGTATTTGAACATCGATTGAAAGCCTTCTATGAAGCACCCGCTTCCCGAATCTAGCTCATGCTAGGAAGTCCAATGACCTATATTATTAATGCTATATTGTGGGTTTTCTTCATTTCTCGGTATTACTTCCCGAGAAAAAAAGGATATCTTCACAATCAGTTTGATCTTTTATGACAATGCATAACCATACTTCTCACCTTGAGGTATTCCTTACATACCACAACCTTACCTCATTAAATAATTTTTTCATAGCGGTACTTACTTATGTGGTGAAACAAAGGTGACATGGACATTAATAAAATTGATTATTTATTTTTATTTTCTTCCTATGCTTGGCATGGTAGTTTCCATCTTGTCCATTTTTTCATACACAATGTTGAAATAACTATTAGGATGTTGTTGTGATTACGCTCTAAATGCATAGTAATTTGAATGACAACTTTTAATGTAATCATTATGCCATTTCTATCTTATATCTATTTGTGTCAGTGTTTCTAGACATGATATGGTTGTACATTTGTTTTTAAGCCCACTCATCACATTTGATGAAGAAGTTTTTCTTTGTGATTAAAACATGGTAGAAATGTTCTTGCCACATTTTTTGATATTTGACTATGACATTGGAGGAAGGTCCAATAGTGAAAGGCCCTTGTTACACTTTTGTAGGATGTAATAAAACCTATAACATGTAGGAAATAGTCTCATTGTTACTCTAGTACCATCTTGTCCCCTTTGAACGAGACATGTATGGAAATATATCGAATTCCTCTCAACAATTTTGGATATTAATGAAATAGTTACGATATTGTTTGGAAATTTTTTTGTTTTCTTATATTTTCATTTACTTCCCTCCTCTTGCCATTAATCCAAGATTTTTTGTATCCATAATATGTTCGTTTTAGGATTCTATAATATCTGTACCATGCATTATGAAATACATCCCTTCCACATAAATTCAATTTATCTATAGTATGCTCAAAATATAGACCTTGATCACAATTGCTAGCATTTGCAATGAATGTTTTAAGTACAATTTTTTTTTATGGCAGGTTCATTCATCCTTAGAGTTAAATTCCAACATTGATTGAAATTTCAAAGAGATATATTAGAGAGACATCATTCCTTACAACAAGGTTTATTTATCAACTTCAGACATAAAGTGTTCTCTTGTTTTTCATCATTTTCCCTTGTCTTTGGTGTACTATATGGATTATAATTTACCTTATAGCATTTGTAGGTGTTTTAATTTATTTTTATCAAGTTTTCATTAGTACTACATATGGAGGATTCATCTGAATTTGGGTATACCAGTTGAGGAAATGGATCTTAAAATGCACTCCAAATTTTTATTGATAACTCTTACGGAATTTATTTAAACCTTACTTCCATAATGGAACCATATGGATGGGCCTATTGGTTGGTAGGACATTAGATGAGAGATCCTTCTAATATGGAGAAACCCTCGCAAAAAGTCTTGATTGATTTATCAATATGTGCCCCAAATATATTTCCATCTAATTTTTCAAAGTGCACCATATATCCTTCACAGACATTTGTAATGGTTGCTTCTGCAACAAATTTGTGTTATTTTGAAAAAAATGTATCAACTTCACATTAACCCCTTAAAATTCATATTCAAGTTAATGTTTAATGTGGTGGTTCTTTCTTGGAGTTCATAATTTCCATTCACACAAAGTGCGTTCTTTTTCTAGATAAACTAGGTTTTTTTTTCCACACATCTTTGTTGTTGCATTGTAGACATGGATAGAAATCATTGTATATATTTATAATATTTTTCAAAAACACAAAACATCATGGCTCCCAACACTACTTGTAAAATCACTTGTTGTTATTATAGAAATGATATAAACCATTCAGCTATGTCACCTTCTTTCTAAGAAAACTTATGTTTTAGCACCACGTAGATTGTAGAAAATTCAGCCCTTTCTTTAGGAGTTGTTAAATAATGGATACCACTATTAGAATTCAAACCCTAATCCTCATAAAATGTATCCTATATGTCCCTACTCATGATGTATTGAATTTCATCACCCCCAAATGTGATACATTTAATATCACATGCTTAATCATATAATTCCTTTCCAATGGGATCAAATATCCTTCATTTTCAATTTCTAACGGGGTTTTAAAATCATCAATTATGTAAGGAAGTCTCACTCTTCCATTGAATACAATACTTATTGTGACAATGAATAAGCTATATCCCATGTCTCTACAATGGAGTGTAGCTTTAGATGGATAAATTAGTCCCTACATTTTTTTCATACCTTTGGATTGTAAATCCACATGTGCTCCATCTTTAAAAATATAGTTCATTTTCAATTGTATTAAAAAATAAAAAGAGAAAAATAGTACCGAGGACACTTAAATATTTAACATTAGTATGGAGAATTAAAATAACAATGAGAAAATAAAAATACACATCTTATATAAACATATTTGAAACCTCATTTAATATAAAGATTTAAACATATGTCACATTTTATTATACTCTTAGATTTCGCTACCATGTGTATATTTTTATCTATAAAACACATAGTGTGTGGATTTCCAAAGTTATATAGCCTAGTAATCCTTTGAGACTTAAATTCTTCTCATACACGTAAAAATTCAAGTATTGACTAGAATGGCAGGTCAAATGTTAGTGATTGCACTTAAATGTGCGAGAGAGATAAATTCCAAGTGTGAAAACTCACACATAGTCATGTGAGTGATCTCTCATCGTAGTACGAATGAGTCATGGACTTGCAAATCTTTAAGTGATCACTTACATGATGAAGTATGCTCCTCGCATGACGAATTGTGATCCCTCACATGATGAAGTGTGATCATTCACACTTGGAATAGAAATCACTCGCATATCGAAGGGCCATCACTAACATTTTCACCTATCATTCTAATTAAAAAAATTCTAGCCTAGTGGCCTCTTGTAATTAATTTTTTCTCATACACGTGATAATATTTTTTTATTATTGGTAAATAGTTTTTTGAAAGGGACTATACCCTTGTAAACAAAAGATGGCCTAAAAGCCAGAATAGGAATGAGAATCATTACAAAAAGGATCAATATCCATATGAGACATAGAAACCCAATGTAACCAAAGAGCAGCTACCCCAAAACAACAAACCAGTTCAAGCACTATAGAAGAGCAACCAAAAACAACAAATAAATAGCAAAAATTATGAAGGAGTACAACAAGAGCATCCACAATTACTTCTTGGCGGCTTTTTCGATTTTGGATTTGATATTCTGCCAAGAGGTGAACATAGCCAAAGTCATCATATGAGTAGATTTAGTAACATCCAGTTGTTCAATGGTCTGTTTTCTTTCCTTTTTGTGCCCCAAAGAGTTGCTGGAATTCCGCTGAGATTAGAGACGCTGCGGACATGCTACTCAATAAATTCTTCAATTACACTAAAAATAGCCATATTATGGTCATGGCGAGTCTTGGATTTCCCTAGATGGTTTTCCAAGGAGTTCAGTTTTTGTAGATGTCTTCAACCTGTTTATTATCAATATCAATCTCCTCTTCCTTCTTCCTCTTACCTTTTTGCTTTGCCAAGTTTTTAACCTCTTCTTTTAACAGCAACATGTCAGCTTCTAAGGCTTCCAACCTTTTTGTGGAGTTCTCAATGTGTACCTCCTGTGAACTAGTACTTCTAATATGTAGGAGGTTATGAGCAATTTCCAAGTCTGAGGAACATTCCCTAAAACAGGGGTATCAAGGTTCAGTATTTTAGAAGACCTAGTAATAGGTCTGGTCAAAGTGGAAGCGAAGTGGGTGGGAGCAGAGGTGGGGGGATGATTGAGGGAGCCGAGAAGGAGGGCAGAGGGGTGATAGCAGCGGTGATGGGGATAGAAGGAGAAGAGATGGGGGTAGTGGCAGCGGTGCTGGGTAGAGGAGGAACAGAGATGGGGGAGGATGGGATGTCGGGAGAGCGAAGAAGACAAAGCTTATGCAACAAGAAGATGAGACCCTGATGCTAGAGGGACCGCATGTGCATGCTTTTGAAACTCCAAAATGGAGTGCTTAAGAGACTTAAGTAGATAATGAGGGAAGCATACCGTGAAACTCCTGCGGAAGTGATTGAGGTACATAAGATGCTTTGAGGGCACAATGAAAATCTTCCCTCTAAAGAGATGTAACACACCATCATACGGGTGACCTCATCAAAAGGTGGAGGGATAGAGCTGACCTGCAGACCCACCATGATGAAGACCAGTTTCTCATTACCCTCAACAAATTTCCTCTCCTCAGCACCTCTGTCAATCCTTTTATTAAAAAAGTGGTACCCATCCATGTCAAGGCCTGTTGCTTCGGCTATTAACTCTTCATTGATTGAAATCTTCTGCCCGCCATATTCCACTGTGCGATCCTTCCAATCCTTCACAAAATGCATGGAAATACTTTGGTCGTGACCCTGAATCTTCTCCATAAAATTAGTGATGCCTCCCTGGCTGAGAAGATTCCAAAGCTCTTCATTATTTTTCCATTCCGGTCTGCACTGGGTTCTATTTGACAAGGGGAACCTCCCATTATCACCATGCGTAAGTGTTTGCAAATAAAATTTTCAAAATCCCTATGAGGAGTTCTATAGCAGCCACAGTTACCAATCCACCTTTCTCTGTTATTTTCCACGCGATGTGAATGAAAATATTGAATACACGTGATAATATTGAACAAAAATATTTCTATAATTATTACTCGCAATACCTAAAAATTCAAACTCCTCCAATTTGAAGATAACTATTTATAAAATTATTACTCATGAAGTTAAAGAAAATTTCAATGTCCTCCAATTTAAGTTTAGTATATATTTAGGGCCATTAATATTGTTTCAAAGTAATTCATTACTGTATTTTACTCTCTAATTATATAGGTATGTTTATTTTATGGTATAAAGTTCAAGTTTAGTCTTTATTTGATTAATGGTGGTGTTATATACTTTGATTCAATTATGTGTATTAATTATTTCTAAGGTTTTTATATCTTACATAATCTTTTAAAAATATAAGTTTATTTTTAATAATTGTAAACATTAAAGACTTAATTTCAATTAAATTTATTTATGTCAAATTTAAGTTTCAAATAATGTTGAAATTTAGTTTTCATACATTCAAAATTATGTTATAAAAATCTTACCTTATATCTTTACAATAATAATTAAAAAAATTGTAAGGTAAAATGCTACCTAATTAATATTGTGGTTCCCTCAACATTAATTAGCCATTAAAATGAATAAGATAAAATCCTCTAGTTGAAAGAGTTTAATTTTTTTGTTACGTATTCAATGTTAAGTGGTACAATTTAAATTTTAACGCAAGTAGATCTATCAACATCTTGATTTTAATGCAATAAAATGAAAAAAATTATACTCATTTCAAAGGAGGAAACACTTAAACAAGGAGCACATATAAAAATGGGGGAAGAATAGAGTTACCAAAAATTAAAAGAGGTAAAACATTGTTATTTCGTATTAAATAATTTCACTTTGTACATCCATTTCACAATGATTAGAAATATTTCCTTTGTTATTAGGTACTTGAAAAAAATTCAATGTTTCTCCACAAATTTTTATTTTGTGAAATTACAAAGCATAGCACCCATTGTATATATATTATTAAGAAATGAAAAACAAAATGAAGTTTAAATAAAATATGTAGTAAGAAAATTGTTTCATTTATGAATGTTTTTAGTAACTAATAAATTTGTAGGACATGAAAAAATCACCAATTTTGTTCTTTCCATGTATCGAATCCAAATTTCTCAAATCAATTCTAGGAAACTATGAAGATAATATGGATTTTTAACTCAGCTAAGAAACTTCCTTGAAAAGGACTTATTCGTGCAGAACTTTGATGGAAATAGTGTCTCAAATTTGAAAGAGAATACTGAGGGTTCACAAAAGCTGGGTCATTACGTTCCAAATTCACAAATATATATAAATAATCCATATATTGTTGATGATGTTGATGATTCAAAATTGTAATAAACATTTTCAATAACCCATGCATATGATAGAGATAGAAATAATGAGGAGCTAATGAAAGAAAACAAAGAATATATTTGGCCAAAATCTATTTTGAAAATAGTTATTTCAAAATATGAAGAGGTGTATGAAGATTTAAACCATGGAAAACTTGGCAAAAATATTGGGATAATATAGCAGATGATTTGAATCAAGTTTATTGAGAAACATACAATGGGATGCAATCCAAATACAAGATGAATAGGTTGAAGAAAACCCTCAAGAACGATAAACAATTAGAAAACACAACGTGGGGTTTCTATGAAGATATGAATTGTATTACATGGAAATCACACAAGGTCATTGGTTTTAATGGAAAAAAGGGTTAATATAATCACTTCTACTTCTGAAAAATACATGAGAGGGAAATCATAAATATCTTCTATCAGCATTGAAAATTTTTAAGGAGAAAACCAAGAAACTACTTTGAATAAAAATGGAAATTAACAACAAAATTCTAAAGAGACAAAGTAACTCTTATAGATATTTGAAAGAGGTAATTGGAAATAAAATGCATCTATTCAATCAAAAATGAAATAAATTGAGCATAAAAGATTTCAACTTGATTGTGAAAGAATGGAACAAAAAAAGAAATCTAATGGAGAAAATATTGGATGTACAACTTCAAGTTATAAGAATTTCTACCTAGGTAAATTTCAATTTTTTAACCATAGTAATATATTATTGTATCATTCATTCCATTATAAATTATGATAGACATTATGTAATAAAAAATATCATGCATCGAGTTAGATAATACTTCTCTATTTTACATTCTTATTTTTATTTCAAAATAATTCCAACAATCAACATCATGGGCACCACCAAGAGCATTGACACACACATCCAAAGATATTGTTTGTGTAACAAAACACTTTTAAAATGATGTCGAGTAAACATGTATATTTTTGTTTAGGACAATATGATAATTCAATATGTGAGACATCAATTGAACCAAATATCATTGGTAGTATAGTCAAAGTATGGAATACTTATATACTCACTATGTAATGTATAGAAGATAATATTTATAATACTTGTGTGTGGCATACATGGTTAATATTGTGGTTCCCCTAACATTAATTGGCCATTAAATCAAATAATGTAAAGTTTGCATGATGTTCAAAATATGTGCGGCATTTGATAGCCATTAATTATCAATTAAATTTAAAGAAATTTAATGGCATACACATGCCATTTGTAATTCATGCGCCAAATAAATTGGTGGTTAGGAGTGTCGAGTTATATATAACTATATATTGTCATTTATTAGTATATTTCCTATACACTTAAATTTGTGAATATTTTGGCAAGAAAATTGGCATGATGGAAAAACTCTGTAAGTGTAATCATCCATTGAAAAATTGATCATGGTTTGATATCAAAAATTGAGTACGGTTTGTTTTCATGAAGGCATAAAAAATAGTTATGAGTTTTCACCTTTGTTTCTTCCAAATTTTTCAAATTTTATAAATGTAGATTTTTTTGTAGCATTTTCAACAAAATCTTATTTTTGTGCTTCCAGTGAGTCAATCATGTCTATTATTTAACGCTCTTTGACACACACTTCTCAAGTGATAGGGTTTTTTTATCATTTTTTCATTATATATGTCAATCCCTAAATGATTTATGAAATATGTGTGTACCATACTTGCAAGTAATGTAAAACATGTAATGAGAATTTTTTTGCAAGAGGATTGAAAATATTTTTAAGTAAAATATACGACATGGACAACAATAATTGTTAGAAGTGAACAAAATGGGTGTTGCTGAAAAGGTTGAGAAAAATAGATTTTGTTCATTAGGGTTTTTATTCATTTAGGGATTTTTACCACTATCATCCAATTTCTATAGAAGTCTCATTATAAATTAAAATAAGGTAATGAAATAGTGATGGTAACTTCAGTAGATTAAATAGTAATAATAACACATAGTTTTTTTCTTATTTACAATAATTGTTTGCTTGCATAAGGAAATTATGGGAAATACAATTTTATAAAAACATATATGTGAATGCTAAAGGAAAAATACATTAATATATGTTTGTGTATGTTTCTTCTTGAAAATATCTTGAATCGGGGAACTATAAAACCTGTAATTTGAGAAGTCAAGATAAAAATATTTTGAATAATTTTCTCTTATTTGATAGTTCGGAAATACATATGCAACAATTATAGATTAAAATTATAGGATATGGTTGTTTTATTTAAATAAGCTAATAATATATCAACACTAAAATTATAACATGTTAGGTTTTTTCTTTCTTAATCTAAAAATAAGCATATGTAAATAGGGAGATGTGATATATTGGAAAAAAATTATATTTTATGACAAGGAGATTATACATATGGTTTGGAGTCGGTATTTTCATACTAACACTACAATATTCTTTTGCATTACATTCATATTCATTGTACCATGGCCTTTGAGACTTCATTTTCGACTAGTTATAGATCAACATGGATTTTGAGATTTCATTTATCATTAAAATGTGTAATTTATACATTCCTTTCAATAACTTATAGTAAATAGTATGGTAACTACATAATGATTGATTCCTCTCTAGGGAATGTAGTATAACACTTGGTGTCACCAAGGATAGTCCAACAATATAGTACAATTATAAATAATTAAAGAGAGGTATACACATTCGTGCAACAAACTAATCAGAGATAAGTAAAGCTTGAACCTTGAAGAAATCTGTGGTATAAATCTTTTCTCGGTTTAGTAATTGATATCTAGTGAATGATGCATAGTGAACAATAAGTTCAAAATACTTTGTTGATGCTGATCATAGTAACCCCTAAGCTTGTAAATATTTTTGTGCGACCTTAGAGACCGTTAGGAACAGAAATTTGTATGCCTTGACCCCTCTATAGTGCATGTTTTTCTACTCTTTTCTCATTGCATTGATATTTTTCTTGGTAACTATGTTTAGTACCCACCGAGCTCAAAATATTTTGTTGTGGTTGATCGTAACTACCATTAGGATCAAAACAACGTATGTCTTGACCCCTCAATATTGCATGTATTTCTAGATTTTCTCATTACATTAATAGTTTTACAATTAATGATGCCTAATGACCACTAAGATATAAATATTTCATTGTAGCTCATCTTAATGACCACTAGGAATAAAAAGTACGTATGTCATGACCCCTTGATAGTGCATCTATTACTGCACAGAGCTCATTGCATTAATAGTTTTCATGTTAATGTTGATTAGCAACCGCCAAGATCTAAATATTTCTTTGGGAAAAACTATGCAAAACAAAATCCATTTTTATCACTTCCCAATTATTGATATTCTATAAAATTAGAATTTTCCATAGCCTTTTAAAAAAACCCATTTTTTTCCATTCAATAGTAAATTATGTCCATGGTACCATATTCTTTCATGCATTTTAACAAAAAATCTCAATTCAATTATTTTGGCATTGTTTTTTCATTCAATTTGATGATCCTTAAATGATTGTGAAATATGTGTATACCATGCTTGCAAGAAATGCACAAACATGTTATGAGAATGTTTTTGGAAAGAGCACCGAGAACTGTTTCCTAAAATACTTAACATGGACATCAATGATTGTTTGAATCTAACAAAATGGTTATTCTCTAAAAGGAAAAGGAAATAGATTTTTTTTTACGAAAGGGCTGATATTCATTCATTTCTACTGTAGGAAATTGATTAATTTTGGGACCAATATCGAAGGTTTCTCTAGAAATTTCATTATAAATTGATTATTGAAATTACTTTGGCAAGTGGAAGCATATGGAAATTGTGATATTTAATGACCAGGGAGATTATACATAGATTTCAGTGTTTGTATCTTCATACTAACACTAGAAAGAGTGTGGTCATTATATTTAAACTCATTATACCATGTATTATATGGATAAATTGATGAAAATAGTAACATGGTCGGAGGTTTTATTTTCTTTACAATTTCTCTAGTTTTAAAATTGTAATTGTCATAGAGGAGTTATAATTCAAGATCACCTACGATACCAAGAAAAAGACGTATGTATACAAAGTAAATCCCTTCTAAATAAAATGTGTGATTTATATATTTATGTCAATAACTTGTAATATATATTATGAGAACTACATAAAGGTCAATCCCACTCAAAGGTATGTAGTGCAACACTTGGCTCGGACAAGTCCAACCAATATAGTAAAATTATAAATAATTAAAGAGAGGTATACACATCCCTACAACAAACTAATAAGATATAAGTAAAGGTTGATCCCTTAAGAAAAAATGTATTATAACTATTTTCTCAATTCAGTAATAGATGTCCATTTAATGGTGTTTAGCTAGCACTAAGCTCAAAATATTTTATTGAGGTGGATCTTATTGACCACTAAGATTTATATATTTCATTGTATTACATTAGTGATCTGTAGGACTAGAATTATGTATTCCTTGACACCTCAATAATGGATGTATTGTCAAAATTTTCTTGTTAATGCATTAATAGTTTTCCTATTAATGATGCCTAGCGACCGCTAAGCTATAGATATATCATTGTAGATGATCCTAGCAATGTCTAGGATAAAAAGTACGTATGTATTTGTTAATGATTCCTATCCACCACTTAACTCTAAACCATATGTTGGGTTTGACCCTAGTGACCGCTAGGATTAGAAATACTTATGTATGTACCCCTCGGTAGCTCTAAATAATTCATTGTGGCTAAACTTAGTAGTGACTGCTAGGATCAATACTACGTATATTTTTACCCCCACGAGTGCAAAGATTGGAAAATTTTTCTCGGTCTACGAATAATTTTCTCAATATCTAATTTACACTAAATTGTAGGTGCATCCATTTTTGAAACGATATCTTCTTATTTAATTATTTCCAAGTTGAAGGAGGGAGCCTTATTTTAAAAATCTTGGAAAAGAGAATTTTTTTTTCAGGGCATGCATAAAAAAGTTATTATAAACTTCTAGAGCTAGACACTCTATAAAATATAGATATAGTCAAGTCCTTGATTACCCAAAGGAGAATAAGATTTCTATTGCAAGGTTGGGTTATTGACCCATTAGATATTATGGATGATTTCCATTTGATAAATATCCTTATTAAAAGTTTTAGACAGGAGACTATATTGGAAAACCCTCATGAATATGCTATATGAAAATTATTCTATCTGTAAGTTCTATGTTTCATGGATCCCTTTAATTTATTATTGATCAAGGCAAGATTACCTCCTTAGGGAAAGTTCTCGTTTCAATTTAATGATACAAAGAAATAATTTCATTGATAATCAAATATTATTTTATATGGCTACCTGTCTTATCAATGCTCTTTGTGGTGTTCTTAATTGTTAAGATTTATTTCTAAGTTGTAATCCTTGGAGCCCTTTTAACGATTAATGAAAAATATTATAAGTTGTATTCCCATCATTCGAGATCTCATATTCAAGATATGTGCGAGTTATTTGTATCGTACTCTCTACCAATAATTACATGTAACAACAATGCCAAGAATTTCTGCTTTGACATCCTCACTTCTAGATGGAAAATGGGAGCCATATTATTCTATCTAGAATATACGATTTTAGAATTTATGGGTTCTTTATGCCTCCATTTCAATTATCATATTTTGTTCAATATAAATTTGTAGAACAACAGGTTGCATATCATAATTGTAATAATATTTCTGGAAAGTGTAAAGAGAAGAAGATTAAAACACATCTCCCTCCTATTCACTATGGTATGCAATAAATTTAATAGGTGCCCTGATATGAAATATTCTTCAACCTATATATTTTCATTCCATCACCCCCAATACCCAAAGTAAGGAAATATGACCAAATAAAAAGGGTTACCCAACACCTTTAGTCACTTAAAGGAAAAATAAATATATCCTATGCACACATGCATGAAGTTAATAAGCGGGTATGGATTACCAAATAGAAGATATAATTGTTAAGAAAAATATGAAGGAGACGGGGTGGTTCCACCTCTAAGATATTATAAAGGAGGCTATAAAGAGAAAGGAAACTTTGTATTTAGAACATTCAGAAAATCCTTGTGCTCCCTTATCTCCATCAATTGAAACTCTATATGAGTTTTGAGAAGTATTTCCCAACTAAATGAATCTCTAAATTTGGTGGTATATGCATTAACTTCATCAGATGAAGAAGAGGATCTTTGTGTAAATTGAAATTTCAGTCATCACAACCCCAATGCAACCCTCTCAATATTCTCCCTCCACTTCACATGAAGCGAGACAAGATTGGGTAGATTAATATTTAATTACCCAAAAATAACATCCATATTGGGAGGCATAAAAAGATCCCTTAGTAAACATTGAATTCAATCTAAGGATGAGAACCTTAAAAAGGGTTACAAAAAGAAAATGTCAACATAACAAGCCATTTTTGGCATGAAACTTTAGAAGACCTCTTCACTCTTACAAAGAAATGGAAAGCCAAAGGCTCCCAAGTGGTGAAATATGAGGAAGATCTAGAATCCTTGATAAGGGATTAGACATAAGTAGCCATAAAACTAGTGAGAGGCATATGTGATGGAAATAAACAACTTGAAAATCAATTAAAGGAAACAAATCCTTCAAGTACAATTTCAGATGTAGAAGAGGCATTGCATGGCTGTATAATAATATAAATAAATTCATCAATGAAAATGAGGAGGAATGTTGTGTACCTTGGGATATGATATTACAATGTATATGGGTTGATGGAGATATCAACATGTGACACACATCCCCTTAGTTATATGTATGGGTTCACATGGGATATGATATTATAATGTATATGGCTTTATCGAGATGTCAACTTGATAAGAACTTTGCATATAATAAATGAATAATTTGAAGAATATAACACAACACAAGAGATATGGGTGGGCCAATATGACCAAATAATCCATATCTGCAAAATAACACTCTTAAGGTAGGGTAACACCATGCAATGCTCCTTAAAAAGGAGCAACTCCACAATATCCCAAGATGGGAATCCACTTGGGGATACCTCAATATACCTATACCATGTAGAAGACTAAAATCATATATCCATGACCTTCTCATAATGATACTCACATCCTTTAAATAGGATGGGTAACACCTAATCCTCATGTGGGTGACTCATTACCCAATATAACTAATTCCTATGTGAGCCCATATAACTAACTAAGGGGATGTGTGCTACATGTTGGCATATCCATCAACCAATATAAATTATAATATCATATCCCAAGGTACATAACATTTCCTCCCTCTTTGACATGTTTCATCCCGAAACATAAGAAGAAGCCATATAATGAGTGTGATTTAAATTATTGCACAATAGTCGCCATGCTCGATCCTCCAACCACCCATATGAGATCCTAATGGGTGATGCTGCTCCAAAACTGATTCCATATTCCCTTGCACTCATCTGATTCCATCCTTGTACATATGCATTCCTCCTTGGCATCCATGTGTATCCATAATAATTATTCCTATGATTCCATTTCATATAATTGTTTCTCCATTGATTTTGTTTATAGCCTTGATAATTGCTCCTCCAATTCTCTGTATATCTATATAGATTGTTGCCCTTATGTGTCCTAACATGATCCCATGATTTTTTTCTCTCATGATGATGTGGGTGTCTATATGGTGCAACCTTAGTATCCTCAACCTTATCAACCTTTTCGTCAACTTTATTTTTCTCATCCACCTTGTTTTCTATTTTTGTTTTCCCTTGAGTAGATGAATTATTTTTTTCTTTTCATCTTTTTCTTCAGCCTCTTCTTCTGAATAATCTTTATTCCCTTCTTCATCATCTTCAAATTCCTCTTCATGATCCTCATATTAATTTTTTTTCTACTAAGTGTGATATCTTGCAATGTAATTTTCTTTCGCTTGTACCACAATTTCATGAATTTATTTTGCACATTAAGATTAATTGTTCCCAATGTCTCTAACCAAGGATATCCAAGAACAATATCCATACCATCCATATCTAAAGCATAAAAATCTAAATGTAAAACATATTTATCCATAGAGAGATTTAAATCTTCAGAAACCTGAATCTTCTTACCATCCATTTGAGATTCCTTGATATGATTTTCTTGCACATGTATATTAAGAGCTACATCCATTTTGATGAAGTTATATTTTCTGCTAGGGTTTATGGAAAAAATTACCTTTTTTCTTTGAATAAACCCTTCAAACTGAAATATTGAAGCTTCCTTCTTTGGAGATGCACTAACATATGTAAAAGCTTCATCATCAACATTTTCTATTTCTTTTTCTTTTTCTTCTTCTATTGCTTTTGTTGTTGTTTGCTTCTTCTTTAACAAAATTATGTTTCTTTTTCATTGCCCATTTAGCTAAGAAAATATCTTCCATTTCCTCCCAATCCCAATCCAATAGATCTATATCCAAATAAGAATACCAATGTCATGCTTTCCCACCAAGATGAAGATAAAAACTAACCCATACTAAAAATTCTTCAAAATACATTTGTTTAAATTGTATCCACCATTTTTTTGCATCAATTTCCCCATTGCCATAGAAAATTGGTATATCCATCATGCACAAAAATTAGGGTTTCACAAACTTACTCCTTTGACCAATATTTGACCTGATGATTTCATCTATAATTTCACCTCCAATCTGAAACCACAAAAATTAACCCCTACTAAAATTGTGAGAGATTTCCGAATATGTAAAAAATCAAGAAAAGATGGAAAATTGCAACCTATAGGCCGATTTTATGTAAAAACCTAAAAATCTCAATATCTTCTTCAAAAAAGATCCAAAATTATGAAATTTTTACCATATATTTCTGAAGGGGATTCACAATTTTGGTAAAAATTTAGAAAATTAATTCAAAACAATATGACCTATGAAGCAAATTTAGGTGAAACCCTAAAAATGCAATAACTTCCACAAAACACCTCAAAAAATCTTGAAATTTAGACTGTATATTTCTAAAACCTTTTCACAACTATGGTAAAAACTTAATGAAAAAATTCACAACATATTTCAAAATATAGATCAATCTCTAAAATTAGGGTTTAGACCTAATTTTTGCCGAAATCGATGCTTTGATACCACTTGATAAGAACTTTGCATATAATAAATGAATAATTTGTAGAATATAACACAAAAAAATAGATATGGGTGGGAAAATATGCCCAAATAATCAATATATGTAGAATAATACCCTTAAGGTAGGGTAACACCATACAATGCTCCTTAAGGAAGGAGTAACTCCACAATCTCCCAAGATGGGAATCCACTTCAAGGGGATACCTCCAATATACCTCTACCAAGTAGAAGAATCAAATAATACATCCATTACCTTCTCATAATGATACTCACATCCTTTAAATAGGATGGGTAACACCTAATCCCCATGTAGGCTGACTCATTACCCAATATAACTAATTCTTATGTGAGCCCATATAACTAACTAAGGGGATGTGTGCCACATGTTGGCATCTCAATCAACCCATAGAAATTATAATATCATATCCCAAGGTATATAGCAAGGAAGAATCGTTGTTGAAAAATAACGAAAAATCTCATTACAATAAATACATCATTGCAGATTACATTAATACATATAGGGAAGGTCATTTAAGAAGAAATTTGTTAAGACCCTTCAATTATGACCATGGAAGATATTGGTATATGCCAGAAATATGATAATTATATGAAGGAAAGAATAAGGGAATTGAATGAATAGTTAAGAAGAATATATTTCCAGTTTGATGACATTATTTCGAGAGGAAATCATATTTTTGTAGAAGCTTCAGTTATCGAAGTATTTAACGAAAACCATGAATTGGTTTTACGATGAAGAGTTATGCAACATCACTTAAGTAATTATTGGTTAATTTTCAAAGGAGAATAATAGAGGAAAATGAAGGACAAACATCACATGTCATTGAGATTATTTCCAAAACATGGGAAAAAATACAAAAAATGGAGACTCTAAAGGAAATTATAAAAAAAGAAATTTTTAGTCAAAATATTTTTCTTGATAATTCTAATGTTCTATATAGAAACCCGATTTTGGACATAAGAAATATAACTACAGATTCTAAGATTTGTAAAAATATTTTTAGGTAGGAAGACAAAAATATGATAAAATTGTCCCTGAACAAGAGCATCAAAATTAGGTGTTGGACCTTTTCCAGTGTCATGTGTGTTATCATTGATGTTGAGATGGATTAATTGATTTCAAGTTGCATTGATGGAAAAAGAAGTCAATTGGTAAAGTGATCATGTGAAGAAGATGAAGGTTTATTGGTAGTGTCATCTCATAAAGGATTGAATATAATTAAGGATAAGTTGTAAGGGACTTAGTTAGTTTTGTGTACGTCACATACATAAAGAGATATCACAAAGACTAAAGGTAGCCATAAAAGTCTAAATGAATCCACAAAGCTTTAGAAGAAGCCACGAAATATTAGTAAGTGTTGCATGTAAAAGGATGAAGCCATTGAAGCAGAAGGAGTCAAGGGACAAGCCATGAGTGAGATTGATGAAGCCATAGATGTAAACAAAGAATTATGTAGGTAAAGGAAAAGTTGATAGTATAAGGAAGTCGAAGTAAAGCTGTAAATAAAAGGAAAATCCATAAAGAACTACGGAAAGCGCATAAGACTATAAAATTTACAAGTAAAAGGAATAGAGTTGCGTATAAAGAAAAAATCTATGAAAAGGAATTGGACAAGGATGATGGAAATAATACATTGGGAAATATGTTAGAAGCATAAAAGATCTGTGGATAGCTAAAAATCCACCGAGGAAGGAGGAATCTTTCTTTGAACAAAGGAAAGTTCTGCAATACAAAGAAAGTAAGAGGAGCCAAGGAAAGACGTGAAATGATAGAATATGGATTAGAAAAGTGATTCAAACTTGGACAAGTGAGATTTGGTTTACCAAAATCGATGGTGATTCAATTTTCAGGTGATTGTGGCTAAGTATATGACTTGATCTCCATGAAGAACAAATAAAACTATTATTCTAGTTTCCAACATTTAATGTTTATTGACCTTGCGAAAAATATTTTATATTGTCTACGAGAATTTGAGTTTTAAGGACAAATAAAATATTGAAGAAGAAAATGGATCCCTCATCTGGGCCACGTTGCAAATTCTAAAAGGATGAGAAAATCTATTTTAGGCATAAACAATAAATTGCTCTTACACATGTATGGAAATAGTGTAATCAAGATGAATATAAAAGAAACAAAATCTAGTGTTAACTGTATGCATTTAATAGTTGAAATTCTTAGGAAGCAAAGTAGGAAGATAAATGACACACAAATTGAAGGAAAGGAATGGGTCGATTTGAGAATATAGTTTGAACTTGGAGCCATTTTTTTTTATTATTATTATTGGCAAATAGTTTTTTGAAAGGGACTATACCCTTGAGTACAAGAGAGGGCCTAGGAGCCAGAATAGGAATGAAAATCAAAGAAAAAAGGATCAGAATCCAAGTATGACAATGAAGCCCAAAGTAGCCAAAAACAACTACCCAAACAAGACAAAACAACAAAACTCTGCTGCAAAAAAGCAAAGAAACCGCAAAAAACAACAAAAAAACAAACAAGAGCAACTAAAGCACCTACAACTACTTCTTGGCAGCTTTTTCGATGTTGGTTTTGATGTTCTTCCAGGATCTGAACATTCCCAAAGTTGTCATGTGGGTAGCATCAGTCTTATCCAGCTGATCAATGGTCCTTTTTCTTTCCTTATCATTGCCCCAAAGTGTTTCCGGAACTCCGCTGAGATTGGAGACACTTCTGACATGTTGCTCAATGAATTCCTCAATCACACTAAAAATGGCCATATTGTAGTCATGACGAGTTTTGGCCTTCCCTAAATGGGAGTCTAAGGAGTTTAGCTTCTTGTAGATATCTTCAATCTGGTTGTTATCAATATCCACCTCCTCCTCCTTCTTCCTCTTTCATCCAGCCTTTTTGTAGAGCTCTCCATATGCACATCTCGGGGACTAGCACTGCTAATATTCAGGAGGTCATGTGCAATTTCAATTTCATGAGGGCCCTTCCCCGCAGCAAGAGTATCGAGGTTAAGCCTTCTAGATGCCCTGGAGCCATTTTTTTGTTGCTCAAGTAAGAAAATAAGTATTTGAGCTAAGGAAGAGTTGTTTAAGAGAGATAATATGATGCAATCAAGCTGAGAAAGAGCCACAGAAGAAAAGAGAGAGGAAAGAGGAGATCAGACCGATGAAACATTGATTTATTAGATGAGAATGGCATCAAGGTGGAAGATTGAATGAGAAAAAGGGATTGATTCAGATGAGCATAAGAGAGTGAAAATAAGAACACACCGATACAGAAAGGTGATCATAATCCATTGTACAAGAAATTTTGTTACTAGATGATCAAAATTTATATGTAAATCAAGTCTAAGTTGTAGCTTAGTATTTTTAGGGGGTTATAGCCTCCTTGTGGGTTGGTTCCTACAAAAGATTAGTTGTAGCTGATTATATTAGGGGTCGATGCTCCTTGCAAGTGGGTGCTCAAAAAGTCTTCGAGTAGGTGCTTGAAGTTGTGAAGTGAGTAGTTCATAGGTTGAGTGGGTGTTCAACTGAAAATCTTGTAGGATGTGTAAAATTCTTGCAAGTCCTTGCTTTGTGTAATATAAGTAATGGTGTTTGTGGGTTTTTCTCCCAAAATGGTTTCCCATGTTAATCTTTATGCACTATGTTATTCTGCATGGTATATGTTTGATTGAATTCTCATAGTTTAGATTCGTATATTATTAATGGATTTAAATTTGGCATTAAAACAAAAAGTTCTAAAATGCACTAATTCACCCCCTCTCATTGCTTGTGATATTTAACAATTTGTATCAGAGCGACATCCTTATAGCGAAGCTTAACATCTTGATGAGATCCTCTTGTCACAAGCATTATAGTAAATCGGGAAAAGGTGGTTTTTCATTGTCAAGATCACCTCTCTTCACTAGAAAAAATTATGCATTCTGGAGAATATAGATGAAAAAATACTTGATGTCATTTGGTTTTGATATCTAGGAATGCATTGAGAAAGGATACAATCCTCCAGCTACACCAAATACTTCTTTAGCTTTAGATAAGGTAGATTATGAATGCAACTCAAGAGAAATGAATGCCATTCTATGCGGCTTGATTGAAACAAAAATTTCAAAGTTATGCATTGCACAACAATTAAAAATTCAAGCTAGTAAAGTTGGAGACCCTACAGAGCTCAATTCAAAAAATTAAAAATGAATGATGATGAGAGTATGAAAACCTACATGTAGAGAACACATGAAGTTATAAACATGATCAGAGGACTAGGTGAAAAGTTAGAAAAATCGGTCATTGTTCGAAAGTTCTAAGATCCCTATCTAGAATGTATGATTTTAAGGTTCTAGCCATAGAGGAATCCAAAGACATGAATAATTTCATAATGGATGAACTAAAAAGCACTCTATCAACATACGAGATGAGGATTGTTGGATCAAAAACTACCCGAAATAAGTAAAATTCAAGGTCAAGAAAGAAACTTAGTGAGGCAAGAAGAAGAAGAAGAATCAACTTCAAAATATGAGTTGGATGATGAAAATATTGAAGCAATGTTTGTAAGAAGATTGAAAAGAGGCTCAGGTAAGTATAAAGGAAAACTTCCTTTCAAATGTTTTTCATGTGGACAAATAGGTCATTTTTCTGTAAAATGTCCAAATAAAAAAATAATCTCATCCTGAACATGAAGAGGACAACAAGAAAGAAACTGGGTACAAGAAGAAAAATATCAAGAAGTTCTTTAAAAATAAAATAAACTTCTATTCAAAAGAAGAATCAAGTGATTCTGATTCTAGCAACCCAGGAAGCTTTGAGAATGAACATGATGAGTATTATTTATAATTTCTATTTATGGCCATTGATGCATCGAAGAGGGCAGCTCCGGAGGGAACAATGCAACGACTATGCAGACTACGATGAAGAAGAAGATTAAGTGAATCTTGAGGATGAAATAGTGTGTTCTCTTGAAGAGTTGATATTGTGCAAAAAAAAATAATCAAAAGATGAGATGCACATTAAAGGATTATGAATAAAAAATCCACATATTTTAAGCAAGACAATAATAAGAGTCTAATGAGCTCAAGGAATTAGAAACACAACTTGAAAAGATTTAAAGATCCTACAAATCAAAGGAGGATGAGTTTATAAATCTGATCTGAAGCTGGAGAAACGAAAGCTAATATGGAACAAATGACTAGCATACTAAAGGTTTATGAAAAACTTGAAAAGGGCTCAAGTGTTTTGACTGATATATTGAGTAGCCAACGTGATACAAATGACAAGTCTGGAATTGGTTTCAAAGAAGAAAGTAAAGAAAAGGAGCTTGTAAAGAATAAAGAAAACAAGATTGCATCAACTTCTAACACCTCATCCACCAAAAATAGGGAAGTTATCAATGCCACAAAAGTACTTCTTCTCCCAAAATCACCTATGCTATGAGGTACACACACTCGTTTTATGGTTACTATTATTCATGTAATCAATTTGGACATAAGTTTGTTAAGTGTAGACAATTCTCTAGAGGCTATAGAAGAAACTTTTTCCCATCTTGTACCAGATTGAGCTACAATAATGTCCATCACCATTATTAGAATAAGAGTCATGTGGTTTTAGCAAACAAACAAGATCCTCATAAGAAAAATAAGTAGGTATACATTGTAAATAAAAATGAGAACAAGAGAAAATGGATTTCATTTACAAAATGAAGATAAAATATGGTATCTAGATAATGGATGCTCAATCCATATGACAAGTGAAGAAAGTAAGTTCATTACTTTTTCTAACAATGCATCAGGTGTTGTGATATTCGGTGATAAAAACTTAGCAAACATACTTGGGAATGGAATTCTTAGTTTATAAAATGGAAAAACCATAATTGAAAATGTTTTATATGTTGAAGGTATTAAAGACAATCTACTGAGTGTAAGTAAAATGTGTAAAAGGGGGTATAATGTTATATTCCATGACAAGGGTTGTGATATTATCAATCACAAGACATAAAAGAGAATTGTAAAAGCCAAGCAGACATAGAACAACATGTATGTTCTCAATAAGATAAACAATGAAAATTGCTTCACAAGTAAGTTTTATTATAGCTAGCTCGCATGAGAGATTGTGGCATGTGATTTTTAAAATATGTTAAAATTGAGTACAAAAGGTTGTGTCAAACATATGACAAAGATTTTGAAACCCATGGATAATTTATGCAACGCTTGTTTACATGAAAAGAAAAGAAGATCATTCAAATCAAAAGAATTTTCTACAACTAGACCTTTCGATTTGATTCATAATGATCTCTACGGATCCACCAGAACCAAAGGTATAAATGGTGAGGTAGATTTTATGATTCTAATAGATGATTACACTAGGATGAAATGGGTAACATGTTTATAAAATTTGGTATCTTTAGATAGATACAAAAAAATCCAGAAGCTGGTAGAGAATGAGAAGAACAAAAAGATCAAATGCCTAAGATTAGGTAGGGGTGGAGAATTATATTTGAATGAGTATGATGGATTTTTGAAGAACATGAAATTAGAAGACAATTCTTAGTTGCAAGGACACTTCAGAAAAATGGGGTTATTGAGAGGAAGAACAAGATTGTGTAGGAGATGGCAAGAACCATGCTAAGTGAATCCAAACTCCCAGACAGGTATTGGAGTGAAGCGATTTACACCACTGTCTATATTTTGAACAGATCTTAACTAAGAATAAATAGTGACAAAACTCCCTATGAACTATGGAAGAAGAGACCATAAAATTTAAAACACATAAGAGTCTTTAGTATTAAATGATATATGAAAAGAGATGAAGACAACTTGGGAAAATTTGACTCGTGTGTGATGAAGTTATATTCCTTGGTTATTTAGTGGTAAGAACACCTTACAAGTGCTATAATAAAAGGTTTCATAAGATTTTTAATAGAAAACATGTGAAGGTGGATGAAACAAACTACACCAAAGTCAACATCCAAAGCATAGAGAATGTCCTAAAGAGTAAGAAGGTGATGTTGAAACGGATATTCTACATCAATAAGTAGATGAAGAGGAAGAAATACTAGACAATAAGGAACATTCTAGGAAATTCAAGAAAGACTATCTTGTAAATTAGATCATTAGAAAAAATATGGTGGTATTCTCAAAAGAAGAAATCTCGAGAGAGCGGTAGAACCATGAAGACATAACACTCTTTTCAATGATAAAACCCAAGAATGTTGTAGAAGAAAGCAAGGATCAACATTAGGTACACTTGATGAATGAAGAGTTGGATCAAACTGAAAAGAGTGATACATGGGCTGAGTACCAGGCCGTGGGAAAAAAATGTAATTGGAACCAAATTCACATTCGAAATAAGTTGAATGAGAAATGAGAATTAACAATAAATAAGGCCAAACTCATATGCAAAGGATATGCACAAATGGAAGGAATTTAATTTAATGAAAAATTTACACAAATTACAATAATGGGCAATACGACTACTATTTTTTCTTATGCATCTTACAAAAATATCCTTTTTCTCCAAATGGACGTGAAATCAGCTTTCCTTAATGGTTTTCTAAATGAAGAGGTATACATTGAACAACCTAATGGATTTTCACTAACAAAAGATAAAGACTATGTGTGCAGGTTGAAGAAAGATTTGTATGGATTAAAATAAGCTCCTAGAGCTTGGTATAATAGATTGGAATCATACCTCATTGAGCTAGGATTCAGAAAAGGTGTTGCTGACACTAATCTCTACATCAAGGAAGGACACCACTTGTTAATTGTAATTATTTATGTAAATGATATCATATTTGGTTGATACCATGATAAGATTACATATGGATTTTTGATATGATGAAAGAAGAATTTGAAATTTCTATGCTTGGAGATCTTTCCTTCTTTTACGGATTTCTAAATCGAGTAAAACATATCAAGGTATATTCATATACGGACTAAGTATATTAAGGAAATCCTGAAAATATTTAGAATGGAAGATTGCAGATCGATTTGGACACCAATGGAAGTTGGATGAAAGTTGATAAAAGATGATAACACACCAAAAGTAGACAAAAAATTGTACAAATCCATCATAGGAAATCTACTATACTCCATCGCATCAAGACCAAACATCATGCAGGTGGTAGGCCTTGTTAGAAGATTTCAAGAAGATCCAAGGGAAACACACCTCAAGGTGGTCAAAATAATTATGAGACACCTCATGGGAATAGGTGAATATGGATTATTGTACTCCAAGAGTAATGAATTTATCATAAAAGCATATACAAATGTATATTTGGTAGGAAGTGTTAATGATTGAAAGAGCACAAGCGGCAGATAATTCTTTGTTGGAACTTATTTAGTATCTTGGTTGAGCAAGAAGCATTCATCAGTGGCAATGTAAACATGTGAAGAGGTATATAATGGCTACAAGGTGTTGTACTTAAGTTATCTATATCAAGTAGACACTAGAAGATTACAAGGTAAAATCTAGAAATCCAATTCCTTTGTTTTACGGTAGTACAAGTGCAATAAGTGTCTCTAAGAACCTAGTGTTCTAATCAAAAACTAAGCATATACATATAAGATATCATTTACTTGGGAACAAGTGAATGATAGGAAAATCAATCTAGAATATGTCAGCACTAAAGAGGAAATTATAGATATAATGACCAAGTTTCTACCAAGAGCAACATTTGAACACCTAAGGAATGAATTGGGGGTCATTCCTAATCCCTCCAACAACTAGAAGGTGTGTAGAAAAGGAAAGGGATCATTCTCAAGAACTTTCATCTCCTGATCAATGCCAAAGTAAGGGGAGTTAGTCTACTAGCTCAAATTCATCAAAGTATACATCATCTCAAGGGGAGCATTTTTGCGGACACACCAAGATATATGGATAAGAAGAATAATCCTAGAGGGAGCTTATTGATGTAAGAACATGTTTTATCTAGCTTACCTTTGTCTTCAACTTTATATGGCCTAGTTGTCCCCTTTTTTATTTTTTGAAGGGGAGAGTAGTTATTTTTAAAAAAATGGTCATATCATATTGAAAAGGGTAAAGAAATATAGCTAAAGGAGAAGGAAGCATATATTAGAAACCAACTTGTCACATTCAAAAGGGGAGAGATGATGGAACCAACCAAGTCATATACATAGAGGAGTAAAAGTGAAAAAATAAATCGGGCATGCAAGAATTTTTCCATCAAAAGAAGGAAATTGGTTTCTATCATATAGAAGTATTCAAGTGTATTGAGGTGTTACTATCAATGACAAAGGGAAGATTTTTGCACCTTTTTTAGTGTCATAAGTTTTGTTATTAATGTCAAGATAGATTAGTTGATGTTAAGTTTTATTGATGGAAAAATAATTCAATTGGTAAAGTAAGCATGTGAAGAATATGAAGGTTGATTGGTAGTGTCATCTCACATAGGATTTAGAATCATTAATGATAAATTATAAGGGACTTAGTTTTTGTGCAAGCCGTGGACATAAGGAGATATATGCCAAAGTCTGCATGAAGTTGTGGATCTCTAGAAGAATTCACAGAAGCTTAGTAAGTTCCACTTGTAAAAGAATGAAGAAACCGAAGAAAAAGGAGTCAAGAAACAAGTCGCGAGTGATATTAATGAATCTGTGGATGTAAAGGAAGGGCCGTGTAGGTAAAGGAAAAGCCTCTAGTATAAGTATGTCCAAAGAAAAGGTGTGAATAAAAGAAAATTCCTTGAAGAACTGTGGAAACCACAGAAGACTATAAAAGTCACAAGTAAAAGGAATGGAGTCACTTAAAAATAAAAAAGCTATGGAAAGGCGTTGGAAAAGGAGGATGGCCATGAGACATTGGGAAATCTGCGAGAAGTATAGAAGTGGTGTAGATAATTAAAAATCTACCAAGGAAGGACAAATGCCACTCAGCAAACGCAAGTGTCGTGATACAAAGAAGAAAGTGAGAGGAGACAAGGAAAGACAATAAATGATATAATATGGAATCAACAAGGGATGAAGACAATCGTATTGATTCAAACTTGGACAAGTGAGACTTGATTCACAAACATTGATGGTGATTTGATTGTTAGGTGATTGTGGTTAAGTATATGACTTGATCTCTAGGAAGAACAAAGATAACTACTACTCCAACTTCTAGTATTTAATGCTTATTGACGTTGGGAAATATAGTTGAAATATTCTATGAGAATCCAAGTTTCAAAGAGAAATAAAATATTGAAGAAGAAAATGACTCACTCATATGGGTCACATTGAAAAATTTAAAAGGATGGAAAAATATAAATGTAGTGATTATTTTACCCTCAATACTTCTTTCTAACCCCAAGTGCGTCAACCTATCATCTAGCATATGATGGGTACTCACCCGAGGCATGTGCTAGCGGTGAGCCCCTCCATTATGTGAGCTTTGTAAGATATTTCTATTATTGATGGAGGATTTATTTGCATAGAAAAAAGTACATTCACTTACTTTAAAAGGAATAAGATGCAACTAGCATATCTACACATCAATGCACCAAAAAAGCTAAATACACATTAAACGAAGCACAAGAAATTAGATCTAAATCATGATAAGTCAGATAACATGAGGGTTTGCATCCATAAACAAGATGTATAGAATATATCCATGTATATTGATTTAATAGTGTACGGTAGGCATACTACATTCAAAAGGGTGATCTCACACCATATACACTAATGTGATGACAGTTAACTCTTGCAAACCTATCGATCAAAGATCCTAACTATAATTTTCCCAACTCTTTCTCTTATTATAGATTCCACTACCCATACATATGTTTTATGGTATCCCTTACAACCATCTAGCACTAAGTACTCAAAATCCTAGCACCATGAACTCTAAACCCTTCACATTTTTACAACAATTTGTTACTCTCCTTCTTTTTCTCTACATTCTCTATGCATTCTTTCTACATTATCTCTGTGTGTATGCATGTGTTTGCACTCTATGCATGCCTCTTTGTGTGTGCTCTTATCCTAAGCACCTCTTTTAAATAATATCATTGACCACCATCATGACTTATCTTATGAGAAGATCATGTGCCAAATGTTGATGTAATCGTCCATTATTGAATGCTTATCCTCTTTGCAAACCTTCCTCTAGCTGTAATTATTTCTCTACAAATATTCCCTATGTGGAATATCCTTTTCTTGACATCTAAGGTTCCTGGATGGCACCTTATCTACTTATCACACCTAGTCGGGTCCTCACATTTTTCCTCAAGTGACTCCATGATGCCAGATACATCTAAGTCCTTTACACCCTTTTTTTCCCTCCCACGCACAACTTGGTTTCACCTAAATCCTTCTTAAACCCCATTTTCCTAGGCACTTTTCCCTAAGTACCATTCTATCTACTAATTTTGTGAACACGCACCTCTTGGTACTTAGAAAATATTTTAGGGTCCAACATCACCCCAAATTATGCATTTTCTCCATCCTTAGAAACATTATGCTTCCCAAAGAATAAAGAATAGAGGTATCGAAACAATCAAATAATGGAAGGATGAAAGAAATGGAAGAATAGAAGAATGTGTTACTACTGTATGAAGAGTGGGAAATCCTTCTTCATGGATGCCTCAATCTTCTCCCATGGGTCTACTTCTCCCTATGCCTACTGAAGTAGGTCACCCACTAATGCACTTACTTCATCAAAATTAAGTTCCTCACTCTTCTATTTCAGCATATCAACAATGATTTCCAGCTGCTTTCGAAGATCACCTATTGCATCCATCCTGCAGGTGAATTGGGGGTATAGTTCCTTTACCTTATTCTTAACTGAACCCTGAAAGGTCTAGATTGCTTCAAATTTATTCTCAACTTCAACCGGGACCTTTCCTCCCTCCACCCTATTATCTTTGTGTTTTTCCTAAAATTATTTTAGATCTACCTCATGTGCATAAATCAATATTCTTGTTGCCCTATCCATGTTGGCATAGTTGTCATACATAACTTCAACCATCGTGTGGTGGTCTTTACTATGGCAAGGATCTCGAGTACTAAGTCACTATCTCCCAAATATTTTTATTTTCTTCCTCCTAACGGGTCATCACCTCCTCTATTGACTTCTAATGTGAGTGGTTGTATTTCCATAATGAGGATGTGGGTAATGTATTCCACGCATTGCATGTTTGAATCATATTTCTTCTCAAGAAGGGCCAAGTTTAGGTGCTTCAAGATTATGGCATCCGAAATGGCCTCTATCTTCTTATGGATTTTGTGCACCTTTTCATTTTCATTTGTCAACTCACGCCTTAACTACGCTGATTAATTCCTTTTGTTTTATCTCTTTTTCTTGATTGATGATATTCTCGTTCTTTATCTCAAGCTATTCCTCCAAGATCCTTATCTGTCATTTCTGCCAAAGATTCTTGCCTCTACCTCCACCGATGCTTTATTTAGTGTGTTGAAAACTTTCTCATTAGACATTTTTTGGGTATTTAGATGAGGGTTTACTCCCTTGGTATCTGGTATCTTAATAAATGCATCTCGGTTTACCTTGAATTTAGGTTCATCAACGTGGGACTCAAAATACCAAGATAGAATTTTCCTCATGTGTGGGTACGCACTATCTTCATCAAAAGAATACCTAGAAAGGAGTTGGTTTGTGGGCACAGTACTTTGGAAGTACATGTAATACATTTTTTGGATCATTAATGTAATTCATTTCTTGTTCCTGTGCCACTACTTTTCCCTTTCTACCTATGCATAATACCTTTAGAAATCTTATTGCTATGCTTGGATGTCAACCCATGCTTCCATACTCCTATCCGACATTCATTCTTTACTCTGTTTCCTTAAGTACTTCCTTGGCACTTCAATCGACTTCATACTCAACTAACTATAAGATAATTCTTGATACTTCCCTCTATATTGTATTATCCATCTTCTCCTTGGTCAAGGTCGAGGTCTTCGATTCTTCATGTTTATTTCCTTGTTTTCCTCTTTTTCATGTGCCCCTCGCTTCTTTCTCATCCTTATCTTCATTTCCTTATTCCTCTGACTCATGTACATCATAGACAGGATGATTCGAGCCTTGTCGTACTCTTAATTATCTTCATTTCCCTTTTCAGCCTCCATGCTTTCTATTTCACTTGATCGACCCTTTTCTCACCCTCGATTTTCCTTATTGGTGAATCCAGTTCAAGGACTTATCTTTTTATTCTTTCTCAAGTGAATCTTCCTTCACTGGAAACTCTTCTTTTTGTGGTGACTCTTTTCTCATGGGAGACTTCTTCCGATGGATGTAAATCTTGGTGCCCACACTTGAATCCTGTACCCATACATGTCTACATTAACTACGTTCTTGACACCTTTTTCTCAAGAGTTTCTCCTCTATCTCTTTTCCTTAGCATAATATTCTTCCATATGGTGGGGTCTTCAAGAATGGAGACATCATCTTCAACATAAGTGACCTTTTCATACTTAGGCCTTATGCACAAATACACCCTCATTGTTGTCCTCCCTACAATAAGTAATGTTACTAGTTTTAACATGTGCACATCATGGGAGACATACTTCTCCACATAGGCATGCTTCTTGGGGTATATTAGTTTCCTACACAACTCATGGTAGTATTGATTCACTACAATTAAATCAAATATGATTTTCTTCACCTATTTTAAACAATTGACCTTGACGGAAGTCTGCGCTATAAAGGAGAAAGGAAATTTACACCAAGGACTCTTAGTGCCATCTAGAAAAGCAAATCTTTGAATGCAAAAATGCTAGTATACAATGAACTCATCTTCTCCTTGCACTAGTGAAGGTAGCTCATGCTGGGTATTATCTATTCAAGCCCGAATGTGTCACGCATGCACTTATACAAATTTTCTAGAAGTTCCTTATGAGCGGCTGCCATGGTGTCATATGTATACTATTTAAACCTATTAATGGGAGATGGGTTATCATTTTGGTATTCCCAAACAAACTTATCTTCTCTCCAATATCTAAAAAGACAATGGTGAGGAGGAAATTACTAGACATGATCTTCTCTCCATCACACATGGTGTTTATGATATCCTCTGTAATGAAAGATGAGAGGTTATAGATAGTTCCCTCCAGGATCTTGCAGAACACATTCAACAAGGCCTTGTTGATTTGTTTCCATCTCTCTTTCCCATTCATATTTGTAACCAAGCAAGCAGCCATCCTCATCACTGGGTTAGTAAGTACAAAATGTGGAATTAGCACGAACCCCTCTTATAGTCATAAACCTCAATAGTCTTCTTAATGGCTTCCTTATCTTCCAATTCATCGTCCAATGAATCTCCTTCACAAATAAAGCTATTGAACTTAGAAATTAGATGGGGAGTTATGTGCATCCTTTGGCCTATGAGATAGAATTGGTCTTCATGCATTCGTGACATCAACCATTGGTATAGTTTCTTGGGATTTCTAAAATAGGGAAACTTGTAGAGTTACAACAACCTATCCTTCTCCATTTTTACCTTTACCTCATTTTCATGGATGGGCATTCCATCTAGTGTCTTCTTCTCTATAAGGCAAACTAGTTCTAGTTTCATTTCATTCTCTGTAGTGCTTTTTTAATGGTTCTAATAACTAATGGCCATCTTTCTCTTGTGAGACACCCATTCTTTATTAAGAAATACATCGTTTGGGTACTACATTTCTGTGTACCATTCTTCATTGAAACTATTAGAGATAACTTGTATTCCCTTTCCCTTGCCCTTTTTTGGTGAAACATTTTCTACTCTCCTTGGTTTCATTTCTTCATTGGGTCCTTAAAAATTTTTGCTCTCAACATTGCGGCTCCACTCCTTTACGAAAATTCCTTCAAACCCCATTCCCTAACTATGCAACCCTAACTTAGAAAACCCTTTTTCCACAAGACGGTGTACCACCCATTGGATTCTTCCATACAACCTTCTCCATTTATGCCCATATATTTATTTCCAATCTAGTTCACTAATCAAACTAGCTATGCATGTAAATCTTCATAACTCTTCTCAAAATTTCTTCACAAGGATGCCTTAGTTCACGAGAGATCTTTGATAACTTTAAATGAAAGGTAAAAAATAACACACCTCCGATCTTCTATTTATAACTTTTTCTTTTCTCTGCAATAAATGCCATGCCACCTACCAACATACTTTCTTAATAAAGGAATATTTTTTGCAATGCCAACCTTTAGTGTTTCCCCCACCACGCTCTATCCTACGCAAACACTTCCGCAACCTTCTGGCATGTAACTTCCTCAACCATAGAGTTTTTCGCTTTCTCCCACACCAAATTCAATTCTTATTCTATGTCTTAGACAAAGTTCTTTCCACTTCCTACCTCATGTTGTTCCTAAATTTTTACCCTTGTACATTGTTTCTTAAATCCTTTTGACACCATTCTTTCTTTATGTTTACCTTTTCCACACATGATCTTCCAATCCACGTGTTTTGTATTTTTCCTTGAGCCATCCATAACCATAGCTTCTAGCACTTGTCACATCACTCCACCCCACACAAAAATGTATGTGTGGTCCTCTGCACATAGAATTTTTTTCAAAATAATAAGTGGCTACTAGTGCAAAAACATGCACAAAACAAAGCAACAAGAAAGGGAAACCAAAATAAAGGAAATTGCAATAAAGAAAAATCTAGGCTAATGGGAAAAACTACCTTATTTACAGACACAAAGAAGACTTATTTATAGTAGGGATTCAGCCTACTCCCATTGAAATGGCTTGGTAACTATGTTCCATCCAACGCTTGTAAATGGAAAGTTCTGAATCAAGTATATAATATACATTTTACAAGCCCTTGCAGTAGACTTTGAATTTCCCAAGATGGAACAAAAACTTAGAATCATACAATAGAACCATTTGTGCAACCTCAAACTATTTTTTCTTGATATTTATATCATGCCATGACTTATGCCTTTATTTTTTCATTTTCTAATTCTTGCGAGTAATAGCCTTCCTTTCATCTAACCGCATTGACTTATCAATCATCTCCTCAAGCACTTGTTCATTATCTAATCCTCGTGTGCACCCTATATGTAGTGATGGTAACATGAATTCAATAGGTAACACAAATTATGTGCCAAACACCAATTAAAAAGGTGTGGCCTTGTTCATTCTCTTATAAGTAGTCTGATATGACCATAAGAAAACATAAACTTTATCATCCCAATCCTTACTTCCCACATCACAAATCTTGGTTAACATGTGATTTAGATTTTTTAAGCACCTCGGATGTCCCATTAGCTTGTGGGTGATAAGGGGTAGTATTTTGGTGCATTATCATTAATTCTACCAAAATATCCTAACTATCTCATTCAAGATATGAGTACCCTTATCACTTGGTAATCTCAACAAGAATCTATATCTACTGATTATATTTTCCCACAAGTACCTAGTTGTTGTTATAGTTGTGTAATCCCTTGTAGGCTCCTCTTCTTCCCATATTGTAGGTACTATTTGCATGTAATAATATAGTATGAACATATCCTTCATGTGGCTGGGGAAATAGGGCCTACAAATTCAATTACCCACTTCTCAAATGGTTCTACACTAGCAATTAGTATTAACGGCATTTCATCTCTTTTCCCTGGTTTACCAAGGTGCTAGTAGTGGTCACAGGCCTTGCAACACTCAATATAATATTTGTAAATTGTTTCCCATAAAAATCCTACTAGAATAATCTTGTGCGTGGTTGAATTCCATGCATAGTGTCATCCTACAATTCCACCATTCACTTCCTCCATGATTGTAATGTGATCATACTCACGACACACACAGGAGAAAAATATCATCATGACCTAGATTGTATAAGCCTCCACTAATTAACATGTGGGTCATGACGTGTATGACTAATTTCTTCCTTCCCAAAGTCTTCATACCCTCGACACCACACCCATTTTGATAAATACAACACTATTTTCCAAGTTAGAGGAACGCACGCAATCTAAAAAAATTGTGCATCTAAGATTTTATCTTTAATTATTTGTGTGTCCTCCCCGATTCAATCCTTGATAAATGGTCGAGTCCCATATAAATGTTACCCGGTTTCACAACAATTGTAAACTCAAACTCTTGAAAACACATGACCCACTGCATATGTGCCCTTATAAAATGGGCTTGTTTACCAAGTAACTCAATTCCATATGGTCCATGTAGAGTATAAAGGGTTTTTCAAACATATACTACTTAAATTTTTGCAGCAAGTAGATCATTGATAATGCCTTGCACTTATTAGTAGTATAGTTTTATTATGTTGGCATTAGCTTCCTACTAGCGAAACAAAAGGGGTGGTCAACAATTCTATTTCCAAGATTTGCTAATATTTCTCTAATTTCCATCCTTGAAGCATCAACATGAACATGGAATGGCTTATCCCAAGAAGGAAAGCATAATATGGGCATATTGATAAGCTTATTATTTAATGTATTAAATTTCATCTACTCGCACCTCTTCCCGGTGAAAATTAATTTTGTGTTTTCAGTAACTTTTCCAATGACACGATGATCTTGGCATATCCCTTAATAAATTTTTAGTAATACCCCATATGCCCAAGGAATCGGTGCACCATGATTTTTTTGGTAGGTTCCCCAATCCCACAATAAATGTAACTTTAGCATAATCCACCAATAAGCCTTCCTTACTTATGATATGCCCAACAGGGTTTCAAATGGAGTAGTTAAAACACATTTCTTAATGTTGAGGATATTCTCAACTACTGACATCTTTAAAACATCAGCCTCAGATTGTCACATTGGTCCCTCACTAATCCATATACCATCCAATAATCAAGGTAGACTTGAAGAAACTTATGGATGAAGCCTTGAAATTCTTGTACAACAATGAGCAAAAACACAACTAGCATGTTCTCTAGTCCAAAAGGCATGTTGTGTAGGAAAATCTTCCCCATTAAGTGGTGAAAGTTATCCTTTCTTGGTCCTCCTTTGCAATTCTAACCTAATTATATACCGAGAATTCATACGTGAAAGAATAGATTTTGTGCCCACCTACTCCTTTCGGGATGTCCTCGGTGAAGGGGCACTGGAAAAGGGTCAATAACACATACCACATTCATATCCCTATAATCAACAAAAATCCTTATCCTCCCATCCTTCTTAATGATAATAAGCATTAGACTTATCCATTCTGATTTTCTAACAACCTCAATGATTCTTGAAGCGATCATCTTATCAATCTCTTCCTTGACCCTAACTCATAGATTGATTCTTTCGGTAAGGCCTCTTTTGAATTCGGCACCCAAATTCCTTTAAATTTATCTTCATTTATCCAAGGATTGGTGAACTCATTTAAGATCATTGTACCCATGTGGAAAAAAATCCACGAAATTCATGCAATGGATCGATGATCTTTGAAACCAACGTTTTTGTCCAATAATCTACAATAGTGGCCTCCTTAGGTTCCACCTCTAAACCAACGTTAACCTTATTGGTTTTCAGGGATTCATGGTAGGCACATGCTTTCTCATCATCACTATACATAACCATGGGCATACCCACATTATGGTTAAAATCTAATTTTTCCACCTCTTCACCATCAATCACATAGACCAACTTTCCTTTCTCTTTCTCCATGCATGCGCGCTCAAGATTTATTTCTTATTATTATTCCTCATCAAAGCACACTTCTAAGCAAAGTTCCCCCTATAATTATAGTATTCTATCCTCTATCATGGAACTATCTCCCATAGTTAGGCACTTAAAAACATGTAATGCCTCATCAAAAATGGCTTAGTACTCTAATATTAGAAAGCTTGAAGGAGATCAGCCGTCAACTCCTGCCAATTTCCTATCTAATGGCACATCTTTGAATGAATGTACCATGCGCATGTGTAGCCTTATAAGGTGGAGTAAATCTTATGCACCCATAAATATGGAGGTAATTCTTCTGCTCCTTCCATCTAGGCCTTCTCACATGCTTGGATGTGAAATGAGGCAAGTTCCTTCCCATGATAATCTTGTATGATAGTAGGTGCATTGCTCCAGAAAAACCTAATAGAGAACATGATTCTCACTTCATGCCACTATAAAACGTTATCATGATGGGTCTCCCACCAATGTGTTGCGGTCCTTAGCAAGGTATAGATAATCATATTTATCCTTTCAATCTCACATCTCCACTGGGTATCCATTTCTTACTAGGAAAACATCAGGGTTGGCTCCCCGTGAATAAATTTGTAACTTCTTTCCTCTTAGGTATTTGACTTAGTGCACCTTTGTTACTCTCATCATAGAGCCTCTTAACTACCTTCGAACTAACTCATATGTTTTGGGATCCTAATTGTCACATGCCACCCTAGTTGTATCACATATATATTGAGTTTCTTCCCCTTTGAATAATGCCTTCTTTTGTTGATTTCACAACCTCGGGGTCCCGGATAGTGCACACATAAATTATGTCTAGGCATTCTTCTCTTAAAGGCTCAAGTATAGGGCCCTAACTTCCCATCCATCAAGGGAATGACAACATGTTTCTCTATGTTCTCAAAACGTATATATACCTATTATTGAAAAGTATGTGAGAATTGTTCTTATAGCACTAGGGGCACCCAAGTAATGCTAGAAATTTTTCTACCTCATCAAGTACTAAGACTTCAAAGTCTCCAATTAATTTCACTCCTTGGATAGTGATAAAAAAATCCTTTAAAACACCAATGGGCATTACCTTAGTCTTATTAGCTATATACATCAAATTTCAATATATTTGTAATGGGGTCCTTCCCATTTGATTCTAGGTGTCTAGGGTGAGAACATTAACTTATTTTCCTGTGTCAATCAAAATATTACTTAGGAGTCATCCATCAACAACTCCATTCAAGGTAATCTCTTTATTGTAGTCAAGGTTGTGGGAAGTAAGTTTAGCATGCCATACCTACCTCTCGCACTCTCCTCCATCACTTGGTATCTTATCCCTCAACCATTCTCCTAACGGAAGAATGATATACTCTTAGTGCATCATCATACACACCTCTCTAACATTATCTATATTTGACTGAGGGAGATCAATGATTTTTTTTCACCCTAAATTCCTAGATTTCTCCTATAGATACTAAATTTTCCCTTGAAGACTTCTAATTACGTCCATGGTCTTTTGATGGAATTCCTTTTGATGGGTAGGGTCCATATACTTCCCATATACCACCTCTAACCTTGTAATTAGTGGTCTCTTCTTTGATATTTCCTTAATGCGTGTAGCCTCAGCTCGCATCATCACCAATACAGGTTCTAACTCTAACTTCTGTGCCACCCTTGGCATCCACTATGAATATGATTTCTTCATGCTTATCATCCCAGTTCCCTTGTCTTTCCATTGTTGCTATCTCATGTGTTAAAATAGATGCAGGAACTCCTCATACTTGTGCTTCTTCCCACACCAAGAGCACTGTAGCAGGTCAGGACATTTACACTTGTAATGCTCTATGGACCCACAATTATAAAAAGTTCTACAAGGAAATTCACCTCTTCCACCTTATCGATTTCCATGGTCTCTATATCCCCGCAAAAGCCTCTTCCATGAGCTCCTTCATCCATGCACCCTTCATAATGATGACTATAATCCTTATAACTATTTGCAATGTTAGTCTAGTATACACCAATATCAATGAAATCATGTATCTATTCAATCAATCTATAATCCTTTGTTTCATGAGTATTAGAGGTGAAAATATTGAAATTGCAAGACACATTCTTATGGATCATGCACTACAGTGGTGGACACCATCTTGCATCATGATCTTCATGGAAAATCTCATAATCTACCTTCATGACACATACCAATCTCTCGAGGATAATTATCCTTCACATGTATCTCTACCTCACAATCCATGAACCATAGGCCACTGCAAGTCTCATGTGTCGAGTTTGTTGATAGCTTCTTAAGATACTTTACCTTGGCAGCAATATGTGCTTCAAGAAAATGATTAACACCGGTATCCACTCTTATTATAGCCTCAGCATGCATGGTAGCCTCGAAGGCCTCACACGGGTCTATGAAAGTATTATGTGACAACACTCTCTGAAGAGATTTATTAATCCTAAAAGAAACAATTAAGTATGCGAAAAAGGATGAATATCATAAGACATTTTTGACAAGAGAGTCTTAAAGTATGCATCCTACTCTTGCATACTCTCTACCATACCTTGTTTAATCTCTTTTAACATGTTAATGCTCTTCTGTTCAAACTCAGGAATATGGAATTCAACTAAAAAGGCATTACATAGTGTGGTATAATCTACTACTATCTAGTGAGGGTCATACTTTTAGTACCAACTATGTGCGCGCCCTTGTGACATCATTTCAAACAAAATTGCCTTCCATTTCGGGGTAGTGATCCCTTTCACACGCTATAAAAAATAAAATTTGTGTATATACTCTGCAGCATCCTCAACACATTTTTAATCTAGTAGATGCAAAGACATTTCAAAGAAAACTTGCTAAGGTGGTTAAAGCCCTTGTCTACATGATCTAAAACCTAGATTCCCCTAGTGTTGCCCCCACCACTAGATCCACTAGATCCACTAGTGTCTATTCCTCCTGATCCACCATATCCTCCAAATCTACCAGTCCACGAGGTCTTCTATTTCTTACTCAACTTTGACACACCTAATCAACCTCCCATAGCTAGTAAAGGTCTTGAAGTGGTCACTCCTTGTGTCCCTACTATCATGCTAAACTACTCACCAATAGTACGTGATATTGCATCGCTACCAAATATGTGTCTGCATTGCTTCTAGATGTGATAACAAAGCTTTATATACCCATAACGTTTCCAAACATTGTACCAAACAATATACATTCAAACATAAGAAATGATTATGTAGCAGGGGATGTAACAAATGAAAAATTATACCTCATAGGTATTGATTGGTTACTTCCACTAAAACAAACTAGGTTAGTACTACTTATCTCTATATTTAGAAAACTAAGCACCAAGGGTTGGTCACTGAGGTGGATACATATGCATGCTTGTGACTCTTCTCCTTTCTTCATATGGCGAGCTCCCTCTAGAAGCGAGGGGTTTCTCTTCCATGATTTCCAAGTTCGGTATTGCACTGAATTCTTTGGTTCCACATCCTCCACGTGAACCTCAAATCCTTCCCATAATTTTTACTCCATAAATTCATCACTATTGCAGATTCGCATTGTCTAACCAACTCCATCTCCCGAGATTATTTATACTTGAGTCTCCTCTCCTCTCTCCATTTTTTCCAAAAGTTCCATCATCCTTTTACCATGCTAGCTTCGCACCTCACACCTTTCAAGAAATTAGCTAGCCATGGGAAAGGCTTTCAAACTCAAAGTAATTACCAAGATCTTCATAGCTAGTGAAATAACATCCAATAACGATCCTATATGATCCTTTAAGAAATTAAACTCAATAATCTCTCGGGAAATAATACATAGAAATAGCGTATTCCAAGGTATAACTAGTCAGCACTCTACTTCACCAGTTTCCATGTTATATCAGCATCATACAACCATTGATATTCCTCTTGGGTACAAAAATAAGGTCTATAGTAACAACTCATCTTTGATGAATATGCTAATAGCCATTCATGCAACTCTATTTAGAAAAAATAGAACAATGCCTCATAGAGTTCGTGATATAGGTTCTCCTCCACCTATTTTCATGCATCAAAATCAAATCTAGTACTAAACCTCTGAGAAAAATCATCCTCCATGTTTTTGATTCATGCTTCAATACTATCCAAGATCAAATGCTCCATCATCACACATTTCTCTCACAATAGCTTAAAAAGAGGTCCTGACAATGGAACCAAGATGTAGTCATTATTTTACCCTCAATACTTCTTTCTAACCCCAAGCTCACTAGCCTATCATCTATCATATGTTGGGTTCTCACCTAAGTCATGCATAGGAGATGAACCCCTCCTTTATGGGAGCTTTGCAAGAGAGTTATATTATTAATGGAGGATTTATTTATAGAAACAGAAGTAAGTTCAGTTACTTTAAAAAGAAGAAGTTGCAACTAGTAGGTGTACATGTTGATGAATCACAAAAGATAAATAAACATTACTTGAAGCACAATAAACCCGATCTGAATCATGATAAGTAAAATAACATGAGGGTTAACACCCATAAAGAAGATGTAAATAATAGATCCATGTATATTGATTTAACAGAGTCCCTAGTAGCCATACTACATTCAAAAGGGTCATCCCATACCATATAGACTAAATGATAGTAACTCAACTCTTGCAAACCTATCCGATCAGAGATACTAACTATATTTTCCCCCATTATTTCCCTTGTTATAGATCCCACTACCCACTACCCACTATCCCTCAGAAGCCGAGGGGTTTCTCTTCCGTGCTTTCCAAGTTCAATTAGCACCGACTTCTTTGGTTCCACATCCTCCACGTGAACCTAAAATCCTTCCCATAATTTTTGCCTCCATAAATTCATCACTCCTACTGATTCGCGTTGTCTTACCAACTTCCTCTCCGAGATTCTTTATACTTGAGCCTCCTCTCCTCTCTCCATTTTTTCCAAAAGTTCCATCATCCTTCTACCATTCTAGTTTCTGTGCCTCACACCTTTCAAGAAATTATCCAGCCATGGGAAAGGCTTTCAAACTCAAATTAATGACCAAGATCTTCATATCTAGTGGAATAACATGGAATAACAATTCTATAGGATCTTTCAAGAACTTAAACTCAATAATCTCCAGGAAAGAATACATAGAAATATCATATTCCAAGGTATAACTAGTCAGCACTCTACTTCACTAGTGATTAATAGCATGGTCCATGTCAAATCGGCATCATACAACCATTGATATTTCTCTTGGGTACAAAAATAAGGTCTATAGTAACAACTCATCCTTGATGCATATGCTAATAGCCATTCATACAAATCTATTGGGAAAAAATAGAAGAATGTCTCATAGATTTCGTGATATAAGTTCTCCTCCACATATTTTCATGCATCAAACTCAAATCTAGTACTGAACCTATGAGAAAAATCATCCTCCATGTTTTTGAGCCATGCTTTGATACTATCCAAGGTCAAATGCTCCATCATCACACATTTCTCTCAAAATAGCTTCAAAAGAGGTCCCGAAAATGGAACCAAGATGTAGTCATTATTTTACCCTCAATACTTCTTTCTAACCCCAAGCGCGCCAGCCTATCATCTAGCATATGTTGGGTGCTCGCCCAAGCCATGCACGGGAGATGAACCCCTCCTTTATGTGAGCTTTACAAGAGAGTTATATTATTAATGGAGGATTTATTTATATAAATAGAAGTACATTCACTTACTTTAAAAGGAAGAAGATGCAACTAGTAGATCTACACATTGATGCATCACAAAAGCTAAATAAACATTACATGAAGCACAATAAACCCAATCAATCATGATAAGTAAAATCACATGAGGGTTAACACCCATAAAAATATGTAAAGAATAGATCCATGTATATTGTTTTAATAGAGTCCCTAGTAGCCATACTACATTTAAAAGGGTCATCTCATACCATATACACTAAATGATAGAGACTCAACTCTTGCAAGCCTATCTGATCAGAGATCCTAACTATATTTTCCCCATTATTTCCCTTGTTATAGATCCCAGTACCCATACATATGTTTTATGGTATCCATTACAACCCTCTAACACTAAGTACTCTAAACCATAACACCATGAACTCTAACCGCTTAGCATTTTTACAACACTTGGTTACTCTCCTTCTCTTTCTCTACCTTCTCTATGCATTCTCTCTATTTGTCCGCACATGTCTACACTCCATACATGCCTCTATATGTGTTCTTCTATCCTAAGAACCTCTTTTAAATATGATCATTGACCACCATTGTGAATTATCTTCTAAGAAAATCGCGTGCCAAGTATCGATGTGGATATCCATTAGTGAATACTTATGCTCTTTATAAACCTTCCACTAAGCTGTAATGATGTTTCTAGGAATATTTTCTGCATGGAATATCCTTTTCTTGATCTCCAAGGTTCTAGGTGGTGAACTTATCCACTTATCACACCTTATCGTGTCCTCCTATTTTTCCTAAAGTGTCTCTATGACATCGAATATGACTAAGTCCTTTAAACCCTTGTTTTTCCTCCCATGTGTGTCTTGGTTTAACCTAAACCGTTCTTAAACCCCTTTTTCCTATGCACTTTTTTCTAAGCCCCTTCTATCTAATTATTCTATGCATGTGTGCCTCTCGGTACTTAGAAAATAATTTAGGGTCCGACACTATTTTTAGGCACAACTAATAAAATTCTCTTGTACACGCATGGAAAACAATTTAATCAAGCCAAATATAGAAGAAACAAAATTTAGAGTTAGCTCTATGCATTTAATAGTATGAATTCTCAGGAAACAAAGCATGAAAATACATGACACACAAATCAAAAGAAATGGGTTGATTTTAGAATATAGTTTGAACTTTGTGTAGACACCTAATTTCACATATGTCCTAAATCAATTAATTCCCCATCTCATTTCCCAAAACAATACACTTCAAAATAATCAAATATAAATCAATTAATTATTCTTTTCAAACCTAAAAATGATCTAATCCTTACCATGTCTCATTATTCTCCATGTTTCTCCACTTTGAATTAAAAATTCAAATTAAATCCTCACCCATTCTTGAAGACACCACTCACCCAAATCCTCCACTTATCAAGTAATAATTCAATTCAAATCCTCACCCATTCTTTGTGGCCCCCACTCACCTAATCATGCCCACATTTTCAAACTACGTATTGGTGAGAAAATTTCTCAGGTATAAAACCTTGTGGATTTATTGCCAACACTATGGGAATCTAAGTCTCTCTAATTAACTGGTGAAGCTACCGTATATGCATGTGCATGAAAAGGAGGATTTCTTTGGTTGTTTTTCAATCAGGGATCCAACATCGACACTCCACTGACCCTACGGAAAATCTTATAGATACATGCAAGAAAGGATTTTTTTGTAGAGAGGGAAAGGGGAGTGAAAAATTAGATAGGAGAACTAATGTTGCACGTAAAAATCAGATTCTTGCATACATCAATTAGAATTTTTATCACATGCATTAAAACTAGAAGGAAATAACTCTACGTGTAATAACAAGACCAAATGGAATTTATGATTACAAAGTATCAATAAACCCCTTAGTCAAAAAAGGCTCGAAACTCCTTCTTGTATTGATTTCTTAAACCAAGTTGTACATAGTATGAGAATGGAGGAAAAATAAAGAGTGGGGGAAAGGAAGAATTTGGCTATCTCCTTTGTTCTCTCAAGGTAGAATGCACTCTTAAGCTTACAAAATTAATGACCAACCCTTTGAAATGGGAATGGTGTTACAATTTATAGAATGAGAGGTGACTTATCATCTACCCCCCAATGGATTTTCATATGTCCGTGTGCAACATTAAAGTTTTTGACTTCCTAGGAGAATATTAAGTCCCTTTTTATAACATAAAGGTGACTTATTACGTTATGAACATCAAGACATATGAAATAGTGAAACCCCAATATAAAATTAGAACATTGAGAAGAGAGAGAAAGTTGGGGGAAGAGGAGAGATAAAGAGAGAGGGAGAAAGAAGAGGAGATGTCATTCCCGATGAATTTTATTGGTCCTCATTGATGGAAAGCTCCAAATAGAGTGAAATTATGAATCTTCAAACTCCTTGCACACTATAAAACTCCTTTAAATTAGCTCACAAATTCTCACCAAGTTGAGTGAATTATTTTGTTGATGGTTACAACTCCTAGCCTACGTATGATATTCATGTGACCTGAACTATGTAGTGAGTGTCGAAAAACATTGTCCAGTTCCAAGATATGATCACCCCTCTAGGTCTCATTATGTCAAACATGCCCTTTGAGAACAACATGTTATTAATAGTAAGTGTCTAGATGGTAGGCTTACTATTTTTAGTGAGATATGATTTTTTCCTCTTCTCAACCATCGTGATGTGATGAACTCCCTTATTTGATATTGTGCACACTTCCTTTGCTTTAACCACTTCTTGTGGTGACTTACTATTTTTAGTAAGCACCTATATAAGGGACTTACTATTTTTAGTAAGTGATCATTTTCACTATTTTCTACTCCAGATAATCATTCTGGCTTCTTGGAGGTCTTTAGTGCACACTGCCTTTTCCATAGCCACTTTTGACGAAGACTTACCAAAAATAGCAAGCATGTGTAGGAAATCTTACTATTTTTAGAAAGTGGATTTATGGCACTTTGTTTGTGAGGAGTCTATTTTAATTTATTTAGCTCATTGACGCAGATCACATCCTCCGAATTTCACATAATTTTTCCCACTAGAATGTTGGGAAATAAAATTTAAAATTTTCACTGGCAATGGCTTTGAGCACGGAGCTGCCATGGCGGCCATTAATGGAGCTTAAAATTTATAGGTCTATTTTTGTCTCTTTTTATGAAAAAACAACTCCATTGTGATAGGTTTTTCATTTGGAGCTCATGTGCAAGTTTTTATCTCATTTCCATTATTGGAATGATGGGAAATCCGATGAATGTGAGTCGGTGCATGAAGTGAGGATTTTGTTGGAAAAAATAATTATGGGCACCATTTGACTTCTAGTTTATTGCGTCATGATCATTTTACAAAATTTGGAAGTCTTTAGAAGACAACACCTCAATCTGATTTGTATCTTGTGAGATATGAAGATTTCTTGATCGGGTGACTTCACAGTTATCTATCAAAAACCTTCATTTTCTTCCCATTCTTCATTTCTTCGATCAATATTTCTATAATATTACTATGTTTTCATGAATTATAGTATGGTTTGGTCATGGTGGATCTTGTTTGGATTAGAAGTGGTGGACTAAGTGTGTGGATAAGCTTGAGCAGAGGCATGGCATGGTGAGACGTTGTGAAGGATAAATAAGGGGAATAAATGGCTTAGTATAAGATTTGAATATTCAAAAATTCTCGAGACAAGGGTGGGGCACATTTTTTAACGTCTGATGTACCTAGCATCATGTATGTGAGGGACATCAAATTCCAAGGTGAGCAAGAGGACGACATGTTTCCTCAATTCGACGGTAAGGGATTTTCTTGAAAAAACACTAGAAGCATTGAGGGCTAAAAGTCGATCACGTGGATGACCACAGGAATCCCCATAGGGGCTGGGGAAATTTTTCCATTTATTTTTTCCCAAATCTTAGGTACGTGAGGCACCTTAAATTCCATCGTGGTCTTGGATCGACTCATGTCTTCGATTCGACAACATAGAATTTGAGCTCCAAAAATGCACCTAGGGGATAAACTATCAAGTGGGAAGGTCACATGAGGGTCCCAGAGGTCACATGGGGTCTGGGACCATTTTTCCAATGTTCATGTACTTTACCTTAGGGACTTCGGGGACATAAAATCCCACCAGGCTCTTGGTGTTGACACGCATGCTCTTGAAAATTGACTAACTCCTGAAATGTCTCCAAGAGGGTAACTTGGAATGATGATAACTTGAGCTCCTGGTGGAATTTATTGGTGAAATTTTATATGATCCTAAATGGAAATTTCCTTTTAATCAAATGTTATTGGTATCATGTCTTGATTCATCAATTTTGTCACTAAAAATCCAAATTTTGATTTTGTACTCCACATGTGCCTGAGAAAAACTACCTACAGACCTGATGCACCAAAGTTTTGTGAAAAATATGATTTCAATATCATTTAGGGATTGCAATTATCTTTCCATAATTTTTTTTTTACTCTTAACTCCATTTGGAACTCCTAGAATCTTATTCTAAAGCTCAACAATTGTTTTAGGCATGTGTACTGCCTAGGCTTGTGAACCCTGCTTTTCATTCAGACTACTCCAAGTCTTTCAAAACTTCCCCAAACCTTCCAAAATAATTTCCATGATGTTATGGTCTTAAATTCACCTCCATGTTGAATTTTTCCCTTTCATTCCCATCCAGTGGGTGTTTATCCGATCTTGGGAAGGCTAGTGATAGCCCTTCCCGTGACTACCCGAAATTTACATTTTCAATGAACTCCTAAAATCACCTAAGGGGAATGAATGGAATTTCCTAAATCACCTAGGGGTATGAGATAAAGTTAATTGGGAGGTCACTTTAATTGACTAGATAGACCTAAGGTGTCTTGGAATGATAGACTTGAAAATTTTGGCACAAGGGTATAGTTGTTGTGCTTAGAAATTGTCAATTTCCTTGTTACACATTTGCACGACAACAACCGGCTCTATCATGGGGATGTGACATGGGTGAGTGTAGTGAATACATCACATGAGAACTCTAAAAATTTCAACTTACGACATATTGACTAATGCCTTATCCATTGGGCTCTCTGGAGTCATGTATAATGTATAACAAGGGAGAAAGAGAACAAAAAAGGAAACACACACACACACAAAAAGACGAAAAGGAAACACACAACACACAATAGGAATGGGAAAACCCACCTCAAAAAGGGAAACATGGCTAGAAATCACCTATGTTATAGGGTGGGGACAACCCACTTTAACTGAAGCTCTCATTCACTCCTTAAAAGTTACCCCCGATTGGGCAATCTTGAGTGATGTTATTCTACACGATTGTTGGTGGTTCCAAAAAGTAGCCTCCTCTCCTCAGTTATTTATGAAAGCTAGGTGTTTTAATAATTATCTATGTACTTGTTATGAGTGAGTCTACATGAGCTTCTTTATGCTCCATCCTTTACTTAGAAATTCCATTCCCTTCATCCTCTTTGAAATTGGTTTCATAGTGCCAGTTTCATACCACGTTTATCCACATAGATGATTCTTCATTAAGCACGTTGTCGTTGCCCTGGGCTTCTTTTCATTCAAATTACTTGGACATTTTGGATTCTTTTATTTCCTAGGTCTATGGTCATTGACCTCTTTTCCATGAGAAACCTCGGACTTATCCTTTTCCTTTACTCTACTGTGAGGTGCCAGTATATCGACGGAAGGATTTGACGTGACCTCAAAATTTTTGTTATGTCCATGACATGAGTGAAGAGATCAAGAATCAGCTCGAGGTCTTCCAAAACTTCTACTACATCAGATAGTTCTTGTATGAAGTTATATTTCATCATTTCTGTGGATCCTCCTTGTATGCCTTTGAAGAATCTTTATTTTGCATCTCAAGGAAACTATCTAGAGGGATTACCTCATTATTTTGGGAATCGTTGCATTTTATCACTCCTTGGTATAGAGGATATTCATCTTCAAAGGCCTCAAAAATTCTTGCTTTAAATTTTTCATCATGGAAATATTCTTCCTCTTTAAATGGGAAACAAAATACCTCAATTTCATCATTATATTCACCAATCATTGGCTCGAGAGGGACATCATATTTATCATCTAGATTTATTTCAACATAGCCAATCTTCACACTAGTTGAGTTTTCTAAGTCAGCTTCACGTTTGTCTTCCATATTCATGGCTTGCATTAAAATTTCAAGACTTGTCTCGAGTCTTTTGTTTCTCCTGTTGCTTTTAACGGTCCTTGTAAAGACATTCTTTCAAACGTTTCACGCGCTTATCACAAACTAATTTTGTCTCTCCATAGATGGCACGACTAATATCATCCTCATCCCCAAATTGGAATGAGAATAAATATTCATCTTGGATAAGCATATAATATGATTTTTCTTCTTGAAAATCATCAAGAACCATCTCCTCTTCCTCATGGTTTGCATCATCGGCAATTCAGGGCTGCTCTTTTGTAACTTGAATCTCCTCAATGCTTCTTCAAATTCTAAGTCTCTTTAGGAAGGCATGCCTATACCTATTAAGATGAGGATATCCTCTTTCTCCTCGTTTCCACAAAGTGATTCATCTTCCGCTACCTTGATACAAGTTGTTTTCTTCCATGATTCTAGACATTAGTACTATGTACCTCATATTCTTATTGGGAAGAAATATTTCCATGTCTCCCTTCACTGGTATGGTTGTGGATGAATAATTCATCTAAATTTTCACTCCCAAGTCTCAACAAAAATTCTACTCAAAAACATTCCGAATGAGGTTGGGACATCTGCTACCAAAATCATCACTAAAAATTTCTTATCTGGAAATATGGAAAGAGCCACCTATGCATCTTTGATCTTCCCTACAAGTGGGACTTCTTTTGACTCTAAGGAGTAACAAGATCCACCAGGTGGAGTCATGGTAAGTTTTAGAGGTTTCACAACCTTCACAGGCATGACATTATCCATGGCACCCGAATCTATTATGCAACTATTTAATACATATTCTCTAGTAAGAAGGGAGACATAAAAATGTTTAGCCTTATTAGTCTTTGATGCACTCAAATAAAGAATGTTCTATGAGGGATATGTAGGTGGATTTGGAAACATACCTTTAGAACTAGACATTACAACATTGGGTGTTAGACTACCACTCATGATATATTAGATGAACCTCTCAATTGTTTTAGGACGAGTCTGCAAATATTTGGTTTCGGTAATCTACACTTTGGCTTTGTTTTCATACTCTATTAAGTAAAAGGGAGTGGATGCAAACAAAGGGGGTGAAGGGACTTATTTTGGAGTCTGGATAGGCTCTGAAGAAGGATTTTATTTTTGGGGAATGGACGGTATTTTGAAAGGTACACTAGGAGCTTTCAAAGTACTATATTTTATAGGATCATATTTATATTTAGACTTGGAAGAGATGTCAGAAGACTTACTTGAGATTGCAGTAGCCTTTTTACTTTCTATGGGATTAGGCTCTAACAATGCAAACTTCATGGAAGATGGAAGTGGAGAACCTTAAGTGATTATTTTATTTTACTGAGTCTCCACAAGAGGATCATTAACCTTCTTTTCTTTTGTAGCAGTGGAGGAGATGCTCTTTTCTTAGACTACAAATGAATTAATATTGCACATGAGAAACTAGGTGCATCTTCTTCATCTTCTTCATCACCTCTAGACTACTCACAAAATCTGACTTTTCTACCATTCTCAAGTTCATTGATATCTAGGAAGTTTCCACCTTAACTTTCCTATTCAATCTCTTCCTCACTTTCTTGAAATATTTAATTTACGTTCACGGGTGGGGCCTCCAAGGTGAGCCTTTGGGGTGCTCTTGAAATCTGATTTCTATTGCTTCTTTAGGGAAATAATCGTTCAAATAATTCCCTCTTCAAAGATTCCATCTTATTCACCAAATTTTGTAGTAATGGGTTGGTTCTCTCATCTCCAGGATTTTGGACCTTACCCTTTGATGGATTCTTGATCTTTCTCGAGAGGATGAGATTGTCATCAAGTTCAATGTATAACCTTTGTGCTTATATAATGTTCCTTGGTTTGGATCTTCATAACAAAGATCCTACTTCTGATGATTGAGAATTGATGAAGAATCCCTTGATATTGTTTTCAGATGGAAAATATTCTTCTGGCATCCTACGAAGCAACCATTGAAGTGATCCATGAAGTCTCTCATAGTTTCATTTTCTCCTTTCTTCATTTGAGCTAACTGTACTAAGAGGTCCTAAAAATATTTAGTTGATTTGAGTCTTTCCTCGAAGGTAGTCTTGATGTCATTCCAACTAGTGATGGATCGAGAAGGTAGAAGGTAGAACCATTCAATAGATTTTTCTAGGAGGGACTCCATGAAGCAGTCTTATTGCAAAATATTCATGTTGGACACCAAAAATTCCACATGATGTCTTGATGGCAACGAAGTGTTCTTCAGGATGTTTTGTTTTATCACCTTTAAAATTTGTCAAGTTATTATGGGAACTTGTTGGTAGATCATGGAGAGGTGTTTTAAGAGTAAGTGGGCTGTATTCCTTCCCCATGGAATAATGGGTTGAGGTCTTTCTGCTTCATCGCCATCATCATTTACATTCCTTCAGCCCTTGTTTCTACAAATTCTTCTTAAAACTCTTTTTCTTCTTGGAACTCACGATTAATGGTGATGGAAAAATGGGAGAATTTTAAGGTGGGTATCAAAAGGAGTTTTAATAGTATTTTCGGGTGAATTGCTCAAAGCTCCGGATGGAGAGGAGGCTTGAGAGAAGAAGTATGGATTATCTCTAATTTGTTCTTACTAATTTTGTAAAGCCTCGAAATTGGAAACAACACTACCTCTCGACCTGTTTAACCTGGTGTATCTTCCTTCAGCCAGATTTTAGAAATTCTTGAAGTGGGAATATGAAAAGACATTGTGGAATATGAAAGGTCATGTGTAGGAACTAGTGTATCTTTCAATAATGGATTTTCATGAATTTTTTTTTTTTTTATTATTATTGGACCTTGTGGTTGTATTTTTGGTGTAGATGCTACTAAATCTACCCCATGGTGGGTGCCAAAAACTATTGGCAAGAAAAAATTTTGGGTGGAAAAACTTGTGGATTTCTTGCCAACACTCTAGGAATATAAGTCCCTCTACTTAACCGATGCAACTACCTTATATGCATGTGCATGAAAAGGTGGATTTCTATGGTGGCATTTTGACTGGGGATCCAACAAGGACCTTGTGAAAAGCTTACAGATACCTGTAAGAGAGGAATTTTTCTATAAATAGGGAAATGACAAAGGACAACTTAGATAGGAGAATTAATGTTGAGAGAGAAAATTAGATTCCTACATACATCAATTATAAATTTTATCACATGCATTAAAAATAGGAGGAAACAATTCTACATGTAGTAACAAGATCAAATAGAATTTATGATTACAAAATATCAATAAACCCCTTAGTGAAAAAAGGCTTGAAACTCCTTTATGTATTGTTACTTAAACCAAAATGTACATAGTATGAGAATGGAGGAAAAATAGAGAGTGGAGGAAAGGAAGAATTTGGCTATCTCCTTTGTTCTCTCAAGGTAGAATGCACTCTTGAACTTATGAAATTAATGACTAGCCCTTTGAAATGGGAATGGTGTTATAATTTATAGAATGAGAGGTGACTTATCATCTAGCCCCAATGTATTTTCATATGTCCTTCTGCAACTTAAAACTTTTCAACTTCCTAGGAGAATATTAAGTCCCTTTTTATAACATAAAGGTGACTTATTACATTATGAACATTAGGACATATGAAATAGTGCAACCCCAATGAGAAATTAGAACATTTGAGAAGAGAGAAATTTGGGGGAAGAGGAGATGCCATTCCGATGAAGTCTTGGTCCTCATTGATGGAAAGCTCTAAATGTAGTGAAACTCGAATCTTCAAACTCCTTGCACACTATGAAACTCCTTCAAATTATCTCACGAACGCTCACCAAGTTGAGTGAATTGTTCCACCGATGATCACAAATCCTAGCCTACATATGATATACATGTGACTGAACTATGTAATGAGTGCAAAAAAAAACATTGCCTAGTTCCAAGAGATGATCACCCCTCTATGTCTCATTATGCCAAAATTTCCCATTGAGAACAACCTACTATTACTATTAAGTGTCCAGATCAAAGGCTTACTATTTTTAGTGAGAAATGATTTTTACCTCTTCTCAACTATCTTGATGTAATGAACTCCCTCATTTGATCTTGTGCAAACTACCTTTGTTTTGACCATTTCTTGGGATGACTTACTATTTTTAGTAAGCACCTATATAAGGGGCCTACATTTTTATAGTAAGTGATCTTTTTCATATTTTTTTCTCCCAATAATCATTCTGGCTTATTGGATGTCTTTAGTGCACACTACATTTTCCATAGCTGCTTTTGATGAAGACTTACCGAAAATAAAAGGCATGTGTAGGAAAGTTTACTATTTTTAGAAAGTGGATTTTTGGTGCTTAGTTTGCGATAGAGTCTATTTTTATGGATTTCACTCATCATCGTGGTCAATTCCTCCAAATTTCACATACGTTTTCCATTAGAATGCCAGGAATTAAAATTTAAAATCATCACCTAGAAATGACGTCGAGCATAGAGATTCCATGGAGACCATTAATGGAGATCAAAATTTCTAGGTATTGTTCTTATCTCCATGTATGTTGAAAAAAATCCATTGTGATAAGTTTTTCATTTGGAGCTCATGTGCAAGTTTTTAGCTTGTTTCCATTGCCAGATTGATAGGAAATCTGACGAATGTGAGTCGGTGCACAAAGTGAGGATTTTGTTAGAACAAATAATTCTATGAACCATTTGACCTTTGGTTTATTACATCATGATCACCTTGAAAATGTGGAAGTCTACAAAATATGGAACCTCGATCCGACTTGTATCTTGTGAGATATGAATATTTCTTGATTGGGTGACTTCATGGTTATCTGTTAAAAACCTTCATTTTCTTCTCATTCTTCATTTCTTCGATCCACTTTTCTCTGATATTGTTGTGTTTTCATGAAGTAGAGTATTTTTGGGTCATGGTGGAGCTGGTTTGGATCAGCAATGGCGGACTAGGTGTTTGGATAAGCTTGAGCAAAGCCATGGCATGGTGAGAAGCTGTGAAGGAGAAATGAGGGGAAGAAATGACTAAATGCCAAATTTGAAGATTCAAAAAATGCTCATGTAAGCATGGGGAACCATTTTTCATGTTTGATGTCCCTAACCTCAGGGATATGAGGGAGATAAAATTCCATAGTGAGTAAGAGGATGAAACGTGTCCTCGATTTGACGGTAGGGGATTTTCTTGAAAAAACACTAGAAGCACTAGTGGTTGAAAGACAGTCACATGGATGACCAAAGGACTCCCCATAGGGGCTAGGAAAGTTTTTACATGTCTTGTATCCTTGACCTTATTGACAAAGGGGACATAAAATTCCATGGTGATCTTGGGAGTGACACATGTCCTCGATCGATCGATGTGTGGGAATTTGAGCTCCAAAAAAGCACCTAGGGGTTGAACTGTTAAGTTGAAACATTACATGAGGGTCCTATAGTTCACATGGTGACTAGGAAAATTTTTACAAGGTTAGTGTACCTAACCATAGGGACATTGGGGACATAAAATTGGCCAGGCTCCTGGTATGTAACACGTGTCCTCTTGAAAATTGATTAACTCTGAACCGTCTCTAAGATGGTAACTTAGAACGATGATAAATTGAGCTCTCGGTTGAATTTATTGGTGAAATGTTATATGATCCTGACTATAAATTTCTTTTTAAATCCAATTGTGTGTATCTCATGTCTTTACTCATCCATTTGATCTCTAAAAAATTGGAATTGTGATTTTGTACTCTACATGTGCACTGAGATAAAGCGCCTACTTACTGATGTGCCAAAGTGTTGTGAAAAATATTATTTCACCATAATTTAGGGATTGGAATTATATTTCTATAGATGTTTTTTTACTCATAAATCCATCCAGAGCTCCCAAAATCTTCTTCTGAAGCTCAGCAGTTGTTTTAGGCATGTGTACTGCCTAGGCTTGTGAACCCTACTTTTCATTCAGACTGCTCCAAGTATTTCAAAACTTCCCCAAACCTTCCAAAATAATTTCCATGATGTTATAAGGTCTTAAATTCACCTCCATGTTGAATTTTTCCCTTCCCTTATGCTCCAAGGGGTTGATCCAGTCTTGGGAAAGCCAACGATAGCCCTTCCCGTGACTGCACGAAATTTGCATTTTCAATGAGCTCCTAAAATCACCTAGGGGAATGAATGGACTTTCCTAAATCACCTATTGGTGTGATATAACATTAATTAGGAGGTAACTTGAATTTACTAGATAGACCTATGGTGTCTTGGAATGATACACTTGAAATTTTTTGGCACAGGGTTATAATTTTCATGCTTAGAAATTATCATTTTCCCTGTTGCACATTTACACGACAACACCGCAATTACTTAAAATCATCAAATTTAATCCATTTTCCAAGCTATAAATATAGCCTTAACCCCTATAAAATAACAAAAGAATAATATTGAATATATTATCATATTTCTTGCATCGTTTGAGAGTAGAACATCCCTCCACCTCGTCTTAATGCTCAAATAGCCTCATCTTGAAGCATCTCAAATCCATAACCCCATTATCCCATTGTGTAAAGTAATTTGATCTTGTTGTAGAGAAGTCCTTGCTCTAATTTGAGGGAAGCACCTACATTACATGTAATTAAGGCTCATTCATGTTTCACTACCCATTACGAGGTTTTCTAAGGAATCATGGAGGAGGTACCTTGATAGTAGCTTTACTTACTTTATTATCGAAGTATTTTCCTAGCTCACATTTTGACACGCTAAGTGGGACATACACAAGATCTATTACCTTTGATTTCCCAATTAGTGGTTCTATCCATTCTTTGTTTATTATTATTTGATGTTATTATCTCATTTTTGTGCATTATGGCATCATTTGGTTAACCTTCATGCTATGGGAAGTGATTTTGTTGTGCGGTGTCTTGTGGTGTGTATGCAGGTTATAGTAATAATGAATCTACAATGCTCGTCACATCTTTGACCTCCTCAACGCTCAGTGTTTAGAAGAAGAAAATCCATCACTAGATCTAGATAATTTTGGATTTTAGTGGAAGTATTCAGTCTTACGGTATTCATAGAGGTTACATTTAGTTTGGTTTCCAATTTCTAGTTTTAAGAGGCAAACGATTTTTGTACTTTCATTTTTCATTTTCTAAGTATTCCTACAAAATCAAATCAATTGAAATATCAGATCTCATTTAACATTTTATTAATATATATTTTTAAATTTAGATCTTGAATATATAGATCTTAGTTTTTATATAGGTTTTTTTTTAATTTAAATAAATAAAAACTCAAAAAAAAATTATTTAAACTAAATCCTAAACTACCCACCCTAACCCACCTATAACTTGGTCAAGCCACATCCCTACCTACCCTTAACACTCAACACCCATCTCCCCTTAACATATCCACTGAACCCATCTCCCTATCAACCTATCCACTCATCCCAATTCTCCCAACCCAACTATCATCCCACCGACCCATCCCACCCAAGATCTCATGCCCACGTTCTTCCATTTGAGATCTCCTACCTGAGCTCTCCATCCCCAAATCCTTAGATAACTACCTCCCAACATCTCCCCTTGACCATTCTTCCCCGAGCTCCCATCCCACTCCAACCCCCTACGCTCTTATCGCACATAGCTCCTTCGTCAAGCTCTACACCTTATCTCCCTAATCCCATACTAATATCCCATGTCACCAACCCATATCCCATCCCCAAATCTTCCTAATACCTAGCTTAATTACCAAATATTTGACCCATGTTGAACTACTGCATCTGTGACCCATGCCATAGACATATGTCTCAAAATTTTGTTATCTTATTTTGAATCTTGCACACACAATTTGGATTCATACGAATTAAGTGGCCTGCATATTTTTTTGTATTCGATTAGATATCTAATGAAATCATACACAACACACTCAATATTTTATAAATCCTTGAATGATGCCTTTATAAAATACATAATCTCCCTGTAGGTCTCTATGCCACCATTTTTTCTTTTTGTGCCATATTAACATCGACCATTTAGTTGGATAATTACCCTTCCTTTACGGGTTATATATGCCACCATTCACTCATCCAAGTTCTTCATGTCACCCTTCTACCACTCTTCATGTCACACACCTTGGTCGCTATGTTTTAACCCAAACTATGTGAATTTCAATTGGTCTCCACAACCTGATGGCATAGGAATGTAGAAAAGGTTTTCACACAAAGTATGGATATCTATTCGTTAGAACATACAAAAACATATCCCACTTGGGATATGTATTTTATCCATTTCGGTCTCCATGACCCTAGCCATGGCCATAACTATAATCAACCCCACAATCTAGCTTTGTGCTTCACTCATATCATAGTTCTTGAGATCGTGTTTGAAAAGGAAAAGTTATAACATGTAATACACCACCCACGTGAATCAAGAAATGATCACATATTTGCATTTACACGACACACATCCTTGAGAAAATCCCCCACATAGCCTTCCATTTAAATATTCTGAAATGAAACACTTAAAAATACCCTCTTTTCCAAAAAAATTTAGTAAATCATAAGACAACAATCCTCATCATTTTCAATATGTTTTTTCTTAGTTGACGAAGAATGAAAATTACCCATTCATTCAATTATCACATTCACTAAGACTTTCATCCATATCTTTTTCCTCCATAGTCTTAAAACTTCTGGTCATCATCACCCGTTATACGTTTCAATTTCTTATTTCTAGACTTGTAATATTCCTTAAATTCCTCTACTCACATCACCATCACATCTATTGTATATACCTTAAGATTTTACTTTAAATTTGTCTTTGTGCTCCTTCAAAGTCCATATTTCCATTCTCTAAGTCTAATCTCCCACCCAATTTTTGGATTATCCTCTTCCCTTAGTAAGCATACTATGGTCCCACACGTATGACCCAATCATTACTCATAAATTTTTCTATCGATTCGAGCTTGCTTATTAGTTTTTTTAATAGGCCTTTAGTTAACTTCTTATTTGAATTAAGTCGTTTTACACCTAGATCAAATTTATTGATATATTTAATTCACATAAAATAGATTAAGTCTACATCAATTCTTGGGTCATTTAAACATTTATATTTCTTTTGGTAGATTTGAACATCGTCATTAAAAATTTTAGCAATTAATTTCTCACGATCGATTTTATGAATTTTGGTGCGGGAAAAATTGTAATCTATATCTTATAGGACATTTTTAGTAACATTTCACCGACACGATCTCACTAGCCAATTATTTCATGTTCTAAGCCAACTTTTACACATTGAAAGCCACTGGAACTCTGCCAAACAAAAAAATTTCCTTCCATTTAATGTTTTTTCATCGCCAATCACAATTCAAAGTTTGCAAAATCTTATGCAAGTATCTTGGACACTCTCACTCATTATGAGGAATCTGATCATGATATCCACTATGAAATACTGTATTTTTGTACACTTGTAGTCTCTTCAACAACTCTTTTTGCAATACCTAGTACTTCTAGGTAACGGTTTTAATCTTATCTTTTGTTCTCATTTTTTTTGTGAAGCTAATCACCACCCTTCACACTTATTCTCTTCTCTCATGTTTGTTACAAGAAAACTTGAGAATTAGAAATGTGACATTTTACTTTATCATTCTCTCTTTGTTTTTCATGAAAAAATACTAACCTTTGTTGTGCATGACCATATGATTTGAAATTTAATTGGCTAAATTTTTTTGTAGCATCGATTTCCATATTATTTTCTATCTCTAACTATCATTTCAAGTGTTATTTTATTTCATCACGTTATTAATATTTTCTCGGTTACTGGTTGTGTATGTTCTTTTCCTGTACCTTCGAGTGATCTAGAAAATAAAAAAAACCACAATAACTTTTATAACACTTCAATTGCAGGATAACTACTAATTTATTTTCTATAGGACTACGTCATTGGGATAATGTCAAAAACACAAAACAAAAAAACAAATTTTAACCTTCCTATAAAAGTACCACCATTCAAAGAAAATTACGAAACCAAAAAAATATTAGCATGCTTAGGTACATTGTCATTTTCCACTAGTAATTTATTTTAAGTTGGAAAGAATTTTGGTATTAATCACATCATCATTTAGTTTTTTCACATAGTAGAGGTGGATTTCATCACCACCAATGCTACACTGGTGATGTGGACTTCACTACCATGCACAAACAACATTCACATTTGGATTACACTTTGAGACATAGTCTCATCACAACGTTGGTATCGCCTCGTCCATGGTCCCCAATTACATGTGATGATGTCATGTGGAACATGCGAGTTGCACCTAAATAACTATTAAAACAAAGCTTGGGAATCATCCTTGTAAATATTTGGGGATTTATAAGGATACCATACACATTCATCCCCTCATCACCTTCCACCTTTTCCCAACACTTGTCTTGGACATGGAAATTCACTCCAAAGAAGGTAAATAAGAATTGGTGAGTATTTTTGGAGTGATAAGATCCTATATCCTCCATTCCACAACATACTCTATGATCGTATGAAACAAGGATCATTCCCAATGAATCTACCTCTTGAGCCAAAACAATCAGATACACATGAATGTTTTTTGTTTATAAACAAGTTACTTTATTAGTTCATATTGTTAAACTTGGATTCTACAAAATATGTTTGTTGTAGATTTCAAGTCCTAGTTATGTTCCACAATCTATTTCTCAACAACCTCAATATCAAATAGAAAATTCAAATCAATAATAAAAAGATATAAACATTATATTGATTTCATTAGCTTACTCCAAGCCTATAATAAATCCTTTATACCTTGTTTCAAGCTATATGAAACTGATATTGAGTGACTTGTTTGAGTTCACTAATTATCTAATCAATTGTCAAACTTGTTTAAGATTCATCCAACAACAAATTCTTCATGTCTTGTTTCAAGCTATAATAAACTGATATTAAGTGACTTTTTAAAGATAAATTCATATACTATCACTTTTCAAGCTTACTTAAGCCAACAATGAATCCTTCATAGCTTGTTTCAAGCTATATTAAATTGATATTGAGTAACTAGTTTGAGTTCACTCCTTATATCCTCAATTTTCAAGATTGTTTAAGCTTCATCCAACAAAGCATTCTTCATATCTTTTCTTGAGATATATCAAATTGATATTGAGTGACTTGTATGATTTCACTCCTTATATCATAAATTTTCAAGCTTGTTTAATCTTCATCTAACACAAATCCCTCATAGCTCGTTTTGAGCTATATCATACTAGCACCAAGTACCTTGTGTTATCTCTAAATAAAAACACCCTATGGTTTGCACAAGTGTGTGTGCTTGATCTCATAGTGTGATTGGATAACATGGGTACTATCTCCAAGTTGTGGGACTTTTTTCTTGAGATAGACCTCCAAAGAAAGTTGGTTCTTGCTCCTAAACTACCTACCACAATCTAATCTAATGCAGGAAAAAATATCTATCCTAATCTAACTTTCCAAGGGACCAAGGAGAGAGAGTGTATGAAAACAAAGCCTACACTAAAGTGGTGATACACCAGAAAAGGAGAGTGAGAATAGTCTTCTAATGTGTGAAAAGTAGGATCGAAGTGCAAACTAAGAGGGTTGATAATAGTTCTCCATAATATAGAAACTACATTCACAACAATATTTCATGTGAAAACACAATGATAATGGATCCCTGCAATAACATAAGATATACACAATATATATACAATGAGATTGAAAGGGAAAGAGGAATGCAAACAAACACAACAGGGGAAGATACATCCACAAACTTGCATCTATTGCTTCATAAGTATGCACAGTTCAATCTATTACAAGATAAGGGCTTGGATCACCATGCAAGGAGTCCACTACAAGGTCCTGTAACACATTGACTTCAAAAAGCAATTTTGACATTTTTTTCTACTTAAAAACTATCTCCCTTTATAATGAGCCCAACACTCTAATTTATAGAATTTTGAGAAGAGAGAGAGAGAGAGGGAAAATGAGAATCGAAATATGTCCTTAAACCACTTGCAAGATGTAGTAAATGAAGTGAAATGATGTTATGTTGCTTGAAAAAGGCCCCCCATACTATCCCATAACTTGCAGCAGTGAGAAATGTCAGCCCATGCTTCATTGAATGCATCCCAACTACCAAATAAAATCATTGTCTTGAATTGGGCACATTTTCTATGAAATCACCATCTATTCCTCACCAAATTCTATATTTATTTATTTCTATGCATTGGGCTCAGAAAACATGATTCCAATGGTACCAATTTTGTGTGTTTTTGTTGAGAAATGCAAAAGTTATGGCCTTCTGAGTGCAGTAACTATTTTGGGTCTGCCAGGCATTTCTGTCATTTAATGGGATTGAGCATTTTCTTTTCTAGAGATGAATATGTTTCATTTATTTCATATATCTACCCTCATCGAAATTAAGATTTTATGTGGCATAGAGGACGTCGTGCTTATTCTAGAAAGTGAAATTTTGTGAAATTTGGAGCTCGGGGTCAAAAGTTATGGCCATTTGAAGTTCGGGGTCTAATTTGTAGTGTTTTCCCTTGCATGCGGCTATATTGGGTATTTCAAGTCCTAGTGTCTCGGATGTCCCATGTGTAACTTGGGATGAAAGCCTCCACTTCACCTACATCACACTTGACCCACCTTGTAAATCGGGTAAATTGGCCTTTCGAGGAACTCATGTTCTGCAGCATACTGTGGCCGGGCCATGAGGGCTATTAACTCTCACTCTACTGCATATCTTTTATAGTTGGCCATTTCATCCTTTTGAGCCTGCACATACCTTTATCCCTGCTATCCTATGGACCACCTAGGAGAAAAACTTCCGACTTAGCTGATTTGCTCTTAGTGTGACCTTTTTGGCTTTGTGGGTCCTAGACATCCGGGCATACTAGTGCGGTCTGGGTTCCAAAATCCAACTTTGCCAATTTTTATGTAAATCATCCATTTCAAATCTATAGATCCTGCATGTCCCAATGTCCCATAGACCCTACGGGACAAAAATGTCGATTTCTCCTCACAATAAAGGAATGCGTCCATTTAGGGTTTTTGGGTCCCAACTTTCCTACATGTACCTATGTGGCCTAGGCCAAAAATACCTTATTTACACACAATACACTATCTAAAGCAAAAATTTTGAATTTTCTCAAATTTTTCTAACTTCTTTAATTTTTCCTTAGATGGAGGGGTTAGAAAAGAGCCAAAGGGAGCTCCAAAACTAGATTTTTTCCCTTGAGCCATTTCAACCTACTTGAGCCTAAAGGATCATGTAAGTTATCCAATTCACCTTGAGGGGTGAATTCGGGATAACACCTTGTTTGATTATACTCCTTACATTTTCACCCACTAATCTTGTTTAATCCAAACCAATAAAAAAATTTCATCATAGCTTCTTTGAGCTATATCATATTGGTATTGAGTACCTTGTTTGAGTATACTCCTTACATTATCACCCAATAAGCTTGTTTAAGAAAAACAAATCAACAAAATTCATCATATATTATTTGAGTTATATCCCACTTATATCGAGTACCTTGTTTAATTGTACTCCTTACATTTTCATTCATTAAGCTTGTTTAAGCAAAATCTAAACCATATTCATTATAGCTTGTTTGAGATTACTCCTTATAGCCTTACTTGTTAAATCTTACTTAAGATAAAACAAGGATACCCAGTATATCACTTTGTACAATGGAAATGTGACAAATGAGCATGGGAATCTACAAGTAACTCTTCCTCACACCTGACCTCCCGAGGTCATGCCAAGACAGCCGGTGGGGATGGAATACGTGTGGGATGTAGACAAACTAGTTAGGTAATCTTATGTCTTTGACGTGCACTAGTGGAAACTACGAATCTAAGGAAAAGAAGGCCCTCCTAAGCTGAACTGGTGTGATAGATTGATCGAAAAGGATGACTACTCGAAGGATCCAATCAATATCAAGCTCGGCATGATTCAGTTTATGGGTTGTGTGATATGTAGAAAATGACACAGGATAGTTTTGTGTATGTCTCAGACGGGGGTCATAGGGTGATGATGGGTATAGTGGATTCTACGGGTGATTATCTGGTCTGGTCCAAAACTCCTTAGCTATATTAGCTTCTACGTCTAACAAGGATAACTGTTCGATGATGATAGGTGGAAGTGGAGTAGATTTGAATACTAATGTGTGTAAACTAGCATCTATATCTGATTCACCTATGGATTCGTTGGGTTGTGGGATTTGTGGGTCACAACCGTAGATTCGTGGTTGTTGTGGACCTACTATGGTCATGTGTGGAATCAGTCCCTAATCCCTAGTATCCAATAGTCATATGCTTTCTCAGCCTCTATATTCAGAATTAATAGTTGTGCGATCTTCTCAGAGTATCTCACAGGCATTCGTGCAACCTAAATTCTTAAGCTAGTATCTATGTCTGTGAGATTATCTCCTACGTCTGGCTGTGGGACCAAAGTATCACAACCGAACATTTTTTCTCTTTCAAGCCCTTCTACAGTCATGCAGATATTTATCTAGGATAATCTGTAGTTTGGCTGATTTGACCAAAACGTATGCACTTAGTCGTCTTCTATGTTTAACCCACTCAATTGTGAGCTGATCTATTGTAAATATATTATTGTTCGGAAGACTTGGATTCTAAGATTCTGATCTATGTCGGTTATTCTGTGACTAGATTGGGTTAAGGCGTGATTGGCTCGAATATGTATTCTCTGGGTTCCCTAGGTCCCGTGATTGTCATACAAAAGGAAATTATACAAATCTAACTAATGACAGAATAATTTAACCATGAAAGATATGTCTATGTATATTCCTAAATCTGATAGTTTATGGATAAACTACTAAATAGAATTTAAAGAACAATTATCTAATGTATCTAAAATTGGAAACTAAACTAGTAATGCAATTAAAAAAAACAAAGCAACCGAGTATAGCTACTTGCGTGTAGTTTATAGATCTATTCTAAATAACTTGATAAAGATCTATTCTAAATAACTTGATAACTGATCTAATCTATTTGAAAGACTCTTAATCCTACCGAAGTGAGGAGTGAATCATAGTTTCTCAAAACTATCAACCCTCATAGCTTCCTGGAAATATCGAAAGTGAAACTAGCTGAAATGAAATAATTGACTACTTTATTTGATATGTTTTAACTAGAATTTTGAAAGCTTGAACTTGGATTTTGCGAGAATAGTGGTGACTCTAATGGTGTGTGTGGTTTTGTCCCTCAATGTGATCTCCTCATTCCTTTGTGCTCACATGGATCCGAGAAAAGCATGTAATGCTAAGCATCAACAAAAGTAGATATTAGAACAAAGGTAGCTTTATGATACGGACTAAATACAATGTGAGTAGGAGAGGGATAGCGCAAGAGTACGAGCTTGGCCTATGTAATTCCTAGTGGGATTTATTCATGAGCCATGTAACATAAAATGTCTAGAACACCGAAACTATCTGTTTGATGAGAAAAACTTATAACTTAATGGCTTCTTACTAAAAATTAAACTGTTCTACTTTAATGGATTGCATGTAGTAATTGCAACACTTGCACAAGATGGATATGTGGCTTTCTAATAGCAAAATAACACTAACTATGCGAGCAATGAACAAAACTAAGAATCCTAGAAAAACGGAAGACTAAGCTATTGAAATGAGAAATTGAGAGGAAAATTTGAGGGGCCATTTACTTGAGCACAAGAAAACTATTTATAGCATTTCCATTTACCCAAAGGTAAAAACAAATTGATCTCTTAAACCATAAACAATGCCAAACACTATTCTAGGGAACCATAATCATTAATGCAAGCCAAAGGCAAGTGAAAAAGTTGGTAAATGTTGAAAATTTTACGTGAGTCACATTAAAAGAACATTTTGGAAAACACGTGAAGGACCACCGCCTTGTTTGGATGGCGGTCATGAGACCACCACCCGGTCGGGGGTGGCGGTTTCGTAATTGAAGAGCAAAATTCAAAGACAAGAGGGTAAACGAGAAAACAAAGCACACAGGGGTTAAGCGGTGCATGCGGGATGTTAATGCATACTTAGGAGCTTTTCAGATCCCGAACACCTTAGGAGGAGACTTGTATCATCATTGGGGCAGGTGTTACGTTGTTCCGACGGTGTAGTACCCTACAATTTTGGGTATGTACATATTGACCCCTCGAGAAGCTCTTTAGCCATGAAGAGGCGTAAAATGGTGGAGTCCGAGTATACATGGTCTTGAAATGGGAAGTTGGAAGTTATACCTGATATGTCCATGTTTCGAAATGACGCCATCTGAAATTCCTGCCACCTGCAAAACGAAAAGAGAAATCAAGTGCAGATAGACAAAATAGATTGAAAAATAAATACTAAAATAATATGAAATGAGGATGTACCATTTGTGCGGGGATAAGAACTTAGCTCGTTGGCACTCCAAACCCATGAAAAGGGGATTAAAAACAAGTCAGGTTACTATATATGAAAAAGTGGGCGATTTTCCTATTCATTTGCGCGTGTTGATTTGGTTAATTTTGAGCTCGGGACCCACGGTGACGGTTTACGGCGAGAGTAGAGTCAAAACATTCATGACGAGATAGTGATCATGCCTTCGTGAGAAAAACATCGACCCATGAGATCATAGGTTAGTTTTTCTCAATTTACCGTTTTTACCCCCAAAATTTTAAAATGCTAAAATCTTTTTCGTGGGGTGATTATTTTTGAAAGTGTTAGTTTTAATAGGTCTATCTATGGGGGGCTCCTATTGGGTAGGATTTGTTTTAGTTAAAAATTGTCATTTTTTGTGTTTTTAGGCCTTTTTAGGGTACAAAACCCGCGTGGGTTTTTGGGACATGACCGCCACCTTTAAGGCGGCATTCTTGAAACCGCCGCCCTACTCGGGCGGTGGTTATTCACTGAGAATGCCAAAAGAACATTTGTTTGAAATTGTTTTTACATTTTTAGCATTCTTATGTGTTTTCATGATTTTTCAAATGTCATTTGGATACTAACTTTCTGCTTTTTTGTGTGTTTGGGTGTTTTGCGGGTGAGGGAGGAGTACATTCGATGGAGCCAAGAAAGAGAGTGTGACTCGCTCCCAAAGTAGTATTAGATGTACTTTTGCAAGATGAGGAGGACACTCTTGAGGGCCGGTATATCTGCGTATATCATCGCGTCCCACATGGTGCACCATCCAGTCACATACTTTGTGACTTATTTTCAAATTGGGATGTTGATTGGAACACCTTTTGATTACCAGGGGTCCGAGGTGAGTGGACCATCACTTTGGAGGATGTTTTCCATATCTTGGGGGTCCCAATCATCAAGAGACAACTTACTCTTGAGACAACAGTTCACGGGCTCGAGATAACACGGTGGGCCTCTTACATGGGAGATGCATTTATCTCCACCGGCTTGAAGAAGAGGGTGAGGGTTCGATCTATTCCTAGCTTTCCCATCCCCTTGATTTTCTAGGGCATTATGGGGATCCTTTCCTTGAGATTGATCGAGGACAAGGAGGAGACACTCTATTATATTATTGGTCCCGCATCATTGCACAGATTGAGGGACATGGCCGGATTTATGCCTAGGAGCCAACATACTTGGGACTACCTACCATGATTTATACAGGATGGTCTATTTATAGGGGCAATCTTTGAGCCACCTGATCCTAGTCATGAGCTGGGTTTATGAGCGCTTCATCCCCTATGGCAGAGGTGTAGAGGTGGCAGATCCCGGAGCTGTGAGGGAAGCTAGATGGACAGACATGTCGGTGCTCAGAGAACCTCACCAGCTAGTTACTTCCCTAACCACTGATGACATGGAGGCCACACCATATCAGGCCATGGTAGGTTTATGGGGTGAGGAGGCTCTTACCTTGATTTCCTGCTCCACCACAGGCAACTTGTTGATAGGGTAGGGAGGGTGGAGATACATCCTTTTGGCTGAGTTCCTTAGCAGTTTGGCGTGCCTTACATGGATATGCTTCCCCCGGTGGTGCTAGTATATAGATCAGTTCAAGAGGCCAAGGGAGGTCCTAGAGGCCGGGGTTGGACAGTTGTTACTCCTGGTGTTCCTATTGTGGCTAGGCGGGTAGTACGTGCTCGAGGGAGAGCTGGTGCTCCTCAGGCACCCTTACTTCATATTGTTGCTGGTCCCGCCCACAGTAGCGATGACCCCATTGACATAGAATCTGAGTCTGAGGAGTTCACAGGGGGAGATATGGAGGAGGAGACCGAGGTTGAGGCTAGTGAGTCAGGTGGAGAGGAGGACAACGATCCTGAGTGGCATGACACTAAGGATATTTTACAGGCAGAGAGGGCAGAGCAGAGTGCAGAGAGGGTGACTCTGTTTTTAGAGGAGCCACTCTCCCAGGGCCTTAGTGGGGAGGATGAGTCCGTAGTGGGATGCTACATTGCTCCAGCCATGGGAGGAGTACCTCGAGTTAGTGGTGGCATCATGGCAGTGCTTTGACCCTAGAGATCCATCTTGGAGGCCTGGTGATACGAGTGAGTTATCTTCCTTCTTTTTAGTGTTTTCTTTGAGTTAGAATTGCCTTAATTGCTATCTCTCCCTTTGTTTACATTTATTTTTATCTCTTGATTATTTCTAATTTATTGTCTCCTTTGTTTGCAAAGACCGCCAATGAGTGGCGAGACCTGATTCACCGGGTATGCACCGATACCCTGATGATCCCTATGGAGAAGACCCGTGTAGAGTTGTCTTTGGATGTAGGGGAGCCTTCAGCCGGCTGGTAAACATACCGACATCTTTGTCCCTATCTCGGCTTATGGCCGGGATGGTATCTACCCTCCGTATAGATCGGGGGTATAGGACAAGTAGAGAACCTAATGAGGAGTCATTCTCATGGTGAGACCGCAGCTGCCCCTCGGGATCGTGAGCCCTCCATGCACATAGGGCACCAGCGTAGCCAAAGTCCTAGGTGTGGGTGTGCACCCTCAGAGGGATCTCATAGGGGTTGAGAAGCCACTTGGCTCTCTTGGACTATTTTTATGATGTATTTTGTATCTTTCAAGATCTTTGAGCATTTTGACCATGCTTAGCACATGATGGCATTGTATAGGAATTTTGACCATTTATATATATATACTCTTTTTAGATCAGATTTTTGGTATTATGACTTTGTTTCCATTTCCACATGTAAACTATGATGTTATGTTTATATGCTTTTTAGAATGTATGCAATGGAGAACAAATGATACAAATGTTTACTTTCTTTTTGTATTTCGTGATGCTGATATGTGATAATGTAGACACAATGTGATTTTGAATTTTAGTTTCTATAAGCAATTCTTGATACTTCATATTTTTTTTGACAAAGTGTGATGATAAACCGATATGATGAGCAGATAAACTTTCCCCACTCCTAACTCCACATAACTAGTAAGATGTGAGGGCTTATCACCGAGAGCTAGAAAGGGCACAAGTTATGAAATGTATTGAAATGATAGTGATGAAAGATAGACAAAGATTTTGTGGAACTAAATTAGGATGCTACAAGCCTAATCTACTCGATTGACTCCATAGTTTGGGATGCATCTTGCTTTGCGGTTTATCTAGACTTAGATCGTAGATGGCCACATGGTAGACAAAATTTGGGTTTCGTGGTTTTGAATCCTCTTGGAATTTTGGGCATCCGATTTATTTGTTTTTACTCAAGATTTCAAAGGTTCATTTGAATTTGATTACCTTGACTACTTTCAACATTTATTGTCAATAGGACCCCCTATACATTTCCCCATGCTACTAGTAAGAAGTAAGGGCTCATCACCATGGACAAGGCATAGGTGAGTAAGGGCATTTCCATCCTTTCCCAACCTTACGTCACTAGTAAGAGATGCAAGCTCATCACCAAAGGTTGGTAGGGCAAGGAAATCAGTAAAATTTAAAATTTTGTTTGATTTATATTTGACTTGCTTATTTGAGTAAAATGTCAGCATGCTCTTACTTCCAAAGAGATATACATATGGGATAGATGTGACACGATGAATCTTCTAGAACAGACCATAGGCAAGACACCTATCCTAAGAAGAAACCAAAAGTGAGAACAAGCATGCAGACCTTGGTATGGTTACCATTAAGACTTTGTCATATCTAGCTTTATGTGATGAAATGATTCGAAACATTTGATGATATCATGGAAATGGAGAAGTATGATTAGAGTGTTTATGCCAATACCATCAGAAGTTTGTAATGAATTGCTTTTAAGAATAAATTCCTTGATCACAAAATTGTACAAAACAAGCAGAAAAAATGAACCTAATTATATGAAGATGCAATGTAGATATAATTATACAAATAATGTTGGCCGCTTATGCGTAGAATCGTTTAAGGTGTAGGGAATTGACTGTTTCACCAAATTCCTCACCTTTTAGTGTACATAAGAGATATGCACCATTTCCATAGTCTCTCGTGACTCGGTATGGGCCCAACCATTTGGGCCAGAACTTCCTTCCTTCGCCAGTCTTTTTATCGATTTGACTGTCTAGTCTTAGAACTAGATCACCTTTATATATGTCTCACTCATAAACCTTCTTGTTATACTACCGAAACATCCAATCAACATAGAATCTATGTCATTGTTCAGCATCTAACCTAGCTTCATCTAGACTTTCTAGTTGGGAGAGATGTGCTTCTCTATAAGCTTCTACATCCAGAATCCCTTGTAATGAGTTACAGAGACTGGGTATTTCAACCTCAAGCGGGAGAACTCGCTTCTTCCCCGAACACCAGCGAGAAAGGAGTCACTCTTGTTGGTGTGTTTATTGAGTTCGATGGGCCCACAAGGCCGGATATAACTTAAAATTCCAATCTTGTTTGTTTTCTTTCATAGTTTTAAGGAGAATGGCTTTTAATGTTTTGTTTGTCGCTTTAGCCTATCCATTGGCTTGAGGGTAATACAAGGAGGCCGTATGATGGCTTATTTTAAATTTATTACACAATTCCGAACTTCGTCATTCTTAAAAGAAGTCCCATTATCTGAGATAATGATTTGCGGGACACTGTACCTACAAATGATTTGGTTCAAAATGAACTTGGCAATTACGAAACCCGATATAGTAGTAAGAGGCATGGCCTCTACCCACTTGGTAAAATATTCGGTGGCCGTGATTATGAAATTATGGCCATCTATAGATGAGGGAGAGAATTTCCTATCAAATCTAGGCCCCACGTAGGAAAGGGCCATGGAGTAGCGATTGGTTGTAGAGCTTGTCTTTGGCATGTAGATATCATGGGAGAATTCTTGGCACTTACGACACCTTCGTACAAACTCTACTTGTGTTGTGTTCTAGAGTAGGCCGAAATAGCCCATCTCGATGTATTTTATGAGTGGTGGCATGGCCACAAAGTGGCCTCCACACATTCCATCATGATATTCATGGAGAATCTTCTTGGATTCTTCTGTGTCAACACATCTTAGAAGCATTCCATCGAATGCTTTACGATAGAGCACCTACTCTATAATGACGTATTTAGCTACGATAATGTGTAACCGCCTTCTTTGTTGTGGTGTAGCACCTTCTGGATACGTATGGTCCATGATATAATTAATAATATCAGTATACCAAGGACACTCAGAGATAGGAGGTCTAGTTTCGATGTAGTATACGCATTCATCAGGAAAGTCCAGATCTACTAGATTACCTCTGTCTAGTGGGTTATCAGCTAACCAATCTATGATGATTTGTCCTTTAACGGATTTCTGATTTACAAATGTTAATTCGAACTCCCCCATTAAGGTTATAAAGTTCCCAACCTTTTTAGAGAAGGACCCTTTTGTGAGGAAAGTTCGTAAACAATCTGTCTTTACAATGACCCTTGTTTCTTGATTTAGCATATAATTTCTTAAGCATTTGGTTGTGAAAATTATGGCAAGGTATTCTTGTTCTACCTGTGTATAACGTGTTTCGTAGTCAAGCAACATTTAGCTAATGAAATAGATCACACATTCTCTCTTGTCATCTTCTTCTTGAGCCAGCATATAGGCTAGCGAGACATTGGTAGCTCATGAATATAAAATTAACGGGTGGTATGGCTTAGGTGGCATTAGCATAGGTGGTGATAACAAGAAACACTTAACTATGTTGAAAGCTTCATTGTAGTCTTCGGTCCAATCAATAATATAATCTTTCTTGAGTAGATTGTTGATTGGATGAATGGCGAAGCTTAAGTCTAGGATGAATCTCCGGATTGCACCAAGCTTTCCTAGAAATGACCTGATTGCAGATTCATTCAAAGGTGGGACCATTTCGAGAACAACCCTAATTTTGGTTGGGTCAACATCGATCCCACATGATGATACGATGTAACCTAGGATATTCCCTCTGTTACACCAAAGATGCATTTTTATATATTTAACATGACTCCGTATTCTATTAGATGTGAAAGAATGACGTGAAGCACTTCTAGATGGTCACAATGCTTCTTGAGACCGAATGGCATAACAAAGACATAGCAATAGGTTCCCAAGGAGTTATAAACGTGGTTTTAGCTTGATCTTGTTTGGATATTCTTATTTGATTATATCCTAAGAATCCATCCATGAGAGACAAAATATCAAATCCAATCACATTACGTCGCAATGACGTCTATGGATGGTATCGGAGGTCATCCTTAGGACATGCCTTGTTAATGTCTTGGAAGTCTATGCAGATGCGTATCTTCCCATTCTTTTTGAGAATGGGAATGATATTAGATATCCACTGAGAGTAACCAACTAGTTTGATGAATCCTACTTGGAGGAGTTTCATTACCTCCTCTTTCACAATGAGAGCTACCTTAGGTTTCATTGGTCTTGATTTTTTTAATCGGATTTGCGTCTGATTTAGTGATGAGGTTATGTACCGTGATGTGTGGTGCAACCCATGTCATTTCTTTATAATTAAATCTGAAAGCCTTATGATGTTCTTTGAGGATTCGAGTGTGTATTTCTACTTCTGATGGAGTTAACGAGGATCCTAACTTCAATATCCTTGGTTCATCCACTTTGTTTCGATGTTAATATTGATTTTTTCTTCGATTAGAGAAGTGTTACCTTCTTCAAACTTAGGCGGGGATGGAGGCGGTTCGATCATCTCCATTCATGGTGTGTATATGCTAAGGTCTTTTTGTGGGGAAGCTCTGTCATGGGATTTCCAAAGTAGGAAGATGAATTCAGGATTAAGGATAAATCTACTATGTGATGGGTGACATGTAATGCTGCATAGGTGTTTAAGTAATTTAGAGTGGCCCTATCACTATCAATGTGGTGTAGGATAGTAGATTTGTTCTCATCTCTATTTGTTAAAAAAGGATTTGACATTTTTTTCACTAATGGTTCAAGACGAAGGATACCATGAAATGGGTATCTTCCAACTCATTGTTTGGAGTGAAGCGTGATGCTTTGAGGTTGCTTTATTGAATCGGTGAGAAGATTTTTTCTCACGTGATTGCTTCAATTGATATGAAGTCAAACTCCTTGCTTAAATTCAATACAACTATTTTGTAGAGTGTAAGTGTTCGGCTTTGGTTTCATACACCTCGGTGACTTGGTTTTCTACTAATTTTGAGTCTCCTAACACCTCGATGTTATTAACACCAATCCTCTTAGCTAGGACGAGGCCAAGGAGGAGGGCTTAATACTCAACGCCATTGTTTGTACATTCAAAATTTAGTTTAAAGGAAAATGGTAGGAATTTTCCCTCAGGAGAAGTAAAGATTACACACGCCCTTTGAGCTCCATAATGACATCTAGCTCCATCAAAATGGAGAGTATAATATATATCTAGGAATATGGGCATTGGGATATTTGTTGTGTTAACATATTCTACTTCTCTTGTGCAAAGATCCTCTGCTAGAAGAGAACCAAAACCTAGGGTATATCCCATGCCTACGAGTAATCAAATGGTAGGGACATTGGTAGATACTTTTCTAGCAATTCAATGATTTTGCGGTAGTTCCTATTGATATTGTTTCTACAATCTTAGCCTCATCCTTGAGGGCTGTGATTATCTTGACTAGGCTCATAGTCTCAAGATCTATCGTAGGTACCACTTTTCCTCCTGGTTTTGTGTCGATGGGTTTATTAAGTTGGTTTGTTGGGAGTTCAAATTCTGAGTGAATGCCTGGTCTTTTCTTTAAGTCAGCTAGGTGTATATCGAATGGTTTTGGATCACCTTTGGCTATGAACACCTTTCCTAAATGCAAGAGTCTTACTTCTTGGAATAATGTATAAGGGATTACCTTCATACGATGTATCCATGGTCGGCCAAGGATCATATTATAGTTGGTTTCCTGATCTATAATATAAAACTCAGTCAGGATTGTTTTGGGTCCTAAGGTGACCGGTAGTATTATAGTTCCAATCGACATGGATTTAAGGCTATCATAGCCTCTTAGTGTATTTCGAGTCGTGGAACAATTCATTTCTCCATACCCTAGCTTTTGAAGGAAGGAGAAGGGGACTATGTTAACTGTTACCCAATCGTCAACCATCGTGTGTTTCACATAATTGTTATAAACCCATACTTGTAAATGTAAGGTTGGATCACCTCTGCGTGCAATCTTAGCATCTGTTGGTATTTTTTTTATTTCTAATATGAATTCGGTATCCCTATCCCTGCGCCTCGGAGGGTGGATATCAAAGTCTATATGGTTTACCTTTGTTTCGAGAGGTGGAGTGATGTTAATTAAATGATGTAAACCTAATGCCTTTAAAAGAGCAGCCACTGTGGGTAGGAGAGTTCTTGAGTAAGTCTAAAAGGAAATGTGCAAGAAGGTTTTTGTTAGATCACTAATTAAATCATAGGCACCCATGGGTTTTACCAATATTTGTTGGATGTTATCTGTCTTTTAAGGTGTACCTTGGACTTGGCCGAGAGGAATACTCTCGTGTCTTATTCTGACTTCCACAGTAGTTCGGCATTTAACTCCACTAAACCAACTATCTTGGGTCATGGATGACTTCCTAATTGTGGCACAACTAATGGACTTAGTGAAGTTGAGGCTTCATGATCGTTGTTTCTTGTCATTACACCCTTGTTTGTCTCATTCAGATTTAACCTGTTGTTGTTGTGATTTGGGAGTGGATCATCAAGATATTAAGGGTGCATTTTGAGGGGAAATGGCCCTTGTAAAAGTATTTGGTGCCAGTGACGTAGGATCTGCCAAGAACATATCTATGAAAAGTTGTCTTTGTTCCTCTAGAAAATGTTGCATGAATTTATTGTAGTCATGGCATGTTCTAGTGTCATGGCCCCGAATTTTGTGGAAGCCACAATATGAGTTAGGATTGTAATTCCTAGTTTGTTGGCTTGGTGTATATTTTGGCCCAAAACTCGATCAAACCATTGCTTATAAGGATTAAAGTTTTGCATTTTTTGTTTTCGGTTTTGAAAACCGGTTGAGTTTTGGCTTGGATGTGTGTGTAGGGTTTCACCGTTGTTGTTGTTGTGAATGATTGAAATCCACCGCATTGATTGTTGGGGTAAAGTTGTTGTTTCGTTGGTTTTTCATTAGTGGTGGAGAATTCACAATATTTACCTTTTAGCCGATTAATTACTCCATCCGTTGTCACTTCGTGATTTTTATTGAGGATTTTAGGTCCTGGATTGACATTTGTGGTAGTAGGATAAGCCGTAGTAGTATTCGGTTGGAGGTGATTAACCTCTTGTTTGTTCCATACATCTTACGACTGCTATCTATTGCCACTTGATCTATTTGGAGAGTGCTCTTAAGTACTTCATTGTAATTCCTTAGTGGGAACTTTTGGAATTCTTCCTTTACTTCTCTGTTGAGAGAATGAAGGAATAAATTGCATAGTTCCATTTGGTCCATATTTGGAGCACTGGATGAAGAATAAAGAACTATACGCCACCTCTAGATGAAATGAGTGACAAATTCATTGTGTTCCTGCTTAATGTGCAAGAATTCCTTGATTCCTATTCTTAATAGTTTGTTCATGTCAAATACCTTAATGAATTCTGAAACAAGTTGTTTAAATGAATGGATGGAAGCCTTAGGTATTCTATAATACCAATCGAGAGTAATGCCTTCCAAAGTTTTGGGGAATATTTTACAAACAACCCTATCCCAAGGGAGTAGTTCTTGAATGGCTGTGGCGTAAGCCTTGATATGTGCATTCGGATCTCCATCACCTTTGTATTTGGGAAAATCGGGAAGATGTCTTGGAAGCTTAATGCTTCGTATGGTGAAATCTAAGGGCTCTTTCAAATATTTTGAATAAGTTCCTATCACATAGGTTTTGACCATTGATAGTGCTTGCTTTGAGGAGTGGTGGTGGAATGGGTTATTGATATGGTGTAGCATATGCATTGGCAGGGGCATAAGGAAACCCTTAGTGTTTGAGAAATAGTTATCCAAAATTCACCCCTCAAGGTAATTTTGATAACATGCACCAAATTATTCAGTCCCGAGCAAGTAAGATTGATTCAAGGCCCAAAATCATGTTTTTGGGGTCCCTCGGCTTCTCTCTAACTCCCCACCCAAGAAGAAATCCCAACGAGTTGAGAAAATGGAAGAAATGCAAAAATAAAGTTGAAGGATTGTGTTAAGGAATTTCGGAGGTTTGAAGGGTTAAGTCTGCGGGATAGTTGGGACGTCGGGACACATGGGATGCGAAAATCTAAATTGGCCGAAAGAGGGAAAAATTTCCTAAGTCTTTTGTTTCATGTGGTTTGGGACAGCTGGGACAAAGGTACGAGTGGGACACGGATCAGCTGGTTTGGTGCAAGTCGGTCCTTTTCGGGCGGTTCAGAGATATTTGTCCCGGGTAGTCTGGGACAGCTGGGACAAAGGTACGTGTAGGACGCAAAAAGGTGACATGGCCGAAAAGAGACAAGGAGGCCTACGGACGAATCAGAATGTGCCACGTGTCAGAAGGTTGAAAAGTTGCTAAGTGTTTGGCGCAAGGTAAAAATGCGCCCCTCAGGCCCGAACCAATAAAATAGTGCCACGTGTCCAAGTTTAAGGGCCCGAAAGGAATTTTTAGAGGATGAACTCATGGATGAATCAGAGCCTAACACGTGTCATCCAAGTAGCAGAGCATGGGAAAAATTCAAATATTTTCCAGCCACTCTGTTTTGGCCTGTTTTTTCCCTAAATCTTCAGATCGCCATAACTTTCGATCCGAGCTTGGATTTTCACGTTCTTTATATAAATGGAAAGTGCTGAAATTCTATACATGATTCTGGGGTTGTTTCTACATTTTTATGAAGTTTGGAGGGAGAAAATCAAGAAATGTCTCTGGTGCATGGTAATGGCCATAACTGACGTTTCAACAACCAGCTTTAATGTAAAATACAGTTCGCCGCTTTTGCTAGGGTTCTCACCCACCGCCATAATGAGATAAATTAAATGCAACCTAGAAGTGGTTGGGGTAGATTTGGATTTCCTCTCTCTTCCTTCTCTCATTCTTCCTATAAATTGTAAGGAGGGGCTTCTTTCTAAAGGTCGAACATTCCTGTTTTGCCCCTTCCTTCTTCTCTTTGGCAAGTGAATTTGTGGAGTTCGAACCTCCCATTTAAAACTGTAATGCAACTTTTCCACTTGGAATTTTGTAGTGTATTGTATCAATCTTTGGAGAAAGTAATGCATGTCTCGTGGATGATCCTCAACCCTCTATGTGTTCATTCGCATCCTCCCGATCTTTCACTTGCAAATTTTGTTATCTCAGTGCATGATCTTGCATCACATTTTAATGGCTTGTGTTTATTGGCAAGATAGGTGTTCTTCATTCCTTGGTGCATCACCTTTGTTAGTTCAGGTTTATTTTTACACATCTTCTTACCCTGTCTCCTTGGCAAGTTAGATTATATTTTTGAGTAAACCCTCTACATTTTTCCGTGTGCATACGAATAGAGGAATAGGAACCAGCCTTCTCTGGAGATTCCTTTCTCATTTTTATAAGTCCCACACTTGGAGAAAGGATTCAATGTTGTGCAATCACACTGGATGCTTAGAATTATCAAACTAGAAATCTGATCAACATCTAGGGGTGCTGTGAATTCACACTAATAGTTTTGGCACACCCGGTGGGACCTTAGAGGTCTTCAATTTTATTGCAACAAGATCGATGTGCACTTGTTGTAAGTTCCAGCTTTGAAGGAGCTTAAAATCACACATCTGGTGACTCCAAAAGAAGCATAATCCGCTGGTTTCAGCAGTCCAAGCCTGGAAAATTTATGAGAAGAATACAGACCAGGTCAAGAACTAGGGAGGAAGGATTGTTTGTTCATCTACACCTATCTCTAGGAAGAGAGAGAAGGGGAAGAAGAGCTCAAAGATCTCCATCTCCACCTAATAGAACCTTGTCAACACCTCCACCTGGTAGGCCTTTCATCCAATCAACAAGGGTTCTCAAAGCTAATCAGAATGGCACAACCACCAAATCCGTACGTCAATTTCACTGGCAGCAGCCCACTTTCTCTCAATGCACAACATCCAATCCCAGTTGTAGCATTGAAGAACATTCCATACTTCACTGGAGAGAACCAGACTACTCCTGGTGATCATGTTAAAGACATTGCCAACCTTTGTGCAATTCATGAAATCAATGAGATGCAAGTTGCTGTCAAATTGTTGGCATCCTCATTCAAGGGGAAAGCTTTACAATGGTTCAGGAGCCTTGCCTCAGGTTCTATTCAAAATTGGAATCAGCTATGTATAGCCCTCCATGAGCAGTTTGGGGAGAAGGGAGACAACTTGTCCCTTTTGGAGCAGCTGACAACTATCAAAAGAGCTCCCAATGAGTAGCTGACCGACTTCAACTTCAGATTTCAAAGGACTTGGGAGAGGATTCCAGTGGCAGTAAGGCCAGCAGCAGAAGGTGCTTTTCTATATTACCTTAAAGCCTTAAATTCTGATATTTCTATGTTGATTCAATCCATGGGAGGCACAACTATCCCTGTTGCTTATAGCATTTCCATTAGAGCTGAAAATTGTTTAATTCAAGCTGGAAAGCTAGCTCCTAGGCCTCCAATGCCATTATATCCAAGTTTAGAGAGCCCAAGTACTAGCCAAGTGCCTAATTTAGCTTCTATTCCCACTCCTAGAAATCAGAGTTCAAATGAAGCTTCTACTTCATCTCCAAGTGCCTCAAACGAGCTTCAAGAAGTCATGAAGCAATTGCAAAATTTAGGCAAGGAGCTGGTTACTCTCAAGAGGAAACAACCCCAAAGTTTTAAACCTTCCTTCCAGCCTCAAGCCCTGAGCCTAACAAGCAGCCATATCAACCTCAAAGACCACCAAATCTAGCTACAAATTTGAATCAAGCAAGGCCTCCTACCAATAGACCATTTCAGCCCTATAATCCAAATGTTATATCTACCTCTAAGGCATTGGTGCTAACACAAAACAACATTTCTTAGGAGTATGATTGGTGTTTTCCATGCAATGAACCTCACAACCAATCTATGTGCTTCAACGGTGCCTTAAATCAAGCATTTATGGTGACAACTACTGGTGTGGAGGATGAGGGCAGTCGAGGAAACAACCAACAACAAGAAACATTCCAGCAAAGCAATTAGCTCCAAATGACACCACACTTGTGAACTGGCAGGCAGAGGATTTTTGTGGTATGAATCAAGTACCCTCTCAAAGTGTTGCAGCCAACAAAAGGTCAGAAAGGAGAAATTTGGGTGAAGGACAGCCATTGGCTCCAAATAATCCACGACCTTCTACCACTCCACAAGATGTTGGCAAACAAAATGTAGTCCCAAACATGCAAGGAACACCCAAACCAGCTCCTAAACCAACTCAAATACCAATTGTTGCTACCCACATTCAAGGGATGAATATGCAAACCAAGGGACAACAAAGAGATCCTTCATCACCATTTAGCATCATTGATCAAATGAAGAAGACAAATGTAAATATATCAATGTGGGAATCCCTATCTATCCCAGGCCAGAGAGATTTACTACAAGCTGCCATAAAGGACTAGCCAACTTCGAATCAGAAAGTCCAAATGTAAGAGAAGGTGCTCACAAATGCTGCCTAACTTGAAGGGAATCATGGAGGACAACAAGGTAAAATTTTGAAGCCCCCTCCTTTTTATATCTCATTAATCATTGGAAACCAATTGGTGCACAATTGCATGATTGATTCTGGGGCAAGTAGCTCAGTGATGCCCAAGCAAATAGCTGATTAGCTAGGACTTCAATATGAAACCATATCCAAAGGGGTAGTGTAGTTGGATGGGACAGCAGTAACGATAGTTGGGGTGATTAGAAACTTGAGTCTTACCTTGCATGCATGTCCAAATGTTGTTGTTTTACAAGATGTATCAGTTATAGACCTTCCACCACTCTTTGCCCTATGTTTTTCAAGAGATTTCACAACCAATATTGGAGGATATTTGTTTTTTGATTGGTCACACATGTTGTTCAGAATGAGGTATGGAACCAAAGCTACAATCAGGTCTGAACCTATTACAAACTTCCACATTGAGCCCTACACTCCAAGTCAGATCAATGCCAACTGTTCGGCATTTGATCAAGAAGATCACCCAAGCACTGATGAAGCTGACACCAAGGTTGGAAGCATCCCGGATCTAACTCTTGATGAATGGGAAAACAAGGTGCATGCTTTTGATCCTTATCAAGAAGTAGAAGAATCTGAGCTAGGATTCTATTGCATACATGAAGAAGATCAGCCCATTCCTAGCATCACCAAGCCAGACCACAAGGATGACAATGAGGTATGGCAGCTATTTTTTGATGGATCAAGGAGTAGACAAGGTGCCGAGGGGGAGCCATGTTGGTTTCACCTCAAGGAGTAAAGTACTATTCAGCTTTTAGATTTCAGTTTGCATGCTCCAATAACACTGTTGAATATGAAGCCTTGGTGCAAGGGATGCATTGGGCAATAAAGAGAGGAATAAAGAACTTGCAAGTCTTTGGTGATAGTGAATTGATTGTAAATCAGGTCAAAGGGTAGCATGCTACCAAGAATGATCTACTCAAGTGCTACAAGAACAGGGTGTGGGACCTCATTGAAGATTTTGAGGGCTTTGGCATCAAATCAATTCCTAGGAAAGAGAACCAAGCTGCTGACAAGCCTACAATAGTTGGGGGAGCCTTTGATATTGTGGAAAGAATTCATAAGGACAAGGTACATCTAAACATCCATGTGATTGTGAGGCCTTCAAATGCGGATAACAATGTAAGTTGGCAAGTGTTTGAGAATGACCAGCAAATCATCCATTTCTTGTAAGAAGAAGCTGAGTTCTCGCTAAAAATTAGGAAAATTTGGAACAGCAAAGATGGTGACCAAGTTGTTGCATACTAAGAACTAACAAGCTGCCCAAGGGACTTATCACTTTGGAGTCCATTTTCAATCCCAATGATCAGTTTAGGAAAGAGAAAGTAAACATTCAGGTCAAGAGAGAAGATTCAGTATCCATTTTGGTGGAAGAGAACAAACCATTGCAAATTGGGAAGATGACAACTGAACAAGAAAGGTATGAGTTCATACAATCGTGTCAATAGTTTCCCGATGTGTTTTCTTGGAGCTACGAAGAATTGAAAGGTTTTAATCCCAAGTTAGCTCAGCACACCATTGAATTGGATCCAAATACTAAGCCCATCGGGCGAAACAAAGGCCCGTCAATCCACACATGGAACCTCTCACGAGGAAGGAATTGAACAAGTTGATTGAGTCAAGAATCATATTCCCAATCAAGCATTCTAGTTGGGTTTCCAACTTAGTTCCAATCGAGTAAAGAAGAGTGGAGAGATCAGATTGTGTGTCGACTTTAGAGACTTGAATACAGTATCTCTCAAGGACCATTACCCACTCCCTTCTATGGAGAAAATTTTGCAGGTGGTGGCTGGCTCGAGAGGTTTTCACTACTTGATGGCTACTCGGGCTACAATCAGATTATGGTGAAGGAAGAAGATCAGTTCAAGACAACCTTCACAACCAAATGGGGAACTTATGCATACAGGAAAATGCCATTTGGGTTGTCCAATGCTAGAGCTACCTTCCAAAGATAAATGGACATGGCGTTCCAAGGTTTGATCAACAACATGGTGCTGGTATACCTTGATGATATCACTGTTTTTTCAAAAAATGTAGCAGACCACCTCTCCCATTTGAGACAAGTCTTCCAAAGGTGCAGGAGATTTGGAGTGTCTTTGAATCCTAAGAAGTGTATCTTCCTAGCACATGAAGGAAAGATCCTTGGCCATATTGTCTCCAAAGAAGGATTAGCAATTGATCCAGAGAGGGTTGAAGCCATAAGAGCACTACCATTGCCAAGCCACAAGAAGGCCCTTCAGAGTTTCTTGGGGAGAATAAACTTTGTTCGGAGGTTTGTCCTAGATTTTGCAGCCCTTGTCAAACCTATCACCAAAATGTTGAAGAAAAGCATGGATTTCAAGTGGACATTAGAAGGCAAGGAGTTTTGGAAGCAATCAAAGAAGCCATCTCCCAAGCACAAACTCTAATCAACTCGTATTTCTCCAAGGATTTCATCCTCTATGCATTTGGGGGTGATGATACGATTTCTGCCATTTTGGTACAGCATAATAAAGACAATGATGAGTAGCCAATTGCTTTCTTCAGCCAAATCCTGGAGGACTATGAGGTGAGGTATTCTTTTATTGAGAAGCATGTTCTTGCAGTAATTAGAAGCTTGAAGAAATTCAAGCATTTAGTCTCAAACAACAAGGTCCAGTTGTTGGTTTCTCATGCGGGAGTTAAAGACTTCCTCCTCAACAAGGATTTGAATGAGAAAAGAGCAGGTTGGATCACTCGTGTCATGGAGTATGACATTGAGATCAAGGTCACCAAGCTGGTAAGAGGAAAAGGATTGTGTGAGTAGCTGATTGTGTGAGCAGCTGATTCTGGGCAAGCAAAAGGGAGTATGTAATGAAGAAGAGGTTGTTTTGATAGTTCAAGATAGCCATGTGCAAGGTAGCACTCAAGAAGAGGATAATGCTGTCCCCACTCCTTGCTAGACCCAAGGTATAATGCACTTCCTAAGCATGGGCCTATGCCCTCTAGAGATGAACAAAACCCAAAGAAGACACTTCATATTGTAGGCTGTCCCATATGCCATAGTAGACGGTGTTTTGTTCAAGAAAGATGTGAATGGAGTACTGCTAAGATGCATTGGTACAAATCAAATTCATAGGGTGTTGGAAGAGTTCCATGGTGGACCAGCTGGTGGTCATTTTACACCAAGAGTGACAGCCCTAAAGATCATGAGGGCTGGCTATTATTGGCCCAAGATTTTCAATGATTGTTATGCATGGATCAAGAGGTGCAAGAATTGTGCATTCTTCACAGGTAAAGAGAGGCTTGCTGCCCTCCCATTGCATCCAATTTCAGTTGACCAGCCGTTCATGCAATGGGGTTTAGACTTCATTGGAGTCATTAATCCCAATTCAAGACAAGGGCATAAGTGGATTTTGTGACACCACGGACTATTTCACCAAATGGAATGAAGCAAGAGTAGCACTCAAGGAAGCAAATGAGTCTAGCATCTTAGACTTCTACGAGGGGATAGTAACTAGATTTGGCATCCCTGCTACATAATAATCTCGAGATAATGCATTAGCATTCATTAGATCCAAGGTGACTCGGTGGGTGTCAAGAACAGGATCTACCTAAGTACTTCATCAAATTACTACCCTCGTGGTAATGGCCAGCTGAATCAAAAACAAGAACTTATTGAGGATCATTAGTAGGAATCTTGATGAGAATCGAGGTCTTGGCATACCAAACTAAAATCAGCCTTATGGGCTGATAGGATAATACCCAAGAGATCCATAGGTAACTCTCCATTCAGGCTTGTTTATGGAAGAGAGGTAATTTTGCCCATGTCACTTGAGTTTCCAACATTGGAACTCATGAAGCAGTTAGAGTTGCTAGAGTTTGTGCCCATGGAGGTGAGATATGTAGAGTTGATGGAGCTCCAAGAGATCAGAGATCAGGCATCCCAAGCAATGGGGAAGGATCAAGCTTTGATCAAGAAGACCTTTGATAGGAAGGCCAAGAGTAGATCTTTTCAAGTTAGAGATCTAGTGTTAAAATGGGATGCAGATAGAGAAAAACCGGGAAGGCATTCAAAATTTGATGCCATTTGGAGTGGCCCATACATGGTCACAAAGTGTAAGGACAACAATGCCTTCCAATTGTCTTCATTGGATGGCGAGGAACTGCAGATTCCAGTCAATGGAATCTATCTAAAGCGTTGCTACTAAAGGGAAATTCTCCATCTTGTAAATATTAGCTTAGGTTTTCATTCCTCCAAGTGCTTGTGCACATTATTTGGCTGTAGGTTGTTTTGCTTTCCCTAAGTGCTTTGGCATAGGCTTGCTGTCCCTGGAGATGTTTTGCAGCCCTTGCTTCCATCAGGTGATTTTCCATCTTCCTCCTTGTAACGTTCTAGTCAGTTGGGGTATTAAACAGAGAATCAAGTGACTCCATGCCCAATGGATGCTTCAGGTAGCTGGCCACTTCATCTAGCAGGCAGATGACCCCGCTGAAATGCCAAAATTGTTATCCAAAATTCACCCTCAAGGTAATTTTGATAACATGCACCAAATTATTTAGTCCCGAGCAAGTAAGATTGATTCGAGGCCCAAAATCATGTTTTTGGGGTCCCTCGGCTTCTCTCTAACTCCCCACCCAAGAAGAAATCCCAACAGGTTGAGAAAATGGAAGAAATGCAAAAAATAAGGTTGCAGGACTGTGTTAAGGCATTTCGGGTCTGAAGGGTTTGGGTCATACTGAGGTTCGTTGTACCAAGCTTGGGGCCGAAAAAATGAAGAAAATCAGCTAAGTCCTAGTCCAAGCGGTCTGTGGGATAGTTGGGATGTTAGGACACGTGGGATGTGAAAAGCTGAATCGGCCAAAAGAGGAAAAATTGCCTAAGTCTTTTGTTTCGCGCGGTTTGGGACAGTTGGAACAAAGGTACACATGGGACGCGGATCAGCCGGTTTGGTGCAAGTCGGTCCATTTCGGGTGGTTCGGAGATATTTATCCCGTGTAGTCCGGGATAGCTGGGACAAAGGTACGTGCGGGACGCAAAAAGGTGAAATGGCCGAAAAGAGACAAGGAGGCCTACGGACGAATCAGAATGTGCCACGTGTCAGAAGGTTGAAAAGTTGCTAAGTGTTTGGCGCAAGGTAAAAATGCACCTCTCAGGCCCGAACCACTAAAATAGTGCCACGTGTCCAAGTTTAAGGCCCCGAAAGGAATTTTTAGAGGATGAACTCGTGGATGAATTAGAGCTCGACACGTGTCATCCAAGTGGCAGAGCATGGGAAAAATCCAAATATTTTCCCGCCGCTTGGTTTTGGCCTGTTTTTGCCCTAAATCTTCAGATCGCCATAACTTTCAATCCAGAGCTCGGATTTTCACGTTCTTTATATAAATGGAAAGTTTCTGAAATTCTCTACATGATTTTGGGGTTGTATTTGCATTTTTATGAAGTTTAGAGGGAGAAAATCAAGAAATTTCTCTGGTGCGTGGTAATGGCCAGAACTGATGTTTCAACAACCAGCTTTAATGCAAAATACAGTTCACTGCTTTTGCTAGGGTTCTCACCCACCGCCATAATGAGATAAATTAAATGCAACCTAGAAGTGGTTGGGGTAAATTTGGATTTCCTCTCTCCTCCCTCTCTCATTCTTCCTATAAATTGTAAGGAGGGGGTTCTTTCTAAAGGTCGAACATTCCTGTTTTGCCCCTCCCTTCTTCTCTTTGGCAGGTGAATTTGTGGAGTTCAAACCTCCCATTTAAAACTGTAATGCAACTTTTCCTCTTGGCATTTTGTAGTGTATTGTATCAATCTTTGGAGCAAGTAATGCATGTCTGTGGATGATTCTCAACCCTCTCTGTGTTCATTTGCATCCTCCTGATCTTTCACTGCAAATTTTGTTATCTGTGCATGATCTTGCATCACATTTTAATGGCTTGTGTTTATTGGAAAGATAGGTGTTCTTCATTCCTCGGTGCATCACCTTTGTTAGTTTAGGTTTATTTTTACGCATCTTCTTACCCTGTCTCCTTGGCAAGTTAGATTAGATTTTGAGTAAACCCTCTGCATTTTTTCATGTGCATCTGAACAGAGGAATAGGAACCAGCCTTCTCTGGAGATTCCTTTCTCATTTTTACAAGTCCCACACTTGGAGAAAGGATTCAATGTTGTGCAATCACACTAGATGCTTAGAATGATCAAACTAGAAATCTGATCAACATCCAGGGGTGCTGTGAATTCACACTAACAACAACCATGCTGGGAGAGGAAAACATATCCCCTTATGGTGATTTGGAGTACATGTTTAAGTATGAAGTGGTATTGTCTAGGAATGGATTATTTTTACTAGACCGAGAGGTATCGGAATGGTGTTAGAAATGGTGGTTTTTGTTGGCGTTTGTTGTGAATATGCGAGGAGGCATGCCCAACATGCCTATTCTGTGAGGAGGTATACTTGGCTAGGATGGTGTGGAGGATTAGAATTTCCCGCCGCATGAATTGAGAATGGTGATTTTCCCTGAGCAAGTTCCAGCCCCCTAACTTTTTCTACTAAAGTTGAAATGACCTCATTTGGTGAAGTCATGAAATTTTGCCTTAGTGGAATTTGTTGTATATCCTAATCTTGTATAGGCCTCGTGATACCCGCTATGAATTGATCGTTGCCCCGCCAAGTTTCCCCAAGGGCATTTCCTATATGTAGTGGTATGGAGGTATTTTCTTGAAAAGAGACCTCGGGTTGCGTTTGTAAACTCCTATGGGTGGGTACATACTCCGAGAGCGTTTTCATTCCGGCATAACGTCATGAATGGTCATCATCGAAACTAGGTATGGGTTTGATTGTCTACTAATTTGTGGTCTAAGTAGTATCTCGAGGAGATGAACAGATTCTCTTGTGAATGTCATATTTTTCGATCTCAAGGATTTGTTTGTTGTGTTTGAGCGAGCTGATCCAACTCCTTTGTTTGGAAGGATGAGCTATATCTAGTCCTTGGAGGTGGAGTTTGTGTTGACAACCGGTTGTCTGAATAATTGTCACCCCATACTGAGAGCAAGGGTGATGACTGTCTATTTAGTTGAGCGTAGTATGCTTCAAGACCTAGGAGAGGTCTACCATATGCATTGAATCTCGATATATTCAAGGGGCATATGAATACCCGTAGAATAATGGGAAAGAGAGAAGGTGGGAGAACAGAGATAAGGAAGATGTTGCGGTTGTTTGATTCACGTTGGGTTCACCAATTTTGTACAATGGAAAAGTGATAAGCGAGCATGGGAATCTACAAGTAACTCTTCCTCGCACCTGACCTCCCGAGGTCATCCCGAGATAGACGGTGGGGATGGAATTCTTGTGGGATGTAGACAAACTAGTTAGGTAATCTTATGTCTTCGACGCGCACTAGTGGAAACTACGAATCTAAGGAAAATAAGGCCTTCCTAACTTAAAATGGTGTGATAGATCTATTGGCAAGGATGACTGCTCAAAGGATCCAATCAATATCGAGCTCGCGTGATTCGAGTCTATGGGTTGTGGGATATGTAGAAAATGACTCCGGGATAGTTTCGTGTATGTCTCTCAGACATGTGGTCATGGGGTGGATGATGGGTACAAGTGGATTCTACGGGTGATTATCCGGTGCGGTCTAGAACTCCTTAGCTATATTAGCTACTATGTCTAACAAGGATAATTGTTCAATGATGATAGGTGGAAGTGGAGTAGATCTCGAATACTAATGTGTGTAATCCAAAGATCTATATCTGATTCACCTGTGGATTCATTGGGTTATGGGATTTGTGGGTCACAACCGTAGATTCGCGGTTGTTACTGCACCTACTATGGTCATGTGTGGAATCAGTCCCTAATCCCTAGTATCCAATAGTCATATGCTTTTCGGCCTTTATATTCGTAATTAATAGTTGTGTGATCTTCTCAGAGTATCTCACAGGTGTTCATGCAACCTGAATTCTTAAGCTAGTATCTATGTTTGTGAGAGTATCTCCTACATCTGGCTATGGGACCAAAGGATCACAACCGAACGTTTTCTCTCTTTCAAGCCCTTCTACAATCATGCGGATATTTATCTAGGATAATCTATAGTTTGGCTGATTTGACCAAAATGTATGTGCTTGGTCATCTTCTATGTTTAACCCACTCAACTGTGAGTTGATCTGTTGCAAATCTGTTGTTGTTCGAAGACTTGGATTCTAAGATTCTGATCTATGTTGGTTATTGCTATGACTAGATTGGGTTGAGGCACGATTGGCTCGAATATGTATTCTCTGGGTTCCCTAGGTCCCGTGATTGTCATACAAAAGGAAATTATACAAATATAGCTAATGACTGAATAATTTAACCATGAAAGATATGTCTATGTATATTCCTAAATCGATAGTTTATGGATAAACTATCGAACAAAATTTAAAGAACAATTATCTAATGTATCTAAAATTGGAAACTAAACTAGTAATGCAATTAAAACAAACAAAGCAACCGAGTATAGCTACTTGTCCGTGTAGTTTATATATCTATTCTAAATAACCTAATAACCGATCTACTCTATTTGAAAGACTCTTAATCCTACCTCGTAAGTGAGGAATGAATCATAGTTTCTCATAAACTATCAACCCTCACAGACTTCCCCGCAATATTGAAAGTGAAACTAGCTGAAATGAAATAATTGACTACTTTATTTGATATGTTTTAACTAGAATTTTGAAAGCTTGAACTTGGATTTTGCGAGTAATGTTGATGAATCGATGGTGTGTGTGGTTTTTCCCCTCAGTGGGATCTCCTTGTTCCTTCATGCTCACGTGGATCCGTAAAAGCGTGTAATACTAGCATCAACAAAAGTAGATATTGGAATAAAGGCAGCTTTAGGATACATACTTGAATATAATGCGAGTAGGAGAGGGATAGCGCAAGAGTATAGAGCTTGGCCTATGTAATTCTTAGTGGGATTTATCATGAGTCATGCAACCTAAAATGTCTAGAACCTGAAACTATCCTATTTGATGAGAAAAACCTATAACTTAATGGCTTCCTACTGAAAATTAAACTGTTCTAGTTTAATGGATTGCATGAAGTAATGACAGTACTTGCACAATATGGATATGTGGCTTTCTAATAGCAAAATAACACTAATTATGCATGCAATGAACAAAACTATGAATCCTAGAAAAAATGGAAGACTAAGCTATCGAAATGAGAAATTGAGAGGCAAATTTGAGGGGCCATTTGCTTGAGCACAAGCCAACTATTTATAGCATTTCCATTTACCCAAAGGTAAAAACCAAATTAATCTCTTAAACTGTAAACAATGCCAAAACACTATTCCAGGGAACCATAATAATTAATGCAAGCCAAAGGTGGTGAAAAAGCTGGTAAACGTTGAAAATTTTACGTGAGTCACGTTAAGAGAGCATTCTAGAAAACACGTGAAGGATCGTCGCCCGAGCAGGGGCAGCGGTCACGAGACCGCCACCCGTTAGGGCGGCGGCTTCATAATCAAGAGTAAAATGCAAATAAAAGAGGGGAAACAAGAAAAACAAAGCACGCAGGGGTTAAGTGGGGCATGCAGGATGTTAACACATTCTTAGGGAGCTTTTCCAGATCCTGAACACCTTAGGAGGAGACTTGTATCATCATTGGGGTACGTGTTACGTTGTTCGATGGTGCAAGTACCCTACAATTTTGGTACATACAATCACCTCTCATAAGAAGTTTGCATTTTGGTCCATTAATTTCCAAAACAAAAATCCCAAAAACATTAGAAAAACCTAAAAAATCCAAAAAATGTTAGAAAATCTCAAAATCCAAATCCAAAATCCCCAAATACATAAGAAAACCTAAAAATCCAAAAACATTAGAAAATCTCAAAAATACAAAAACAATTGAAAATTCTTCAAAATCCCAAAAACATACAAAAATTACAAAATTCTAAAAATTGTAAAACCATCAAAAAAACCCAAAAACTTAATAGTAAAAAAATTCATCCTTTGAACTATCATCCCCAACGAGTGTTTTGACCAACTTATGACTATAAAATTCAAACCACTTCCCATCGCTTAGGCAAATCTCGCCTCTCATTGTTTCCTTGTTTGGGCACAATGAACCAATCACTTTTACGTCCTTGTTTTTCTACTTGGGGGCACATCCAATCAATCATCACTGTGGAACACATTAGGGACATGTTTACTGGTTTTTGTGTTGCATTATTAGTTACAAGTTATTCATTTTTTTCTTTTATCTTGATATATTAGGGGGCATCTCAATTTTATGTATCCTATTATTCCCTCTAATATACTTCTTTTATGTGACTACATATTATCTTTGGGCATCATACCTTCTTCATGACCTATGTCTATTTTCTCTTAAACTTGCATATCATACTAGGGCATCATACATTTTTATGGCCCCTTTCTATGCTCTCATGCATATTATAGTCTAGTCATCTTGATCTTTTATATCATGATGCATCCTGTTATGTGTTATATTAAAATTAAGATGCTTTCATCATGTGAGTATCTTCATGCATGATAAAAATACTACTTCACACCCCATCCATTCACATGTACTAATACATTCCCTATTTATTGAATCCTACTTGATCACCATTGCAGTTTGTGAATCCTACTTGAGGATCTTTCTCAAGATGCATTCACTATCAAGAAAATCCTCATCCCCCACCATGGTCACCATGTATTTTATCCATTCATCCACACTCTTCATTTTTAATCATCCACCACTTATCCCCACTTTACTCTTCTCACCATTTTTGTCCCCTTTCACTCTTCCTCTTTCATCTTGACAATATTACTTAATTACCCCTTCTATGTGGGAGTCTTGGTTGAGCTATACCCTCTTCCTAAGATCATCCCATTGTAGAACTTCTTCCCCTATCATCCTCTCTCTTATTCTCTTCTACCTCTCTATTTTATTTTTTTCCGTCCTCTGTCTCCGGCCATTCTATTCCATACCTTTGTCTCCTTCCCCTTTGAATTTTCTTTATCTTCTCATAATCAACCACTAATCACGTCCATTCACTTTTATCTTTCTCATTACACCCTCCACACATCCTTTCACCTATTATTCAAGACTGATTGAATCCTTCCTCTATTTGTGTCATACGTTCATTCCATTTTCTTACCCCCATTCTCATCCTCCTCTCCGCAGATTTGACCTCTCCTCTTTTTGAGAGCTTTGTCGTATATTCTATCCTCGTCAGCCCTCACAAGGGGAATCATCACATCTCTCCATAATCACATATTCTCATGACATTTTTGTCTTCAAGGATACAATGACGTGCATCACCTATCACCTTCTAATCTCCCTAACAAACATTTTTTCTACTTTTTTAGCAAAATTAGATTAAATTCTTCCCTCCTTCTTACAAGTGAAAGTTTGTTTTACTTCTTTCTTAAAGAATTCTTTATATTTTCTTCCTCTAATAACTTCTCATCTAAGGAACACCTTCCTTAAGAATAATATCTTCAAAATATTTGATCATACTACATGGGGCATTTTCATCCATCTCATCTACTTTCATTGAAAGGACACTAATTTCGTAGTACCCTTCCAAAGAGGGGCAAATGTACACATCCTAATTTCACATCTATCCTAAATCAATAAATTCCCCATATCATTTCCCACAAAAATACACTTCAAATTAATAAAATATAAACTGATTAATTATTATTTTCAAACATAAAAATGACATAATCTTTACTATAGACACCAAATTTGGGTCACACACCCCTTGGTCCCCTTTTATTAATTAACATAACGTATTCACCTAACCATGACCCCTTACCCTGCATTCACATTAATTTAATTACTTAAAATTGAATTAATTCTCATCCTCACACTATTAAGTAATTTAATTACTTTAATTAAATTAATTTACACCTCACCTAGCCACATCACCCGGACACCTCATCATGGACATATTCTTAGTCTATTAATTAACTAAGACTGAGTCTCCACTTATCTTAACAAACTAGGACTTAGTCTAACCCTCAAATTAAAGTCTTATTCCTTCTCCAACAACACTCCGATTTATATAAGTGTTAACCCTCACTTGAGACCCAGAATAATAATAAGAGCATGCCAAATATGGCAAGATTTCCCTGTTTTTGGGAAACCTAGGATTTCCCACCTTAACTGACACCAATTAACCCTTAAGTAACGTCAGTCACCCTAACTGTCATTTTTTAGCTTATATATCATTTTGGAACCTTTTACTTAGGTTGGTAATTCTGATTTTTGAGATATATCTTACATTCAAGCACAAACCAAAGATTTCTCACCATCCAAATGATGAAATACACTCAATCACAAGCTCAAGCAAGCACCTGAAACTTGTCCAAAGTCATTAACATTCATAGAAGCACTCGGGAAGTATTTTCCATGGAACTAACCACGAATTTCTTCATGGATCAACCATTTCCATCCTTCACCAACCAGGACCTACAAATACAAGTAAGTGTATTTGATTTGCATCATTCAATACTCACTTAAATTAATAGGTTCTTTATCTTTTGTTATTAGATCTTGTTCTTTCCTACATTCCTCCATCCCACCTTTTACTAATCAACCAAACCTACCACCCATAGCCTTCTCGGCTTCCCATATTTTATCTTTAGGAATCCTTAAGTCTTCTGACTTTATTATGAACCCAACCATCCTCCCTCCATTATTTGTGCAATCACAGAGAAGTCCAAAACTAGGTTTATTTAATTACTACCATTTTTCCCCTATCAATGATAGTTTCTCCTCTTCACTAGCATCGAGTCACTAGACCAACTTTGTTTACTATGTCTCCTGTAAAATTTCACTAAACCTCCCCTAATAGCCTCCAAAACTCACAAAACCTCACCCAAACCTAATAACCCACCTATAACCTCACCAAAAACTATCCCAACTCTTTGCATGAGACACATAGAGAGCCTAGACACCCACTTTTGACATTCTTCCATTATCCATAGTAACCGATATCGATCATCCTAAACTGTCATCGGTCACACCCGAATGACATCGGTCTCTATGCTTGGTAAACTACCTTAACTAGTAAGCTTCCTAATCATCCAAAATCAACCCAAACTACACCAAATCTTACCTAGACCCTGTCTGTGACCCTTAGACCACCTACCCAACCTGTAACCTAACCCGAGACCTTCACTAGTTTAATTACTAAGCATTTAATTGGATTGACACTGATAGTAATCTGAGATACCTAAATCAGAACACTAGCATTAGATTCTTTTATTTGCATGTTTAGTTATTTTATATTGAGTTATATATCAGTGGATTGATAACCATCGAGGAAGTATCACACTTCTTGGATCTAGCTCACGCTAGGAAATCCACTAACCTTTTTTATTAACTGTATCTTGTGGTCTTGTTTTGTATTACAGGTAGTTCCTCCTAGCCAAAAGGAAGCTCACACAATTAGTTTGGATCGGAAATCAGAAATGTGCACACTCAACCTTCAACCAAGTGACTATAGGTATTTCTCCTTGTCCTATTTACCTTTATCTATTTCATTATCTACAAAAATTTGGTGAAACATTTTGAAACACCGGTGGGACCCGTCAAGGGTTATTTTGCATTTATTCATTACTAGGTAAAAAAATGTGTGTTTATTTCCTTTTAAAAGTATTCATATTAATTTTATTCTCGGAATCTTATTCTTCTTTCTATTGTCTAACAAAAATCGTGCTTTTGGTGCTTTAAAAAGAACACGTAATTATTTCTCTTGCATTGCATTAGTGAAATAGCATTCCTCCTTTTTTCTCCATTTTCTACATTGAATGTAATTGTGGATTTGGGTTTAAAACATTTGCATTTCATTCTGGTTTGTTGCATTTTAGCTCACATTAATTGAGGGAAACCTATACGTTGGAAGTCGTGCCCAGTTGATGGTTGACTAATTCAATCATAGTTCACTTCACACACTCTCTATACTAAACCACATAAACAATTTACACATCTTATTACACATCTTCTTAAACATCATCTTATCGGGAGAATCTATCAATGATCACATGATCAGAGGATTGACAATAGGCACTAAGTGGTTTCTTTTCTAGTCATTATATCAGAGAAAGGACCACCCCCACCAAAAATTTAGCTAAAACCATCCTTATATCATGTTTTTCATAGGGTACCTTCTATCAAACCAAAAACTATGTTTTATTCACAATTTTGTTCTAAATAGCATAAGCTAAAACATAAAATTCACCAATAGGATTTCGTGTTTCTTATTTTTTTCTGATTTGTGGTTTGAGTTGAGAGGTCATTTTCTCCATTTGTTTTCTTCCTTTCACACTGCATAATCATAGTTGGTGTATTCCAACTATATTTTAGTGTGTCAGGGTTCATAATCACCATACTCATGTTTCTGGGTTGGTATTCTATCTAATCTAAGTTAGAAATCTCATTTTTCTCCATATTTTCAAATTTTGTAGTGAATGGCGTCGGTCTAGTGATCGTCATTAGTTTACCTAACCGTTTTCATTTTCCTTCGTTTTTACGTTATTTTACCAAAAAAATAACTCATCACTTTTTTATTCTTTCTAGGGTTTCTCAGATACATCATCATACCTCTGGGTCTGTGAAATCACTATCAAATCCATATTTTTCTTCATTTTCATCAGTTATTACCACATTTATCAAAATTTTGATTATTCCATAATAACCGGTATCATTCACTTTAACCATTATTGGTTACCCTCTATCACCGTAATTGGTTATCAAACCGTTGTCGGTTCCTATGTTTTAATTTTCAAATTAAAACAACACTAATTTTCACCTTCCAAAAATCCTTCTATTTTTTTATGTCATTTATAGAGAGGAGATTATCAAGTCTATGCCAACTCACATTGTTTTTACTCCTAGCCAAGCCAATGCCCTTGTATTCCACGTTGGCCTTTAGTCACTCCCACCTAGCCCATCACCTTCTTCAATCCTATTACCTATTAATCCCACTCATCCCATTATCATTAAAACCGGTGACAAGGAGTTCACAAGACTCTTGGACCAAAACCCCAATTCCTTATAATATTATATCATCCATTTGTCCACTTGAGATTCATCGGGATAGTTGGTGTATGCCATGCCTATGTCGATTCCTCCTATCCTCACACCCACTTCTACTTCATCTAGAACTAGCTCAGCCTTACCTTCTTCAACCTTACAACCTGTGGTATCCCAACCTTACCCCTGATGTAGCCTAGAATTTACCAGTAAAATCCTAGGCACACTGGCACATCAATTAGTCTAGACTGAGCGCTCACCCAAAGAACACAAAGGTACCAAGACCCTCTTTAGGGTTCTTTGTTATAGGATGTTTTCATGATGAAGACTTAATGCATTCAGATCCATAATTAATACATCATTATATGAATGTTTTCATCTCTCCTAATGATTTATACATGCCTTTAAGTTCATGGTACCTCGAATAGTAACAAGAGATGTTCTTCCTTATTGTACATTATAATAATGGGTAGTGGATAGCATCATGGTTTAAATGACGTATCTCATAGTCTAACAGTAATGAGCATATTGATCTATGGGGACAACTATCCTTTGTGTGACCTTCCACTTCATAATATGTGCACCAAATCCATGAGTGCATCTCATGTGCCAAATTTTCGATAGCTTTTCCAAATACTTCTCCATATCTATGATTTTTGCTTCTAAAAAGGGCTCACCCGGTCTACATACATCCAACCGCCTCAACACGTAAGGATACTTCAAGTTCTTCACATAGATAAGTGTGTCTTATGTGATAGAACCCTCCTAAAATGTGTAATCAAACCTCTAAAAACCCATTAAGCATCTTTGGCTTGCATGAATATCATAAGATATATTAGATAAAAGGGTTTTCAAATGAGCATCATACTCTCTTACACTCTCAATAGTGCCTTTCTTAATATCCTTGAGCACGCTTATACTCTTTTCTCGAACTTAGGGATGTGAAAGTCATTAAGGAAAACATATTTTAAAGATGCATAGTATATGCAAGTCGATCAATGTCAAACTTTTGGTACTATGTATGCATGCCCTTGTATCCTAGTAGCGAATTGACTTGCCCGCACTCGAAGTCATGATTCCTTTGGCATGCCACAATATTTCACACATGTGCATGTGTCCATCCGCATCTTATATGCCCATGTACTACTGGAAGACAAAGAGACATACCCATGTAAATATTCTAGGGTTGGTGTGGACCTTTCCCACCGATCTAGAACATCTAGTGTTTCCTCTACCTCTAGAACAACCTGATCCACCAGAACTAGAACCACCTATACCTCTTGATCTTGAACCTGTAGCCGAAGTTGGCTTATTAGATGTAATCCCATGTGTCCCAATAGTAGTACTAAAGCTGTGCACCCCTACGGTCTACGAAGTGTTACTACTCCCCTAGAAGAGAGTCCAAAATTATGCACACTGAATTATGTGTAGAAGATAAATGTAAAAAGGTACCTCTAGAAAATAACAAAGATGTTTGTGCTACCATTGATGTGATTCTTATATGACTTACTCCTACTCTCCTACTATAGTAATTTTTACACCCATCACAAAGGAAAGAAATCCCATGCGTTTGGCCTATCACCGAGGCATGCGTGGGCACCACCCAAGACACACGTGGGCACCAAGACTTTCTTTTATGCAATTTAAATTGGAAACCATCATCTATGTCATGAAATTAATGAATAAAGGTGGAAATGAGACATACAATCATCATAGGGCTTAGAACGGCCTCTAGACAAATGTATTCATTCCAAATAGAGGGTACTTACAAATAACAAATAGAACTACAACAGAAAGGAAAATACATAAGGATTTACATCTATTCCATAACATCCATGAACAAAAATGAAAATATATAGATATGAACTGAATTAATTACATTCATACTCATTCATGTTTATAACCTCATTACCTTCAATGTATCCATTAGAATACCATAGGATAATTAGACCAAAGTCATACATCACAATAGGGATCATGTCCTTCATCCATATAAAGAAAAATTTATATCCCAACCCCTTAATACATTACTTCCTTATATATCCTTTACCCAATTCCATAGAGTTCTCACAGTATTTCTGCAGAGCTCCTCTCTCTCTATTCTCTTCCTTGTATACGCGATCTATATATTTTCCTCCTGTGAACACTCACATATATAGGCATCCCAAAGTGCCAACTCATCCTTCTGTGGCCTCAGATCTGGTGCCAAGTGTCTAAATGTGGTCCTCCATGGGAACATGCTCCTCAAGGCTTGAGCTCTCCACTTTTTTCCATGATGTCTTTTAGAACCTTCTATCGCTAAGCATATTATTTTCATGGGCATCACGTTCCCAGGTTGACACATTATCCACTTTGTATGTGTAGTCAGGTCACACTTTTCTCGTGTCCTTCCCAATATGGCTAAGTATTAAAACCTTATCTCTGTATGTGTTCATGCCATGGGTTTTCTTAAACCCTATCCCGTGTAGCTTCTCCTTGAGCACCTTTCTTTTACTTTGTCTTACATGCCTACGCACCTTTTTATACTTAGCCAATATTTTGGGGTCCCAACATTGCCCCACAAAGTACACTTGTTCTCTGTCCATGGGAAAAATTATATAATGGATAAGGAATCATAGTAGACTTACGTCTTGGAAAAAGAATAATGGGATGAATAATTTTGGAAAGAAGAAAGAATGGGGAAGTGATGGCATTATTGCAACAAGCTAGGAAAATCTTTTCACAAGTCTCGCCTCCAACTTTTCCGGGCATCGACTTTATTTTGTGCTCTCTAATAGAGGTCACCGACTAGGGCACTTACGTCCCCAAAACTTAGTCCATCTCCATAAGCGTTCATAGTGTCAACAAATTTCTCCAACTCGTTGCTCATTTCTTCAATTCCATCCATCCTTCTAGTAATTTGTGGATATAGTTCCTTCAACTAGTTTTTGATTAAACCCTTAAGGTTCCAATGGCCTCATATTTATTTTCAACCTTGAAAAGGATTATATCCCTTTCTACCTAATTTCATTTATTTATTTCTTGAAAATCCTTCAACTCGCTTCATGAGTAGTGAACAAAATGCTCTCCACTCTATCCATTTCTGTGCAATTATCATGTGGGACCTCAGATTGGGTAGCAATCTTGACATCCGCAAGTACCTTGCTATACTCAACAATGATTACTACCACTTTCAATTTTTCTCCCTCACCAAGTGTGTTGCCACTTCTTTCATAGACTCCAGGGCCAACGGTTGTCTCTCCATGGTGAGGATGCATGCCAGATCTTCTAAGCATTCAAGAGTGGATTTGTACTTTTGTGCGGGCAGCGTTAGGTCTAGATGCTTCAACATAATGGTGCTTGTGATAGACTCCACCTTTTTGTATACTTTATGCACCTTCACCTTCTCATCCCTTAGTTCATGCTTCAGCTACGCATTGATCAACTCTTCTTGTTTCAAGCCCTTAGTCTTCTTAGCCAGCTCCTCTTCCTTCTTTTCTATCTTTCCCTCTAGAAATATTACTCCGTAATTTCTTCCAAAGAGCCTAGCCTCAGTCTTAATCGTGACCTTGTTGAGCGCTGCTCATCGAGAGTTGCTTGACATTTACCAAGGGGTTGGCTCCCTTAGACTCCGATACTGGCATGATTTCCTCTTGGTATACTTGAACTCGGCTCATCGATATGGGACTCAAATACCCAGAGAGTATCTCCTTGTCCTAGAATACATGTCCTCCTCATCAAATTACTTTGTAGCTAGAAGTTTTCTTTGTGTATAGTGCTCGGAAGCGTGCACGTAGCACCTTCCTTTGGTCATCAACATAGCGCATGACTTCTCCTCATTATGTATCAAGGCTCTTCCCTCTCAACACTTACCGTTAGAATGGGACCTCCTCCTCCCATTGACATGTCCTTTCTCAACACTTTCCTCCTTATCCTCTTCCATTACTATGTCATCGTTGTGCTCCAATTCTTGTTCTACTAAGACCTTGATTATTTTTGTTGCTTCTCTTTCTTCCACCTCATTTACTTGCTCTTGCATAAGGATTGGATTTTTATGCTTACGTGTGCAAACCTCCTCACTTCTTTTCATGTGTTGGGTGCCTTCCTTCTCCCGGATACCCTTGCACCGCATGAAAGGGAACCCATGTTATTTTTCTCTGCCCTCTTCTTCTGAATCATGCATGCTCAAGAAAAGTGGCTCTTGATCTCCTTCAAGATCATCCTCTTCATTTTCATCATCCCTTTCACCTATGTATCTCTCCAAGCTCTCCTTCTCCTCCAATTCAGCCTCCTCTTCTATCCTTTGCTTCTTTCTAAGAGGTGACTCTTCTATAGGGGATCCAACCTTCTCTACTTCCTTTGGAGACTTCTCCTTGGCGAGGGGTTTCTCTAGCACCTCTTCTTCTGGGGTCTTCTCCTTTACTGGGGACTTCTTCCTATGTGTATAGGTGCTAGGTTTGGCACTTTCCATCGGTGTGCTTATTGGCTAGGTAGTTTACACACTTGGTGCTTTTTCTTCTTCTCTCACCCTTTTCTTGAGTGTGGGATTTCTTCTACCCATGGGATCTTCATGTATGGAGACATCATTCTCTGGTATGCACCTTTCTCAAAATTTGGCCTAATGCAGAGATATACACATGCCGTGGACTTTCTTGTAATTTTTAGAGTCAGGGGTTTCATCATTCTGATATCATGTGCTATGTACTTTTCCACGTACGCACGCTTCTTTGGTTAGACTAGCATCATGTGCATCTCCCGATGGTCCTGATCAACTTCACTAAGGTCAAATCTTAGTCTCTTTACTTCTTTGAACCTGTTAACTCCCAGTTAGAAGTACTGGGTGGTGAAGGAGAATAGGAGTTTACACCATGGGCTCATGGTTTCATCCACCAATAGGAATATTCCTATGCATTAGTGTTGGTACAAAAAAAACTCATCTTCTCCTTTGTAAGCATTGGTAGTTTCTCTGGGATTCTCCACTCTACCCCAAACGCATCCCTTAAGTGCTTATACCACTTGTCCAAGTGTGCCTTGTGGGAGGTTGTCATTGTTTCACATGTATACTTTGAAAATATTTTTTGTCGGTGAGGGATATTTATTCGGATACTCCCAAACAAACTTTTCTACTGTGTCAGGAACTCCTATCTCTGAAAATACAATTTTTAGGAGGATATTTCCAAATAATGTCTTGTATCCTTCATATGTGTTTTTTATTATTTCATCTACAATGAAGGCCAATAAATTGTAGATTATTCCCTCTGATATTTTTCTACATACATTCAACCAGGATTTATTTACCTGTGTCCACCTTTCTTGATCATTTAACTTTGTGACTAGGCGTGTGGTCATTCTCATGACGGGATCTAGGATTTCTGCAATATCAAAATACCTTGACCCCTTCTTGTAATCATATGCAATGATGGTTGCTTTGATGGCATCCTTTTTGCTTAGGTCATCATCTATGTTGTCTCCTCGTAGATGAGGCATGTAAAATTTGAAATCAGCTAAGGGGTTATGTGCATCTTGCACCCTATGAAGTAAAAGTGGTCCTCATGCATTCGGGAAATTTTCCATTGATAGAGGCACTCAAGATTTCCAAAGTAGGGAAACTCATAGAGTTGCAATAACCCTTCCTTCTCCAACTTCACTTTTACCTCATCGTTATAGATGGGAAAACCCTCTAGTGTCCTTTTTTTCATCGAGTGCACTAACTCTAGCACCATTTCCTTATCTATTGTGCTTGTGTAATGGTTATAATCACTCACCGCCATATTTCTCAAATGGGATTCCCACTCCTTCCCAAGAAAAAATCCATCTGGGTACTGCATTTCTACATACAACTCCTCATTCATGCTTGTGGTGGTTGTTATTGGCTCTTTTCCCTTTCCCTTTCTCTTACCCTTTAGCTTCTTGGGTGACATGATTGGTTTCTTAGGTGTCATTGTCTAGGTCCTCTTATCACTTCAATATCTTCTTGTTACTCTGTTCTTCCACTTCTTCCAACCTTAGATCTCAAACTTGTGAAGAAAACCTCTTAAACCCATGCCCTAGTTTTTCAAACCCTAACTGGGATAATAATCTCACAAGATGACTCCTTCTCATAACTTCTCTTACACCCGTGAAATCCCTTCCTTCTAGTTTGCAAATCCAAACTAGTTACTCACACTCAAACTCTTCAAATTTTTCTTCACACAGATCAGTTCTGGAAGCCCTAGTTTACAATGATGCAAAAGCACTTCTTTCTTCGTATATGCAAAGTAAATAATGAAATTCCTTGACCTTCTATTTATAGAATTTCTCACTTTGTAACATTAAATGTTACCTTACCTACCACCATACTTTAACACTTAATATGGATTTTTCAAACAAACCGACTTTATCACTTTAACTCATGTGCCCAACCTTATGCTGACAATTCTCCAACCTTCTGGTTTACAACCAATCCATCTTAACAAGAGACTCTTGCGCGTGCATAACCAAGTGCAAAGGAACTTCTTCTGTCATGATTTTTTCTCTCACCTACCTCATGTTACTTATGCGCTTCTTCCTCTCTTATACGTGGATCCCCAATGTAGCCTTATCCTGACACCAACCATCCTTTTTCACCTTTCCTTACATGTACTTCCTTCACAGGTCCATTCAACCGGGATTTCCAATGCAATTCTTCTTGGCACTTCACACTTCAATTTCTTCTACCTTACTCCACCCCACATTGAAATCATGTATAGTGCTCGGTGTAGTTACAACCTTTAAAAATTAATAAGATTACTAGTACCCAAGGTGTAACACAAAAAAACAATGAGAAAGGGAAACATAAGAAATAAAAATGCATTAAAGAAAATCCTAAGCTAACTGGCAATACTGCCTTATTTACAAACACCAAGAAGACTTATTTATAGTAGGGCTTTAGCCTACTCCCATTGAAGTGTCCTGGAAATCTCATCCCATCCAGTGTTTGTAATTAGCACATGAACAAATCGAGGATGTACCATATGGTGCAGGAGGACCCAACCAATGAAATTTTAACTTCCTACACCTGGAGTAGAAACTTAAAATCATATAGTAACACCATCTTCCCAACCTTAAACTTCTTGTTCCTAATGTGGCGATCATGCCATGATTTTTGATTTTCTTTTTCTACTGTTTGGCTTAATTTGTCCAATGACCACCTTTCATCTAGCTTCATTAATTTATTAATATTTTCTTCTAGCACTTGCTCATCATCCAACCCTTCTCGCATGCACTATTTGTAGAGAAGGTAACATGAACTCAATCGGTAGGACAACCTCTACGTCAAACATCAATTGAAACAGTGTGGCTTTTTTCATCCTTTTATAAGTTGTTCTATAAGCCCATAATACAACTGATACCTTGTCATCCCAATATTTTCTTCTAACATCACAAATCTTTATCAGGGTATGACTCAGTATTTTGATAAATGCTTCCGTGGTTCCAGTTTCTTGTGGGTGATAAGGTGTAGTTTTGTGATGATCCACCATGAAATCTACTAATAGGATCCTCACAGTCTCATTCAAGAAATTTGTACCCCTATCACTGGTTAAACTTGAAGGGCATCCATACCTTGTGATAATGTTCTCCAACAAAATTCTTGTTTTTGTAGCTACTGTAAAGTCTTTAGTTGGGGCTGCCTCTGCCCACCTTGTCAAATAGTTTGTGTAAGTGATTACATAGTGTGATCAAGTCCTACTCACTACTAGGGAAATAGGGCCTACAAAGTCTATTTCCCATTTCTCAAAAGGTTCAGTGTTAGGGATAGGGCACAAAGTCATTTCATATCTCCATCTCGGCTTGCCAACATGATGACAATGCTCACACACTTTACAATACTCACAATCGTTATACTGATTTTCCCACAACAATCCTGCCATTAATATTTTATGTGCGGTGGCATCACCTTCATAATGTCCACCTGTAATTCCTCTATGTGCTTCCTCTATGATGGTGCAGCACTCATGCTCTAGTACACACCTACGCAAATCTTCAACACACTCTGTAGTTTGTATAAGTCCCCACCGATAAACATGTAGGGCATGGCGCTTATGGCTAGTTTCTTTTTTCTAATGTCTTCATCCCTTCCAGTGCCATACCAATTATAAGGAACATGGAAATATCCTCCAAGTCTGAAGGTGCACGCTGTAACCTAAACAACTGTTCATCTTACATGGTATCTTCAATGCTTTGCGCATCCTCCCCGAATCAATCCTAGACAAATGGTCAGGTCTGAAATTACTTTTTCTGGTTTGACAACTACGGTGAACTTGAAATCTTGGAATAATAGCACCCACCGACATATGTGCCCTTGTAGGATGGGATTTTTCACCAAATATTTTAATGCCATGTGGTCAGTGTAGAAGATAAAGGGAGTTTCCAGCAGATATTGCCTAAACTTATGAAGCACATAGATCATAGACAATGCCTTGCGCTCGGTCGTAGTATAATTCTACTCTGCTGGTGTCAACTTCCTTCTTGTAAAGTATACGGGGTGATCAACAATTCCCTCACCAGGTTGTGCAAGCACCGCCCCAATGGTCATTCTAGAGGCATCCACATGAACATGGAAGGGCTTATACTAAGAGAGGAAATGTAATATAGGTGTAGTGACAAGACTATCTTTCAATGTGTCAAACTCCTTCGTTGCACCTCTCCCCAATGGAAGGAACTTTTATGTCTGAGAAACTCTTCTAAAGGCGCAAAAATCTTGGTATACCCCTTGATGAACTTCTTATAGTAGCCCATGTTTCCAAGAAACCCGTGCACTACACTTTGACTAGTTGGCTCCCCTAATCTCACAATCACTGTAATTTTGGCAAGATCCACCAGTAAGCCTTCTTTGCATATGATGTGTCCCAACAGGGTCCTAAATGGGGTATAAAATACACACTTCTTGATGTTGAGGGATATCCTAAACTACCGAAACATTTCAAACATCAATCTCAGATTGTCGCAATGGTCTTTGACCAGTCCCTACATGGTCTAATCATCAAGGTAGACATGAAGGAATTTATAGATAAAGTCCTAGAAAGCTTGTACCACAATTTGCGAGAACACAGTAGGCACATTCTTCAACCCAAATTGTATAACCGTATAGGAAAAACTTCCCCACTCAGTGGAAAAATCCATCTTCCTTTGATCTTCTTTTACAATCCTCACCTAGTGATAGCCTAAGAACCCATCCATGAATGAGTAGACTTCGCACCTGTCACTCCTTCTAGGATCTCTTCATTGAATGGGGTTGGGAAGGGATCAATGACACACACTACATTCAAATCCATATAGTCAACACAAATCCTTATCCTTCCTTCCTTCTTGATGCTAATTACCATTGGACTTATCCATTCTAACTCCTCCACACTTCAATAATGCCCGACGCTATCATCTTATCTATTTATTCCTTGACCTTCACACGTGGTTAGGATTCATCTAGTATGGTATTTTCTAGACTAGGTGTGCACCTTCCTTCAAATTAATTCTCTTTTCCCCAAGGAATGGTGAACACCTTTGAGTTCATGATACCCACGAGAGAATAAATCCTCAAACTCACATAAAAGATTAATGACCTTAAAGACTTTCTTCTCGATCAAGTAATCTCTAATGATAGCTTCCTCAGGTTCCACCTACGACCCAATATTAATCTTCTTTGTATTTAAAGGCTCACGATAGATGTGCATTCTTTCATCAGCACTATCCATCACTTTGTGTGAGCCTAGAGAATGGTTAACCTCCAAATTTTCCATCTCTTCACCATCTATGACATAGACCATCTTTCCTTTTTCTTTCTCCAAAAATGTGCACTCAAGTTATATCTCTTATGTTTCCTCTTCTTCAAAGCATGCCTCTAGGATAGGTTCACCTAGAAACTCCAGTAGCCTATCTTCTATAATGGGACTTGTTGTTGCAGACTCACAAGACACCCTTGGATGTAGATCGGGCTTCTAGGTTGATCAATTTAGAATCCAGTGTGATTGCACAACATGGAAACCTCTCTCCAAGTGTGGGACTTGTGAAACTGAGAGAAGAATCTCCAAAGTAGAGGCCGGTTCCTCAAACTCCTCTGATTAGATCTAATGCTTGCACAACTATAGAGGTTCAGATCCTAATCCTACTCTAAACTGCAAGGAGACAGGGATAGAAATGCAAAAATTGAAACTAACTAAAGATGGTGATGCACCAAAAGGAGTGGTGAAACATTTATGTCATGCAAATAGACACAAACTAGAGATTGCAGCATAAAACATACACAGGATGATAAGATATAATTTAGGATCTGAAATGAAGCAAACAATACAAACAAAGGACTGAAACTCATTCACAAAGCTTGCATTATCATTTCCAGTGTCAAAATCACTGCATTACAACCTCAGAGAGGTAAAAAAAATAGATACAGTCTTTGGAGAGGTCTGATTCTTCAAACAATCACTTGCTGGAGGTGAATGAAGAAGTTGCTATGTCCAAAAATGTTCCCCGACGAAAATGAACCAAAAGTGGCTTTTACATTGCATGGGTCGAGCCCAGGAGACAGAAACATATAAAAATCTGAGAGCCCATTCCTCCTTGACTGTAGATGCATTAAAATAGCATGGGGGACCTTACAAACCCATACGCTTTCATTTTTGACTGATTTGGAGGAGAATGCGACCCATTCTGCATTAATTTGGTCGCTGAAATGTCACTTCTGGCAATGAACACACGTCAGAGCTGTTTCTCAACTTTCTCTCTCCAGACTACACCAAAATTCAAGATTAACCCTAGAATCATGTAGAGAATTTCATAATCTTTCCGTTGATATAAAGAACGTGCAAATCTCGAGCTCTGGATCGAAAGATATGTCGATCTGAAGATTTAGGGCACAAAATAGGTGAAAATGTGTTTTGAAAATCTTTTCCCACGCTCTGCCACCTGGATGACACGTGTCAAGCACTAATTGGAGGTGTAATTCTCTCTCCTTTCACTTACCCATGGGTTTTCCCTTGAATTTTGACCTTTTTGATGATTTTGGAACATTTTTGACTTTTCCCCGTGCCCCCGCCACTTGGGACACGTGGCATGCATTGATTGGAGGACAGGGGCGCAGGGTCATCCTTTGCTTTTAGCCTTTTGGCCAAACTCTTGCTAAATTCTCTAACTCCTTCCCGAGCTCCGTGCTTCCCTGTTCCATTGGACACGTGTCCTCTTCTGATTGGCTCGGGCCGACCCTTCAAACCTCGCCCTTTGAACTTTGGACTTTTGCCCCTATGACACGTGGCATTACCTGATTCGTCCTCGGGCCTACTGGATTTTCACGTCCCTCGCGTCCCTTTGGCCCGGCTGTCCCAGTGCTGTCTGGGACAAAAACTTTCGATCCACCTAAAATGGGCTTCCCTGTCCCTTTTCTGCCGGTGACACGTGGCGTGATCTCGATTAGATTTCGGCTCCTTCGCCATCTGCGTCCCACGCGTCCCTTTGTTCCATTGTCGCCCCAGTGTGAAAGTTCTCCTTTTCGGCCAATCCGGGCGGTTCGCGTCCTTCGCGTCCTCGCGGCTCGATGTCCCTGCATCGTTCCACTCAAAGTGCCAGTTAGTTGATTTTCTTCTCCTTCGGCTGAACTGGCTTTCCACGTCCCGCGCATTTTGATGGCCCGGATGTCCCTTTGCTCTGCAGATCGCTGGCAGCCTTTCTCGGCCGATTCATGCCGGATGTCCCTCATGTCCCGACTGTTGCAAGGACTAGGACTTAGCCATTTTTCATGATTTTTCCTAGCCCAAGATTTTTTTCTGCAACTTTTTCACCTTTTCTCAGAACTTGCTCTTTTCTTCCTGGACAGGGGAGTTAGAAAAAATCTGAGGGGACCCTAGAAACATGATTTTTCCCTGAATCAATCTATTTGCCTAGGACTTGAGAATTTAATGCATGTTATCAAAATTACCCTGGGGGGTGAATTTTGGATAACAATTTGGTGACTCAGCAGGTTACCTACCTACTAGGTAGAAGATACCAGTTGCCTGAAGTAGTCCATTGGGCATGGAGTTATCAAATATTCAGTTTAGAACCCCAACTGACTCAGAATGTGTAAGGAGGAAGATGGGATATCACCTGATGAAAGCAAGGACTGCAAAACATCTCCATGGACAGCAAGTTGTGCCAAAGCACTTAGGGAAAACAAAACTAACCTACAACAAAACAATGTGCACAAGCACTTGGAGGAATGAAAATCTAATCTAATATTTACAAGGTAGTGAATTTCCCTCTAGAAGCAACGCTTGAGATAGATTCCATTGACTGGAATCTGCAGTTCTTCACCATCCAATGAGGCCAATTGGAAAGCATTGCTATTCTTGCACTTTGTGACCATGTATGGGCCACTCCAAATGGAATCAAATTTTGAATGCCTTCCCGCTTTGCTCGTCCACATCCCATTTCAACATTAGATCTCCAACTTGAAAAGATCTATCCTTGGCCTTTCTATCAAAGGTCTTCTTGATCAAAGCTTGATCCTTTACCATTGCTTGGGATGCCTGATTTTTGATCTCTTACAGCTCCATCAACTCTGCATACCTCACCTCCATGGGCTCAAATTCAAGCAACTCCAGTTGCTTCATGATTTCCAATGTTGGTAACTCCAGTGACATGGGTAAGATTGCCTCTCTTCCATAGACAAGTTTGAATGGAGAGTTACCTGTGGATCTTTTGGGAGTTATCCTATCAGCCCATAAGGCTGATTTTAGTTTTGTATGCCAAGACCTCTGATTCTCGTCAAGAGTCCTCCTAATGATCCTCAACAAGTTCTTGTTTTTAGACTCAGCCTGGCCATTACCTTGAGGGTAATAGTTTGATGAAGTGCTTAGGTAAATGCCATTCTTGACAGCCCACTCAGTCACCCTAGATCCAATGAATGCCAATGCATTATCAGAGATTATTGTAGCAGGTACACCAAATCTAGTTGTTATCCCCTCATAAAATTCTAAGATGCTAGACTCATTTGCCTCTTTGAGTGCTACTACTTCTGTCCATTTGGTGAAGTAGTCTGTGGCTGTCAAAATCCATTTGTGCCCTTGGCTTGAATTGGGATTAATGAATCCAATGAAGTCTAAACCCCATTGCATGAATGGCTGGTCAACTGAGATTGGATTCAATGGAAGGGCAGCAAGTCTCTCTTTTCCTATGAAGAATGCACAATTCTTACACCTCTTGATCCATGCATAGCAATCACTGAAGATTTTAGGCCAATAATAACCAGCCTTCATGATTTTTAGAGCTGTCACTCTTGGTGCAAAATGGCCACCAGCTGGTCCACCATGGAACTCTTCCAACACCCTTTGAATCTGATTTGTGCTAATGCATCTCAGCAGCACTCCATTTACATCTTTCTTGAACAGAACTCCATCAACAAGGGCATACGGGACAGCCTACAATCTGAAGTGTCTCCTTTGGGTCTTGTTCATCTTTGGAGGGCTTAGGCCTGTGCCTAGGAAGTGCATAATACTTTGGGTCTAGCAAGGAGTGGGGGCAGCATTGTCTTCTTCTTGCTTGCCACTTGGCTCATGGCTGTCCCGGGTCATTAAAACAGCCACTTCTTCATTGCATACTTCTTTTCTTCCCCAAAACTAGCAGCTCACACAATCCTTTCCCTCTTACCAGCTTGGTGATCTTGATCTCAATGTCATACTCCATGACACGGGTGATCCAACCCGCTCTTTTCTCATTCAAATCCTTGTTGAGGAGGAAGTCCTTAACCCCAACATGTGAGACCAACAACTGGACCTTGTTGTTTGAGACTAAATGCTTGAATTTCTTCAAGCTTCTGATTACTGCAAGTACATGCTTTTCAATAAAAGAGTACCTCACCTCATAGTCATCTAGGCTCTGGCTGAAGAAAGAAATTGGTTGCTCATCATTATCCTTGTTCTACTGTACCAAAATGGTAGAGATAGTGTCATTACCTCCAAATGCATAGAGGATGAAATCCTTGGAGAAGTCTGGGTTGATAAGAGTTGGTGCTTGAGAGATAGCTTCTTTGATTGCCTCAAAACTCTCCTTTCCTTCTGCTGTCCACTTGAAAGCCATGCTTTTCTTTAACATTTTGGTGATGGGCTTGACAAGGGCTGCAAAATCTGGGACAAACCTCCAAACAAAGTTTATCCTTCCCAAGAAACTCTGAAGGGCCTTCTTGTGGCTTGGAAATGGTAGTGCTCTTATGGCTTCAACCCTCTCTGGATCAATTGCTAATCCTTCCTTGGAGACAATATGGCCGAGGAGCTTTCCTTCATGTGCAAGAAAGATGCACTTCTTAGGATTCAACGACACTCCGAACCTTCTACACCTCTGGAACACTTGCCTGAGGTGAAGGAGATGCTGTATTCTTTGAGAAGACAGTGATATCATCTAGGTATACCAGCACTATCTTGTTGATCAAGCCTTTGAATGCCATATCCATAGCTCGCTGGAATGTTGCTCCGACATTCGACAGTCCAAATGGCATCTTCTTGTAAGCATATGTGGCCCATTTTGTAGTGAAGGCCGTCTTGAATTGATCTTCTTCCTTCACCATTATCTGATTATAGCCTCGAATATCCATCTAGCAATGAAAATATTTCGAACCACCTACAACTCGCAATATTTGTTCCATTGACGGAAGCGGATAATGATCTTTGAGTGATGCTCTATTTAGATCGTGAAAGTCCACACACAATCTTATTTCTCCATTTCTCTTTTTCTTATCGGCACCAAGTTTGCAACCCAACTTGAGTGTTTGATGGGGAAGATGATACCGCCTCAATAATCTTGCTTAACTCTCTTCTCATGAGAGGTTCAATATGGGGATTCACTGGCCTTTTCTTTTGTCGACAAACTTGGATTTCGGATCCACCAATAGTATGTTGTGCCAACTTTGGGTTGAAACCTCTTAGATCTTTGTAATTCCAAGGCAAAACATCTCGGGAACTCTTGACAAAGTCGAACGAAATCAGATTTCTCTTGTGAGGTACTTACTTTACCAATCTGCAATGGTTTGCCTTCTTCCACTAAAATAGGCTCGAATCTTCACCCTTTACTTGAATATTCACTTTCTCCTTCCGTAATCGATCATTCAAAGTTGAAGATTGACTCCAAGGTTATGAGGCCTTTTGGTAATTTGTTAGTTCTCAGCTACACCACTTGGTCACCATACTACTGCTGTAGCTTGTCTTGATTCCTGGCGGAGAACTCAGCTTCTTCTTGGAGGAAATTAACAATTTGTTGATCATTCTCGAAGACTTGCCAACTTGTATTGTTATCCGGAACAGCTGGTCTCACAACCAATTTGATATGAGGCTGAGATTTCTCACTTCTGATACTTTCTATAACATCAAATGCAGCCCCAATTGCTGCTATCCTGTCAGCAGCTTCATTATTTTTTCTTGGGATGGAGTTGATGCTAAAAGCTTCAAAATATTTAATAATATCCCATACCTGATTTTTGTAGTTCTTCAGCAGATCATTTTTGGCAGCATTTTTTCCTCGACCTAGTTTACAATCAACTCACTGTCACCAAAGACTTGCAAGTTCTTTATGCCTTTCTTCTTTGCCCAGTGCAGTCCATGAATTAAGGCTTCACACTCAGCTATATTGTTGGAGCATGCAAACTAAAATCTGAAAGTTGAATAGAACCTTACCCTTGAGGTGAAACAAGCATAGCTCCACCTCCGCACTTGCCTACTCCTTGATCCATCAAAAAACAGCTGCCATACCTTGTTGTCATCTTTTTGGTTTGGCTTGGTGATGCTAGGAATAGGCTGATTTTCTTCATGTATACAATAGACTCCCAACTCAAATTCTTCCACTTCTTGATAAGGATCAAATGCATGCACCTTGCTTGCCCATTCATCAAGAGTTAGATCCAGGATGCTTCCAATCTTGGTGTCACCTCATCGGTGCTTGGGTGATCCTCTTGGTCAAATGTTGAGTAATTGGCATTAATCGACTTGGAGTGTAAGGTTCAATATGGAAGTTTGCAATCGGTTCGACCTGATTGTAGCCTTAGTTCCATACCTTGTTTCGAACAAAGATGTGAGACCAATCGGTAGACAAATATCCCCAATCTTGGCTGTGAAGTCCCTTGACAAGCAAAGGGCAAAGAGTGGTGGAAGGTCTATGACTGATACATCTTGTAAAACAACAACATTTGGACATGCATGCAAGGTAAGACTCAAGTTTCTAATCACTCCAACTGTTGCTACTGCTGTCCCATCCAGCTACACTACCCCTTTAGATGTTGTTTCATACTAGAGTCCTAACTGATCAGCTATTTGTTTAGGCATTACTGAACTACTTGCTCCAGAGTCTATCATGCAATTGTGCACTAGCTGACTTCCAATGATCAATGAAACATAGAAAGGAGGGGGCTTCAACATTTTACCTTGTTGTCCTCCATGATTTCCCTCAGGCTGGGCAGCATTTGTAAGCACTTTGTCTTGCATCTGAACTTGCTGATTTGAAGTTGGCCAGTCCTTCATGGCAGCTTGCAACAGATCTCTTTGGCCTAGGATAGATAGGGATTCCCACATTGATATATTGATGTTAGTCTTCTTCATCTGATCAATGATACTGAACGGGGATGAAGTATCCTTTTGTTGTCCCTTGGTTTGCACATTCACTCCTTGCATGTGGGCAGCAACAATTGGTATTTGAGTTGGCCTAGGAGCTATTCTTGGCTGCCCTTGTGCATTTGAAACTAGATTTTTCTTGCCAACCATTTGTGGAGCCATAGAAGGTTGTGGATTGGTTGGGGCTAATGGCTGCTCTTCACCCAAATTCCTCCTTTTTGACCTTGTGTTGGCTGCAACACCTTGAGAAATTGCTTGATTCATGCCACAGAAATCTTCTGCTTGCCAATTTACCAATGTGGTGTCATTTGGGGCTGATTGCTGTTGGAATGTTTCTTGTTGTTGATCGCTTCCTTGACTTCTCTAACCCTCAACACCAGCGATTGTCACCGTGAACGCTTGATTGAGAGCACCATTGAAGCACATGGATTGGTTATGAGGTTCAATGCATGGAAAACACCAATCATACTCTTGAGCAATGTTGTTTTGTGTTGGCACTAATGCCTTAGAGGCAGAGATATGGAATTTGGATTATATGACTGAAATGGTCTATTGGCAGGAGGCCTTGTCGATTTATATTTGCAACTAGATTAGGAGGTCTTTGTGGTTGGTATGGCTGCTGTGCGGCTGAGTTTGGGGCTGATAAGGAGGTCTGAAACCTTGGGCTGTTGCCTCTTGAGAGTAACCAGTTCATTTCCTAGGTTTTGCAATTGCTTCATGACCTCTTGAAGCTCATTTGGGGCACTCGGAGATGAAGTGGAAGCTTCATTTGAACTCTAATTTCTAGGAGTGGGAGAAGGAGCCAAACTAGGTGCTTGATGGGTGTTTGGATTCTCTAAGCTTGGAAACAATGGCATGGGAGGTCTAGGGGCAAGTTTGTCAGCTTGGATCAAACAGTTTTCAGCCCTAATGGCAATGCTATAAGCCATAGGGATAGTTATGCCTCCCATGGACTGAATTAACATAGAAATATCAGAATTTAAAGCTTTGAGATAGTAGAGAAAATCACCTTCTACTGTTGGTTTGACCGCCACAGGATTCTCTCCCAAGTCTTTTGAAATCTGAAGTTGAAATCGGTCAGCTGCTCATTGGGAGCTCTCTTGATGGTTGTCAGTTGCTCCAAAAGAGACAAGTTGTATCCCTTCTCTCTAAATTGCTCATGAAGTGCAATACACAGCTGATTCAGTTTGTGATAGAACTAGCTCCAAGGGTCCTAAACCATTGCAATGCTTTACCCTTGAATGAAGATGCCAACAACTTGATAGCCACTTACATTTCATTGATTTCATGGATTACACAAAGGTTAGCAATATCCTTAACATGATCACCTGGAGTAGTCTGATTTTCTCCAGTGAAGTAGGGAATGTTCTTCAAGGCTGCAATAGGAACTGGATGTTGTGCATTGAGGGCAAGTGGACTGCTGCCTGTGAATTTGACGTAGGGGTTGTTTTGTGCCATTCTGATTGGTCTTAAAACCCTTGTTGACTGAATGAAAGGCCTACAGGTGGAGGAGTTGAGAGAATCTGTTTGGTGGAGATGGAGACCTTTGAATCCTTCTTCCTCTTTGCCTTCTTGTTGGAGATAATTGCAGGTATTCAAACAACACTTCTTCTTCTCCAACTCTTGACCTTGTGGTGATTCTTCTCATGAGTTTTCAGGCCTGCACTTGGAACCAGTTGATTCTTCCCCTTGGAGTCGCCAGATATGCAAATAATAGCTCTTTCAAGCAAGAAAATTGCAGCAGATGCACATCAACTTTGCTGCAATAAAAATGAGACCTCTAGTGTCCCACCCGGTGTGCCAAAACTATTGTTGCAGACTCACAGCACCCCTGGATGCAGATCAGGCTTCTAGGTTGATCACTCTAGCATCCAGTGTGATTGCACAACATGGAAACCTCTCTCCAAGTGTGGGACTTGTGAAACTGAGAGAGGAATCTCCAGATTAGAGGCTGGTTCCTCAAACTCCTCTGATTAGATCTAATGCTTGCACAACTACAGAGGTTCAGATCCTAATCCTACTCTAAATTACAAGGAGACAGGGATAGAAATGCAAAAATTGAAACTAACTAAAGATGGTGATGCACCAAAAGGAGTGGTGAAACATTTCTGTCATGCAAATAGACACAAACTAGAGATTGCAACATAAAACATACACAGGCTGATAAGATATAATTTAGGATCTGAAATGAAGCAAACAATACAAACAAAGGACTGAAACTCATTCACAAAGCTTGCATTATCATTTCTAGTGTCAAAATCACTGCATTACAACCTCAGAGAGGTAAAAAACTATTACAGTCTTTGGAGAGGTCTGATTCTTCAAACAATCACTTGCTAGAGGTGAAAGAAGAAGTTGCTATGTCCAAAAATGTTCCCCCTTGAAAATGAGCCAAAATTGGCTTTTACATTGCATGGGTCGAGCCCAGGAGACAGAAACGTACAAAAACGTGAGAGCCCATTCCTCCTTGACTGTAGATGCATTAAAATGGCATGGGGACCTTACAAACCCATACCCTATCATTTTTGACCGATTTGGAGGAGAATGCGACCCATTCTGCATTAATTTGGTTGCTGAAATGTCACTTCTGGCCATGAACACGCGTCAGAGCCGTTTCTCAACTTTATCTCTCTAGACTACACCAAAATTCAATATTAACCCTAGAATAATGTAGAGAATTTCATAATCTTTATGTTGATATAAAGAACGTGCAAATCCAAGCTGGATCGAAAGATATGTCAATCGAAGAATTAGGGCACAAAACAGTGAAAATGTGTTTGAAAATCTTTTCCGCGCTCGCCACCTAGATGACACGTGTCAAGCACTAATTGGAGGCATAATTCTCTCTCCTTTTGCTTACCCACGGGTTTTCCCTTGAATTTTAACCTTTTTGATGATTTTGGAACATTTTTGAATTTTCCCCTATGCCCCCGCCACTTGGGACATGTGGCATGCATGGATTGGAGGACAGGGGTATGGGGTCATCCTTTACTTTTAGCCTTTTAGCCAAACTCTTGCTAAATTCTCTAACTCCTTCCTGAGCTCCGTGCTTCCCTGTTCCATTGGACATGTGTACTCTTCTGATTGGCTCGGGCCGACCCTTCAAACCTCGCCCTTTGAACTTTGGACTTTCCCCCTATGACACGTGGCATTACCTGATTCATCCTCGGGCCTGCCGGATTTTCACATCCCTTGCGTCCCTTTGGCTTGGCTGTCCCAAAGGTCTTTATGCCTGGGACAAAACTTTCGATCCGCTTGAAATGGGCTTCCTGTCCCTTTTTTCGCTGGCGATGACATGTGGCATGATCTCGATTGGCTTTCGGCTCCTTCGGCTATCTGTGTCCCACGCGTCCCTTTGTCCCAACTGTCCTAGTGCGAAAGTTCTCCTTTTCGGCCGATCCGGGTGGTTCGTGTCCTTCGCATCCTCGCGGCCCAGATGTCCTAGACTGTTCCACTCAGTAGTTAGTCGATTTTCTTCTCCTTCGGCCGAACCGGCTTTCCGCGTCCCATGCGTCCCGACGGCCCGGATGTTCCTTTGCTCTACAGACTACCTGGCGGCCTTTCGGCCGATTCGCGCCCAGATGTCCCTCATGTCCCGACTATTGCGAGGACTAGGACTTAGCCATTTTTCATGATTTTTCCTGGCCCAAGCTTGTTTTCTGCAACTTTTTTCACCTTTTCTCAGAACTTGCTCTTTTCTTCTTAGACAGGGGAGTTAGAAAAAATCTGAGGGGACCCTAGAAACATGATTTTTACCCTGAATCAATCTATTTACCTAGGACTTGAGAATTTAATGCATGTTATCACAATGACCCAGGGGGTGAATTTTTGATAACAGGACTCTCCCCAATGGTAAGGTGCTTAACAACCTACAATATCTTATCCACCAAGGGTTTTGTACTCTGATAATTGAATTTTTGAATAAGATCAACCACTAACTCTTTCCAATTTCCTATCTAGTGGCATTTCTCAAAATGAATGTACCATACACGTGCACAACCTTGTAGGGTGGAATACAACTTGTGAACCCATAATGAAGGTGGAAATGCTTCTACACTTCCCATCCAAGGTTATCTCACATTCTTGGATATGGAAGGAAGGAGACTCTTTACCATTACAATATTTTATAGTCATGGGTGTGTTGCTCCTAGAAAACCTTACAGAGAAGGAAATTCTTACCTCACACCATTCCAAGAGAATATCCCTATCTGTTGCCCACTAGTGCGTATCAATTCCAAGTAGGACATAACTTAACACCCCTCTTCATTAATTTTCCTTTTTCTACTGAGATTCCATCTTCTGTAAAAGGACCTCAGGGGAGGCTCCTCCTGAGTACTTAGGTAGCTCCTTTCTTCCTAGGCGTCAGACTTTATGTTCCTTTGTCACCTTTGTAACTGATCCTTTCAAATGTCATCTGATTAAATCATAGGTTCCATGTGCCCAATTATCACATGCTATACTAGTGGTGTCACTTAGGGATTGAGCATCCCCAAACTGGATAAATCCTTTTGTGGGATGAATTATCTCTAGATCTTTGATTGAGCACACATATATTCTATCCAGGACCTCTTCTCCTAAAGGTTCAGTATAGAGTGTTGACTTCCCATCAGCCAGGGGTATGATGACCTGTTCCTCCTCATTTTTAAAGATTATGTATCCCTTTTTGATCTAAAGATCCACATTGTTCTTATAGCACCATGGGTGCCCAAGAAGTGCTGGGAAATTGTCTTCCTTAGCGAGTGCCAAGACTTCAAAGTCCCCAGTAAACTTATCCCCTTAAATGGTGATAGCTGCATACTTTAAGACACCGATGGGAATTGCCTTCATTTTTTTTTCCATATACAACACATTCGAAGATGGCTGTAATGTATGCCTTTCCATCCAATGCCTGTATCAATGTGAGAATATTGACATCTACACATGTGTCAATGAGGATATTACTAAAGATCCATCCATCCATGACCACATTTAACGTGATCTCCCTATCATAGTCAAGGCTTTGAGGGTGAAGGTTTACATGTAAGACTTTCCTCTCACGCTCTTCTCCGGTGCATGGTACCTTCTCTCTCAACCATGCTCCTAGAAAGGGAATAGTATTCTCTTGCCTTAGCATTTTACATACTTCCTTGACCTCATCTAGGTAATATTTTAATGCCTCGACCTTCCTTCTTTACTCCTCCCTTCTAGAATTCTCCTTTAGACACTGAATTTCTCCTTGTAAACTCTGAAGTATGTCCATGGTATCTTGATATACCTCCTTTTGATGCGCAAGGTCTGGTACTTCCCATGTACCATTTCTTCCCTTGAAACCAGGTTTTTCTTCCTTGGTATTTCCTTTGCACATGTGGCCTCTGGTCTTGTTTTTACCATAACTGATTCTAAGTATGCATCACATTTTACTCATGGCATCCATTATGTTTCTTTCTTCTTAATTCTTACCATTACAACACCCTTATATTTCTGGTGCTACTTGATTCATGTGCTTAAATAAATCAGACCATTCCTCATACTTGTGTTTCTTCACGCACCATGAGCACTACAATAGGTCTCGGCATAGGTCTCATTTGTTATGCTATGTAGATCCATAATTAAAGTATTTTCCACGTGGGAACTCATTTCTTCCTCATCCACGGTTACCATGACCATAAAATCCTCCACAAAATCCCCTTCTATGCACGCCTCCATCTACGTGCTCCTCATAATATCGATCATCACCTTTAGAACTACACTGGTAATGTTGGCTGGCGCACCTCATGATCAATGGCCTCATGGATCTTTTCAATAAGCCTACAATCCTTCATATCATGGGTTGCAGAGGTGTAGATCTTATATTAGCAATAAAAATTATTCTGAATTACACATTGTAACAAGGGGCATCTACTTGCATCATGGTTCCCATGACAAATTTCATAGTGTACTATTACGGCATGTACTACCCTCCAAGGGAAACTATCCTTGACATGCCCCTCTACTTAACAATTTGTACACCATATACCACTACAAGTCTCATGGGATGATATTGTAGACAAATTTTAACAATTTGCTTAGCCATATCGTTGATTTGTGTCTCAATAAATGGGCTAACACTAGTATTGATGCTTCCAACAACTTCGACACATAGAGAAGCTTCTAACGCCTTGTGTGGATCTGTGAAATTTTTATGAGATAGACCTATTCTAAAAGGTGTTATCAACCCAACAAAAAACCATTGAGCATGGTTTGAAGGGTGAATGTCATATGAAAATTTTGACAGGAAGGTTTTGAACCGTGCATCATACTCGTGCACACTCTCTACCATTCCTTGTTGAATCTCCTTCAGGGCATTGATGCTCTTATTTTCAAACTCAAGGATGTGGAATTCTTCAAAGTAGTATAATCCACCACCATTTGATGAGGATCATATTTCCTATACCATATATACACGTGCCCTTGCAATGTCATTATGCAAACCGACTAACCTTCCTCTCTCGGGCTTGTGATCCCCTTCACACACCATAGAAACTCACACTTGTGAACATGTTCTGTAGCATATTCAATACCCCTATAATCTGGTAAATGTAAAGACATCTCAAAGAAGACTTGAGGAGGTGGTTAGTGCCGTTTACCTCCTAAGCTAGAGCCTTGGTTTCCTCCGATGTTTCCCCTACCACCGGATCCACCGGATCGACCAAGTCATGTGCCTCTTGGCCCACCGGACTAGTAGATCCACCAGGTCTTATTCCTTCTGACCCACGAGATCCACCAAGTCTTGTTCCTCCTGACCCACAAGACCCACCAGGTCCTGTAGTTGTCATTCCAGGGTCCCCAAAGTTCCAATGAACTATGCACGAATGGTTTGTGATAATGCTGCATTGGAACTAGTGTACTCTGTGCCACTCCCGGATGTGACTTGAATGCTTGTGTACTTTCCCCTTGTCAAAAAAATTCTCTGAATATTGGAATAGTATGTGTAGCCATAGAAGTGGGAAATGAAAAATTATATCTCATGGGCACAAATCTATGACTTCTACTGATACCAACTCGGTCAGCGATAATCCTTCATTGATCTAGAAAATAAAGCGCTAGGGTTTTTTCACTAGGTGGGTTTAGATACGTGCCAATGAATCTTCTCTCTCCATGTGAAAAAAATCTCACAAGAATATGAAGGGGTCTATCATCTTACGCGCTTGCCAAGATGGGGTAGCACAAAATTCTCGTGTTCCACATCCTTTGCGTGAACCTCAACTCCTTTACACAACATATTCCTCCATAGATCCATCACACCTGTAACCTCACATTGTCTAGCAATCTCCCTTTCACGTGCTTTACTATACTTGAGCCATCTCTCATCCCTTTCTTTCTCCATTGTAATATCTTCCATCTTCCTCCACCATAGCTTCCTCTCCCAACACTTAGAATGGTTTAGCCATCCATCAAAAATGCCTCTAAACTCAGGTTAATAATCAATATCTTCATTACCAGATGAATAACATGTAGAAATGATCATTTGGGCTCCTACAAAAACTCAAAATCAGAAACTTCTGGACAAGAATATGTAGAAATAGTGTACTCCAGAGTGTATCTAGCTAGTACTCCTTTCCACCAATGATCCACAACATAAGTCCATGTCGAACTACATCCTACAACCTCTGGTATTCTTCTTAGGTCCACGCATGTGATCTATAATACCAGCTTGATCTAGACGCATATGCCGAGAGCCATTAATACAGTTCTACTGGGAAGCAATAGAAAAAAATTTCATACAAATCATGGTAGAGGTTCTCTTCTCCCCGTTTAGGTGCATCAAACTCAAATCCAGTGTTGAATCTCTGAGAAAATTCATCCTTTGTACTTTTAAACCATGATTCAACACTTTCCAAGTTTCATCACTTATTACACTGATCATGATGTATGTCATTTCGTACTACAACTTTGAAAAAGGTCCCAAAAACGAAACCAAGATTTAGTCATTTTTACACCCATCACAAAGGAAAGAAATCCCTTTTGCGTGCCTATCACCCAATGAGCCTTTGGGTGTTCACCCGAGGAACGCGTAGATGCCGAGTCTCTCTTTTATGTGAGTTAAGTGGGAAACCATCATCTATGTTAGGAACTTAATGAATAAAGGTGGAAATGAGACATACAATCATCATAGGGCTCAGAACGGCCTCTAGAAAAATGTATTCATTCTAAATAGAGGGTACTTACAGATAATAGATAGAACTATAGCAGAAAGGAAAATACATAAGGATTTACATCTATTCCATAACATCCATGAATAGAAATGAAAAGATATAGATATGAACTGAATCAATTACATTCATACTCATTCATGTTTATAACCTCATTACATTCAATGGATCCATTAGACTACCACAACTGATCAAACCAAAGTCTACATCATAGCAGGATCATGTCCTTCATCCATATAAAGAAAAATTTATATCCCATCCCCTTAATACATTACTTCCATATTTATCCTTTACCCAATCCCATTACTCATTACTCATATTATTTTGTAGAGCTCCGCTCTCTCAATTATCTTCATCATATACCGGATCTATATATTTTTCTCCTGCAGCGCCGCATATATAGGCATCCCAAAGTGCCAACTCATCCTTCTATGGCCTCAGATCTGGTGCCAAGTGTCTAAATGTGGTCCTCCATGGGAGCATGCTCCTCCAGGCCTAAACTCTCCACTTTTTCCATGATGTATTTTAGAACCTTCTATCGCTAATCACATTCCTTTCATGGGCATCACATTACCGGATGACACCTTATCCACTCCGCATACGTATTCAATTCATGATTTACTCATTTCCTAACTAAAATGAACAATATGGCTAAGTCTTTAAACCTTATCTTTGTTCGGACGCATGCCACGGGTTTTCTTAAACACTTCCTTAAAACCTATCTCGCGTGTCTTCTCATTGCACACCTACACGCCTTTTTTAATTAGATAATATTTTGGGGTCCCGACACCCACTACCTAAATTAGCTTGCCAACTATTTGTCTTACTAGATACTATAAGACCAAGCGAAAGGGCAAGGTTTCCAGGTAGATTCAGATGTGTGCCCATGGCCCAGGCTGTTTATGTTGGTGTACTTCTACATGAGGACAAGGGGGGTTCCCTATCATGCTTTCCCAAATGGGGGATTTCTTGATGCTTAGGGTTCTATGTCTTCTCCATGAACCTAAAATTCTTATCAAACCATCTCTATTCTTAACGCCATCCACTCCGCAATGTCATGTTGCTTCTCTATCTCCCTCTCGTCGTACCTCATTGTACTTAAGTCACATGTCATATTTCACCAAACACCTGCTTCGCCCCTACACATGGTGGGGTTTAGTTAGCCATTAGTTTTCTCCCCAAGTTTAGGGTTACCATCAAAATTTTGATCTCCAGTGGAATTCCTTGTAGGTAAGTTCCCCAGGATATTGTAAAATTGGAATTCAGCTACCTCTAGGCACCAATAAGAGAAAAGTGATTACTCCAAGATATAGCTATTCAAAACACCACATAACCACATATCCATGGCCAGGGTCCAAATCAAATCAGCATCATAAAGGTTATAAATTATTCCTACATCTAGACAAGTGTGTGATACCTCTAATTCCATTTATATGTGTATGCAACCAGCCACTCGTACAATTCTACCGGAAAGATAACCAAGAAGCTCTCATAAAAACAATCATACAAATTCTGATCCACCCATGTGCATGTGTCAAACCGAGATCTAGTGTTGAACCTCCATGTGTATTGTTCTTCTAGGTTGTGTATCCACTCCTCAACACTTGCTAAGGTCAACCAAAATGTCTCCATCGCGAACTATCCGAAAAGAACTAAAAAGAGTTCCTAAAGAATGGAACTAATGATGAATCCTAGAATTTACCAGTAAAATCCTAGGCATGCTGGCACATCACTCAACCTAGACTGAGCACGCACCCAAAGCATGCAAATATACCATGCCCCTCTTTAGGGTTGTTGTATTATTTTTTCAAGATGAGGACTTAATGCATTCATATCCATAATTAATACATCATTCTACAGTGCATGTATAAATCTAATTGTAGAGAACAACAAAATAAATGATAACCATGATGAAATCAAGCATGCAAGAGCTAATTATACTCAGGATTAATACTCTGGTTCAGAAAATACACTCCATTATATAAATCATGATAAATACATAGAAGCTCATTACAATAGATAATACCATAGTTTATGTGCACATCAAATTTGGAAAAATAACCTCTCAATAACTCGGTTATTTCATAGACCTACTATACTACGTAGTTCACTACATATTTATAAGGGTGGGGAATTTCCCTTCACCACTTATCTATTCCCAAAATAGGTCACATGCTGAAAATAGCCATGTGCCTTTACAATTACAGCCACACATGTAAGTGCACTAATAATAGATATCTCCTAGTTAACTATCAGTTGTAATTCTATCTTTAGCCCATATACATGAAAAGTGCTCCATAACCACTCTTCCAAAAATATCTGATGCGTGTCATGAAAGTCTTTTCCCATTTGTGTGCTCTACACGCCATCTTCCAAAAATAGATCATAATCATGAAAATGGCTAAGTCTCGAATCTATCTTTGTCCTCCACGTGTGATTCCTTTCCGATCCTCCCACACCTTTGAACATGCTCTACTCTTCCACATAAATCTTTTGTATGCCTTATGCTAAGTGTTATACATTTTCTTCTAAACAACCCCACAACATCTATATTTATTACACCTACAACATCTGTTTCAAAATTGACATTAGTTTATCCCATGGTGTCAACCACTCCTTCATCATCCACCTTAAGAATAGCCTCATTTGCACCCACCACCTCATATATACCTATTGCATCGCAGCCACCCATGGAGTTAGAAAATCATACTCCATTCCAAAACATCATCCTCTCCATGATGTATTCTTTACCTTAAATCACTACAAGAGTCCTTACATCCACCCCACCTACTTACACATATTACCGACAACCTCGTATCTCGTTTATCGCATATTCGTGATATTTTCCACCTACATCTATTCCCCCTCACAATTATCATACTCAGCACCACCATATACTGGGATGCCATCCTCATCATACATTCATCATCTACCCCCTTATACTATAGGGGGTTCCTAGTCATCACAACCTACCAACGACCTTATTAAAATGATGATGGAAAAGATGCAAACATTAGAAGCATCGGCTTATAGCTCTCAAAATCTTTGACATACGATGAAATCGTAATGATCACATTCATCTGTTTAATCCCATTTATCCATACCGTATACATTGAGAAATTCTCAAATTCTATCGATTCAACAACAAAGAAGACCCATAAAAACACTTACGGTCTTTCAAACATGGGTGTTATCTAATTGCTCATAATGACACTCTATTCTTACATAAATTCCTAATGTCCTTGATAGGACTTGTGTTGGATTGGTATAGTGGTTTACTTAGACATTCCATTTACTCATTCAACCAAGTTCCTCAAGCCTTCCTAGACCATTTTTCGATCAATATCATCAAGAAGGTTACCATGAAAAACTTGTACTCAACATCACAATATGAAGATCAATCTATCACATATTTTGTCACTCATTGGAGAAGCCTCATCAACCATCTAACATTCCAACTACCTCAAACCGAGCTTATAGATTTTTTTACTAGGGCTTGTGCCAGACACATCTCACCAACTCTCTAATTTCAAACCTTCCGCACGTTTCAAGGTGTTCACCATGGCTAGAAAACTTGAAATCTATGCCATATAAGAGAAGAAAATTCAATTGCATAACAAAAATGTTACATTCAAGTTAAATGATGCCTCTTCCTCTTCTAAACCCCAATAAAATTTATTCAAAAGCCAAAGGATCTGCCAACGTGGTAGTTTTAAAAGTTGACCCATCTCCCCATCTAATTAATCAAAGTCTACTTCAACCTTTCTCATGTTCAAGCTTTCCAATTAAGGTGGGAGCAATGGAAGTAAACTCCCATAGGATATCCCTAATCTTCAATTTTAGAAAAATTCTAAAATCCAAAGCAATCACTCTTCCACCCATCAAACCACATATTGGTTTTGACCCTCTTGTCCGATGCTTGCATGGTAAAAGGAACATGATTACGCAACTCTTAACACATTAAAGGTCATAATGATGGTAATTGTATAACCTTCAAAAATATTGTGCAGAAATGTTAGACAATACAGATATCATCTTGGACAACCTAAACACACCGAGTTGATTACAACTTTCATATCTTCAAGAATTAGTTTCCTAATCACATCCCATCATCTAACCAAATTGGTGAAACTTCAACTAATGATAGTAATGTCAATGAATTTCATGTTGTTTTTGAATTCATACCATACCTTCCTTAATTTTCTCCTATCCCTCTATCAAGGAGATTCTTGCACAAGCCCCTTTACCCATGGATGACCCTATTTCATCTACTCCATTACCCTTAGATGAGTCTCCTTATATCCCCCTTCACCACGAAGGATTCTATGATATCCACCGATGTCATTTCCTCACACACCTATAAACCTAACGAACAAACCATGGTGTTAAGTCTCTTACCCAAGGGAGATTCATGCTCACCTTCCTCTCCTTTGAAAGAGGAACCTACCTCATCCCTCTCACCATCTCCCCTACCCATCAAAGATCTTTTAGAAGTGCCACTACCTGTTGGTGACAATTCCCCATTAGCCTTCCAGGATCCTGTTGATTTTCTCTTAGCTCTCTTACCCATAGAGTCCGAAGCCAACCAATTCCCTATCTCATAGACATTCTTTATAGGGATTACCACCAAGTCAACATCATCTCCTCCTACAACAATGCCATTTTCATGCCTGGCAGTTGACTACTTGGATTATGTTGATAATTCCATGCTTTGGGGATGCCTTTGGCTACCTTTTTCAACCCAAATGCAAATTTTGTCTGTTGATACCTCCACGATTTATCCAAAGGTGTTTCAGAAAACCAAACCAACCATGCCCATACCAGTCATAATAGCCTCTTCTTCATCACCTTTTCCCACACCTAAACCCTTACCAACAATTGAACTTTTACCAACACCTAAACCTTTTCCATCACCCATTCCTTCCCCGTGTCCAAAACCACTACCACTTTGGGTATCATGTTGACATCAAGCCTAGTCCATCCTCCTGTCAACTTGAATTTATACACATCCTCACAAGCTTCTATAAAAAGCCCCTTCACCTAAAAGGGAGACCTAACCTTCTAGGTCGCATACACTAGTTTCACCTACTACCCTTATTTCACCTTCACTTCTTCCATATATCCTTGGACCTCACCCATCCACCTTGGTCGAACAACCTCCTACCTAGTATAAACAAACAACACATCATCCCATCTCCTCATCAAGAGCGTCTTTTACACCTAACTTACATGGATAGTGTAAACATTTGTTATCACCTGTAACCTTTTACCACCTATACCTACACCAATTCTAGTAGCCTCGTCCCTACCTATGGTATTCCTCACTCTTCGATCAATACCCTTCACCTCACATTTTACAAAAACTCGTTATCCAAATCCACCCCCAAGGGTTAATTTGATAACATGCATCAGAATCCTCAAGTCCCAGGCAAGCAGTTGATTCAGGGCAAAAATCATGTTTCTAGGGTCCCCTCGAATTTTTTCTAAGTCCCCTGTCTGCGAGCGGAAAGAGAAACTTCGAGGAAAGGTGAAAAAAGTGGCAAAAACAAGCTTGGGATAGGAAAAATCATGAAAATTGGCTAAGTCCTAGTCCTCGCAAAAGTTGGAACAGTTGGGACATCGAGGCGCAGATCTACCAAAGGCCGCCAGCGGGCGATCTGCAGGAAAAGGAATATCCGGGCCGTCGAGATGCGCGGGACGCAGTAAAGTCGGTTTGGCTAAAGGAGAAGAAAATTGACTAACTGCTCTGGGACATTTGGGACATGAAGACGTGAAGGGCGCGAACCGCCGGTTCGGCCGAAAAGGAGAACTTTCGCACTAAGTAGTTGGGACATCTGGGCCGCGAGGACGTGAAAAGGCGAAGCGGCCGAGAGCAAAGGAAGCCCATTTCGGGCGGTTCAGAAGAATTTGTCCCAGATACCAGACATTTGGAACAAATGGACGTGAAGGACGTGAAGCGCCCGATTCAGCCAAAAATGGGAACTTCAAGACCTTTGGGACAAAGTTGGGACAAAGGTACACATGGGACACGGATACCAAGGAACAGAAAGCCAATCAAGAAATGCCACGTGTCATCAGCCGAATGAGGGACAAGGAATCCCATTTCGGGCGGATCGGAATTTTTTTCCCAAACAGTTTGGGACATCCGGGACAGAGGGACGTGAAGGGCGCGAAAAGCCGGCAGACCCGTGGACCAATCAAATCACGACACGTGTCACAAGGGAGAAAGTCCAAAAGTCAAAGGGCGAGGTTTCAAGCATTGACCAAGCCAATAAAAAGAGGACACGTGTCAATGAAGCAGGGAAGGAGAGAGAATTACGCATCCAATCAGTGCTTGACACGTGTCATCCAGGTGGCAGAGCGCGGGAAAGATTTTCAAAACACGTTTTCACCTGTTTTGTGCCCTAAATCTTCAGATCAACATATCTTTCGATCCGAGCTTGGATTTTCACGTTCTTATATATCAATGGAAATCTTATGAAATCTCTACGTGATTCTAGGGTTAATCTTGCATTTTGATGTAGTTTGAGAGAGAAAATTAAGAAAACGTCCTGATGTGTGGTAATGCTGTATGACGCTGCAACAACCAAACTTTAATGCAGCAGACAGGTTCTGTCACATTAAACAGCCTCTCCATTTTGCTAGGATCCGTCACTTCTACCATAATGAGATGATTTAAAATATAATCTAGAAGTGGTTGGGGCAGATTATGAATTTCCTCTCTTTTCCCTCTCTCATTCTTCCTATATATTGTAAAGAGGAGCTTCTTTCAAAAGGTCAAACATTTTCTGTTTTGCTCCTCCCTTCTTCTCCTATCGGAGTAAATTTGTGGAGTTCGAACCTCTCATTTGAAATTGTAATACGACTATACCTCTTGGCATTCTGTAGTGTATTGTATCAATCTTTGGAGCAAGTAATACATGTCTGTGGATGATTCTCAACCCTCTCTGTGTTCATTTTACATCCTCCTGGTCTTTCACTACAAGTTTTGTTATCTGTGCATGATCTTATATCACATTTGAATGGTCTGTGTTTACTGGCAAGATAGGTTGTTCTTCATTCCTCGGTGCATCACCTCTATTAGCTTAGATTTATTTTTATGCATCTTCTTACCCTATCTCCTTGGCAAATTAGATTAGGTTTCGAGCAAACCCTCTACATATTTCGTGTGCATCTGAACAGAGGAATAGGAACCAGCCTTCTCTGGAGAATCCTTTCTCACTTTTCAAGTCCCACACTTGGAGAAAGGATTCAATGTTATGCAATCACACTAGATGATAGTATGGTCAACCTAGAAACCTGACCAGCATCCAGGGGTGCTGTGATTTTGCACTAACAGTTTTGGCACGCCCGGTGGGACCTTAGAGGTCTTCCACTTCATCTTTTACAGTTGGTGTGTTCGTGAAAATTTTCAACCTTTGGAGGCACTTGCAAACACATCTCGGCGACTCCATCGATCATTAACCCATTTATGAAGTTATTCTGAGACCCATTTTCCATCCATTCCCATCCATATTTCTTTCCATCCCTTTCATTATTTTCCATTCCATAAAGTTGTGTAATCATGACTTCATTTCCATCATGGAATTCACATCAACAACAACAATATATTCCACCTCCAACATGTTTTAAAAATCCTCCAAATCAGCATTTTGAGTAGATTCAAAATCAGCATGCATACCCATATGAGCAAATGGCTGTGCCAAAGTCAGTTTGGATATGAAGCACATCAAGAGCAAGGGTATGCTGGTAATGAAGATAATCAGATACAAGATGCTGGTCTGTTGGAGAAAATCCAAAAGATGGAGGTAAAGATGGTGCAGTCCAGGGCTCAAGCACAAATGAAAGCATTTGGAATCGGTTGTGGAGCACCCTGTCCATGGGTGGGACCTTTTCCAAGACACTTCAGCCCTCAGGAGAAGCTGGACTTCATGATGAAGATGCTGCCCCAACTTGCACAATGGACAGCAGAAATAGAGGCCTATACACTTGGTGTTGAACAACCTTGTCAATGGGTAAGTTCTACACCATCATCTGGTTTTTCTCTTCCCATCACTCAAGCAACATCATCTCATTTGGACTTGCAAATTCTAAACTCCCCATCTGATGTTCCAAGTGTTAAATCTATGTCTCCACCTCTCAGTCTTCCACCACACCTCAATTCTTCTTTCCTTTTTCCTTCCAAACAGTCATCCCCTCCACAAGGGCTAACAGAAATATGCTCTCCTCCAAAGAAACAAGAGTTTCTACGTCCACCACCACAAAAAATTGCCAAATCAATTGAGTTACAACCCATTCCTCCTCTTGCATTCCCAATTCCATGTGGGAAGAAGAAATTGCAAAAATCAGTCATCAGACAGCAAGAGGAAGAGCCAAGAAGAAAAGAAATGACAGACAACTTGAGGGTTTGGGCTGCCAAATTTGGGATGACAAAGATCCCCTTGATGGTTAAACTTCAGAAGAGATGGGAGTTGGAGAACAAATGGTGGTCAGGACTGATTTTGTTGTAATGAAGAAGAAGATTCTCGCTGTCCCAACTTGTCCTCTAGAGCAACAGATTCAAGAGTTTAACTTGGAAAAATTCGTGACTTGGAGGAAGAGTTCAATCAAGAGCAAGAATGTCTTCAAACATTGGAGGAAGGAGAAGCTGCTCCAGATCCAAAAGAAGAGGAGCACATTCTAGTGGTGGAGGGGAAAAGTGCAGATCCAAGGGCTTTGAGCACAAAGTAAGATACAGGAGAACCTTTAGTTCTTCTTTTACTTCACCTCTCTCAAGTTATAGTACTGAAGAGGAGTTTGATCTCTCAAAATCAATGTTGGAAGGTGAAGGAAACCATGGTGGTCAAGTTACAGATCAAGAAGACACCATGGAGGAAGTGGAGCATTTATAACAGGACAGCCATGAGGTAGTTTATCTGTCAGATTTGGAGGACTGTTTTGATGGAGAAGAGCGTTTTGAATTTCCACCACTCTCTTTTCATCTTGCACGTCCCAAATACTTGAGCCTACTTGTCATGAAGGAGAGCATTCATTTACAGTAGCCTACATCTTATACCAGCTCTTCGGAACCAAGATTGGAAGATTTTAATCTTTCATGTTCTTCATTGGAGAAAGAGAAAAGACAGAGGAATTTCACCATTTCTTCCACACCATCCATTCAAGAGGGTCTGCAAGAAGACTCCATTTTTGGAGTTGAAAATCAAAGCTATGGGCATATCAAATGGATCAGACCTTTACCAATCAGGTATTTGGCTTCATTGGAGTCAAAGGAGAAGCCACAACCAGTCATGCTTACTTCGAGCATGAGGGTGAGCTACAAAGTACCAAGGATCGGGTGTCATACCTCTTCAATCCAAATGCAGAGCAAGCTAAAAGAGGTATTGGATTTGTTTTCAGTTGACACCTTGATGATTTGGGTAGAATACCAGCTTCTTGTTGATTTTCCACTCATCCTATCAGCCATACTCAGCTCCAAATCATTTGCATGGCTGCCACTTTTGAGAAAGGGAAGCTATTTCTCACAACCAATTGCAGGGTTTGTTTAGCTTGCCTTTGTTTCCAGTTAGAGTAGAGTAGATAGGTTTGCTTTCAGCAAAAGAAGTTCTTGTGCACACTCTGCATGTTCCATTTGGAGCATGTATGATTTTCAGTTCTGTACATAGTTTTTGTGGTGCTGGTTTTGCTCTTGCACAGTTCATTCCAGTGGCATTTTGGTGAGAACGACTCTAAGTTCAAGGAATTCGAGTGGTTCGTAGAGGAAGTTTTCAAAGTTCGATCGGTTTCAGTTATAACCCATGACTCCATGCCCAATGGATGCTTCGAGCAACTAGTATCTTCTACCTAGCAGGCAAGTAACCCCGCTAAGTCACCAATTGTTATCCAAATTCACCCCTAGGGTTAATTTGATAGCATGCATCAGAATTCTCAAGTCCTAGGCAAATGGATTGATTCAGGGCAAAAATCATGTTTCTAGGGTCCCCTCGAATTTTTTCTAAGTCCCCTGTCCGAGAGGAAAAGAGCAAGTTCTGAGGAAAGGTGAAAAAAGTGGCAAAAACAAGCTTGGGACAGGAAAAATCGTGAAAATTGGCTAAGTCCTAGTCCTCGCAAAAGTTGGAACAGTTGGGACATCGAGGCGTGGATCGCCGAAAGGCCGCCAGGCAGTCTGCAGGGAAAAGGAACATCTGGGCCATCGGGACGTGTGGGACGCGGAAAGCCGGTTCGGCCAAAGGAGAAGAAAATTGACTAACTGCTCTGGGACATTTGGGACATGAAGACGCGAAGGGCGCGAACCGCCCGGTTCGGCCGAAAAGGAGAACTTTTGCACTAAGCAGTTGGGACATCTGGGCTGTGAGGACACGAAAAGGTGAAGTGGCCGAGAGCAAAGGAAGCCCATTTCGAGGTGGTTTGGAAGAATTTGTCCCAGACAGTCTGGGATAGTTGGAACAAATGGACGCGAAGGACACGAACCGGCCGGTTCAGCCAAAACGGGAACTTCAGCACTGGGACAGTTGGGACAAAGGGACGCATGGGACACGGATAGCCGAAGGAGCCGAAAGCCAATCAAGCAACGCCACGTGTCATCAGCCAAATGAGGGACAAGGAAGCCCATTTCGGGTGGATCGGGAGTTTTTGTCCCAAACAGTTTGGGACATCCGGGATAGAGGATGCGAAGGGCGTGAAAAGCCGGCAGACCCACGGACCAATCAAATCACGACACGTGTCACAAGGGAGAAAGTCCAAAAGTCAAAGGGTGAGGTTTCAAGCACTGACCCAAGCCAATAAAAAGAGGACATGTGTCCAATGAAGTAGGGAAGGAGAGAGAATTATGCATCCAATCAGCGCTTGACACGTGTCATCCAGGTGGCAGAGTGCGGGAAAGATTTTCAAAACATGTTTTCACCTGTTTTGTGCCCTAAATCTTCAGATCGACATATCTTTCGATCCAGAGCTCAGATTTGCACGTTCTTTATATCAACGGAAAGCTTATGAAATTCTCTACATGATTCTGGGGTTAATCTTGAATTTTGGTGTAGTCTAGAGAGATAAAATTGAGAAAATGTCCCTGAGACATGGTAATGCCAGAAGTGACACTCCAACAACCAGCTTTAATGCAGCTGACAGTTCCCTGCTTCTGTTAGATAGCCCGCCATTTTGCCAGGATCCGCCACTTCTGCCATAATGAGATGATTTAAAATACAACCTAGAAGTGGTTGGGGCAGATTCTGAATTTCCTCTCTTTTCCCTCTCTCATTCTTCCTATATATTGTAAAGAGGAGTTTCTTTCAAAAGGTCGAACATTTTCTATTTTGCTCCTCCCTTCTTCTCCTATCAGGTGAATTTGTGGAGTTCGAACCTCTCATTTGAAACTGTAATATGACTCTGCCTCTTGGCATTCTGTAGTGTATTGTATCAATCTTTGGAGCAAGTAATACATGTCTGTGGATGATTCTCAACCCTCTCTATGTTCATTTTGCATCCTCCTAGTCTTTCACTGCAAGTTTTGTTATCTGTGCATGATCTTATATCACATTTGAATGGTCTGTGTTTACTGGAAAGATAGGTTGTTCTTCATTCCTCGGTGCATCACCTCTATTAGCTTAGATTTATTTTTATGCATCTTCTTACCCTGTCTCCTTGGCAGATTAGATTAGGTTTCGAGCAAACCCTCTGCATATTTCGTGTGCATCTGAACAGAGGAATAGGAACCAGCCTTCTCTAGAGAATCCTTTCTCACTTTTCAAGTCCCACACTTGGAGAAAGGATTCAATGTTATGCAATCACACTGGATGATAGTATGGTCAACCTAGAAACCTGACCAGCATCTAGGGGTGCTGTGATTTTGCACTAACAAAACCTTCACTTTGCACCTCCACTATCACCTTGATTAACCCATCCTCTTCTCGCCATCTACGTTCCCTTCTACATCACGCACTCCTTCACCTTTACCTAGGAAGGTACAATAAAAATAGAAGAGCCCACTACCCTCCAAAGAGGTATTCAAACCTACAACACCTTCAACCACTATCTCATCCACTACACCTTTACCCAAGAAAGTACAACACAAACCCAAAACATTACTACCTACAAAAATAGTGGTCAAACTTATTCTACTTCTGATTTCACCTCCTGTAGTACCTATCCTACAAATATCACTCACACTTCCATCTAGACCCACACTTACCTCCTATTGTGATCCATTGGTAGGGTCTTACATCAATATCTTAGAAAACCTTTTAGACACCATTGTCATCACATTGCCAACACTTAGAACTTACAACCCACTCAAACCCAAACTAGCATGATTTGACGATACCAAATTTTTGCCTATCATCATGTGTCGGGGCATGGTGTAGAAAATTGTAATGTTCTTAAAACCATTTTTCTCCAACTATGTCCTCTTGAAGAAAACTTTGACTAAGATGATCTTTTAGATGAGGACCTTGTTCCACATTCACCTATCCACCAACCTTCATCTCCACCTCCACAACCTTTTATTTGCCTCCAAGATTCGATATCAATAAGGTCTACATAAGAGAGCTAGCAAAAACCCCACCAAAATGTTAGTGTGCCCAACTTCTTTCCCAAAAAAATCCTTCATTTTATTGCTCATCCTATCACTACACCTATCATGACTCAGCTACTCCCTCATCCTATATTAATATGGTTAGCATTACCACTCATGCCTAGAAAGACAAAGGAAAGGAGAAAAAAATAGCCCATCCACCAATCTTGTGCCCAATATACCATCTACACCCACACCAAGAATCACCATTCGGGGACCCACATACCCTATTTCTGATGGGGTCACCCATCGTACAATGATTAAAAAATTGCACCAATCTCCTCTCAAAATGTCATTGTATAACCTTGTCCAAACCTCTGAGTCTCACCGACAAGCCCTTGTGGAGGTTTTTCATTCTATTGAGGTTTTACCTAATGAGCCAACTCTTGTAGCATCCGTGATCACTCCTCACCATGTGGCTTCTCTTACCACTTGATCCCCTTCCTCTACACTTGCTACTAATCATCAAGTAGTTGTTCTCAATTTCTTTGATGATGAGATTATACCTCCCAAACAGATTGACACTGATCCCACCTTCATCATCTCCATCTACATTGATAATATAGTCATCTCGATGCATTATGATCGATGACAGTGCTAACATAAACATTATATCTTCCCATACATAGAACCAAATGTGCATCCCCGCTAATTACATGCATAATAACCCAGTTATGTTGTGTTCATTCAATGATGCCATAACTTTGACCCTTGGCACCATCATTCTCCACATTCATGTGGGCCCCCATACCATTCTAGAATTATTCTACGTCTTAGAGGGGGAATTCTAGTATAACCTATTGTTTGGCTGACCTTGGATCCATGTCATGGGTTGTGTTCCTTCAACCTTACATCACTATGTAAAATTTGAACATGAAGGACATAACTATACCATTCCAGCTGACCCTTCACCATTTAAAACTTGTAACATGTTGTATAGACCTAATGATGTCCTTATACCGGTGAATGCATATATAACCGCCGCCACCTCTCCTTCACCAATAACCCCATCTACCAATGTTTCCACTACCTCTCCCACACCTAAACCCCTCTATTCACAATACCACCACAACCTCTATAGCTAACCCATCTACTTCTCAACCACCCACTGTCTCTTCATCTAGTGATTCATTCATTCACGATACCCATATACCAACTATTGATCCCTTAAAAGGTATTTTTCAATGTCTTACTCTAAGGAGTACCACTTATACAACATCGACACATTCCTTACTCTTGAAGAGTATGGTAACCTTTGCCAACATCCCTATTATGATCACCGCATAGGCGAGGTATTCCTTTATGGTCTTCCTCACCTTCACACCAACTTAACATATGGGGGACTTGATACTTTTACCTACCCACCTAAACCACCTTCCCAAATGTGACCATTTTCATTTGACCTTCAATCTCTCACCAATCACCACTTTACCCACACCTTCCTCCATTGTTTTGCATGGAAGGGTTTTGCCTTTGGTTTTTATGAATAATGCCACCATACTATCATCCCGTGAACCACCCATAAACCTAAAGACCATAGTAGTATTGGCTTTTCCAAACCATCTCCCAAGAATGTCGTGGTCAAACTCGTTGAGGAAGATAAAATTCTTCACCCCATTCACCAACTTCACATAGGAGTCTATGGATCAAAAATCCATTCCTCCTATTTTTTTAGTGAACACCATTGCCTTGGGACCTATAACTTATCAATGTGATGGTGGGGTTCCTTTTTCTGTTACCTTTACGTATCCTAACATGATTGATGATGATACACCTTATATTAATGTCATTCAATGTCAGGATGACGAGTCTATTCTCACCTACCTTGGTGCAGAATATTCATATATTCACCATTCGTTACCTTCTAAGATACAAACCATGTTAAATGAATCACCCATAAAAAATCAGTACTAACACTCAGGATGACCCACATATTCTAAAGATAGGCCAATCTTTAGATGTTGCTAAATATGAATCTTTTACTTCTTTCCTTCGGGATCATAGCAATGCTTTTGCTTGGTCCTATGTTGATATGCCTAGTATTGACCCAAACATTATGGTCCACAATATTATTACTATACCTGAAGCCAAACCCATGACACAAAAGTTTCGGAAAATGCATCCTCGCATTGCCTTTCTTATCAAAGAAAAACTCCAATGCCTTCTTTCGGTTTCCTTCATCCTACCCATTAATTACCCTCAATAGATCTATAAGATTTTCCCTATCATAAACATGATAGAGGGACTCCACATTTGCATAGATTTCCATGACCTTAACTTAGCTTCCCAAAGATGAGTTTCCTCTACCTAGTATTGACCAACTAGTTGATCTCACCACCGGCCATGAGATGATATCCCTTATCGATAGTTTCTCGAGGTTATAACGAAATATTACTTTCCTCGGAAGATCAACAAAAACCACCTTCATCACTCCTTGGGGACCTTCTATGCTATTGTATCATACCATTTGTTCTTAAAATGCTAGTGCCACATATCAACGGGCTATGACTTATATATTTCATGAAATTATGCATTGCATATTGGAAGATTACATTGACAATATTCTTGTAAAATCCAAACATCAGGCCAAACATCTTACCATCCTTAAGGTCATCTTAAACTGTCTCATCAAATATTGTGTTTTCCTTTAACCCAAGAAGTGTGTCTTTGTTTTCCTTTCTGGAAAACTCCTTGATTTTATCATGTGTTTGTGCAACATGGAAGTTGACCCTATTAAAATAAGGGCTATTCTTAAAAGGCCTCCGACTACTAACCTTCATCAAATTAAGTAGTTTGTAAGCAAAGTTGCAATCTATTCGTCACTTTATTTTGCATCTTTCTGACCACTACCATCCATTCCATCATCTCCTCAAAAAGGATGTCTCCTTTAAATAGGATGATGGATGCCACAAATCCTTTCATACTTTAATATCATACCTCCTCCAACCACCTATGTTTGTTCCACCTAAAGATGACCAAACATTTTACCTTTATATTTCTTCCACTAATGAATCCTTGGGTGCCATGCTCACTCATCTTGATGAGCAACATAGGGAAAAAATTGGTTTATTATATAAGCCATTAACTTGTAGACTATGAAACTAGATACACTCATGCCAAAATAATCTTCTTAGCCTTATTTTTTGTCACCACTAAACTTCACCATTACCTACTTAACCACATAACCTATGGTGTCACCAACACCGACTCCTTACATTACATGCATGCTAAGCCCTATCAACATCAACCTACGCACATTGGATCATGCTTCTTACAAACCTAGAAATAAAATTCATGCATCAAAATATTTCAAAGGACAAACCATTGTTGACCAAATCACGCTGCACACACCTCTCTCCAGAAACCAATCTTCTAACTATGATTTCCTAGATTAATCCATTGCTACCCTCTCTTTAGACAATATAATTTACAGATTACCTTATTCATTGATGGTTCCAAATGTCGGCGTGGGGTGGTCTGGATTTATCCTCATTCCCCTTGATGGTGAGTCCATGATGATGTAACCTAGAATTTACTAGTAATAACCTAGGCACAATGGCACAACACTCATCCTAGACCGAGTGCTCACCCAAAGCACGCAAAAGGTACCAAACCCCTCTTTAGGGTTGTTATTACAAGATGTTAGAAAAATGAAGACTTGATGCATTCGGATCCATAATTAATAAAATAGTCTACAGAGCATGTCTAGATCTACATCAAAAGCATAATAGAATTAAATAATTAGAATAATGAAGTCAATCATGGAATAACCAGTTATAATCATGATTAATACCTTGATTCAACAAATATGCTCCATTACATTAAACAAAATAAATACATAGAAGCTTATTACAATAATTAATAACATAAGCTCATGCATGCATCAGATCTGACAACATAACATCACAGTAATTCAGTTCTCACATAGTCCTATTCTATGAAGATCACTACATATTTATAAGGGTGGGGAATTTCCCTTCACCACTTTTATAATTCCCAAAATAGATCGCATGCTGAAAATAGCCATGCACCTTTACAATAATAGCCACACATGCAAGTATGCTGACAATAGATCTCGTATGGTTAACTGGAAATAGTGATTCTATTATTATCCTGAACCTATGAAAATATCTTAGTATTCACTCTTCCAATAATATCCCATGTGTTTAGCACAATTCTTTATCCGGTTTGTGTGTTCTCGCATGCTATCTCCAAAATAGCTGTACATGTGAAACAGACTAAGTCCTAAATCTGCCCTTTATCTTTTGCATGTGTGTGCTTCCTATCATTCCACACCTTTGAATATGCTTTACTCATGTGTGAGAATCATCTGTTCACCCTCTCCTTCATATCATACTCTTGTCTTCTCAACATTACCCAACACTAAAATACATTTCCGACCTAGAAATGATTGCTCTTTGAATAATAAAGAATAAAGAATGGAAATAAATGAAATAATTTCTACATAAAAAATTAACTCTCATTGTGCAACATCCTCTATGTCAAACTGGAAGAATTAATTTTGGATATTATTCTTTTATCTCTACTTCCAAGGTATATCATTCGGATAGCATGGCTTGTCTTCTCTAGAATTTCCATTATTGTGCTTGTTTGTCTTGGTACTCAACAATGGGTCCAATTCATTTTTATTATCTAACATGTGGTAGTTGTAATCACTTATCTTGCACTTTTATACATGAGAATCCCATTCTTGTCCCACTATCATGCCTTGGGTATTGCATCTCGATAAATTACTCCTGTGGGAAATTTCAACCTCGGCTTCCACTTTCTTCTTTCCCTTGGCTCCTACGGCGGGTGCTTTTTTGGTGCCATATATAAATCACATTTTTTATCCTCCTGTAGTGTATAAATACTTTCCTTCTATCCTTTGTAATGAGAAATTCCAAACCCTAGCTTGAATCTACATGCCCTAGTTGAAATCGCTTTCCCTACTTCTTTCGTAATGCTCTACTTCACTCAATCCCTTCACCAATAGGGATGTAATATTCTCTGCGTACAAATATTCTCTCGAAGTTTGGTTTCACACTCTACTACACCTCAAAATGATTCACACAACTCTTTTTGCACTTAGCTCATTCAAATTTTTATGATTTACAATGGTAAAAATGAACTCACTTCCCTTATATAGATTTTGAAAAAGTTAGTGCATTTATTTCTCCTTCACCTACCAACAATCCTCATTAATTGACCCTTTTCACATTTTTCCATGTGGTACATCTTCACGCCTCAGCTATAACCTTTTAGCATGCCTTTCCACCTTCTAGCCAGAGACTTCTCTTCAGGCGCACTTCCATGTGCTGATTACCTCATCATTTCACCTTCTCCTGGTAGTCTCCATGGCTCTTTGCTTACCTCACGTTATATTATTTCTTCATTTATCTCAACCTATGGTCCTTATTTAGAACCAATCTTCTATCCACATACTCTTCAAACTTGAATAGCACTGTAGCAGTTTGTTCCTTTATGTGTACCCATTTTTCAACCACCCCACAAAAATGGTACGTGCGATCCTCTACGCATAAAAATACCTGCAAATGGTAATTAGCTTTTGGTGTGAAAACATACTTATTTTGTAAAATAACAAATAAATTGACAAATAATAGTTCGAAGAAGGAAATACATTAAGGGAATACATAATTGAAAACATAATCTAAATTACAGCATTGCCTTATTACAAACACCAAGAAGACTTATTTATAGTAGGGATTTAACCTACTCCTATTGAAGTAACCGGGTAACCATATTCCATCAAGCATTTCTAACTGACAAGCTCATGTTTCAAGTATGTAAGTGATAACATATGGTCCTAACCAATGTACTTTGAGTTTTCCTAGATGGCACAGAAACTTAGAATCATAAAGAAGTGCCCTTTGCCCTATCTCAAGCTTTTTGTGCCTGATGTGCCTATCATGCCATGCTTTCTAGCTATCTTTTATTACTTCTAACTCCAACATGCTATTACTCATTGTTCATCAGATTAATCAATTATTCAATTTGTTCTTCTAATGATTCTTCACTAGCTAGACCTCCGGTGTCAATGTAATACACAAAGAAGGTAACATGAATTCCATAGGAAGGACTGATTCTGTGCCAAACACAAATTGAAAGGGTGTAGCCTTGTTTAACCACTTGTATGTTTTTCTATATGACCAAAGCACGGCTTAAACTTTATCATCCCAATATTTTCTTCAACATCACAAAAATTGTTTCAATGTATGGCTCAAGATCTTGTTGAAATCCTTAGTAGTCCCATTTAATTGAGGATGATATGGTGTAGTCTTATGGTGTGAAATCATGAATTCATCCAATAGAATTCTTGTTGTCTCATTCAGGAAATGTGTGCCCCTATCACTAGTCAAACTCAATGGGCATGCATACCTCATAATAATATTTTCCCATAGAAACCTGGTTGTTGGAGCTATTTACGAGTCCTTTGTAGGTGTTGCTTCTACCCACCTTGTCAGATAATTGGTGCAAGTGATGATATAGCACAATCCTATCCTACATGTGGCTAGTGAAGCAGGACCCACAAAATCTATAGCACATTTCTCAAACGTTTCTTAACTAGTAATAGGTCTTAATGAAAATTCTTCTCTTTGACTTGGTTTTCGAGGAGTTGACAATGATCACAAGCCTTGCAATATGCGTTACAATCTTTATACAAGATCTCCCACCATAATCCAGTGAGTAGAATCTTACATGCAAGTGTGTCACCGCATGTCTCCCACTTTCAATACCACCATGAGTCTCCTCCATGATATCTATGTGCTCATGTTCTAGTACACAATGGTGTAATAATTCATCCTAACCTAACTTGCATAGGTCCTGCTAATCAACATAAACAGTGTCGTTTGAATGGAAATTTATTTCTTCTTTAAGGATTTCATTCCTTTTGGTGCCATACCTATACATAGAAAGATAAAAATGTCCTCTAATTCTAATGGCGTGCATTGTAACCTATATAATTGTGCATCGGGCATGGTATCTTCAATTTCATGTGCATATTCTCCTAACTATATCTACGGATAGAAGATCTGGTCAAGAATTAATCTTCCTTGGTTTGACCACAAGCTGTAAATCAAATTCTTGGAATAAGAGTACCCATTGGTATATACGACCCTATAAAACGGGATTATTTACCAAATACTTCTATGACATGTGATCGTTATAGGATACAAATGGTGTTTCTAGCAGCTACTATTAGAATTTATGTAGCACTTAGATCATTGAAGAAGCTTTGCACTTTGTAGTTGTATAATTATTCCTATAGGAGTCAACTTTATACTAGAAAGATAGATAGGATGATCTATAATACCTTCTCTAGGCTCAGCAACACTGCATTAATGGTCTTTCCATAGGCATCCATATGTACATGAAATGGTTGGTCCCACAAAGGAAAGCATAGAATAGGAGTTATAGTAACTTTCTTCTTCAATGTCTCGAATGCACGTTGTTATAGTTCTCCCTAGTAGAATGCCCCTTTTCCTTTTAGTAACTCCTATAATGGTGTGACAACCTTATCATACCCCTTTATAAATTTTTTATAATACCCAGTGTGACCCAAGAATCTACACACCTCACTTTGACTAGCAGGATCTTCTAGGCCGATAATTACTACAACCTTAGTTAGATCAACCAAAAACCTTCCTTCTAGATGATGTGCCTTAATAATGTGCCAAATGGTCTAGTAAATACACATTTCTTGATGTTCAAAGAGATGCTTAATTGGAAAAATATTTCAAACATTAAACATAAATTGTCATAATGATCCTTAAAAGTACATACATCATCCAATCATCTAAATAAAATTACAAGAAATTATGAATAAAATCTTTGGCGCTTGAACAACTATGCATGAAAATACAACAGGCACATTTTTTTAGACAAAAGGCATCATAGTATACGCAAATCTACCCCATTCGGTAAGTATAAGTAGTCTTTTCCCAATCCTCTATGCAATCCTAACTTTGATGATACTCGGGAGAATCCATCTATACACGAATAGATTTCACGCCTTGAAACACCTTCTAGTATTTCCTTAGTGAATAGCATAGGAAAGGGATCGAGTCACACATACAACACTTGTGTCCCTGCATTTCACAGATCCTAATCCAATCATCCTTCTTGATCTTGATCACCATTGGGCTAACCCTTTCTTATTTTCCGGGGGCACGATGATTCTAGAATTCAAATTTTTGTCAATTTCTTCTTTGAACTTTTCACGCAAGTTAGGGTTAATAATGTAGGGTATCTTCCGATGATCTGAAAACGTGTGTTGTATTTTTTTCACTTCTAAAAGTTTCCAAAGATTGTGATTTTATTAACCAATTTTTAAGTTTTCTAAACTCCACAAATTGATTAAATTCTTATTATTATGCATCCATAGAAGTGTGAAAACTTGTGTAGCAAATAAATAATAAGAAAACTGAAAACACTTAGACAACAAGCGAGATTGTTTACAAGGTTCAGAAATTCCTACGTCCCAGGGTTCGATTGAACCGATCCATTAATAACATTGAAATTTAAGTACAATAACTCTTCCAAAAAACCAATAATGAATCACAACCTACAAATGAGCTGATCAATGTCCCAAGAACTACGAAAAATAGACGAAAGCTGTCCCGGGATGATGATCAGTGGCTCCTACAGTGTTTTCATAATGTGATCTCCCTGCAACTGTGTTAGAAAAACACCTACAAATGGAGATTTAAAAAATTATATGAAAACAAATCATATATCTGAGATCATCTCTGAATTCTGAACACTTTTCATGTTTACACCAAGTCACAATTTAGACTAGAAGTGCATTGAAATTCGTGTTTTCCAACTAGTTGTCTTGTAGATCCCTATTAAAAACTGCATTCAAAGCTTCCAAAAATAGGTTAAAAATCAACAAAAAATATCAAATATTACATCGTTAGAATCATCTTAGAATTTCCTTCATTTTATCTTTTTACTCTAAGTTCTCATTCTGAGTATAAGGCCTTCTAAAATGGCATTTTCGAGATCTTCTCCTTATCTGTTTGCACTGAAAACTGTCTCCCTTGTATAAGTGGAAGCGCCCCATTTTATAATCCGCCCAAGCCTCTAGGTGAGTTGGTTGGTGGATGTTTCTTGGGGTGATGAGGTTGGGGGTTCCAATCCCGCCTCCTACTGTTTTGCCATGGATTTTACTTTTATTGTTTTATTTTTTGAGCCACTTTGCATTTTTAATGGGATTACATATAATCCTAAGGCTATTTTTGAACCTTAGCCATGCATGAAAAATGGGATCAAATACCCATATTGGTAGATGCATTTTTAATGGGATAAAATCCCAATTTGGTGCATGTATATCCCACATTTTGTGGGTTGTTAATACCTTAGGCTTTATTAAGCCTTTCCACGTATTTTTATAGTGGTCAAAGGACCACCTTAGGCTTAAATGCCCCCATCTCCACCACTTCAACACATTATTCCACGTGGAAACATAGCATATTGGCAGCTTATACTAATGTTTAAACATTAAGATATATATATATATGTGTGTGGCATTTGGAAAGTGGACTTACCAAGTAAATATAATTTCGACCCATGTAAGGTGGTATGGAAATAATTAACTCGAGTCAATAGTATATATTCCACTTGTCATGTCACGATAGGCAAATCGAGTGAATTCGACAAGTGGTAACAAGCCATGTGGTGGCTTATGGACCCACCATGTTGGTGATAATACCATAGTCCACACGGCGTGGTGGGCTCCCCTCCGTAATAAAAGTTGAGCCTCTTGTTCCCGTGCACCATTTTTACGCTCATCGAAGACCGGTGATTGAAAACCAACAAACAACTCCCTTTTTCCTTTTCACCACATGTCGCAGTGCCATTGGTCCAATATTGACTAGTTGACCAGAGTTGACTTTCTCACTATCTGAACTTTGACCAAACATATCTAGAGCTCCCGATGTCCATTTTCCACATTCTCACAGTCATTGGAAAGCTCTCGAGATGATATTCTGCATTGACACCATTTAGGGATGTTTAGGGAACTTTCAAAAATTATCCCTGATCACACCTCCCTACTAAGAAGGCTTTTTGTCCACAAAAAGTTGTGTATCAACCCACAAAAACATGCTATCTCTTCCTACATTGCACAAACACATACAAGAACCCAAAATAACATTATAGGTTAAATAAATGCAAATAGTTGATTAGCTAGTCACATAACCGATCAGATAATAACACCCAATTAAGCTAGTGTTCAATAAACGCTACAACCCACAACTCTACGCACTGTTGTGAACTATCATACCCCACTGTAATGCCATCACAAATAATTGACTAGATAATAACACCCATTCTATTACAGAAAGATAGTGTTCAAATGTCACTTTGTGATACGGCCAATTACCAAAAATTACAATTCCATAACACAGATCGATATCAAGACATTTAAAAGCGCCCACAATTAGGCTAGTGCCCACTTTGTCCATTTGAAGCAGAATAACCGCAAGTATTCACTATCGAATATAATAGACTATCAATGCCCAAAAATAGCTATAGTTAACAATGAACCGACGTGAATATGCCAAAACATTGTATAGCCATCACAAATAATAAGTTAGATAATAACACCCATCTATAACGGAAGCTAGTGTTCACTGACACTTTGTGATTATGCAAGTTTCAAATTTAGACATGATACTAATGCCTATCCCCTGCGTACTATTTTCAACAATGGAACTACCAACCAATCTGAGAAACCAAAACATGAGTATGATGAACCAATCACTCAAATCTTCTCTTCAGTTGTTTCCATTCATTTTCAAAGCTTAAATATCAACTTAGGAACAAATCCTTACCAATCAATAGGAATCCCTAAAATATAGCTCTGAAAAATTTTGCTTGCCTACTATTAACAATTTACTGTAGTGCAAATATAAAGTTGAGGAGTGTTTTTCCCAACCAATCACTTGGGTTTTTCCATTTTGGTTGTTTTACCTTCTCAAAGTACCAAAATGAGTTTTAGTTAGGTTTAGCATTGTTGGTTTTACAATATTGTTCTTTTTAACAACTTTCCAATTTTGTTGTTTAGGAACAAACCAACAAACCTTAACATCATGACCATTCCTATTACAATGGGAACAAAATTTAACTTCCCTATTTTTAGAGTCTTACACATTTACCATTCTCGAGAACCTAACTCTGTCTACGAGAATGATTCCCCTATTTAGGAGAGGTAACATTCTTTCCATTTCTCACCTTTCCTTGGTGAGATTAGTCTTTAACTTTTTGCCTTATCATTCACAAAAGGCATTAACTTCTTAATCAAAATTTTCCTCTTCCAACAATATGCAACAAAATGATTAGTACCTTCACAAAATGTGCAAGGAAAGCATATTTCGCTTACCAAAGCTATATTGTTCCAAATGAAAGAGTGTATTAGAAGTTTTAGGATTTGATTTTCCTTAGTGCCATTTTTAGTGTAAGTGGAAGGAGGTGGAATCGATTACCTCTTTTACTGTTTTCTTACACCTTTCATTGTTCCTCCTGATGGTGGAATCCTGCAATTCTAGTGGCATAGATCCTTGGGTCATTTGGAAGCTTGTCTTCCTTCATTTGCTCGGAACTTTCTCCAATTTCCATTTTCCCACTAGAATAACCCAAACCTGCAAACCGAGGCTGATCCTCTACCTGTATTGGGTTAGCATCACCTTGTCCATTTTTACCAAGGCCCTTTTAGTTAAATCCCATCTTAACCATTAGCTTAGACCAATTCCCTTAGTGTGTTTTTAAAGCCGACCCAAAGGAATATCTCGAGGCGAGTGAGAGGAAGAATTAAAATGTGAACAACTTACGGTGCATTCTTTGTCATATAGTACTGCATATGCTTTGGAAGGAATTTCCTTCTTATGTTCACCTTGTTGCAGCTTTTCCAAGAGAGCATCCTTGGTCCGTATTTCATCCTGCAACTCTTTAACAAAGCCCATCAACTTCTTGTTCTCTTCAAGCATCTTGTTAACATACTCCTCTTTCTTGGTTATAGAGGATTGTGGCTCAGATTTTAACCGCACTATTTCCTCTTCCAAGGAATAAAAATTATCTCTCAAGAAAGAGTTTTCTTCTTGGATTTGGTGGTTTATGGCTTCAAGCTCATCCAGTTGCTCCTATTTGGATGACTTGCCCATGATTCCCGGTTCCTGCAAACACAACCTGTACTTCCAAAACTGCACACTGCAAAAGAAGATTAACAAGCCCCAAAATTTCTGCACACTGAAGACTAAAATCAATATTGAAACTAAAGCCAAATTTCAAAACATAATTAGAATCTAATCCGACAATCGAACTACTCTGATACCAAACTTGATCTGAAAACGTGTGTTGTATTTTTTTCACTTTTAAAAGTTTCCAAAGATCGTGATTTTCTTAACCAATTTTAAGTATTATAAACTCCAAAAATTGATTAAATTTTGATTATTATGCATCCATAGAAGTGTGGAAAACTTGTGTAGCAAATAAATAATCAAAAACTGAAAACACTCAGATAACAAACAAGATTGTTTACGGGGTTGAAATTCCTACGTCCCGGTTCGGATTGAACCGATCCATTAATAATATTGAAATGTAAGTACAATAACTCTTACAAACAACCAATAATGAATCACAACCTACAAATGAGCTGATCAATGTCCCAAGAACTCTGAAAAATAGCAGAAACTGTCCCAAGAACGATCTGTGGCTCCTACAGTGTTTTCACAATGTGATCTCCCTACAACTGTGTTAGAAAAACACCTAAAAATGGAGATTTAAAAACATTATATGAAAACAAATCATATATCTGAGATCATCTCTGAATTATGAACACTTTTCATGTTTACACCAAGTCACAATTCGGACCAGAAGTGCATTGAAATTCATGTTTTCCAACTAGCTGTCTTGTAGATCCCTATTAAAAACTGCATTCAAAGCTTCCAAAAATAGGTTAAAACTCAAAAAAAAATATAAAATCTTATATTGTTGGAATCGTCTCAGAATTTCCTTCATTTCATATTTTTACTCCAAGTTCTCATTCTGAGTACAAGGCCTTCCAAAATGGTGTTTTCTGAGATCTGCTCCTTATCCTATTTCGCATGAGACTGTCTCCCTTGTATAAGTGGAAGCACCCCATTTTATAATCCACCCAAGCCTCTAGGCGAGTTGGTTGGTGGATGTGTCTTGGGGCAATGAGGTCGGGGATTCCAATCCTGCCTCCTACTATTTTGCCATGGATTTTGCTTTTATTGTTTTTTTTTTTTTTTTTTTGAGCCACTTTGCATTTTTAATGGGATTACATATAATCCTAAGGATATTTTGAACCTTAGCCATGCATGAAAAATGGGATCAAATACCCATATTTTTGGATGCATTTTTAATGGGGTAAAATTCCAATTTGGCACATGTATATCCCACATTTTGTGGGTTGTTAATACCTTAGGCTTTATTAAGTCTTTCCACGCATTTTTATAGTGGTCAAAGGACCACCTTAGGCTTAACCGCCCCCATCTCCACCGCTTCACCACCTTCTTCCACATGGAAACATAGCATATTGCTGGCTTATACTAATGTTCGAACATTAAGATATATATTTCTGTGTGTGTGTGTGTGTGTGTGCTTGGAAAGTGGACTTACCAAGTAAATATAATTTCGACCCATGTAAGGTGGTATGGAAATAATTAACTCTGTCAATATTATATATTCCACTTGTCGTCTCACAATAGGCAATTCAATCAAATTCAACGAGTGGTGGCAAGCCACGTGGTGGCTTGTGGACCCACCACGTTGGTGATAATACCATAGTCCACACACGCGGTGGGCTCCCCTTTGTACTAAAAGTTGAGCCTCTTGTTCCGTGTACCATTTTACGCTCGTCGAAGACCCGGTGATCAAAACCAACAAACAACTCCCTTTTGCCTTTTCGCCACGTGTCGCAGTGTCATTGGTCCAATATTGACCAATTGACTAGAGTTGATTTTCTCACTGTCTGAACTTTGACCGAACATATCTAGAGCTCCCGATGTCTGTTTGCCATGTTCTCATAGTCATTGGAAAGCTCTCAAGATGATCTTCTACACTAACAACATTTAGGGATGTTTAGGGAACTTTCAAATATGATCCCCTGATCACCTGACTAGGCATGCACCTTCCTTAAGCTCTATCTTCATTTCTCCTAATGATTCATGAACACCTTTGAGTTCATGGTATCCCTAGAAAATAAGTCTTGATAATCTCGTAGTAACTCTATGATTTTTTTCACTTTAGAGTAAGACTAATAGTCCCCAATTATGGGCTCCTTAGGCTCAGCATTTGATCTAATATTCACTTTCTTTATTTTCATTGGTTCATGATAAGTGCGTGTGGGCTTATTTCCCCTATCGAAAACCTCACGCCTACTGTTGAATGGTCTACATCTAGATGTTTTACTTTTTCGTAATCCACTAAGTAGACCATCTTTCCTTTCTATTTCTTAAGGAAAACACTTTTAAGTAGTGTGGCATTTGTCTCTATTTCTTCATAAAAATGTGATCCTAAGTGTTCTTCATCAAATAAATCTTGAATTATTTCTCCCACTATGGCACTATCTCACATAGTTAAGTGCTTTATAACCTTTAATGCCTGAACTACTTGAGGTTTAGTAGAAAAATAGTCAAACATCTAGATCATTCCTATAATCAAATCGTACCAATTTCCAGTCTCTCTATGGAGCTCCGCATATACATACCAAGCATGTGCATAACCTTGTAAAGTGGAATAAAATTTATGCACCTAGAGTGAAGGTGGTAAATCTTCTCGTCCCTCTGTCTAGAGTCTCTCACTGCTTTGCTAAATGTGGTGCTGAAAAGGTTGATTACCATGATAAGTGCAGATTTGAGTTGGTGCATTGCTCCTAGAAAACCAAGTAGAAAGAGAAATCCTGATTTCATTCCATCCTATAATATTATCCTTGTGAACCACCCACCAATGCGCTGCTGTCCCATGCAAGGTATATGCTAGTATATTCCATCTCTCTAAATTGGTCTATCCATTGTTCCTCCATGGTGTGTAGAAACATCGTAGGGGCTCCTTCTCAATGTAACGAGGTACCAAGTTGTTACTTATTATCCGATACAATGAGGTTTATTGTTCATGTGGAAATGTGCTCTTGACTTCACACCCTACTAACTCATAAGTACTATGAGCCCAATTATCATGAGAAACACTTGTAGTATCCCTAATAGATGTGCATCTTCCCACTAAAGGATTACTTCTTTAGATGGCTCAAGTACCTCTAGGTCCCACATGAAATGTACATAAATCATATTCAGATTTTCCTCACTCAAAGGCTCAATATAGGGTGCAAATTTTCCATCTGTTAAAGGGATCATAACTCATTCCTCATTTTTTCAAAAATGATATATCCTGTTGAACCAAATATCAACATTATTGGCATAACACCCAAGTAGATCACGGGAAGCTATCTTCCTCCTGCAAGAACTAAAACCTCAAAACCCGAATGAGCTTGGCTCTCTATATAGTAATGGATGCATATTTTAAAACTCGATGGGAGTGGCTTTAGTTTGGTTAGCCATGAATATTACATTCTAAGATGGTTGCAATGAGGGTCTTCCCATATGTACCCATGCATCTATAGTAAGAATATTAATTTATGCACATGTATAAATCAATATATTACTCAAAAGCCATCCATCCACAACAACATTCGAGTGATTTCTTTGTCGTAGTCTAAGCTATGAGGGAAAGATTCACATGCAATATTTGTCATCCAGTCTCAATAATTGTGCCATGAGTGTTTCCCTTTATCCAAATTACTAACAATGGAATGATATCCTCCTCGCACAACATCTTACACACCTCTTTCAAGTCATTGATATCAGATTGGACTATCAATGCTGCTTTCTATTTCTCCATCTTTCGTGATTGCTCCCTTAAACATTGTATTTCACCCTGAAGATTCTTGAGTACCTCCATGGTTTATTGATAAACCTCCTTATGATGGACAAGATCTGGGTACCGTGCATGTAGAACCTCCACCTTAGTGATGGTAGGCTCCTTCCGTAATGCTTCTTTGGCATTTTTCTTGGCGTGGTTAGTGATCTTTACAGAAATGCCTCAAATTCCAGTTCCAAATTGGGCATCCACTAATTTTCCATGTACGTTGTATCCTAACCATCCAAGTGCCTTTGTTTTTTTTATGTTGCTTACTAAGATGCTCATATAATTTTGGGCATTCCTCATAACTGTAATTCTTTCCACAGAAAGAACATGTAATATTCTCGAGGACATTCTCACTGTAGTGGTGAGAAGATCTGCAGCATAACATGTTCCATGAGGAAACTCACCTTATCCACCACCATGGCCTCATCCTCCAAATCCACCATGGTATCCTCAACCTCTACCACTACCTCCTTTAAAATTCCCTTCATTCTAATCGTAGCGTGCTTGATTGTGATTTAAATCCTAATGCTTGTTCTTGCTTTTAGAGTTATCCGATACTAAATCTCTGTCTCACACCAATATCTATAGCCTCATGGATATGACCAATCAGCTGGATGCCTTCTATATTGTGAGTTGTAGACCTACAAATTTTATAGTAGCAAGAGATGATATTACTTATTTGTGTTGCGTAACAATGGGAAGTGGCTAGAATCATGGTTTAAATGACATATCTTAGATTCTAGCAACAATGAATGTACTAATTGTTAACGTTTTAATCTACCTTGAGAAGTAGATGTCAAAAGTGGTCAGAAATGTTTTGAGAAAAACCTCGGTATGGGTATTCTGTGATGTAAATTAAAAATTCTCCAAGTCTCAAAATCTGAAATTTTGGACTTTAGATTTCAAAGATTTTCTCTTTCGGATTTTATGGCGTGAGATTGTGTTTGCAAATTTCTGAAGTCCAAAATCCCAAAAGTCTGAAATTTTGGACTTTCGGGCTTTCGGGGTTCAGATTTTTTTACTTAGTAATTGGCAATTTTAAACTCAGAGTTCCAAAGTCTGAAACCCCGAAAGTCTAAAATTTTGGACTTTTAGGATTTTTGGTTTCAGAACTTTTGGCTGCATTTTTTGTTAAATCCCTTTTGGACTTTTGGGCTTTTGGGTTTCGAAATCTCTGAGTCATTTTTGAGGTTTTCACTTTCAGAGTTCCGAAGTCCGAAATTTTGAAATTCTGAAGTTTTAAACTTTTGGGCTTTCGGGTTTCAGAACTTTTCATTGCCAATTCACATTTTTCATCTCCTAATCTTTGAAGTTGAAACCCCAAAATTCTGAAATTTTAGAATTTTAGGCTTTCAGATTTCAGACTTTTGGAGTCCTTTATGCATTAATTTTTCATCATCCTCCTTACAAATCAGATTTTTTCCATTACTATCTAGGTTTCTATTTAAACTCATTCTTTATTCAACATTTTTAACTTGACACTTTGCTCGACATTTTGTTTTCTTTTACTTTTTAACGTCATTCTTGAGGTATTTTTACTTGGTTATTTTCCTTTTGGTTTAAGATATCTTATTTTATTTTTTCTTTGTTTTTCTTGTTCCTCCTCTTTATCTCTTGAAATGAAAAACTCATTGCCCACCATATTTCTATGTTTTGAGTTTCCATACGAATTCGAGTTTTTAGAGATATTCTTAAAATTTTCAATTTCTCCTTTTAAAACTTTTCAGGATTTAGAGATTAGCATTATTGGGAAATTTTCTTCTCATATTTGAAGACTTGGTGGTGCATCATTTTTGAGCTCTTATTTTTGGTGTTCGGAGGTTTCCATTTTGGAAAATTTTACTTTCTAGAGATTTTTAGTGGTTGGGAACCATGCAAATTTGGAACTTTTGGATTAAGAACTTTCGATTTTAGAAATTTGAAACTCTCAAATTCGGAACTTTCAATTTCAGAAATTCAGACTTCTTTGTTTTGGATTTTTCACTTAGGGATTATTTAGTTCTAGTTTTGAAACTCGAGTAATTTTCAAGATTTTTCAAATTCGGATTTTGGAATTTAGAAAAGTCATCAGAGCTTTATGTCTACTTCCACATCAAAGGGCAAAGAAAAGATGAAGTATTCATTTCTTGGAGTTACTCCTCACTCTTTCCTATCTTCCAACTCAGGGAATATAGAGGACACCGACCTTGGACATATTGATTTTCCATATTTCGGGAAAGAGTAAAGCCTCTAAATAAGAAACCATAGATGCGGGAATCTACTGACAGTGGGCCTACCCTTCTTTGTCAATTTTCCCACATCCATCCATTGCCCATAGTTCATTTTATCCGTAGTAGCCCACTTTGAAAAAAATCCATGTCATTCAAATATGGTAATGATAAGGCGGTAATCCATTCGGACCCATGCATATTTGAAAATATACTCAAACTTCCTAACATTGAAGATTATGCCACAATTTTGCAGAGTTGACAATGGAGCACTCAAACAAGGAGGAACAAGTAAGCAAAAAATCATGATGAAAACTTATCTTGCCAAAAGTGTTTCCAAATTCCCAAATATCATGCATCGATTAGATTTTATTCAGGAGGTCAGCGACCTTATTTTGCTATTAAATAGAATTTCAAGTCTTCCTTCTGCAAAGGAATTCCAAGAATGGATGTTCTTGTACATCACTACCATTAAGAAAAATAAGGAATTTATCTAATGAGGGAGTATATCGAAGCTCCATTTTAACCGATTGAGCGAGTGCTTTCAACAAAGACCTTCTATATGACATCCTTCTTAGTTTATGTTGTTGTTGTTATGGGAGATGTCTCTGGGTTGAATACTAAAGGTATTCACAACACCTCCCAAATATATGATTTTTATCCTCAAATCACACTAAGTGAAGGGAGCAGGAATTTTCGTAGGGTCAATGATTCCTTATTTGAAGTTATCCTCTACTATTTTGATAAGGAGTAATACAATTGAATCATTTCGATGAAGCCTTCAAAGAAGTATGTGATTGGGGAGCCATATATTTACATTCCTACATTAACTTACATTCGGGTTCCATGCTTCGTAGGTGCCCTAAAAAAATTTCAAAGATGGCCGACATATAAATGGGTTCTATTAGAATTTGTTTGAAAATTGTTGGATTATCATCGAATTTAAAACAAACGCCATAAAGCGGGAATGCATTTCCCTATTTCAATAGGAAGATACACCTGCCCAAATATTCATAAGGCCAAAAATGTGGATATAGAAATGGCCAAAGTGACCTTGCGAACCTTTCATCAGAAAAATAGTTTTGATTATTGGGGAAAATTAGGTGAAACAGGTCACCTCCGGTTCCCACGTGCCCTAGTTGGAGAATATGTGGATTCATTTTTGGGATGAACACATTTTCCAACAAAAGGATTATGAGAGGTTTACCTTGTATGAGATTTGGTATTTCTCTTTGATCGATGTCCCAAAGGATGTGTAAGATAATGATGAGGTTTTGGATGTGTCATAAAATATGATAATAGTCCAAGTCAACTATTGTTGTGGATTGATTTGGTATGTAGAGGAATGTTGTAATAAAAAGGAGAGGGTGGGGCCCATTTTATAGAGAACTTACAGTTGGTTGGTTACCTTTGGAATTTCACCTGTGGGAGTCGAACAACATACAAATACAGAGGCCCCACTAACTATAAACCAATTAGCACTAACAAAGGGGAAAAGGTGAACCTAAAAACACATATGACTACAAAAAATATTTCATTTGTTTTTGGTGGCTCATCTCTCTCCAAGGCTTCCATTTCCAAGGCTATGTCACTTATAGAACCTATGATGAAGTGGTTGAAAATAATGACTCCCTAGTATCTCAAAATATCCATTATCTCTTCCTCCTCCTCCATTGTCACTTCCAATATTAGTTCCTTCCACTTCCACAATCATTTCTTCATTCCCATGTCCTTCTATGGCCAAGGTATTCTCATCCCTTCTAATTCTCTTAGCTTGATAAACTATCGGGTCACTCATTTCTTCTTCACTCCCATTAACACTTTTATTTCCCTCCATCTCATTTCCCAAAATCATTTTATCAACTCTTATGGCTGTCCTTACATTCACCCCATCCATAATTACCCATTCTACCCAAATGCCAACTAATTTTTCTAGTGCTATTGTCATAACTAATGTTTTAGGTATCAGAATTATTGTCCCATCTTCATTAGCATTAGCCATTCCTAAATGGTTGTTTAGATAGACTCCAAAGTAGAAGAAGAAGGTGCCTCTGGGAGATGTCATAGATCTCAGTATATTGGAACATACACCCAAAAGATAGGCCAAGAGGCCAAGAACTGTTTCAAGTATGATAGTGAATCCATCTGGGGAGTGAATTGTAGAGGTTGCTACTCCCATTGAGGGAAAAACTAAGGAAACAATTACTACGGAAGATTATCAGATCTCTCAATTTTCATTGGGAAAATCTACTCACGAAGGATCCAAAAATATGTGCACACTACTCTTGGGGCTCTTCTTGAAAAATATGACAAAGATAAGGCTACAAAAGATGAGCTCAAGCTCAAGGTCGAACAACTGACTTCATTTTTACGCAAAGTAACCCAACTAACTCCATCTACCGAAGTCTCAACTACTACGGCCATAAAATTTTCATCTACCATCGACCAAAAAGGGATATCGGTATATGGATGGATAGAATGCATCTGCAGGAAGATAATCCATTAATCAAGGAGGTTGTCAAAATATATAATGATCTGCATGTTGGGAAGGCTACTATTTATAAAATGGATGAGGCCTTTTCCAAAGATAATAATAATCTGAATTTAAATTTGGCAACATGGAGTGAGATCGAGAGAAGAATACCCCAACTTCCTCCTTCAAGAAGAGGTGATCGATGATGCCTTGAAATAATTTGAAGATCAAAAGGGCATGGAATTCTAGTACCAAGTGTTAAGATTTTATTAAGAAATTGGAAGATAAATGAGTAGAAATCATGGATGCCTTGAATAACATCTCAGAAGAGTTTGATATTGCAAATTGAAAATTCTTCAACAAAAACTTTGATACTCTTCACGAAGTTAAGGAAAATTTCAAGGATTTGGTGAAGCATAACGATGAAGTCACCAAAAATTTCATGATTCTCCATTGAACAATTGGTCTTGTGCTGAAATTTCATAGGAGGATGAAGAATTTTGTGAATAAACTTTGAAGAGTGCCGGCCAAGATCACGAAGGAGATTGAGAGGAAAGATGTAGTGAATCATTACACATGTGGGATTTGAGATGAATAAATTTATGGAATCATCAAGTGCTTCATTGAGTATAAGCATCGAATGGATGTGTGGGAACGAGAACAACAAAAACTTGTAGGAGAGGAAGGTGTAGTTGAACAAAGCGAAAGCTGAGTGGCCATGAAAGGTCAGATCTAAGCTCTGGATCGGTTGACTTGTAGGGTTGACTAAGTCAAACCCTTACAATAAATTTACTATTTTAATGGGATCATATTCCCTTAATTTAATGAAATTTCTATTTTTATAAAAATGTTAGTTAAAGGCCCAGCTATAATGGATCAGCCTAAGAACTTATAAATAGTTGAATGCTTCAAGCTAGGAGGATATAGATCATTTTTTGGTGAGAAATTGATCTTCAAGATTAGAAGAGTGCTTCAGATATTTCTAAAAACCTTTTAATTATATTCAGAGTTATACCTTGCTATTGGAAATCTGATTTATTGTGTTGGATGGTTAATCAATGCTTACTTTGTGAATGTATGATTCCTTAGTGTGAGTGGTTATCTTACCTTTATTTCAGGTTATCTATTTCATGTTGTGCAGGAGTAATGCAATTATCTTTTATGTCAGTTGTGAAAATATTATTTTCCTTATGTGTTAAGTTATGTTATCATTATCCATAGTTGTAGAAATAGATGTTTGACATGTGCATGTGTTCTTTCCTCATGATAAATTAATTGTGTGTTGAATCAAATTTGATCTATCCTTTATGTATGCTCAAGTTTAACAAAGGAATGTACACCATGGTTTTTGGTGTTTTTTTGTATCCTTTCCAGGTTATAATATGTGAAGGTTACAAATGATGCAAGCATCCTGTCCACATTAACCCTTCCAGATATTAAACATCCTTCTATTTGGTGCATCACCGCCCTTAGTATAGTTTCATTTCTATAAAATCTCTTTCCTTAAAACTCATGAAGATGTTAGCCTAGGATTAGATGGTCATTTTATTACACTAGGAGTAGTACAACACTTAGTTCAAGAAGAGGAATCTAGAATTATCTCGAGGTTCACCTCGAGCCCAAGTCCCACAGCTTGAGAGGTGATCCCATGTGTCCCAATCACACTGAACATCCTAACAAAATTTTGGCCATTCGGAGGGTGCAGTGATTTGGTGAAAAAAATTTAGCACACGTGTGGGACGAGTTGGTACTTCTCTTCTCATTAGCATAAATCAAAGAACCTAGCAACTCCATCTCTAGATTCCAAATCTCAGTGCATTTACTTATGTGAAGAATTCATATGACGAGTTTCTTCAAAGCATGGAAGTTACTAAGATATCAACCTTTTCGTGTCTCCTCCCAAGAGAAGAAGTAGAAGTGTTTTAACTCCATAAACTACAGATTTATCTTGTAGAGGTCAATCATCTTCTCCATACATTAGGTTTCCTCCATCAAGGAACAATCAACCTCTTGCTAATATACACGGAACCAAGTTTTCCTCCTTTTAATGCAAGCAGTACACTTCTGTTACCTTAACGTAACCCTATACCTGTTGCATCATTTAAAATTTTGTCCTTTTACATAGGTGAAAGTCATGTTACTCCTGTAGAACAAATTATTGATGTATCTAGCATCTGTGTAATGCATAACATCACAGAGGATAATTTTTTTGTCAGACTTCTGGCCACTTCCTTTAAGGGGAAAGAAGTTCAATGGTTTTGAGGGTTACATATTGGTAGCATAACCACTTGGGATGAGTTAGGAGAGAAGCTCTGCAAATAGTTCAAAGACAAGAGTGATCACCTATCACTCTTATAATAGCTCACCACCATAAAGAGAGATCCCTAGGAGTATATCAGTGATTTCAACTTCCGATTTCACTGGACTTGGAATAGGATTCTAGAACTCATTAGTCCCTCTTCAAATAATGAATTTTTGTACTATTTATGAGCTTTGAATAACAATGTAGTAGTTATGATCTAATCCATGGGGGAACTACATTACCTAATGCTTATGACATAGCCATAAATACAGAAAATTCTTTGATTCAGGTTGGAAAGATAGCTCCATGACCACCCATGCCATTTTATTTGGATCTTAAAAACAATAAATCTATCATTGCCCCTATTCCAACAACCTCTAATCAGCCAAATCAATCTGTCTAGGCCTCTTCAAATGATCTATTTGAAGTCAAATCACTACTACAGACCTTCAAAATGAGCTTGTAGCAATGAAAAGGTAACAATCCCAATATGCTCGACCATTTCAATCCCAATATCAAGCAAATCATCCTCCTTTTCAAGGAAATAATCAAGCCCAGAACCAAGTTACTAGCCAAGTAGCAAGTGTGAAGCCTTTGAACTTCTAGAACCCTTCTATTACCAGTTCATCCAAAGCCATAGTACCAGTCTAGAATAACCTCATTCAAGATTATGAGTGGTGTTATCCTTGTTCTTAGCCTCACAACCAAAATATTTTCCCAAACAGAGTTCTGAGTTAGGCCCTTATGGTCCAAAGCATATCTACTCCACCTGAATCATCTATTAGACCATCCACTCATGAAATTCAAGACCAACCTTTTGATGACTATGCAAATAAATTGGCAAGCAGAAGAATTTTGTGGTTTCAATACTGATGCCTCCACTATAGCATCCAACACATGTTCTAAAAAAAGGGCAATAGACCCACAATATTCTAAGACACATCAAACATCTACTTCTTAGTCTCTAACACAAATATCAGATGATAAAGGCACAAAAAGAAACCACCGAAGTATCCATGGATCAAGTATAAAAATAAGGACGGGACCTCAAGTATCACAATACCCAATAGGAATTTTCAAAAAGAAGACTCTAATGCCCCAAAAGGTATTATAAAAGTGGGGGAAATTCTATTCAACATTGTGGAGAAAATTAAGAAGACCAATTTGAGTGTCACAATGTGGGATGCACTCTCTATACCTTCTCAAAGGAACATACTACAAGAGGATTTAAACAACTTTGGCAATACCAACAGATTATCGTGTCAAGGAGCAATGGTAAAGCACTGTGCCAACCCAAAATAAAAGTGTTTTCTAAATCTAGAAAACCTCCACCATTTTATATCTTGCTGATTATCGGTGATCATTTAGTGCATAATTTTATGATCGATTCTGGAGCCAGTAGCTCCGTAATGGCCAAACAGATTGTGGATGTGTTATGAATTCCATATACTCCAATTTTAAGAGAAGTTGTTTAGTTAGACAATAATGTAGCCCAAACTATGGGGGTCATTAAGGGGCTTTAACTTACTATCCATGCCTTCCTAAGCTTAACAATAACGCAAGACATATCTGTTATTGATCTCCCTCCCCTTTTTTCCATCTGCTTATCTCAAGATTTCACTACCAAGATGGGTGAGTATTTGTCATCAAATTGGTCGCATATTATTCTTATAACTCAGTATGGTACAAAGGTGACTACAAGAGTTGAACCCATTTGTCATAATCATGTCGAACCATACACCACCAAAATCATAAACAAGAATTATGCCATTAGTGATCCGGATGAAGAATATACACATCATGAGCTAACTACTCTCATGGAAGAAGTTCCCGACACAATCTTTGATGAAGTAAGTATCAAACACCAATATGATCCCTATGACAATTTATTAGCGGATGAAGAATCGGTTTTCTTCTCCTAGAAGAAACAAGATTACATACATTACGCATTTTTGAAGAAAATAAGATCATACCCAAACTTGTTAAAGAATCGGGCGATAAAAAGAATTGTGGAAAATGTTCTTTGATGGATCAAGAAGTAAATATGTATCTAGTGTAGGATTTATGTTGATCTCTCTGGAATCGAGACAAACATTTCTCTTCCTTTCATTTGCAGTTTAAGCATCGATAATGTTGTTGAATATGAGACTCTCATGCTGGCCCAAAGAAGAGGAATCTAAAACATGACTGTCTTTGGTGATAGTGAATTTATTGTCCACTAAGTAACAACCCGTAGTGCCTCAAAAAAATGATCTACTTAGATCATATAAAAATTAAGTTTGGGACTTGATAGAAGACTTTGAAGCTTTTAGAATTTATGTAATTCATAGAAATAAAAATCAAGATGCTGACAGGCTAGCTACTATTAGCTCCCAGTACGATGTACCTACAGATGTCATGAAAGAAGAGCAGCGGATACTCAAAATGGTGGTCCATCCCGTAGTACCAAATAACATAAGTAGTTGGCAAGTGTTTCATAGTGATCAAAAAATTGTTCAATAACTACATCAAGAAGTAGAGTTCACTTCCAAACATCAAGAAAAACTTCAAAACTCCTATGGTGATCAAATTATACAGCTAAAAGGAAAAAAGTTGCCAAAAGGCCTAGTTACATTGGAATCTATCTTCAACTCAAATGATCAAGCCAAATGACAGAGCACTAATATGGTGGTCAAGGAAGAGGATTTTGAAGAGGTCGAGGTGGCAAGTGATTTTTTAAAAAAGTTGGTAAGGTATGCACTTTGCTCAAGAAAAGAAATCTTTCATTGAACTATGTCAAGAATATCATGATATTTTCACATGGAGCTACAAATACCTACGTGGTTTCGATCCTAGTTTAGCTCAACATACCATTGAGTTGGATCCTAACTCTAAGCTAGTTCATCAAAAATAGAGGCCAATCAATCCCAAAATTGATCCGCTAATGAGGAAAGAGCTAACCAAGCTTATCAAGGCCTACATAATTTTTCCCATCAAGCATTCCTCGTGGGTAGACAATCTGGTGCCTATAAGGAAAAATAACATAGAGATTTGGGTGTGTGTGGACTTGTGGATTTGAAGGCTCGCACCTCATTAAAGGATCATTATCCTCTGTCATCAATGGAGAAAATCCTTGAAGCGATTGCAGGGGAATAAAGGTTTTCCTTTCTTGATGGATATTCAAGGTATAATCAGAATATGGTCCAAGAATCTGATCAATTCAAAATGGATTTCACTACTAAGTGAGGCACGCAAATACGTTTACAAAAATATGCCATTTGGATTGCCCAATATAGGGGATACCTTTGAAAGAGCCATGGATATGGAATTTAAAGGACTAATCAATGACATTATCTTATTTTACCTTGATGACATAATTTTCTATTCCAAGAATGTTGAAGATCATATCACGCATCTAAGAATTTTTTTGGAAGATGTAGAGAATTTGGGGTCTCACTTTGAACCCTAAGAACTAAATTTTCACAATTCAACAAGGAAAATTATTAGGAAATATTGTTTCGAGTGGAAGGACTGTCCATTGATCTAGCTAGTATCCATTCCATTATGTCCTTATCTCTTTCAAGTCATAAGAAGGGTCTCCAAAGTTTCTTGGGAACCATAAATTTCTTGCGGAGATTCATCCCTTAGTTTACAAAATTGGCTAAACCACTCACATCCATGTTGAAAAATAAAATTCCATTCTCATCGATGAAAGAGGGGAGGGAATGTTTTGAGGCTATAAAAATGGCCATTTCCTAAGCTTCCACACTGGTAAATCCTATTTTTGACAAAGATTTCATCCTCTATGCTTTTGCAGGTCAGGAAAGTATTTCAGGATTCTAACCCAACAAAATGATGATCTAATGGAACAACCAATTTCCTTTTTCAGTCATTCTCTCAAGGAATATGAGCTTAAATATTCCTTCATTTAAAAATAAGTCTTTGTAGTCATTTGAGATTTGAAGAAATTTAGGCACATGTTGTCCAACAACAAAGTCCACTTAATGGTCTCTCATCCTGGCATCAAAGACTTTTTGTTGAATAAAGAGATGAATGAGAAATGTGCTGGGTGGATTACAAAAGTAATGGAGTATGATGTACACATTAAAGTCACTAAGCTTGTTAGGGGAAAGGGTTTATGTCATCTATATCGTGGACATGGAGATCAAGGATACGGAAGACATTATGCTCTTGAATGCTAAGGAAGGAAATGACTAGATCGATTGGTTGACTAAGATGAAAAATTTCCTCCTCTCAGGGGTATATCCTCCAAGTATGGATAAATTTCAACGATGCACTTTCTGTCTCCAGTCCATTCCATATGCCTTGGTAGATAATGTTATTTTCCAAAAAGATTTGAACGATGCTCTTTATATCTTTGCATCAAGATAGAACAAGTGAACAATATGTTAGAGGAATTTCAAAATGGGCTATCGGAGGGCATTAATCTACATGCACAACTACTACCAAGATCACGTGAGCTGGTTATTATTTACCAAACTTGTTCAAATATGCTCATCTCTAGGTAAGGAAATGTAAAGAATGTGCTCTTTTTATAGGAAAATAGAGGCTGACAACTCTCCCTTTTCATCCCATTCAGGTAGATCAACCTTTCATTCAGTGGGGATTATATTTTATTGGAATGATCAATCCTCCTTCCAGATGATGGACATAAATGATTCCTCACCGTAAAAACTATTTCACTCACTAGATAAAAGTAGTGGCCTTGAAGGAAAGAAATGAAAAGACCATCCTTAAATTCCTAGAGAATATAATGACAAGGTTCAGTGTTCCATTTACCATCATCTCTGATAATGCAATGGATTTTCTTGGTCTAAAGTTAAGTGAGTGGGCAGTTACAAACAGGGTCTATCTCAAGACTTCATCCAATTACTATCCACAAGGAAATAGGTTGGCTGAATCTAGTAACAAGAATCTCATAAGGATCATCAAATGGACGATGGAAGCTAACAAAAGGACTGGTATATAAATTAAGACTACCTTATGGGTAGATCGAATCACACCTAAAAAGGCCATTAGAAACTCACCTTTTATGTTGGTATACAAAGGGAGGAAAAGCTACCACTCTCCTTGGAATTACCTTCTTTGGAATTGGCTCATCAACTCGAAGTTATGGAAAATGGCTCCTTAACAGTGAGGTTTTCTAAACTCATGGAATTGGAGGAAGTTTGAGAAAAGGCTATGAAAACTTTAAGCCAACATCAGGCTCAAGTTAATAAATCCTTCAACAAGAAAGATTCTAATAGGAATTTTCAAGAAGGAGACTTGGTTCTCAAATGGGACGAAGATAGAGCCAAACCAGGAAAGCATGCCAAGTTTAATGCCCTTTGGAGTGGGCCTTATATTATTACAAGTTGTAAAGAAGAAAATTCATTTCGTCTTTCCAAAATCAATGGAGAAGAATTGCCCAAACTTGCTTTTGAGATTGTTCCACCCCGTATATTTTTCATTTTCTTTTCCTTCAAGTGCTTTGTGCATTGTTTTCTTTTATTTTCCATTTCTTGTGTGTTTTTGTTTAGTTTTATTTTTAGGAATCCTTTGCCCAATTTTTTTCTTAAGGATACTAGTCTAAAAGCTTAGCAGAAAGAATTCCCTGGAGGTCGCCAAAAATGTTAATGTTTTAATCTACCTTGAGAAGCAGATGTCAAAAGTGGTCAAAAATTTTTTGAGAAAATCCTCGGTATGGGTATTCTGTAATGTAAATTGAAAATTCTCCAAGTCTTGAAATCTGAAATTTCGGACTTTGGATTTCAGATATTTTCTCTTTCGGAGTTTCGGCATGAGATTGTGTTTGTAAATTTTGTGAAGTCTCAAGTCCCGAAAGTCTCGAAATTTTAGAATTTTGGGCTTTTGGGGTTCAGAGTTTTTTACTTAGTAATTAGAAATTTTAAAAATTAGAGTTTCGAAGTCCGAAACCTTGAAAGTTTGAAATTTCAAAATTTCAGGTTTCGGAACATTTGGCCGCATTTTTTGTTAAATCCCTTTCGGACTTTTGAAGTCTGAAAGTCTGAAATTCCAAAATTTTAGACTTTGAGGCTTTTAGGTTTTAGAATTCTCTGAGTTATTTTGAGGTTTTCACTTTCAGACTTTCGAAGTCCAAAAGTTTGAAAGTATAAATTTTCAGACTTTTGGGCTTTTAGGTTTTTGAAATTTTCATTGCCAATTCATTGTTTTCATCTCCTAATCACCGAAGTTTGAAATTCTAAAATTTCAGAATTTTGGGCTTTTGGGTTTGAGAATTTCAGAGTCCTTTGTGCATTAATTTTTCACCAACCTCCATAAGGATCATATTTTATCCATTAATGTCAGTTTTCTATTTAAACTTGTTTTTTACTTGTCATTTTTACCTGACACTTTTCTCTAACATTCCATTTTCTTGTACTTTTCAACATCATTCTCGAGGTATTTTTACTTGGTTATTTTCCTTTTGGTTTAAGATCTAATTTTTTTTTTTTTTTCTTTTATTCCTCCTATGTACCTCTTGAAATGAAAAACTCATTGCAAACCATGTTTCTACTTTTTGAGTTTCCATAAGCATTTAGAGTTTTCAAAGATCTTGTTAAAGTTTTCCATTTCTCCCTCTCGGACTTTTTGGGATTTGGAGATTAGCATTATTTGGAAATTTTCTTCTTGGATTTCAAGATGTGGCAAAGTGCATCGTTGTTTTAGAGATCTTATATTTGGCATTTTGGAGGTTGCTATTTCACAAAATTTTAATTTTTAGAGATTTTCAGTGGTTGGGAACCATGTGGCTTCAGAAGTTTCAATTTCAGAAATTGAGAACTTTTGGCTTTGGAACTTTCAAATTTGGAAATTTAGAACTCTCAAATTCGGAACTTTCAATTTTAGAAATTCGGATTTCTCTGTTTTGGAGTTTTCACATTGGGATTATTGATCTGGGTTTTGAAGTGAGTAATTTTAAGGATCTTTTAACTTTAGCTTTTAATTGTAAACGTCATCGAGCTTAATGTCTACTTCCACATCAAAGGACAAAGAAAAGATGAAGTATTCATTTCTTGGAGTTACTCCTCACTCCTTCCTATCTTGACATGGGGAATATAGGGGACACCGACCTTGGAAATATTGATTTTCCATATTTCTAGGAAAGAGTAAAGGCTCCAAACAAGAAACCATAGATGCAGAACATCTACGATAGTGGGCTTGCTCTTCTTTGTCAATTTTCCCACATCCATCCATTGCACGGAGTTCATTTTATCCACAAGAGCCCACTTTGAAAAGGAATCCATGTCGAGTCAAATATGGTGATGATAACTGGTAATCCATTCGGACCCATGCATATTTGAATAACTACTCAAACTTCCTGACATTGAAGATTATGCCACAATTTTTCCAGAGTCGACAATGGAGCACTCAGACAGGAGGAGGAACAAGTATGCACAAAATTCATGATGAAAAATTATCTTGCCAAAAGTGTTTCCAAATTCCCAAAGATCATGCATCGATTAGATTTTATTTCAGAGGTCAACAACCTCATTTTTCTATTAAATAGAATTTCAAGTCTTCCTTCTGTAAAGGAATTCCAAGAATGGATGTTCTTCTACATCACTACCATTAAGAAAAATAAAGAATTTATTTGATAAGGGAGTATATCAGTAGCTCCATTTTTACCGGTTGAGAAGAGTGCTTTCCACAAAGAGCTTCTATATGACATCCTTCTTGGTTTATGTTGTCGTTGTTATGGGAGATATCTTTGGGTTGAATACTAAAGCTATTGACAAAACCTCCCAAATCTATGATTTTTATCCTCAATTCACACCTGCTTGAGTGAAGGGAGCAGGAATTTTGTAGGGTCGTGTAATGCCTTATTTGAAGTTATCCTCTACCATTTTGATAAGGAGTTATACAACCAAAGGATTTTTATGAAGCCTTCAAAAAGAAGTACGTGAGTGGGGAGCCATATATTTACTGATTCCTACATTAACTTACATTTGGGTTCCGGGGTTCATAGGTGCCCTCAAAAAATTTCAAATATGGCCAACATATAAATGGGTTCTATTAGAATTTTTTCGACAATTGTTGGATTATCATCGAATTAAAAAAACTCCATAAATCGGGAATGCATTTCCATATTTCAATAGGAAGATACACTGCCCAAATATTCATAAGGCCAAAAATGTGGATACATAAATGACCAAAGTGACCTTGTGAACCTTTCATCCGTAGACTAGTTTCGATTATTGGGAAAATTCGGTGAAACAGTCGGTCCAATTCCCATGTGCCCAGTTGGAGAATATGTGGATTCATTTTCAGGATGAACACATTGTCCAACAAAAGGATTATGAGATGTTTACCTTGGATGAGATTTATTAATTTGGTTTGATTGATGTCCTAAAGGATGTGCAAGATAATGATGAGGTTTTGGATGTGTCATAAAAATGATAATATTACCAATCAACCATTTCCATGGATTGATTGGTATGTAGAGGAATGTCACAATACAAAGGAGAGGGTGGGGCCCATTTTATAGAGAACTTACAGTTGGTTTTTACCTTGGGAATTTCACCCAAGGGAGTAGAACAACATACAAATATAGAGGCCCCACTAACTATAAACCAATCAGCACTAACAAAGGGGAAAAGGTCAACCTAAAAACACATATGACTCAAAAATATTTCATTTGTTTTGGTGGCTCATCTCTCTCCAAGGCCTCCATTTCAAAAGCTATGTCACCTACGGAGAACCTATGACATAAGTGGTTGAAGTCGGTGACTCCCTAGTATCTCAAAAGATCCATTATCTCTTCCTCCTCCTCCATTGTCACTTCCAATATCATTTCCTTCCACTTCAAAACTTTCAATTTTGGAAATTTGGAACTTTCAATTTTAGAAATTCGGACTTCTCTATTTTGGAGTTTTCACATTGGGATTCTTGGTCTAGGTTTTCAGAAGTGAGTAATTTTCAGGATCTTTCAACTTCAACTTTCAAAATTTAGAAACGTCATCAAAGCTTGATGTCTACTTCCGCATCAAAGGACAAAGAAAAGATGAAGTATTCATTTCTTGGAGTTGCTCCTCACTCCTACTTGTCTTTTGACTTGGGAATATAGGGGACACCAACCTTGGACAGATTGATTTTCTAGATTTTGGGAAAGAGTAAAGGCTCCAAATAAGAAACCATGGATGTAGGCCATCTATGACAGTGGACTTGCCCTTGCTACTAGTTTTTCCACATCCATGCATTGCCCGAGTTTGTTTTAGCCAGACAACCCACTATGACAAAGAATCCATGTCAGTGAAAGATGATGATGATGATAATGTGGTAATCCATTTGGACCTAGAAATTTTTCAAAGATCTAGTCAAACTTCCTAATGTTGACGATTACCCCACAGTTTTGTTAGAGTCGGTAGTGGAGCACTGCGAGAAGGAGGAAGAAGTATGCACAAAATTCATGATGAAAACTTATCTTGCCAAAATCATTTCCAAATTTCCAAAGAAAATACATCGATCATATTTTATTTAGGAGGTCAGTGACCTTATTGTGCTATTAAGTAGAATTTCAGGTCTTCCTTCTACAAAGGAATTCCAAGAATGGATGTTCTTGTACATCACTACCATTAAGAAAAATAAGGAATTTATCTAATGGGGGAGCATATCAGTAGCTCCATTTTTGCTACCAATTGAGCAGAGTTATTTCCATAAAGAGATTCTATATGAGATCCTTTTTGGTTTATGTTGTCGCTACTATGGGATATTTCTCTAGGTTGAATACTAAAGGTATTCACAACACCTCCCAAATCTATGATTTTTATCCTCATCTCACACTATGTGAAGGGAGTAGGCATTTTCATAGGGTCAATGATGCCTTCTTTTTGGTTATCCTCTACCATTTTGATAAGGAGTTATATAACCAAAGGATTTCGATGAAGCTTTCAAAGAAGTGCATGAGTGGGGAGCCATCTATTTATAGTTCCCTATATTCACTTACATTAGAGTTCCGAGATTCGTGGGTGCCACAAACAAATTGCCAAGATGCCCCACATATAAATGGATTCTACTAGAATTGGTCCAAAAATTGTTGGATTATCATCAAATTCAAAATAAACACCACAAATCGGGAATACATTTCCTTATTTCAATTGGCAGATACACCTGCCTAAATATTCATAAGGCCAAAAATGTGTATGCATAAATCGCCAAAGTGACCTTGCGTACCTTTCATCCATGGACTAGTTTTGATTATTGGGGTAAATTTGGTGAACAGTCATCCAAAGTGCCCACGTGCCCTAGTTGGAGGATATGTGGATTCATTTTTAGGATGAATACATCGTCCTAAAAATTGATTATAAGAGGTTGACCTTGGATGAGGTTCAACAATTATGTTTTGCCCATGTCCCAAAGGATGTGCAAGATAATGATGAGGTTTTGGATGTGGCATACAAAAATGACAATATTGCCAATAAACCATTTCCATGGATTGATTGGTATGTAGAGGAATGTTGTAATACAAAGGAGAGAGGCGGGGCCCATTGTATGAGAGAACTTATAGTTGGTGCGTTACCTTGGGAATTTCACCTAAGGGAGTAGAACAACCTACAAATATAGAGGCCCTACAAACCCTAAACCATCAACACTCATAAAGGGAAAAGATCGACCCAAAAACCCATATGACTCCAAAAATATTTCATTTGTCGTTGGTACCTCATCTCTCTCCAAAGCTTCCATTTCAGGGCTATGTCCCTGCAACACTTATGAAAAAAGTGGTTAAAGTTAGTGACTCCCATAGTATCTCACAAGATCCATCATCTCTTCCTCCTCCTCCATTGTCACTTCCAATATCAGTTCCTTCCACTTCCAAAATCATTTCCTCATTCCCATCTCCTCCTATGGCCTAGGTATTCTCATCCCTTTCAGTTCTCTTAACTGGAGTCACTATTAGGTCACCCATTTCTTCTTCACTCCCCTTAACACTTCCATTTCCCTCCATATCATTTCTTAACATCATTTTATCAACTCCTATGGTTGTCCTTATGTCCACCCCTTCCATCATTACCACTTCTACCCAAATTCCAACTAATGTTTATAGTGCTCTTGTCATAACTAATGTTTTAGGTATTGGATCTAATTTCCCATATTCATAAGTGTTGGTACCATTATTGAGTTTGCATAATGTGCCTTATTTTTCATGACCAAATGTACTCACAAACATTTCATTTTTTGGTCTCGTGGTCTGCAGTTCACATTTTCCAATTGAATGCCTTTGATATGCTCATAATGTTGTTATTCTGCCCTATTTTGAAACAAGATCCAAGTTTCCCCCATTTGTGCCCTAATATTTCATTTTTTCAGTGTGCCGTCTTTTCCATTTCCAAATCATGTAAAAACTCGAAATTGATCAAATCCTGAATTCGTGCAAGTGTTTCCCCAATCCCAAGGTCACAAATGATGTCAAGAATGATTCAGTTGGTTTAAAATGAAGAATTCTATTTTCCTGTCAAAAATTTGGTTTCTAGGGCATTCCTTGTATTTTTCACATTTTGACGGGCTCTCGGGCCGTCAAATTTATCATTCTGCAACATTTATCTTTGACGTGTGGCAGCTCTCATTGGTTAGGATGTGCGGGAAAAACATTGCTAACTTGTCATTTTGAGATTTTTGTAAAACGAAAAATTTTGAATGCACCCCACGGTGTTATAATGGTGTGCCTATGTGGCACGATATAATTGGTTGGAGGATCATTAGGTGGGGGTCACTTAGATTTTTTTCTTTCATTTTACAAAATTTCTCAAAATTCAAATTTTTCCCTAAGGCCCGCACCTAATCGAGAAGTGACACATGACACAGGGAGATGAAACAGACAGTGTGGGAGTTGGGAAAATTTTATTGTTTTTGGCTCAAAGGTTTCAAGGGAAAATTTTGACTCAAAGGCCCGCCTCCAATAAGAAATGTACACGTGTCCAAGAAAGTTAGCATGGAGGAGCGGAGTTTGTGAAATTTTTGAAGCTTTTAACTACAAAATGTTAAAGTTAACATTCGGCCCGAAAGCCCGCATCGAATAGGAAAGTGACACGTGTGCAGGGGATGAAATGAAGGGGTGGAAGTTTTAAATTTTTTTAAGTTTCTAACTTCAAAATGCCAAAATAATATTTTTGCCCAAAGGCCCATGACCAGTAGGAGGGAGACACGTGTCTGGGAGGAGAAATGGGAATGAGGGCCGAAGAAAACTTCTTTGAAATTCTCCCCTTGGTATAAAAGGTAAAAAATGAAGAATAGGCCCACGTCAAATGAAAGTAGGACACATGTCCCGGATTTGGCAGGAGAAATGGAGCGTGTGAGAGAAAATGGAAAAATTTACAAATTTGGTAAAAAATCTCAAGGTGAAAAATAAACCCGCGGAAAATTTGGAGGGTCACTCCACATCCAATAGGACAGAGACATGTGGCACATTTCAAAAGGTAAAAAGGAAAGCTCGGGCCCGCATGAAGTTTTGATGCTCGTGGAGGAATGAAGGAAAGAAGGAGGGTCAGCTCCGCAACGAATGGGAGACCACCACGTGGCAGAAATGGTAGCGGGTGTTCGGGCGTGGAGAATTTTGAGAAAATTTTCCTTTTCTCAAAAGTGGCAAAACTCATCAAATCGGCCCACGGTTTTGGTAGGGCCCACAGGAGGACACATGGCGCATCTAGAGGGCAAGTGGGGAAAATTTTCAAAATTTTCCGAGGTCAGAAAAGGTTCAAAAGGCATTTTAAGGTTGGAGGCTCGATCCAATGGTAGCTGGACATGTGTCCACTTTATCCAAAAGTCAAAGAAGATATTTCTTAGTCTACATGACGAATCTCATCTAGACACGTGGATGGCGCAAATTTAAAGTTGATTTCTAATCAAGCGGTTGTTGAGTGTTGTCATTTTTAGTGCCATGGAAGCTCCAAGAAGTGTGGAATCATCATTTTTGCACCAAATCACATGAAATTTTATATGATTTCACATCCCCTTGGCCTTATGACTACAATGACACCATTCTTTTGAGATAATTTGGTGTCATGTAGTGTTTTTCATGAAATATTTTTCTCAGCCCATGAAAAACATGTGAAAGGTAAAAAATGAAATGTTGTAGAGTTAAAATGATGAAGTAAAAGGTGAAAAATGATTGCAAATACATGCTGGCATGGTGGAATGCCCAAAATGTGACCTTGGGATGGATAAGGATCCGATTTCAAGAAATATTTTAAAAAATTTGTGCATCTCTGGCATTTGCCTAGCTGTTTTATAGTTTTATATCATTTTTCATCAAATGGCTAGGGTTTTGTAACAAATTTGATCCCTTTGGCATATTATTTTCCCGGGATGCAAAGATCCAAGTTGGAAGAGGGTATATGATGTAATTTGGAGGCATTTTAAAAGTCTGTTGAGAATTTTGGAGGAAGAGAGAAGAATTTTCATGTGAAAAATTGGAAGAAGTCCATTTCTTTTTGGAGAGACTACTTGAGAGCCATTTTGGTTCATGTTTGCATCAAATGTTCATCATGTTGAGTTGGTTTCAGTTGTAAATCCATCAACAAGCTTTGAGATTGTTTAAATAACATTCCCTTGCTGATACATTTGATCAAATTCTTGGATTAACTGGTTTTATCTCTTGACAAAGCTTGTATACACTTATATTTCATTATGTTTTCAATTTGTGTTTCATGCTCATGTTACAATCTTGTGTTTAGGATCTCTCTGATCATACAGGGTCTCATTTCTGGTTGATGGTTTAATGGAATTTGTAATCTTGTATTCAGAAGAGCTTTCATCTGATAGAAGATAAATAGATTTAAAATCATCTTACTGTCCTTGATTAATGAGACTGTCTGTAAACCTTTGGGTGCACCTTAGGTCATGATTAAATAGGGATTCCTAGATGCTTCATTGGTATTTTCTTCAAGCCTTTGTGGCAGGTTATCAAAGTTTGTATGGAATAGTGCAGATTTGGGCATCCATGTGTGCACACATCCTGGTTGAAAGAGCACTTCAGATTCATTGAAACATCTCTATTGTTTAGGTGTTGTAATTCATTTGCAAAGTTTCCCAAAGAAGGTGATGACTCCTAACTACTCTTGTCCCAACATCTCTCATCATAATTTAATTTTAAACTAACTCATCCTACCTACAATACCCCTACATTTGCATTGTGTGTCCACAAAAGAATTCAATCCTTTCACTAAAATGCACAAAGTTGATCAGGGTTTTATCATGTCTTTAGCAACTCTAGCTTTGTTTTGAGAACATTTCCTTCATTTAGTAGTGATAAATCCTTTGAGTTTAGATAATGGATACTTGAATATTTTTCATAAAGCCTCTTCCATATTATATGCAAAACACAAGGACATCTCCATCTCCTTACCATATAGGGGCTGCAATACAGGTTCTCTTGCCTTGGTTGATAGGCACAACCTAAAATAGTGAGGGTTAGATCAAAACCCTCTTGAAGGTGCTATCCACTCCCTCAATTATTGAATGCAAACAAGTAGATAGGTGTGCTTCCCCGGCTATAAATGACATACAAAACATCTATCTATCCTTGAGTGTCTTGTGAAAATTCATGATGTTGTTCAAGTTGTGAAGGAGATTAAATCTGGATACCAACACCCAAGTGGTGCCATTGCGAGGACTTCTTGGAATTTCTTGGTGGTTTTGAAGTATTTGAAAGGTTTGAGAATTTGTGTGATTAAGTATTTGAGCTATTACATTCTTGAGACATCATTTCATACTTCAAATCTGCATGTTTTGGGTAAAAAGGATTTCAAACTCAGCTTGCTCTTATCATTTACCAGCAGTTTATATGATTTGGATGTACTGTTCTTGGTTGAATTAAGAAGAAGAAGATCTGATTTGTAAACCCTTGCAAAGTTTTTATAGCATACATTTGATAGAATATTTTAGTGCTTTCTTACACAACTAAGGTGGAAATCCTTAGTGGTGACTCCATGCTATTTGGTTCTTGAAATACCAGTTGTCTTACACATTTCTGTCATTTGAAACTTGTTGTTTAAATCTATCAAGCTGGAGGGAAGGAGATCCCTCTTCATCAAGGACTCTTCTAAGAAGTTTCTCACCAAATCAAGAAGCTCAGAACTAGAGGGAAGAAGAGTGTGGAAAGTGGTTGGTGATTTGGTTGTAAGAAAAGAAATCCCCATAGTTGAATTTGAAGGAGAGCAACCTGTTATTGAAGATTATAATTCTTCTTCAAGTAGGTCTAATTCAGGCAATCTTCTTTCTAATTTTCATTCTCCATCAAGTGAGGGACCTTCTTGTGTATTTAAAAAACCTATTCCTAGATCTACTCCCATGGTTTCTAAGTTTTCTAAAGTTTATCAAGAGAGAGAGCCTTTGGGGGGTTGTCATTTTAGAGATCATTCATCTATTCCAATCAGACCCATTACTACTCCTCATCAACTTGTTTCACCTCCAAGATCACCCCCACCAAACAATATGGCTCAACCTAGACCTCTATTTTTTGTTAACACCTTTGGTCCTATAGATTTTGGAGGAATGGATGGTTATCCAAATGCTGTCCCACAAGATGTGAGAAATAGGTTACCAAAATTCCAAGGTAACAATGCCATAACTAGAGATCAGCATCTCAAACTCTTTGTTAACATGATGGAAGATTTTGAAATAGAATTTGAGGATGTGTATATTAATTTGTTTATCCATACACTTGAGGAAGATGCAAGAGATTGGTATAAAGCTCTACCTGATAACTCTATTGATTCATGGACTGAGATGAGTAATGCATTCAGATTACAATATGGAGATAAAACAGATCCAAGGTTCCTTCTATCCGAGTTTGAGAATATCAAGAAGAACCCTAATGAGACCATTCATGACTTTAATACAAGATTTAATAAAACATTGAGAAGGCTTCCTATCATTTTGAGGCCTTGTGATGAGTCTTGCTTGATCAAATACGCAGATGCATTTGATAAAAAGGCAGCCTATTACTTGAGAGACAAAAATCCTACAAACTTGAGACAAGCTTTCACCATGGCACTTAAAATTGAAAATAATATCAAGGCTGTTGGTAAACCACTTAAGAGGGATGGTGTGAAGCTGATAAACCCTGAGAAGCCTCAAGCTAGCAAGGGTGCTGATTTAGAAGATGTTGTCAAGACTTTGGTAGGGGCTGTTAAAGAAATTTCTTACAAGTTAGCCCGAGCTGAGAAAGGAATTGGGAAAAGTTCACAAGGACAGCAAATAACTCAAAACCATGATAGATTTTGCAATCATCCTAGGGGTGATCAAAGACAAGATGATAGAGGTAAAGGTCATGTTGGATCTGCAAGTAGACAACCCCAAGCACATGAAAATAGAGTGGTGCCTGACCCTCTGACTGCAAGAGTTGTTGTTGTTCAAGAAATTGCTGATATGGATTGGTGTGACAGATGTTTTCTTCCTCATCCACCATGTGAAATAGACCAGCAAGATGTTGTTTATGATAATGAGAATGAAATGGATGATAATATTTGTATGATGGGCAGCTCTTCAAGCTCACAATAAGCAACAACATCAACATATGTGATAAGTGCAAGGACTGCTGCAACCTTTTGGGATTGCATAAAGAGGGTACCATTTCTTTCTCTTCCTCAAGTTCATGATGTAGATTTAGTTCAATATTTTGAAATTCCTAATAATGACTTTGAATATCTAAGGGCTTTAATGATCAAGAAGTATGATGGTGGTATTCCTTTGAAGGAAGATAGACAATTGTTAATGAATGTTGTGGTTGGTCAAGAAAAGGAGTACAATACTAGAAGTAAAGTTGTTAGGGGAGCTGGTCCTCAAGCCAAACCAAAGACACCCTTGCTCACAATTATTCCCAAAGATAATCCTAGAAGAGAAACAATTGCCAAGAACCCTGTTGTCCCATGTAAAAATATCAGTCCTCTTCATGCCCAGGCTGCCAAGAATACTTCTCCATTTGATGAACCTTCTTGTTTCCCTTCCAATGTTGTTTTGCCAAAGAATGTTCCATATGATATAGCCCAGGTATTGAGCCAAATTAAAGTGAGTGTTCCCATCATTGAGTTTCTTAGAATTCTGAGCACAAGAAAAGAGCTTTTGAATACTTGGGATTGAAAGAAGAAAAGGTTACCCCAAGCAGAAATGTAAATGTTGTTGAGAATCCTCTTCAAAGCATTGTTGGCCTTGAAACACCACCACCAATGGAAGATCTTGGAGAGGCACCTAAAGTATATTTGGGGACATCCTTGGTTGATTCCAATTGAATGTTGATCCATTCTTCACAACTTTTCTCATAAAAGGTAGGTTGCTTCACAATTGCATGTTTGATTCCGGTGCATCATGTAATGTCATGCCTCTAGAAGTCATGAATGAGTTGGATATCAAAGTGACAGCAGCATATGGGAAGTGTACAGCCATGGATTCAAGGGAAGTGCCGGTTGTTGGTTGTGTGAAGGGGTTAGTAGTGCAACTTGCAGCCTATCCGGATAAGAATTTAAAACTTGATGTTGTAATTGTTGACTACCTTGCCAAATGGGGTATGCTTTTGTCAAGAAAATGGGCTGCAAGTGTTGGTGGTAGTGTTCAAATGGACATGTATTTTTCCACCATTCCCATTGAGGGCAGCCTTGTCAAACTCTATGGTGAAAAGAAGATGTTACACTTGATTGAAGATCCCAACAATGCTTCTTATGAAGTGTTGTTTGCTGATGTAGATGTTGACAACTTCATTGGTTTTACTGATGGAAAAGAGAATAAGATGGATAAATTAGAGTGCCTTGGTATGGTAGGTTCTCCATGGACATTACTATTTGATGGATCTTGCTCCAAATTTGGCAATGGTGTTGGTATAGTGTTGGTTTCTCCTAGTTTAGAAAAGTTTCCTTTTTCCTTCAAGCTTAATTTTGAGTGCACTAACAACATTGCTGAGTATGAGGCATTATTATTGGGATTAAGGATTGCATGGAAATATGGAGTGAAGGATATTGTTGCCAAGGGGGATTCAGAGTTGGTTGTCAAGAAAGTAAGAAAGTTGTATGCTACAAAAATCAGCATATGAAACAATATAAGCATGTTGTTTGGGACTTGATTGAAATGTTTGATTCCTTTAACATTGTTTACCATGATAGAAGTCTTAATGCTGCTGCTGATAAGCTGGTTGTCCTTGGTTCTAGATTCAACAATTACACCATTTCACCTTTTTGTGAATATGATATTGAGGTTCTAACAAGGCCAGTTGTCCCGGATAATGTGAAACATTGGCAAATTTTTGATGATGATGCACAAGTGTTGAGATTCTTACAATGCAAAGGAGAGTTTTATGGTCAGAATATTGATTGGGAACCAATGGTGTGCATGAATGAAGGTAGAGAAATTTTTTTTGACAAGGATATTATACAATTGAAAACAAATACCATTCCTAAAGGTCTTGTTGCACTTGAATCCAACTTTAGCAATGTTGATTGTATCATTAATAGAAAGATGTCTACTTCAAGGGATGTGGAAGAGCACAACTTGGGAACTAAAGACAAACCAAGGAAGATCTGGTTGGGCAGCCATCTCAACAAAGAAGAGAAATAGTCCTATGCCCAACTTTTAAAGAAATATCAAGACTTGCCTTGCTTGGTCTTATTCAGAGCTGAAGGCATATAGAGAAGATTTATTTCAGCATGAGATCCCTCTTGAGGCCAAAACCAAGCCATTTAGACAAAAACAAAGGCCTATTAACCCACTTCTTTCCATGAAAATGCAAGAAGAGTTGAAGAAATTGAGAGATGGTGGCATTATTCAGCCTACTAGATACTCTTCTTGGGTTGCCAACCTTGTGCCAGTTAGAAAGAAGAACAGAGATATCAGACTTTGTGTGGATTTTAGGAATCTAAACAAAGCATCTATGAAGGACAACTATCCTTTGCCAAACATGGAGAATATGTTGCAGATCTTGTGTTACAGGGTCAGAAATGCTTTCTACTTTGGATGGTTTCTCTCAGGATACAATCAAGTAGTTGTCAAAGAATAAAAAGACTTAAGACAACCTTCACTAATCCTTGGGGACTTATGTTTTTGTAAAGATTCCTTTTGGATTGATGAATTCTGGTTCTACTTTTAGATGGAAATGGATGTTGCCTTTGCTGGTTATATCAATGAGTTTATCATAGTTTACAAAGATGATGTGACCATGGAAAGTGAGCGGACCCATTTGCAACACCTAGAGAAGATGTTGATCAGATGTAGAGAGTATGGCATTTCACTTAATCCAAAGAAGTGTCATTTTGGTGTGCCAAAGGCCAAGCTGTTGGGGCATATTGTGTCCAAAGAAGGTGTTATGATAGACCCTAAGAGAGTGGAAGCAATCAGCAAAGTGCCTATTCCAAGAACCAAGAAGGGTATTCAATCTTTCTTTGGCCAAATCAATTTCATTAGAAGGTTTGTCTCCAATTTTGCTGAGTTAACTCTTCCAATCACAAGCATGCTAAGAAAGGATCAAGTTATTAAGTGGGAAAAGGCTGCCATCCAAGCTTTTGAAGGAATAAAGGATGCTTTGAGTTTGGATAATGGATACTTGACTCAAGCATGCACCTATTTTGGCAGCTCAAAACTATAAGATGCCTTTCCAAATCTTATCTTTTGCATCTGAATTTACTATTGCTTCAGTTTTGTTACAAAAGGATGAGAATGGAGATGAGAGACCTATTGCTTTCTTTAGCAAGGCTTTACAAGAAGTTAAACTAAAGTAAACAATTATGGAGAAACAAACATTTGCATTGGTAAAAGCAACAAAGATTTTCAGGCCCTACATTTTGAGTTCAAAGGTTGTTGCTTATGTTCCTCATACAATGGTTAAAGATATCTTATCTGACATGGAGATATCAAGCAAGAGATGTAGATGGGTTAAAAAATTACAAGAGTATGATATGGATATCCAAACTACAAAGCTGGTAAGAGGTTTGGGTCTTGCCAAGCTCATGGCTGAGAGTAATTTGCAAAATGTAGAAGTGAATCAGCTAGAGGAAGGAAGGGCAGACCTTCTTGACAAATTGATGAATTCTGAATGGTACAAGGATGTGATCTTCTACCTCAAGCACCTATGCTATCCTAGTCACTTGAATAAAAATCATAAAAGAGCCCTTAAGCTGGCTTCTCAAAAATATATCATAACATACCTTAGGTGGCTTGGAAGAACCTTGACGGTGTCATTTTTGAAATGCATAATCGAAGATGAATCTCGAGTTGATTGTTGATTTCCATGAGGGAGTTTGTGGAGGAAATTTTTCGGGAGAGTGATGAAAGACATAAGATTTTAAGAGTTGGTTATTGGTGGCCAACTCTTTTCAAATATGCAAATCAACATTGGAAGCTAGTTCCATTTTTGATTGTGATAGTCATCAATGCTTCTAAGAAAGGAAGAAGATTGAAAAGCTTCAGTGCTCCCTTCCTTATAGCCCTGTATCAATTGAAGCTCCTTTCAAACAATGGGGAATGGATTTTATTGGTGAGATTTCAGATCCTTCTAGTGCTGGTTACAAATGGATCCTTGTAATCGATTATTTTTACAAAATGGGTTGAGGCAATTCCATCTAGAAAGGCAACACACCAAGTGGTAATGGATTTCTTACTAAATCATATCATATGTAGGTTTGGGGTTCTAGTTAAGATTGTATTTGATAATGCTATGTGTTTTAGAGCCAAGCCTTAGATGGCAATGTGCAATGAATATGGGATAAATTGAATTATTCTTCAAAATACAATGCACAAGGTAATGGACAAGTTGAATCAAGTAAAAAGAACTTGCTCAAGATAATTAGGAGAACGACTTGGAAATCAACAAGAAGAAGTGGGGAGATGGGTGAAATTTGTAGTATGATATGAATAACTCCAAAAAGAGCAACTCGTAAAAGTCCATTTTCCCTCATTCACCGCCACTTTTCAAACATTGCCCTCCCATGAATCCCATCCCACCTCCTCCTCCACACCCCCACCTACCCATACTGCTCCCACTCCACCCCTGCCAAAAAGAAAGCATGATGATGTGGGCTCCAGTAAGAAAAACAAGAGCCTAAAAACTAGAATCCCTACCTCCCAACGTGTCCTTAGGAACCACAAGGACTTAGAACTTGCTAAAAGCATCTTGAAATATCATGCAAGCTGTGAGTTGAAGCTGATTTCCAAGGAGAATGATTTGCTGGAGAAGGTTGATAGATTGGAGAAGGAGATTCAAGAGCTCAAAGGGGCTCTTAAGAACATGGAGAAAGCCAAAGGTAAAAGGATCTTGCAAGGTGAGGAGGAAGATGGGGTCATTGATGAAGTCTTCAAGAAGTTGCAGTCCCTTGATGGCAGATTGGGGAATGCCAAAAGTTGTAATGACTATATTTTTCTGCCCTAAAAAGCATCTATAACTTCATTAAATAGCACGTCCAAAGTGTTTGCAGCTTAAGTGGAATCAATGAAGATATATGGGGCCCTAAAGAAAATAGGGACATTGCAGATCTTCAAGCGGACATGAAGGACCCTCTCAAGCCACAGCCATTGCATTTTTCATGGGTTGAGGCAATCAGGCCAAGATTGAAGAGCCCTCACCAAGTGGATGATGGGTTTTTTTTGGTTTGTGATCATATCATCGGGTGGTTCTAGAGCTGTTTTTGATGGATCTCTGATCTGCTTCTGTTTTGGTTTCTTTTTGAAGCCTTTTGTCTCCTTTGCTTTGAATATGGACATTTAGATCCACTCTTCACCTTTATTGTAATACAAGGTAATGGGAGCCTTAAATCAAGTGACTATTTTGCCCTTCTTAGAAGGAACTGCTTTTCTCACGAAGAATTATGGCTTTTGAGCCCTTTTTTACGCAGGTATAGTCCCTTAAAACTATTTTCCAAAAAGAAAAAAAAGTCCATTTGAATTGGTGTATGGAACTCAGGATTTTCTGCCATTACACCTATAATTATCCACTTTTCAGTTTTCCCAACAGTTGGAAGATCAAGAACATGGCCCATATGAATCAAGAATCAATCAGATCATTGAGTTGGATGAAGAAAGGAGAGCTTCTCATCAAAGGCATGTCAGTTTAGGGAGAAATTGAAGAAGTTGTTTGATAAGAAGGTCACCCCTAGAGCTTTAGTGTTGGAGATCTAGTTTTGTTGTGGGATAGTAGGCATGAAGACAAGGGCAAGCATGGCAAGTTTGATGCTCTATGGATGGGCCCTTATGCCATTGATATCAAGATTGGAGAAAATACATTTTTTCTCAAGGATTTGGATGGGGATTTCATTGGAGCTGCCTATTAATGGTATACATTTAAAACATTTCTTGGATTAAATCCCCATGTGAGGTATGCACAAGTTGTACATTTTGTATAGCCCTTGTTTTTGTTTTGTCTTTTCCTTATTCTTGCTATTGTTGGCTCGTGGTTTGCCCTTTTGTCCTTGGAAACCATTGTTGGTGTGGTTTTTCTCAGTTTGTTTTTTGTGAAAATTCTTATTTTGGGCTGCTCTGCATGTTTTGACTCCTTTCCCAATGGATTTTTGGCACTTGGTCTACGTTGTGATCTTGTGGCACTCGCTGGGAGTGCCCATCCCCAAGTAGGAGCCAATGTTGGTCCCATTATTGAGTTTACATAATGTGCCTTATTTTTCATGACCAAATGTACTCACAAACGTTTCATTTTTTGGTCTCGTGGTCTGCAGTTCGCATTTTCCAATTGAATGCCTTTGATATGCTCATAATGTTGTTATTCTACCCTATTTTGAAACAAGATCCAAGTTTCCCCCATTTGTGCCCTAATATTTCATTTTTTCGAGATGTGTCATCTTTTCCATTGCCAAATCGTGTAAAAACTCAAAATTGATCAAATCCTGAATTCATGCAAGTGTTTCCCCAATCCCAAGGTCATAAATGATGTCAAAAATGATTTAGTTGGTTTAAAATGAAGAATTCTGCTTTCCCTGTCAAAAAAATTGGTTTCTAGGGCATTCCCTGTATTTTTCACGTTTTGATGGGCTCTCGGGCCATCAAATTTATCATTACAACATTTATGCTGACGTGGCAGGCTCTCATTGGCCAGGATATGTGGGAAAAACATTGCTAATTGTCATTTTTGAGTTTTTTGCAAAAGGGAAAATTTTGAACGTGGCCCCATGAGTGTTATAATGGTGTGCCTATTACGTGGCACGATATAATTTATTGGAGGATCATTAGGTGGCGGGTTGCACTTAGATTTTTTGCTTTCATTTTGCAAAAATTCTCAAATCAAATTTTTCCCGAAGGCCCGCACCCAATGGGGAAGCGACATGTGGCACAGGAGATGAAAGCATGGAGAGATGGGAGTTGGGAAAATTTTATTGTTTTTGGCTCAAAGGTTTCAAGGGAAAATTTTGACTCAAAGGCCCGCCTCCAATAAGAAATGTACACGTGTCCAAGAAAGTTAGCATGGAGGAGCAGAGTTTGTGAAATTTTGAAGCTTTTAACTACAAAATGTTAAAGTTAACATTTAGCCTGAAATCCCAGATTGAATAGGAAAGTGACACGTGTGCGGGGGGATTAAATGAAGGAAAAATTTCGAATGGCGGAAGTTTTAAAAAAATTTAAGTTTTTAACTTTAAAATGTTAAAATTAATTTTTTTGCATGGGAAGGCCCATGACTAGTAGGAGGGAGACACGTGTCTGGGAGGAGAAATGGGAATGAGGGCCAAAGAAAACTTTCTAAAATTCTCCCTTGGTATAAAAGGTAAAAAATGAAGAATAGGATTTGTGCTCAAATGAAAGTAGGACATGTGTCCCAGATTTGGCAGAGAAATGGAGTGCATGGAAAAAATGGAAAAATTTACAAATTTGGCGAAAAATCTCAAGGAGAAAAATAAACCCGTGGAAAATTTGGAGGGTTGGCTCCACATCTAATAGGATAGAGACACATGACACATTTCAAAAGGTAAAAAGGAAAGCTCGGGCCCGCATGAAATTTTGATGCTCATGGAGGAATGAAGGAAAGTAGGAGGGGTCAGCTCCGCAGTGAATGGGAGACCACCACGTGGCAGAAATGGCAGCGGGTGTTCATGGGCATGGAGAATTTTGAGAAAATTTTCCTTTTCTCAAAAGTGGCAAAACTCATCAAATCAGCCTGTGGTTTTGGTAGGGCCCACGGGAGAACACGTGGCGCATCTAGAGGGCAAGCGGGGAAAATTTTCAAAATTTTCCCAAGGTCAAAAAAGGTGCAAAAGGCATTTTAAGGTTGGAGGCTCGATCCAATGGTAGTTGGACACATGTCCACTTTATCCAAAAGTAAAAGAAGATATTTCTTAGTCTACATGATGAATCTCATCCGACACGTGGACAAAGAAATTTAAAGTTGATTTTAATCAATGGTTACTGTGTAATTTCATTTTTGGGTGCCATGGAAGCTCCAAGAAGTGTGGAATCATCATTTTGCACCAAATCACATGAAATTTTATATGATTTCACATCCCTTGGCCTTCTGAGTGTAATGGACACCATTCTTTTGAGCTAATTCGGTGCCTTGTAGTGTTTTTCATGGAATATTTTCCTCAGCCCGTGAAAAACATGTGAAAGGTAAAAAATGAAAAGTTGCAGAGTTAAAATGATGAAGTAAAAGGTGAAAAATGATTACAAATGCATGTTGGCATGGTGGAATGCCAAAAACATGACCCTGGGATGGATAAGGATCCAAGTTCATGCAATATTTTAAAATATTTGTGCATCTCTGGCATTTGGCGAGTTGTTTTATAGTTTTATATCATTTTTCATCAAATGGATAGGGTTTTGTAACAAATTTGATCCCTTTGGCATATTATTTGCTTGGGATGCAAGGATCCAAGCTAGCAGAGGGTATATGATGTAATTTGGAGGCATTTTAGAAGTATGTTGGGAATTTTGGAGGAAGAGAGAAGAATTTTCATGTGAAAAATTGGAAGAAGTCCATTTCTTTTTTGGAGAGACTGCCTGAGATCCATTTTGGTTCCTGTTTGCATCAAATGTTCATCATGTTGAGTTGGTTTCAACTATAAAGCCATCAAAAAGCTTTGATATTGTTTAAATAACATTCCCTTGCTGATACATTTGATCAAATTCTTGGATTAACTAGTTTTATCTCTTGACAAAGCTTGCATACACTTATATTTCAGTATGTTTTCAATTTGTGTTTCATGCTCATGTTGCAATCTTGTGTTTAGGATCTCTCTGATCATACAGGGTCTCATTTCTAGTTGATGGTTTAATGGAATTTGTAATCTTGTATTCAGAAGAGCTTTCATCTGATAGAAGATAAACAAATTTAAAATCATCTTACTATCCTTGATTAATGAGACTGTCTATAAACCTTTGGGTGCACCTTAGGTCATGATTAAATAGGGATTCTTGGATGCTTCATTGGTATTTTCTTCAAGCCTTTGTGGTAGGTTATCAAATTTTGTATGGAATAGTGTAGATTTGGGCATCCATGTGTGCACACATCCTGGTTGAAAGAGCACTTCAGATTCATTGAAACATCTCTATTGTTTAGGTGTTGTAATTCATTTGCAAAGTTTCCCAAAGAAGGTGATGAATCCTAACTACTCTTGTCCCAACATCTCTCATCATAATTTCATTTTAAACTAACTCATCCTACCTACAATACCCCTGCATTTGCATTGTGTGTCCACAAAAGAATTCAATCCTTTCACTAAAATGCACAAAGTTGATCAGGGTTTTATCATGTCTTTAGCAGCTCTAGCTTTGTTTTGAGAACATTTCCATCATTTAGTAGTGACAAATCCTTTGATTTTGGATAATGGATACTTGATCATGTTTTCACAAAGCCTCTTCCATATTATATGCAAAACATAAGGACATCTCCATCTCCTTACCATATAGGGGCTGCAATACAGGTTCTCTTGCCTTGGTTGATAGGCACAACCTAAAATAGTGAGGGTTAGATCAAAACCCTCTTGAAGGTGCTATCCACTCCCTCAATTCTTGAATGAAAACAAGTAGATAGGTGTGCTTCCCCAGCTACAAATGACATACAAAACATCTATCTATCCTTGAGTGTCTTGTGAAAAGTCATTATGATGTTCAAGTTGGAGATTAAATCGGATACCAACAATAAGCATTTGCCATTCTTGAATGGTTTTTTAGACAAACTCCAAAGTAGAAGAAGAAGGTACCTCTAAGAGATTTCATAGATCTTAGTATATTGGAAAATATGCACAAAAGATAGGCCAAGAGGTTAAGAACTATTTCAAGTCGCGGTGAATCCATCTAGGGAGTGAATTGTAGAGGTTGCTACTCTGTTAAGGGAAAAACTAAGGAAACAATTACTACGGAAGATTATCGGATCTCTAGATTTTCACTAGGAAAAGCTACTCATGAAGGAGCCAAACAAGATGTGCACACACTACTCAAAGAAGTCTCATCTAATATGGTCATAGCAATTTTTTCTACCATCGACATCATTTCTTATCATGAGCTCGAGAATCTAGGACAAAAAGGGAGATCATTAAATGGATGGATAGAATGCATACTATAGGAAGCTAATCCCTTAATCAAGGAGGTTATCAAAATATATAATGATCTATAGGTTGGGAAGGCTGTTATTTACAAAATGGATGAGGCCTTTTCTAAAGATAATAATAATCTGAATTTAAATTTGGCAACATGGAGTGAGATCAGAGAAGAAGACCCCAATTTTCTCCTTCAAGAAGAGGTGATCGATGATACCTCAAAGTTATTTGAAGATCAAAAGGAAATGGAATTTTGGTGCCAAGTGTTGTAAGATTTTATTAAGAAGTTGGAAGATAAATGAGTAGAAATCACGGAGGCCCTTAATGACATCACGAAAGAGTTTGACATTGAAAATTGTAAATTCTTCAACGAAAAAATCGATACTCTTCCTAAACATCACATTAAGGAAAATTTCAAGGATTTGGTGAAGCACGATGATGAGGTCACCAACACTTTCCTTGATGACTCCATTGACTGATTAGTATTGTGCCAAAATTTCAGCGGGGAGGCTAAAGAAAGTTGTGAATAAAACTTCAAAGAGTTCCAAACAAGATCACGATGGAGATCGATATGGAGGACGTAGTGAATAACTATGCATGTGGTTCTAGAGATGAATAAAATTTAGGAATCAACAAGCACTTCATTGAGTATCAACATTGAATGGAAATGTGGGAAGGAGAATAACAAAAACTTGTAGGAGAGGAAAGTGTAGCTTAACGAAGCCAAAGCTGAGTGGCCATGAATGGTGAGATCCAAGCTCTGGATCGGTCAAATTTACAAGGTTGACTAAGTCAAACCCTTACAACAAATTTACTATTTTCATGGGAGCATGTTCCCTTAATTTAATGACATTTCTAATTTTTAGAAAAATGTTAGTTAAAGGCCCAGCTGTAATGGCTCATCATAAAAACTTATAAATAGTTGAATGCTTCAAGATAGGAGGATATAGATCATTTTTTGGTGATAAGTTGCTCTTCAAGCTTGGAAGAGTGCTTCAGAGATTTCCAAAAACCTTTTATTTATATTTAGAGTTATACCTTACTATTGGAAATATAATTTATTGTGTTAGATGGTTAATCAATCCTTACTTTGTGGATGTATGATTCCTTAGTGTGAGTGGTTAGCTTACCTTTATTTCAGGTTATCTATTTCTTGTTGTGCAGGAGTAATGCAATTATATTTTATTTCAGTTCTGAAAATCTTATTTTCCTTCTGTTTTAAGTTATGTTATCATCATCCATACTTACAGAAATAGATATTTGACATGTGCATGTGTTATTTCCTCATGATAAATTAATTGTGTGTTGAATCAAATTTGATCTATCCTTTATGTATGCTCAAGTTTAACGAAGGAACATATGCCCTAGTTTGTGGTATTTTTTGTATCCTTTCCAAGTTGCAATAGGTGAAGGTGGCCAATGATACAAGCATCCTATCCACATTAACCCTTCTAGATATTAAACATCCCTCTATTTGGTGCATCACCACCCTTAGTATATTTTCATTTCGCAAAATATATTTCCTTAAAACTCATGAAGATGTTAGCCTAGGATTAGATGGTCATTTTATTACACTAGGAGTAGTACAACACTTAGTTTAGGAAGAGGAAGCCATCCTTCTCTGGAGGTTCACCTCGAGCCCAAGTCCCATAGCTTGAGAGGTGATCCCACATGTCCCAATCACATTGAACATCCTAACAATATTTTGGCCATTTTTAGGGTGCAGTGATTTGGTGACAACACCGATCTATGGGGAAAATATCCTTAGTGTGGCCTTCCACTTCACAATTTGTGCATTAATCCCTTTGCACGTCTCATGTGTTGAATTTGTTGATAGCTTCTCCAACTATTTCTCCGTAGCTATGAATCGTGCTTCAAAAATGGGCTCATTCCAATGTATATACTTTCAATTGTCTCAAGTGCATAAAGATTTTTTAACTTCTTCACACGGATCGAGTGTACATCTTATGTCATACTACCCTTCTAGAATGTAATCGGACCTCCAACGAACCATTCCACATGATGGCTTGCATTAGTATCATAAGAAAACTTAGATAAAAGCATTTTTAAATGGGCATCATAATCCCTAAAACTCTTAGTAGTGCCTTGATTAATATCCTTGAGTGCACTTATACTCTTCTTCTCAAACTTAGGGATGTGAAAATATATAAGGAAAACATCTTTTACTACCGCATAATCTATGCAAGTCGATCAGGTCAAATTTTTTTGTACCAGCTTTTTGTGTTCCCTTGTAACGTAGTGGAAAATTGACTTTCCCTGCTCTCGAAGCCACGATTCCTTTCTCCCACCATAGTATTTCACACATGTGCACATGTTAAGCAAAGCATCTTCTATGCCCCTATATTCATGAAGACAAAGAGACACTCCATATAAATATTCTAGGATTTTTGCGAGACCTTTCCCAACTAATCCAGAGAACCTCCTATGTTTCCTCTACCTCAAGAACCATCAGATCCACCGGAACTAGGACCACCTATCCCTCTTGATCCTCCACATGTAGCTGAAGATAGACTAGAGGATGTACTTCCATGTGTTCCAAAACTAGTACTAAACTATACACCTACAATCGGTGAAGTGTTACTACTCCCAAAAGTGAGTCCAAAATTTTGTGCAACTGAATTCTATATGGATGACGCACCTGAAAATACACCTCCAAATACAAATGAAGATGTTTTCCTGCAATCGATGTGCTTCTTATATGACTTAGTATTTATCTCCCATTGCCTAAATTAGCTTCCTTACTATCTGTCATACTAGATACTAGAAAACCAAGTACAAAGGTGAGGTCATCGGGTAGATTCGGATGTGTAGTGACGGTCCAAGTTGTCTCTATTATTGTGCTTCTACTTGAGGCCGAGGAGGGTTCCCCTGTTATGCATTCCCAAATGGGGAGTTCCTAATGCTCCAAATCCATGCCTTCGTATGAGCTGAAAATCCTTTCGCAACTCATCTCTCTCCTCAACGTCATTTTGTTCACAACATCCCCTACCGCTTCTCTATCTCCTCTCACTTGCCTCATTATACTTAAGTCATATTTCTTCTATTTGCCTTTCGTGCGTTAGGTCTACCATCTTTCACCAAACATTCTCCTACCCCGCGCGTGGTGGATTTTAGTTATTCATTGGTTTACTTTCCAAGTTTAGGGTTCTTGTTAAGATTTTTATTACTAGTGGAATGCCTTACAAGTAAGTTCCCCAGGGATAACATAAAAAATGGAACTCTGCTACCTCTGGGAAAGAATAAGTGGAAATTGAGTACTCTAGAATTTGACTGTTCATAACACCACAAAACCATGTATCCAACTCATGTATCCAAATCAGATCAACATCATAGAGGTCATAAAATTCTTCCTACTTCCAACCCGGTGCGTGATACCTCTAATCTCTTTTAGACACATAAGAAGCCATCCACTCGTATAGTTTTACTAGAAAAGTAGTGAAAAATAACTCATACAAAATCTCAAACAAATTCTCTTCCACCCATACATGTGTATTAAACTCAGATCTGGTGCTGAACCTCCACGCATATTCTTCTTCTAGATCATGTATCCACTCCTCAAGACTTGCTAGGGTAAACTAGTATGTCCTCATTGCAAACCATCCTAAAAATAACTAAAAAGAGGTCCCTGGTAACAAAACCAATGATGCAGCCTAGAATTTACCAAGTAATAACCCGGAGGACGCCTTAAGCACATCACTCAACCTAGTCGAGCACTCACCGAAGCAAAGGTGCTAGGACCCTCTTTAGGTTTGTTGTTATAGGATGTTAGCATGATGAATATTTAATGCATTCAGATCCATAATTAATACAATGATCTAGAGAGCATGTCTAGATCTAGATCTAAAGAGTAATAGATTTAAATAATAACCATGATAAATTCAATCATTCAAGAACTAGTTATACTCATGATTAATAACTTGATTCAGCTATTACACTCCATTATATTAAACACAATAAATACATAGAAGATTATTACAATAAGTAATACCATAAGCTTATGTGCACATCAAATCGACAACATAACCTCACACTAATTCAATTCTTACATATTCCTTCTATTCTATGCAGATCACTAAATATTTATAAGGGTGGGGACTTGCCCTTCACCGCTTGCATAATTCCCAAAATAGGTCACATGCTGAAAATATCCATGCACCTTTACAATAATAGCCACACATGCAAGTGTGCTAACACTAGATCTCTTCTAGATAAATGGCTATATCAATTATATTATTAGCCCAAACACATGCAAATATATTAGTAGCCACTCTTCCAATATTATCACATGCGTGTCACACAATTCTTTATTCGGTTTGTGTACTCTGCACGTTATCTCCAATAATAGTCCATACATGTGAAAATGGGTAAGTCCCAAAATTTCCCCTATTTTTGTGCACAGGTCCTTCCCTATCCTTCCACACCTTTGATGTGCTTTAATCCTATGATTGAATCATCTGTGTGCCCTCTCCTTAGTATCATACTCTTTTCCCCGAACATATGCCATTATCTTTCAAACTATATTTTAATTGTACTTAACAATATTACCAAATATGAAGCACTCATATTATATATTCAAACATCCATCACTTTAGACGTTAAATCAATTAATATCTTTATTAATTCCCAACCGTTGTAAACCAAGTTAATGTTATATACCAGTGTCATAATGAGATACTTCAAAATTATAAGCATCATGTTGACATACTTTTGATTACCTTTGATCGTTATGAACTTCAAACCAACCCGCATTACACTAGTAAATTTTTAGATGCCATGGCCTAACTTGCTTCTCGGATACTCGCTCCACCCTCTAGTTCAAAAATATTTGTCATAGTATAAAGGTTGCAGTCACCTTCTTATCTATTTCAAGATGTCAACCTTGTCGGAACCATTGAAACTGACCCACGTGACCTTTGGTATAAGCAATTTGCAGACTACCTTTCCCTTTCAATTCTGCCTCCAGATCTTACTCGCAATGGACAACGAGCATTTCTCAAAAGTGTCTCTCACTATGTCATCATGGGTGGTATTCTTTATAAATATGGCTTTGACGGTATCCTCTTACAATGCCTTACAAGTTATGAAGTTCCATACACCATCAACGAAGTTCAGGATAAAATTTGTGGCGGTCACATCGGTGGTTTAGGTTTCACTAAACACATTCTCCGATTAGGATATTATTGGCCCACCTTAAATTGTGATTGTTGTGATTATGTCTAACATTGTGTGAAGTTTGAGCAACATGTTATTCTTCATCACACACCTAGCCATGCTTTACAGTCACGCGAGACCCTTTTCCTTTCTCTCAATGGGGTTTGCATCTTATCGAGAGATCAATCATCATTCTTCACAACGCGTCATCAATGGATTATTACCACTACCAAATACTACACTAAATTGGTTGAAGCCATACCTATTATTTCTACAAAATCTAAGAAAATATGTGAATTCATCAATCATCACATCATTTGTCACTTTGGTGTTCCTCACCGCCTCATCATTGATAACGGAAAATAGTTCAAAAACAAAACCATATGAAAACTATGTGATTCCTTAGAAATTATACGTCTTCACCTTATTACCCTTAAACCAATGGCCAAGTAGAATCAACCAATAAAAAGTTAAACAAAATTTTTATTAAAGTATTTGACGATACTAGAATGGATTGGCATACACACATTCCTTTTTCCTTATGGTCTTATCATACTAGTATTCATACATCAACTGTTGCCACACATTTCTCTTTGGTCTATGGTACAGAGGTTGTTTTGCCTCTTGAATTCCAAATTATATCTCTTCGTATCTCACTCAAAGAGATGCTCAATGATGATGACTTTCACCAAGACCATTAGGCACAACTCGAGTTATTAGATGAATGTCATCTCAATTCTCTTGATCACCTCCAAATATACCAAAAACATATCAAACATGCCTACAATAAATGTTTCCATGAACAAACCTTCCAGGTTGGTGACCTCATCTGAAGGAAAATCAACATGTAACAAAAGAGGAGAAAAGTAAATGGGGAAAATTTTCTCCTAACTAGCTTGGACCCTATATCGTTACTCATACCTATGGATCAAGTGCTTATCATTTGTCTTCACTTAAAGGTAAACCTAAACCTGATCCCCTCAATGCCTTACATCTTTAACCATTCTATTTTTGAATCAAGTCCTATATCACATTCTATCTATTTAAAACACTTGTCCCTTGAGCACCATTCACCTTCCATTTTACCTATTTTAAGGATCAACGACTAAACAAGAATCATGTGATTACCTGTCACTTTTTCAGCCTTGTCTTCAATATGAGTACCATGGCTCTACTCATGACATGATTCTCATGGATAATTTTCATCTTTTTCAAGATGGAATCCCATGGTCATTCATTCCTTAAACCCTCTCTTTCATAGTTAACCTTTGTGTGTTATGGTTTTGTCTTCAACACAAGAGCCTATCTTTCTCTATAGTCTTGTCCATGACCTAAAAGTACAAAAAAATATTCAAAAGTAAAATAGGATTCAACTCCTTGAGTCAAACTTCTAGCAAAAATATAACTCCCTCAAAAAGGACATCTACTCTTTCTATCTCCCTACTATAAATAGACTTATACCTCGAAGGATAACTATATAAAGCTAGCCATGGTGTACATATTCTATCATAAAAAGAATACTATTATTGGAGAAAATAAAATACATATAGTCAAAAGCTTCTCACATCGATACACTTCTTCACGAAGACCTCAAGGAGATAATCTACTCATCCCATATAGACTTCCCACATCAATCATTCTATAAAAACAAAAGCAAAAAGAAAAAGATAACTTTTTCATCATGGAATTTCCTATGTTGATCTTGGGTATCTTGCCAAATAGTCATGTTGTCTCACACCAGGTTACACTAAAACCAAACTATTTTCACCTCATCTCCTTTTCACCCTAATTTCCTGCCCACTCAAGGGACATGTCACAAATGTGACATTTCATGATCATGTGACTTTCTTCACCCTTAGAATAGTCAATCATGCAATGCCTTTAGGGTCTTACATTCATAAGCCCATCTTTGGTATGATAGACTTGTTATGGTTCTTGTCAATTAGGTGGATTTTTTTTCACCTCTTACCAATCACCTTCTTCATTACTTGTTGATTATCCTATATAGGACTAGGCCTTTGACACCTAAATTCAACCATACCTAAATGACCTAAACTCAACCATGCCTAAATGACCTAAAGTCAACCATGCCTAATTGATCTAGACTCAATCATGCCTACAACATACCAACCCATCCCTCTACCTCATCATATTATTACCTAGCTTACGGGAGAACTACATCAACCCAAGGCCTCCTTTTTGGGGCCCTTGGAGGTTAGCTCGCAGTAACTCTTTACCCTAACCAATTTAACCTCTTTTTCTATTTAGATCCTACCTTAGTTAGTTTCCATTTTACATAACACTTGGAATTTAAACAAACATATAAACATACATACCTACCATTTAATTACATCATCATATCATACATTTCACATTTCCATTATATCAAACAATTGGAAATTTACACCACAACATACATATACATCATCATTTATTTTCCATACTACCAATCACTTGGAAATTAAATCAAACCCAAAAACATGACCAAATCATGCCTAACTCACCTTGACTCCATCATGCCTAACTCACCTAGACTCCACCATGCCTATACTTGACTCCATCATGCCTACATGACCTAAAATCAACCATGCCTAACTAACCTAAACTCCACCATGCCTAACTGACCTAAAATCAATCATGCCTACATGACCTCGATGCAATCATGCCTAATTCACCTAGTTTCCATCAATACACAATAACAATGGAAATTAAAACAAAGTACATCATTCATCTAATAAACATCATAAACTATATAAATGGGAGAGTTTGTGTATCAATACATATATACACATATAAAAATAAATACAAGTATCTCAAATCGCTCAGATACAACCTCACTATCTTCGACACGTAGGCTGGTATAAAAACTCAAAATCATAAAAATTATCATAGTACAACCTCACTATCTTCATCACACAAAGCCGGTATAAATATCTAAAATCAAAACATTGATGATATCAAGTGATTAATCATCACCCCACCTAATATCCTCTCGAGACAGTCTCACATGTTTCCTCCTCCATATCTTTATATCATCCTACCATCATCTCTAAACCATTAATGGGACTTGGTATTATCCCCTCCTTGCCCTCAGAGAACTCATAACCTCACCCTGGCCTCGTCCATGGGCTCTATGGCCCTTTGTACTCCCGGAACAGTGAGTCCTGTATCCCATCCACTCACTAGCTATATGTTGGATTTTGTACTCTGCATAAGAGGGTACATCTATCTTGATAGTCGTTAGGTCATCCTGATAGTAATGAGCCTCATTCAGGACATCCCGAATGTTTCCATCGATGCCATATGAGGTGGTACCATGGGTCTCAATGCAACCTCGTGAGCCATTTCCTTCTTATATTGGCCTCGGCCCTACCTTACACTGTGATCGATGTCCTCATCCCAATATCGTGGGACCCTATGTTACCGCTGTTTCCTATAGTATGGGACCCTATCCCTAGTCCCATAGAGGTAAATGTGCTACAAGATGGGCTGTAAGGAAGATACTTGTTCTATGTAGTGGCCAATTGGACCTACAAACCTATCATCTACACCTATAAAGTGGCCACCTAAAATCCTTCACCATCTATGCCCGTAATGGGTACACTGTACTTGTGTCAAATGGGCTTGTAAGGCCATCACATAAGACTATAGGGTGGCCACCTGTACATGTGCCCCTTTCAACTGACCTTGCAAACCTATGATCTGCATCTGTAGGGTGGCCACCCTCCCCTATAATGCATCTTTCTACACTATGATCATAGTAAGATCGGATGCCATGGCCTTGGTGGTTCCACTCGTAGTTGTGCAAACCACCACTACCTATATCCATTAGTGAATCCTGTGTCATCAATCCATATATATAACTCCTAATCCTCCCGCCTTGTCAAAGACACACTCAAACATGGTGGAGACATGGGTATCTCCATGTCATCTCGATGGTACAGTGGAAAAGGTGGGGGTACATCCTATGGTAGCCCAAAATAGCATCTAACTTTGTCTATAGGTATCATCTTGCTCTTTGCGACATGACACCCCCGTATCCACCTCAAACAGATGGAGATTGTTTAAATCCTCTACCATTCCCCCATCCGAGGGATAGCCAATATATTGATTCCACACAATATAACCTCTTGAAATCCCCTCTAACAACATCTTGTAGTATGAAAAATCATAAGTCACCTCGCACCCTCGGCTTCCCACCAACTGGTACCCAATGTCTGTATCCAACTCAGAGAAAGCCACCCCTGAAATAATCATGTCATCGAAAACCAAATGAGTGCACACATATGATCTTCGCATATTCTTAGTAATGTAGTGAAAAAGTGTAACACATCCCAAATTGCCGCAATCTCCCATACACACATAGCTCCCTATACAACTAAAATAGGAAAGATGATGCGTAATAAAATAAGACCTACTCCTCTAAAGTACTACCATCGGTGCTTGTGGTAATCTCCAACCTTCATAATCTAGCTGAGAGAAAAACAACGTACCACCTTCACAATCATTACAAACAACCTCATCTCGAGTGGGTAGGCTACATACATATCTCCATAACTCATGCTCACACTGTGATACCTCAGCTCTCCCATCACCTCCCCAAAAACTATCACTATCAGCTCCACTGATGCCTTAGAAGAAATAGAATATACTAGCTCCCCAATAATAGGAAGCCGCAGGATCCTGTACATGTCCTCCAGGGTGACGGTCATCTCACCCATCGGTAAGTGGAAGGTATTGGTCACGAAATCCCATCTGTCGATGAGAGCGACCATCATACTATGATCGCAACTATCTACCTATAGCGAGTGGACCCCGATAATTCCAACCTTGGTTATATTTGACCACTCCTCCACAGTCACGTTGGGTCACATCCGTACTAATAGGGGTGGTACTTTTTCTCACATCCTAAATTGATCTCTAACATACATCATCTACTACGCAACCATGTAAATATTTGACTACAATTTAGAACTTACACACTTTTTGTAATTTTGTAGCATTTTAGAATTTACACACTTTTTGTAATTTTGTAGCATTTTAGAACTTACACACTTTTGACTAACTTGACCCACCCATCTACTTTTTTTCCTTCAACACATGCTCAACATGTGGTCACATTTGGGTGATAGCGGGGTTGTGGCCCTTTATGTAGTTTTATCTCATTTCCAATTTAAAACAAAGATTGTTTGAGTGCCTCACGACCCGCATCATGGCCTTTTACGTAAAAGTAGTAACGTGTCCTCGAAAGGTTTTGGGAACCTTTTTACACCTTTATTCTTTTCCTCTTAAATGCAAAAAACTAAAAATATGCACTACTTCCCTACATCCACTCAAGTTGTGACAAATGTACACTCCTGGATACCAATTGAGAAATTTCTTGCATTACTTTATGATTGTGAATATTTAGAGAATATTTATCGAGTATGAGGATGATTTTGTACTTTTTGAATGCGATAGAAAATTATAAGTTTGCAAATTTGACCCACCATACTACAATCAATTGGGAGCTGCCACGTATTAGCGGGAAATGGGAGAGAAAACGCAAATAAAAAGACAAGACCCAGGAGTAATTTACAATAGGTGATCCCTCCAACCTCAAAACTTAAAACACAATAGGTTCCCCATATGAAGCTACCAAATAGTACACATCCAGACATGAGTGTCGACCAAAAAAGAGGAAAGAATAAACCATACATAGAAGAACCAAAAGGACAACTCACACTCCCATAGGGAAAGCAAAAAAATATAACAGAAAATGATGGAAAATATTAAAAAAATAGGGGCAAGATTAAAACAAGCACCAAAAGCACCTACCCTCACTTTCATCACTTACTCATTTATCAAAAACTCACGGACTCCATCTAACACCTCATCATCTCCCGGTTTGAGGGGATAACCTCAACCAACACTTGGGAAACCTCACCTTCATTCTTACTTAGGGAAACCTCTCCTTCAACCCTACTTGGGGCAGCCCCACTCTTACCTATATTTGGGGCAACCACTTCCTATTTTTTAAAAATTGCCTACCAATACAAGCTACATGACAAAAAGGGGCAATCGTAGACACTAAATTTGGGTTAAACTTCCCTTGGTCACCTTTTATTAATTAACGTACCATATTCACCTAACCATGACCCCTTACCCCACATTTATATTAATTTAATTAATTATAATTTAATTAATGCTCATCCTCACACTATTAATTAATTTAATTACTTTAATTAAAATAATTTACACCTCACCTATCCACATCACCTAGACACATCATCATGGACTTATTCTTAGTCTATTAATTAACTAAGACCGAGTCTCCACTTTTCTTGACCAGATAGGACTTATTCTAACCCTAAAATTAATGTCATATTCCTTCTCCAACAACACTCCCACTTATCTAAGTTTTAACCCTCACTTGAGACCCAAAATGATAATCAAAGCATGCCAAAAATAGCAAAGATTTTCCTTTTTTGGCAAACCTAGGATTTCTCACCTTAACCAATGTCGGTTAACCCTCAACCGACACATCGGTCACCTAACCATCATTAGTTACCTTATATATAGTTTTGTAACCTTTTACTGAGGTTGTTCATTCTGAGTTTTGATATATCTCTTGCATTTAAGCATAAACCAAAGACTTCTTAGCATCCAAACGATGAAATACAATCAATCACATGCTCGGGAAGCACTGAATCTCATCCAAAGCCATTAGCATTCATAGGAGCACTCTAAGAAGTATTTTCCATTACACTAACCACAAATCTCTTCATGGATCAACCACTTCCATCCTTCACCAACTGACATGTAAATATAAGTAAGTGTATTTGATTTACATCATTCAATACTCACTTAAATTAATAGGTTCTTTATCTTTTGTTATTAGATCGTGTTCTTTCCTACATTCCTCCATCCCACATTTTACTAATCTATCTAACCTACCACCCACATCATTTTTGATCCACTTATTTGATCTTTAGGTTCCCCGAGTATTCCTGATTTTATTACGATCCAAACCATCATCCCTCCATTCTCTGTGCAATCATAGAGAAGTCCAAAAACTAGATTTATTTAATTACTACCATTTTCCCCCTACCAATGCTAGTTACATTAACCACCATCAGTTTCTCCTCTTCACCAAAATCATTCATCAGACCAATGTTGGTTATTGTTTCTTCTATCAACTTTCACTAAACCTCTTATGTGACCTCTAAAACTCAAAAACCTCACCCAAATGTGATACCCCACCTACAACCTCACCACAGACATTCCCAACTATTTTTGTAGACACAGAGAGAGCCTACACACCCACTTTTGACATTCTTCCATTATCCAAAGTAATCGATATCAGTCATCCTAAACCATCATTAGTTAGACCTTGACCAACATCGGTCTCGTGCCCAGTAAACTACCTTAACAAGTAAGCTTCCTAATCATCCAAAATAAACCCAAACTACACCAAATATTACCTAGACCATGTTTATGACCCTTAGACCACCTACCTAGCCTACAACCTAACCTAGGACCTTCACTAGTTTAATTTCTAATCATTTAATTGGATTAACACTAATAGTAATCTAGATATACCTAAATCAGAATACTAACATTAGATTCTTTTATTTACATGTTTAGTTATTTTATATTGAGTTATATATCAGTGGATTGACAACCATCGAGGAAGTATCACACTTCCTAGATCTAGCTCATGCTAGGAAATCCACTAACCTTTTCTATTAACTATATCTTGTGGTCTTGTTTTGTATTACAGGTAGTTCCTCCTAGCCAAAAGGAAGCTCACACAATCAGTTTGGATCAGAAATCAGAAATGCATGCACTCAACCTTCAACCATGTGACTACAGGTATTCCTCCTTGGCCTATTTACCTTTATCTATTTCATTATCTACAACAATTCAGTAAAAAACTTACCACATGTCATTATTCTCCATGTTTCTCCATTTTGAATTAAAAATTCAAATTAAATCCTCACCCACTCTTCGCAGACCCCACTCACCTAAATCCTCCACTTATGAATTAAAAGTTAAATTCAAATCCTCACCCACTCTTCATGGCCCCCACTCACCTAATCATTCCCACATTTTCAAACTATGATTACTTAAAATCCTCTAAGTTAATATAATTCCAGTGCTATAAATACATTCTTAGCCCCTCTAAAATAAAATAAAAAGATTGAAGATCTTGTTAGAGATCTTGCATCCTTTTGAGCATAAAACATACATCCACCTCATTCTAATGCCCAACTAGCCTCATCTTGAAGCATCCCAAATCCATAATCTCTTTATCCCTTTGTCCAAATTAAGTTGATCTCATTACAAAGAATTCCTTGCTCTAGTATGAGGGAAGCACCTACGTTTCACATAATTAGGGCTTATCCATGTTTCACCTTGCACATTCCGAGGTTTGTTAAGGAATCACAAAGGAGGGGGCATATGAATAATATATTTACTTTCTTGATTATCAATATATTTTCTTAGGTCACACTAGGATCCATTTTTTTGTTGCTCAAGTAAGAAAAGAAGGATTCAAGCAAAGGAAGAGTTGTTCAAGAGAGATAATAAGATGTAATCAAGATGAGAAATAACCACATAAGAAAAGAGAGGAAAAAGGAGAGAAAACTGATGAAACATTTATTTATCACATGAAATTGGAATCGGGGTGCGAGTTGAATGAGTAAAAGGGATTGATTCAAATTAGTAGAAGATAGTGAAAATAAGAACACAGACCGATACCAAAAGGTGATCATAATCCATTGTACAAGCAATTTTTATAACTAGATGATAAAAAATTACATGTAGATCAAGTCTAAATTGTATCTTAGAATTTTCATGGGGTTATAGCCTCCTTTTCAGTTGGTGGCTACAAAATATTAGTTATAGCAGATTATATTATGGGTTAGTTCTCCTTGCAAGTGGGTGTTTGCTAAAAGTTTTGAGTGGGTGCTTAGAAATTATATGAGTAGGTGATGGAAGTTGTGAAGTGGGTGATTCGTAGGTTGAGTTGGTGTTCAACTAAAAATCTTGTAGGATGTGTAATATTCGTGCAAGTCCTTTTTTGTGTAATACAATAAATGGTTTTGGTGGTTATTTCTCCCAAAAAGGGTTTCCCACGATCATTGTGTTATTCTGCATGACATGTGTTTGATTGAATACTTATAGTTTAAATTCACACATCATTAAATGATTTAAATTTGGCATTAATATAAAAAGTTCTAATCTACACTCTTAGTGATTGTGATCTCTAACTTCAGGAAGAAACTTTTCCTACATGCACTCAAATCAACAAAAACCCATAATTAAGGAAGAACCATAGTGAATCATAAATTGGTGTATTTGAGATAGACTGTAAAGCACTATAATATGTATGACATTTAAATAGATGAATATTTAGTATTGATTGAATGTCCTTATTTATTCCAAATTCTATACTTATCTAAACATGCATTTGTTGTGTTGATTCTTTAAGATTCAAATATGTATTTGCGGCATAAACTAACACACATTGTGCTTTAATATCCATAAATTAGTAGTGATCACTAAGCTCATAATATGTTATTGTGGCATAACCTAGTATCCACCAAGCTCACACTATTTTACTTTTTTTAAAAATCGTAGTGATAGAAGATCTTAAAATAATATGTTGCAACATAAACTAGTGGATGCTAAGATAAAAATATCATTCTTTGACTTTTTAAATGCTAGTGACATCTAAGATCAAAATATTATATTGTGGAAGCACATAAATTTCGAGTATCTCACAACATGTTAATTTGATTTGTTAAAGCATACCGCCGATAACCTCCTACTATTATGATTAAGCATATCCTTTTGGCCGCTAGGCTCCTAGAATCGTAATTCGATATGTTAAATCCACACAACCTCCATGCTAAAAATATTAGGTGTTATATCCTAAAAACACTAATCTTAGATTATTATATGGATGTAATGAATAGTGGTTGAGAAGCACAAATAAATTTCCTTTAAATTTTTAAATTATGTCAAAATGGTTGATATAAATATTATGCTCGGAGGTAGTTTGTAGCGGCCACTAATTTCATACTACCTTAATTAAATTTTTGAATCCTAATGACCATTAAGCTCTAAATAATATGTTGTGGAAATACCTAGCAAACTTTAGTCCTGAAATATCTTACTTTATTCTATTAAATCTTAACAACCATTTTTTCTAACTATTATGTTGTGGTAGTGTGTTAGGGGCGTAAAAGTTCAAAATATCCATAAATGACTAACAGTTGTTAAGATCAGAATATGTTATTGTGGAATAACCTAGCGGTTGTTAAGCTTACAATATATTACTTTTCTCGTTAATCCTAGTGATAACAAATCTTTAAATATTATGTTGCAACATAAGCTAGCAGATGCTAAGCCAAAATATCATTCTTTGACTAGTTAAATGCTAGTGACATTTAAGCTAGTAATATTATATTATGGAAGCTCTTAAATGATGAGTAGCTCACAACATATTAATTTTATTTGTTAAAACATACTTTTGATAAAATCTTACTATTATGATTAAGCATATCCTAGCGGCCGCTAGGATCCTAGAATCTTAATTTGATGTGTTAAATCCTGACAACCACCATGCTCAAAATATTATGTATTAAATCCTAAGGAACACCGAGCTTAAATTATTATATCGATGTAAATACTAGTGGCCACGAAGCATAACTTAAATTTATTTAAAGTTTTAAACCATGTCAAAATATTTTCTCTAAATATTATGTTGCGATAGTATGTAGCGGCCACTAATTTCATACTAAATTAATTAAATTTGTGAAATCCTAATAACGCTAAGCTCAAAATAATATGTTGTGAGAATACCTAATGGACGCTAGTATTGAAATATATTACTTTATTTTGTTGAATCTTAGCGACCGCTATGTTCCAAATATTATGTTTTGGTAGTGTCTTAGTAGCGTAAAAGTTCAAAATATCCATAAATGACTAGCAATCGCTAAGCTTAGAATATGTTATTGTGGCATGACCTAGCAACCACTAAGCTCAAAATATCTTACTTGTTTATTGTTAAATTTCAGTTCCTATAATCTTACATTAATGTGTTTAATCCTGACGATCAATATGCTCCAAATATTATGCGTTCAATCGAATGAATGCTATGGTTCTAGATTTTTGTATGATTGTAAATATTAGCAACCACAAAGCTCAAATACGTTCATTTTAATTTTTATTTCTGTTGAATTATTTTATCTAAATATTATGTTTTCGTAGTACGTAGTGGGTGCTAATTTCATACTACCTTTATTTAATTTGTGAAATCCTAGCGACCACTAAGCTCTAAATAATATGTTGTGACAATACCTAGCGGATGCTAGTCTTGAAATATCTTACTTAATTTTGTTAAATCTTAATGACCACTATGTTCATAATATTATATTGTGGTATTGTCTTAGCAGCCTAAAAGTACAAAATATCCTTAAAAGACTAGCGATTGCTAAGCTCATAATATGTTATTATGGCATTACCTAGTGGTCGCTAATCTAACAATATCTTACTTGTTTTTCGTTAAATCTTAGTGACAAAAATCTTCAAATAATATGTTGTAACATAAGCTAGCAGATGCTAAGCTAAAAATATCATTCTTTGACTTGTTAAATTCTAGTGACATCTAAGCTCAAAATATTATATTGTGGAAGCACCTAGATGCCAAGTAGCTTCAAAATATATTGATTTTATTTGTTCAATCATATCGTTGATAACCTCCAAATATTATGAGTAAGCATATCCTAGTGGCCACTAGGATCCTTTAATCTTAATTTAATCTGTTAAATCTTGAAGATTGATATGCTCTAAATATTATGTGTTAAATACTAATGAACACTAAGCTTAAATTATTGTATCTTTGTAAAGACTAGCAATGCGAAGATTAAATTAATTTCATTTAAATTGTTAAATTTTGTCAAAGAATTTGATCTAAATATTATGTTGTAGTAGTATGTAGTGGCCACTAATTTCATACTACCTTAATTTAATTTTGAAATCCTAGTGGCCGCTAAGCTCTAAATAATATGTTATGGAAATACGTAGCAGATGCTTGTCTTGAAATACCTTACTTTATTTTGTTAAATTTTAGCGACTGTTACATTCCAAATATTATGTTGTGGTAGTTTCTTATCAGCCTAAAAGTTCAAAATATCCATAACTGTCTAGCGATTGCTAAGCTACAAATATGGTATTGTGATATACCGTAGTATGACTCGCAAAGCTCGAAATATATTTCTTATTTATGTTATATCCTAGAAACAACTAATATCCAAATAATATGTTACATCATAACCTATCAGATGCTAAGATAATAATATAATTATTTAATGTATTAAATGGTAGTAGCCCTAATGTTTGAGATATTATTTTATGGAATATCGATCAAGTTGATAAGATCATAATATTTTAATATATTTTCTAAAATCATAACCACCGCATGGCTCCAAATATTATTCGATGGAAGTAACTATTAGCAATTAAGCTATAAATATTATTCGTTGGCATAGCCTAGCAACCACTAAGCTCAAAAACTTAATTAAAATTGTTAAATCGAACGTGTAAGCTCGAGTAGTGTATAGAGATCTAGTTTTCATAATAAATAATTCACCAGTCTTATTTTCTCAAGGACTTATCTAGCGACTACTAAGTTCTAAACATAAACCTTCAATGTGTTATACAATTATAAATAGATTTTTACTATCACTGAGATTCAAACAACTTTTCTTCAAAAGATAATTTTAGCCTAGTGAACACTAAGCTACGCAATGTTTTCTTAATTGATTGTATTCTGATAGGAGAAATTAATTTAAAATCTATAAACTATAACAAATACATATTATTGAAATACATTTTGAATCATAGAAATATGTGTAGAACCATGAATTAATATGTATGAAAACACTCTATATTTCACCAATAATATGTGGCATATTAATAATATTGTTTAAAAAGAATCATATCATTGTGTGTAACACCTCCACCATCCCTTCACCTATACTTGCTCTTTTGATAAATGGATAACAACATTGACATGTGATTTTTCTTGAGTTGTAGCTCTACAGAATTGAATGAATCATGTTGCTAGATTTATATGTATCTTAGTTGAGATTTTTTGGATTACTCATCCATTAATTGCAAGTACTTTTGAATGGTGATGTTCTATTTAATTGGTTCGTGAAATGAACATGATGTTTGTAGTTGTGGAAAGTTGTATTATGTTCTTGGGACCAATTGGAGAATTGGTAATTTAGAATATTATTTTAAGTCAAAAATAATTGATTATTATTATTATTATTAAGAATCAATTAAGAAAATACCTTGGATCAGTTTTATTGATCCAAGGCATTTCCTAACTCGATCTGTAATTACAATTAAATTCTAGAAATTGTTGTTCTTTGTTTTGGATTATCATTGTTGTTCAATTTAATCCTAGTGATTAGTTCCACTTATCTATGGTGTTGTCCCATGATGAGGAATGGAAAGTTCTAAGGATTAGCTTGAAAAGTGTTACTCATTTGGGAATGATGCCCCCATTTAAGGATTATGTGACTATCATAATGTATTGATGGCCATTATTATTTTGATAAGTGAGGCCATTATGTTTATGCTGATCTATACATGTGTGTGCATTTTATTACCATTACCTATTACCTGATTTGACCCTAGCCTATTACCGATTTCTGAATAGACCATTACCCTTTCCCATTGGAATCATACCCTTCCCCACCTACCTTCACTTCCACAAACTACACATTTATCAAACCAATCACCAATTCCATATAACACCTCATCAATTATTGGTTTGAGGGAGATCACCATCACCTACACTTGGGAAACCACGCTCTCACCCACACATACAAGTAATCATTTCCTATTTTAATTAGCATCACTTACCAATACAAGCGATGTGAAAAAAGGGGAAAATGTAAACACCAAAATTAGGTTGTACCACCCTTATAGCCTCGTTAATTAAATAAACCATACCTTACATATTCATATCCCATAGTGAACATGATTAATTCAATTAATTACTTTAATTTATTTAATTAATTCCCTAATTTGACCACATCACCTAAACACCTCATCATGGACATATTCTTAGCATGTTCATTGTAACTAGGACCCAAAATATACTTACCATAACTAACTAAGACTTAGTCTAACCCTAACACTAGATGCTTATTATTTATTTAACAACATGTCCACTTAATTACGTGTAAAATACCATTTTGTACCCAAGAAATGGGTAGAAGTGGTAAAAATATAGCTAATATATTTTATTTTTGTAACCTAGGATTTCCTGCCTTAACCGACGTCAATTAACCCTAAATCGACACCCATTAACCTAAACTATCGTCGGTTACTATATATTCATTTTGGTAACATTGTTATAGAGGTTGAAAGAATTATTTGAGTTTGGAGAGAGAGAAATCTACATGCAAGCATGAACTAAAGCCCTCTTTCACATCCGGACACACCCGAATGAACACTAATATTGATCTAAAGGTTAAGCATTCACGGTAACATTCTGGGAAGAATTTCCATGACACCGACTATTATTTGTAAATATCAACCATCACCTCCATCCAATCACTAGGTCTATAAACACTAGTAAGTACATTTGGATCTACATCATTCTCTACTTATTTAGATAATCATTTCTTTAAATTTCACCTTTATATCCTATTCTCCTTTATATCTTGTCATCCTCACTGTTCCTGCCAATCCACCCATATGACCATCCATAACACATTATTTCCCCACATCCAACCTCAGACATCTTTGAGCATTCTCATCTTCTTTGGCAACCTAACCATCATTCTCCCATTCTCTATGCAATCACCAAGAATCACGAAAACCAAATTTTATTGAATTTCTACCAGTCCACCTCTACCAACACCAGTTGACCTAAACCATTGTTAGTTTCCTTCTCAACTAGCATTGTTTATATCACACCAACATCGGTCTATATATCTGGTAATTTTACCTATAACAACAACCTAATAACCTTCACCCAAATAGCCCAAACCATCCAAAACCTTATCTTGACCTATTCTAGTCACCTTGGCTACCTTCCCAATGTCCATATCTGATCATAACCTTACAGTTACACTAGATTTGATTATTGTATTTAAATGAGATACCTAAATCATATCAACTACAATAGGATTTTATTTTCTTATGTTATTTCTTGCATTAAATTATATTAAATAGTGGATTGATGGCCATCTATGGAGTATCACACTTCCCAGATCTGCATCTAGCATACGCCAGTCCACTAACATATATTGTTTAATATTCCTCTTGTGGTATTTCTTTGCATCTCAAGTATTTCCTCCTAGCTAAAAGGAAGTTCTCTCAATCAACATTGGATCAAGAAGTCAGAGTGCACGTAGTCTACCTTCCACCTTCATCTCACGGTATTCGTCTTCACCTTACCTTATATGTTTTGCTCATGTGTATGTAATTTATTGACAAACACTTTTGGCATGCCTGGTGGGACCCTCGTTTATGGGTTCCTTTCTATTCATATAGGTTACATATTATGTTTTTCCTTTCTAAATAATTATTCACTAAATATTACTTTTTGGTAATTTTCTCCTTCTTTCTAATTACTCTAAATGAAACATTTCTTTTGGTGCATTTAAAAAGAATCATTCTTATTTCTTTTTACATTAGTGGAAATCATCCTCTATCATATTCATCACTTGCTACATCAAATATAATTATTTATTTGGGCTATAATTTTTTTACATTTCATCCTTGTATCTTTGCATTATTAGCTTATATTTAAAACTAAGGGAAACCTATATGTTGAAGCCATGCCCAACTGATGGTAGACATAATTGAATTGTAGAAATAACTTTCTCTCTTCTCTCTCTTTGCCAAACAAAAAATCTAAATTCACACATCTTCTTAAACAACACCTTACCTGGAAGAAGTTGTCAATGATCACATGATCAGAGGATTGATAGTGGGCACCTAGCTGGTTTCTCTGTCCAATCATACCTTAGAGAAAGGACCACCCCCACCAAAACATAACCTGAAACCTCCCCTTTAGATTGCCTCTTCATAGGATGCCTTCCCAACAAAAAAACTTTGTTCTAAATTCACAAGTTAGTCTCAAATAGCATAAGCTAAAGTAACATAAAATTCACTCATAGGATTATGTGTTTTTCTTAGCTTTTTTCTGAATTACGTTTTGAGTTGTGAGGATTACGTTTCTTCATTTTATTCTTCATTTCACACTCCACCGTCATAGTTAGAGTATTTTGACTATTTATGAGTGTGTCATGGCCTCATATTATCATTCTTATATCTTCTGGGTTGATTATTCATCTAATTTAATTTATAAAATCCATTTTTCATCATTTCTTAAGATTTCACAATAACCAATGTTGATCTAGTGACCGTCATCGATTCAATCGACTATCATTAATTTACGACCTAAGTCGGTTACCAAATCTTTTGGTTATTTTACCTAAAATAGATTTCATCACCTTTTATTTTCTATTTTTAGTCCTTAGGACATCATCATATTCCCAACATTCTGATATCACTGTCAAGTATAGTTTCCCCATTTCATTTTCATCAGTTCTACTTCATTTGCTCAAACAGTGTTTTTCCCATAGTAACTGGTATCGGTTATAGTAACCATCATCAGTCACCTTTAACCATCATTGGTCACCTTAACCGAAATTGGCTTCACTGTTGTACTTTTTAATTGAAACATTTAGCAAGTCTACCTACCAATATCCATTATTTTCCATTCCTGTGGTTTTTTGTGTCATTTCAGAGTAAAATTTTACCACGTCAATGCTAATTCACATGGTGTTGACTCGCAACCAAACTAATGCCTTTATATTTCATGTAATTAATTAGTCACTCCCACCTATCCGATCACTTCCTTACATCCTATCACCTATGGATCCAACTCAGCCTATCAAAATTTCTACTCGATGACAAGGAGTTTGAAAGAATCCTTGAACTGAATCCCATGGCCTTATAATACTATCTTGCCCACTCATCTAACTAAGAATCCTCATGAAAACTAGTTTATGGCATGCCCGTATCTATTCCTCCTTTCCTCACCCCCACTTTTGCATTAGCTACTACTAGCTCAACATTACCTTCATCCACCTTACCCCTTGTGGTATCTCAATTGGGTCCCACATCCGCTATAATTGTTACATTGACGACATTTATTACACCTTTAGTGTTGACCATTCCTTAACCAACCACCTTGAGCATAGCCCCATTTTCCCACTTTTCCTCTTATATACCGGTTGTATCACAAATGCCCATGGTGTCGAAACCCACAAATGATTTCAAAATCTATTCCTTTCCATCCCACTGATCACTGTACCACTAATTACCATGAGAGTCGTTACGACTACCACACCTATTTTCATGCATCATCAGTAACCCCCAATCTCGTCTATCACTTATTCGGGGTATATTCTGCATGTATCTATCCCCCTTTGCAGTTTTCATAGTTGGCCCCATGTATCGGGATGCCATCCACATCATACACCCATTATCAACCTCCCTTTATTATAGGAGGTGCTTATTCCTCACAACCCACCAATGACCTCATTAAGATGATGATGGAAAAGATGACAACACTATAAGCATCATTTTTTGGTATTGCCGCAACTCAACTTATGAGGAAATCTATGATGAGCCTCTTCATACATATATTCATATTCACCCATACCTGTGTATTGGGAAATTCCTAAGTTCAACTATTTCAACAAGTAAAGAATACCGTAACAACACTTGTGGTTATTAAAAATTGGGTGCTATCTAATTTCCCATGATGATGCTTTACTCCTATGAACATTCCCCATGTCCCTAACAGGACCTACCTTATATTGGTATAATAGTTTACCTAGACATTCCATCTACTCCTTTAACCAAGTGGCTCAAGAATTCTTGGACCACTTATCAATCAATGTAGTCAAAAAGTTCACCATGACCAACCTATATTCAACATGACAAGTATGATGATGAATCTATCACATATTTCATTACTCACTAGCAAAGTCTTATCAACCAATTAATGTTCTAGTTACCTCAAGTTGAACTTATAGAGTTGTTCACTAGAGCTTGTGCTAGACACATCTCACCAACTCTATAGGTACAAACCTTCCATACCTTCGACAAAGCATTTACCATGGCACGAAAGATGGAAATTCATGCCATTGAAGAAAAGAAAATCCAATTACGAAACAAGAACACCACATTAAAATCAAATGATTCTTCTTCATCCTAAAAACCCCAAAAATTTATTCATAAGCTAAAGGATCTACTAATGTAGTAGTTCTCAAATATGGTCCATCTCATCCATCTAATCAAGCCAAACATTCCTCCAATCTTTCTCCTATTCAAAATTTTCAGTTCCAATGGGAACAATGAAAGTACACTCGATTGGGGAGCCCTATTCTTCAATATTGGAAATGCTTCTTAAAATTGGAGCCATTGCACTTCCTCCCGTAGAACCCCACACTTTGGTTTTGATCCCACTCTTCTTATGGCTACATGGTATAAGGAACATGACTATTATAATTATCATCATGTCAAAGGCCATAGTGATGGTAATTGTGTAACTTTCAAGAACATTTTCTAGGAGATGTTACATAATGGAGACCTCGTTATGAAAAACCTGAATGCACTAGTAAATAAAAAATTCATATCTTTAAGAAGTTGTTCCCTAACCATACACCATCATCTAATAAAAATAGTGAAACTTCAACCAACAACAACAATGTCTATGAATTCCACATTTTTTTTGATATCATACCGGTTGTTCTTAATTGCCACCTATTATGTCTATCGATTTAATTTATAACACGAGTTCCTCTACCAATAGAGGAGCATACCTCTTCCACTCCTTCACCCTCATAGGATTCCCTTTATCTTCTCCTTCATTTAAGGGGGAATACATGATTTCGCTGATATCTTTTCACCATCTACCCCACAACCTTCCAAACAATTAACAACATTAACTATCCCACCTATAGGAGATCATCATCACCTTCTCCTCCACCAAAAGAGAAGTCTACCTCACCCCACCTACCATCTCTCCTACCCATGGGAGATTCTTTAAACATGCCACTACCTGTTGGGGACAATTCTCCATCAACATTCTAGGATCCCATTGACCTAGTCTTGGATCTTTTATCCATAAAGTATGAGGCTAGCCAATTTCTTGTATCATAGACCTATTTTATAGGGATTGCCACCAAAACAACTGCATCTCCTCTTACATCAGTCCTATTTTCATGACTGGCTAATCGCTTGGATTATGTTGATAATTCCATGCTTTGGGGACATTCGGATCCCCTTTTCAACTCAAATGCAAATGTTTCCTGAAGATACCTCCATGATCTATCCAAAGGTATTTCAAAGAACCAAATCGACTCCCACGACCATTCATGTCAAAATGGCCTCTTCTTCATCATCTTTACCTACATACAAACCCTCAAAAATGACTAAAACCATTCCTTTTCCTAAGAACCTACCCAAAACTATATCTTATTTCGTATCTAGACCCATCACTACCTTGGGTGGCATGTCGACATCAAGCCTTACCCATCCACCTCTAAAATTGGATTTATCTACATATTCCCAAATCCACTCTGAAACATTTCCTCCACCTAAAAGGAAGATTTAACCTTCTAGGCCACATACACCAGTCTTACCTAGCACACCTTTGTCACCTTCACCCCTTCCATCCATCCTATAACCTCACCCATCAACCCCGGTAAAACAGCCTCCTACCTAGGACCAACTAAAAGCTAAGCAACCTACCTCATCATCTTGATCATTCATTACACCTCATTTACCTACACAAAAAACACCCTCGCCCTCACTCATACATTTCTTACCACCTATACCTCTACTAGCTACTATAAACCCAACCTTTATTATACCACTTAAACTCATACCTTCCACCCGGCCACTACCAACCCCTTCCACCGCAACTCTATTGTTGCCATGGGTAACCCGTCCTCTTCCACCATTTTCTTTCCCTTCTACATCGTGCACCGAAGGTGCAATTCAAATACAAGAACCCACTACACTCTAACAAGGTATTTAAGTCAACAACACATGTCATTTCTAGTTCTTCTACCACACCTTTACGTAAGTAGATACCATCACAACTAGAGACAATACCACTTACCAAATAATTCATTCCCCCTCTTATAATTCCTCATTCACAAAATCATCTACACCTTTACCTAAACCCACACTCACTTCCCATTGTGATCCATTGGTAGGGTCCTACACCAACATTATATCCAAACTCTTAGAGACCTCAATCATCACGTTACCTCTGCTTCACCTTACGATCCCCTCAAACCCAAACCAAAAGGGTTTGATGAAACTAATTTTTTTCCTACCATCATGTGTCAAGACATGATGTAGAAGGATGTAATACTCTCAAATCAGTTCTTCTCCAAATATATCCTCTTGAAACAAATTTTGACGATGATGACCTTATTAGTGAGTACTCTAATCCACCTTCACCTATCACCACACACCATCATCCCCTACTTCTTCATCGACCTACATCATCACCTCCACAACAATTTTATCCACCTCCAAAATTTGAGATCAACATGGTTCATATCAGAGAGTTGGCCAAACCACCGCCTAAATGCCAATGTGTCCTACTTGAGTCACAAGGCTCTTATCTCACATCGGTTTTTGTACATTAGTTTATTACAATACTCATGACATACCTTTTACATCTACCTTCTTACCTCAGATTAGCGTGATCCATGTTGTCACTCGTGCCCAAAGGGACAAAGGAAAAGAAAAGGTAACTAGCCCATCAACCAATCCCATGCCCAATATACCATCTGCACCCACACCCAAAATCACCATTCGAGGACCTACATACCCTATTTCTAACGGGGTCACCCATTGTACAATGATAAAATAATTACACTAATCCCCTTTAAAAATTTCTTTGTATGATCTCGCCCAAACCTCTCGAATCTCATCGATAAACCCTCATGGAGGTTTTGCAATACATTAAATTTTTACCTAACGACACCACACCAATATCATCCATTCAAACCCCTTATCACATGGCCTCTCTACCAAATCATCTCCTTCTTCTACCCCCACAAACACTCAACAAGTAGTCACCCTTAGTTTCTCTCGATGATGAGATTGTACCTCTCCAATGAGATGACCTTGATACCACCCTTTTCATCTATGTCTATATCGATAATATATGCTTAAGGAATGTTATGATTGATTGTCTTGTTAGCATAAAAATTATATCCTCCCACACATACAATAAAATGTGCTGATGAGGCCATAAATTGGTCATAAATTACCATTATTTTGTCCTTTCAAGTTACCTTTAAAAGTGGATTAAAATGTAATCTTAGAACTTATAGTTTTCTTAACATAGAATATATGATATATATCTTGTTCATTCCTTAGAAATATTTTGTTATCTATTTTTTTGACTAATCCTATTGATTATTTAGGAAAGATGTAAAGTCTTGTGCATGCAGCCCATAAAGGAAAGATAATGCTAGTTCTGGTAAAAGTGGAATTGATCATGGATGGTATATCTAAACTCAAATATGATTTCATATTAAGATTATCTCAAAAAAATATGCAAATTCAAAACAAGAATCATCTCAATATGATATTGTGTGTAAAACTTATATTTGTTTTTAGTTAGCTCGGAACTGCATCAATAGAGTAATGTTAGCTCTAGAACCATTAGAGTTAGCTCCAGAACCTACCCAAATGGAGTAAATTTAGCTCCAAAATAATTAGAGTTAGCTATATAACTTGCATCAACAAAGTAACATTAGCTCTGGAACCATTGGAGTTATCTCTAGAACTCCGCATCAACAAACAAATGTTAGTTCTAGAACCATGAGAGTTAGCTCAGAAACCGCATAAATGAAATGATAATTTTTGACGATTTTTTAATAATTAGAGAATCTAATGGAAAATATGAGAGAGGTTTTTTTTCATATAAATATTTTTAATATAAACCTCATTCATATTTTCTATAGGTTTTACCAATAACGATAAATCTAACTTTTAGTGAGTTACAGTCCAAAGAAAAACATATCGAGTTAAGCATCAAAAGTTCCACAAAAATAAACAGAAAAGTGAAATGGAAAATTTGAGAGAGGTTTTTGTTCATACTAATGTTTTTAACAAAAACCTCATTCATATTTTCTATGGGTTTTACCAATAAAGATAAATATTAATTTTTGAACTACAGTACGAGGAAAAAATGTCTCACTTGAGCATCAAAAGTTCCACAAACAGAAACGTAAAAGTCAAAAAAATATAAGAGAGGTTTTTGTTCATAGAATTGTGTTTAACAAAAACTCTTTCAGATTTGATATAAGTTTTACCAATAAGGAAAAACCTAACATTTAGTAAAATAGAGTCTCGAAGAAAAAGTGTATAAGACAAGCGTCAAAAGTTCCACGATAAAAAACAAAAAGTCAAATGGAAAATTCGGGAAAGGTATTTGGTCAAAATAACCTTTTGAGAAAAAACCACCTTCCAATAATGTAGGAAAATAAAATCATTGTGATTCTTGTTACCAAAAATAAGGAAAATATTTGGAAGAAAATCTTCCTAAAATAGTGAGATAAGACTTTGACTCCAATAATATATCTCTCTCCATATTTTGTGGAGATGGAAATATTAATTGTTGGGATTAGAATAAATATAATATTATATTGTATTTCCTAAAATAAGTATTATTTTGGATGCATGAATTATAAATACAACCTTTCACATTGAGATATGTAATTTTTTTCTCCCAAGAAATAAAGATTTGTTCTTTCGTCTCAAATATTCTATAGTTTTAAGATCTTAGAAGTATGATTTAAATCCTCTTCCAAGTAATGATCCAGCCACTCACTTCAATGAATATGGATCTGTGTATTTATGTTTATGTTTATTCATTTGTCTATAATTCATTGTTGTATTGTTTTCTCTTTGTATTGTGAAAATTCAGTTTGTTATGAACCTATAGGTGTTTTGTTTAATTATACTTATTTCCTATTCAGAAATTTCAATTTATGTAAGTGTGTTTTTGTTCCTGAAAGTTTGATTTCCTTCGTGCAAGTGTGATTTATTTTATGCAAACATTATTTCTGCAAGTGTGTCTTTAAATTTCTTCAAGTGTGCCTTTAAATTTCTACAAGTGTGATTTATTTTGCAAGTTTATTTTATGTTTAAAAGAGTTTTTTTTCCAAAGATCATCTTCTCTTAATGCATACAACCTTTGAACATCAGCCCTATATTGACATTATTAATGGAGAGGATTGACGACCATCATCATTTTTGTGTCATTGTTGGGGACATGGTGTTATTAAGAGATTCATATTTTTCTAAGAGAATATTTTAGTGACAGTAGAATACCTCTTCTAAAATTCTATGACAGAAGTATTTAGAGGTAGTTCTTTAAAATTTTATTTTATGTAACTAGATTAATATTTCTTTCATGTAATATAGATTAAAATTTTATTTCTGCAATTAAGAATGTTAGATTGTAAATATTTATCTCCCCGCAAACTAACTCTGTGTATAAGAAAATGACTGTGATGTTTGATCAAGAAGGTATAATGGTATGAACAAATAATTCAGATTTGGAAATGGTAGAATATGATATTGAATCGGAAGTAGATCTAATTGATGAAATATAATATGTCACTCTTGATAACCATTGTCATTTCCCCTTATATTACCTAACAACTAAATGATCTTGTTACGTATAATATTAGTCAAAAACTAGCTTATCCAGGTTTGTAATAATGAAGTGGTATAATTTATAATTAACTCCATCCATATTCAGGGATTTCATTAGAGCCAAAATAAAAACCCACTCATAATAAATCCACCCATTCAAATTATTTTTTCATCCCATAATAAAATTCAATCAATGAACCATATCCATTAGAAAAATTTGTTTTCATTTCTTTCAACTTCTTCATTTTTGTATATGCTTGTATAACATTAAGAAGCAATCATTGTGAATATCAAGACAAGTACTTTTTTTTCATGCTAACATCCACATGAATTTCAGGAGGTTTTCTTGGTACCAACATGTAGATTTTTGAGCACCAATAGTATCAACCAAGGAGCAATTTAGAGGGACCTGACGATACATAACACAATCCATCTCTTGAGATCATTAGTTTGAGCTTTGAAGATTACTAGGATGATTCCAATAATGCACAATTAAAGTTAGGATTTGAATACCTACAAATTTTATAAAAATAATATAGAAATCTTCTTGGAGTTACTAAGTATGCAAAGAGGTTTTTGTAAGATCTCGACATTGCTTCTTATTTTACATAAGTTGCACCTTGATGAATATAGTCTGATAATGGATCAATTTTTCTCTAATCCTTCTCATGCTATCATTTTAGCAAAAAAATCAAAAATCAAAAATCAAAAACTTTGATTGGAAAACCAACTTGCTGGCCAATCAAACAAAATATAAAAAATAAAAAAACTTTGATTGGAAAACCAGCTTGCTAGCCAATCAAAGGAAAAAAATTGATTGGAAAACCAACTTATGGCCAATTAAATACAAAAACAAAAGGTGACTCTTCTTCAAAGGAAATCAATTGTTACCTTGTGGCTTCCTTCTCGGCACTATTTGACCATGTTAATAATATGATGACAAAGACAACTAGAAGTATGATCAAGTTATTTTTTCTACTATTTTATTTTTAAGCTTTCTTGTAATTTTTTTACTATAGCTAGATCCACTTTTAAGATCTCTAAGGAAGGCAAGATAAAATTCATATCTCCCCTACTTACAAATATGAAAATATATGCACCTCTTTGTAATCAAACTTTTAGAGTCTAATTTATGGGCAACCATGAATAAAAAACATGCATGAGGACATGCATGAGCTTAGGTGTGGGAGAGAAGGAGAAGCATTAGGTATGAATTTTTAATTTTAAATATGAGGTGAAAGGGAAGCATAAGGATATCCACATAATAGATTATTGTAAAAGAAAGAAAGAAAAAGTAGAAGGATAGCCACACGAACCTCTTATACAAGAAAGAAAATAAAAAATAGTAGAAAGAAATCAACACAAAAACTGTTGTGAACAAAAAAAAAAACAAGAAAGAGATCCACACAAGAACCTTTTATACAATAAATAAAATCAAAAATAGAAGAAGGAGATCCACACAAGAACCTACTGTAAAAGAAATAAAATCAAAAATAACATAAGGAGATCCACACAAGAACTTGTTATACAAGAAAGAAAATAAAAAACAACATAAGGAGATCCACACAAGAACTTGTTGTACAAGAAATAAAATAAAAATAAAAAAGGAGATCCACACAAGAATATTTTGTAAAATAAAGAAAATAAGAAAGCAATAGAAGGAGATCCATACAAGAAATTTTGTACAAGAAAAAAAAATCAAAAACAACATAAGAATATCCAGATAAGAAAGCTGTTATAAAAGAAAAAAATTAAAAACAAAAGAAGGAGATTGACAAGAACTTGCCCTTGAACTATATATGGAATGCACACATGCATAAGCTCAATCTAGAGAAGACTCTAAGAATAGGAGATGATAATATAATGCATGAGGACATGCATAATATTAAGTGTGGCGCAATGATGAAGCCATAAATTGGTCATAAATTACCATTATTTTGTCCTTCCAAGTGACCTTTAAAAGTGGATTTAAATGTAATCTTGGAACTTATAGTTTTCTTAAGATAGAGTATAGGATATCTATCTTGATCATTCTTTACAAATATTTTGTTATCTTTTTTGACTAATCCTATTGATTATTTAGGAAAGATGCAAAGTATTGTGCATGCAGGCCATAAAGGAAAGAAAATGCTAGTTCTAGTAAAAGTGGAATTGATCATGGATGGTATATATAAACTCAAATATGATTTCATATTCATATTCCTCTCAAAAAATTATTCAAATTAAAAAACAAGAATCATCTCAATCCGATATTGTTTGTAAAATTTATATCTTTTTTAGTTAGCTCAGTAACTTGCATTAATAGAGTAACGTTAGCTCGAACCATTGGAGTTAGCTCCAAAACCTGCATCAATAGAGTAACTTTATCTCCAAAACCATTGGATTTATTTTTGGAACCTACATCAATAAAGTAGCATTAGATTAGGAACCATTGGAATTATCTCTGGAACCTACATCAATAAAGTAACGTTAGCTCTGGAACCATTGGACTTAATTTTAGAACCATTGGAGTTAGCTCCAGGAACCTGCATAACAAGAATGACAATTTTTGAGGAGTTGTTAATAATTAGAGAATCCAATAGAAAATATCAGAGATGTTTTTAATATAAACCTCATTAATATTTTGTACAGTTTTACCAATAAGGAGAAATCTAATTTATAGTGAGTGTAGTCCAAGCAAAAATGGATCAGTTGAGCATCAAAAGTTCCACAAACAGAAACAAGAAATTCAAATGGATATATGAGAGAGGATTTTGTTCATATTAATGTTTATAAGAAAAACCTCATTCTGATTTTCTACAATTCTTACCAATAAATAGAAATCTACCTTTTAGTAAAGCTGCAGTCGAGGAAAAAGTGTATCACTTGAGAAATCAAAAGTTCCACAAATAGAAACAAAATGTCAAACAGAAAATATGAGAGAGATTTTTGTTCATAAGAATATGTTTAACAAAAATCTCATTCATATTTTCTACAAGTTTTATCAATAAGGATAAATCTAACGTTTAGTAAAAGCTATGATCTGAGTAGAACGTGTATAAGATAAGCATCAAATGTTCTACAATAAAAACAACAAAGTCAAATGGAAAATATAGTAAAGGCATTTGGTCAAAATCATATTTTGAGGAAAAACCTCCTTCCAATAATGTAGGAAAATAAAATCATTGTGATTCTTATTACCAAAAAGTAAGGAGAATATTTGCGAGAAAATCTTCCTAAAATAGTGGGATAAGACTTTGACTCAGTTATATATCTCTCTCCATATTTTGTGGAGATATAAATATTAGTTGTTAGGATTGGAATAAAGATAAGATCATATTGTATTTTCTAAAATAAGGAGTAGATTGGATGAATGAATTATAAATAAAACCTTCCACACTCAGATATGTAATTATTTTTCTCCCAAAAATATAGATATGTTCTTTCCTCTCAAATATTAGGTAGTTTCAAGATCTCAGAAGTATGATTTAAATCCTCTTCCAAGGAATGAGATGATCACTCATTTCAAGGAAGATGGATCTTTGTATTTATGTTTATGTTTATTCATTTTTTTGTAATTCATTCTTTTATATTTTTCTCTCTTTGTGATGTGAAAATGTAGTTTGTTGTGAACTATAGGTGTTTCATTTAATTATACTCATTTCTAATTCAACAATTTAAATTTATGAAATTGTGTTTTTGTTCCTGAAAATTTCATTTCCTTCATGCAACTGTGATGTATTTCATGCAAACTTTATTTCTGCAAGTGTTCCTTTTAATTTCGCAAGTGTGATTTTTTTATACAAGTTTGCTTTTTATTTAAAGGATTTATTTTCTAACTATTTTCTTCTCTTAATGCATACATCCTTCGACACCAACCTTGGATTGAAATTATTATAAAATAGGATTGAAAAGCCTCATCATGCAAAACTCTTCAAATTTCATACATAATAACCATTATCTGCGCTCCTTCAATGACACCATCACTTCCACCCTTAGCACCATTATTCTTCATGTTTTTATGGGCCCTCACACTATCCTGAATTTTTATACGTCTCGGAGGGGGAGTTCCCATATAATCTGCTCTTGGCTGAGCTTGGATTCACGTTATGGGTTGTGTTCCTTCAACTTTACACTGTGTTGTGTAAAATTGAACATGAAGGGCATAACTGTACTCATCCTAGCTTATCTGTCACCATTCATTCAAAACCTGTAACATGTTGTCTCGACCTAACGAAGTCCTTGTACCATTAAGAAAACTACCACTACCCCCACTTCTCTTCACCCATAGCTCTATCCACCAATGTGGCGCTACCTCACCCACACCTAACTCTTCTATTCCTATGACTGTCACAACTTCTACAACTAGCCCATCTACTTCCTAATAAAATGATACCCCTCTTGCCCAATCACCTAGTAATTCATCTATCCATGCTAACCCCATACCTACTACCAATCCGTTAGAGGGTTTTTTTCAATGTCTCACTCTAGGGGAGTACCATCTCTCCAATATCAACACCTTCCTCACTCCACAAGAATATGGCAGCCTATGCCAACATCCTTGTTATGACTATCACATAGGAGAAGTTTCCTGTATGGTCCTCCCTAACTTCGCATGAACTTAACGTATGGGGATTTGATACTACCACCTATTCACCTAAACGACCATCCAAAACACGACCATTTTCATCTGATCTCTAATATCTCATTAACCACCACTTTGCCCACACTTTCCTTCACTATTGGGCATAAAAAGGCTTTGGCTTCATTTTTTCCAAACAAGGTTGTCATACCGTTATCCTATGTACCAACCGTAAACACAAAGATCACAAGTGGCATTGGATTTGTCACACCATCTTCCAAGACGGCCCACATCAACCTCATTGATGACGACAAACCTTTTCCAACCTATTCACTAACATCAACATCTTCACCCATGGAGTTCATAGATCCCGAATCTATTCCTCCTAACATTTTTTTGTGAACACAATTTCCTAGGACCTCTAACTTATCAACGCGATGGTGAGGCTACCTCTTTTTTTTTTGCTTCTCGTATCTCGACACGATCGATGATGATACACCTTCTATTAATGTCATTCAATGCTAAGAAGATGAGTCTATCCTCACCTACCTTGGTGTAGAAGATTATTATATTCACGTTCATTGTCATTTGAGATGCAAACCATGTTAAATGAATCAACTATTGAAATCAACATTAACACTCCAAATGACCCACACATTCTAAAGATAGGAAAATATTTAGATGTCGTTGAACATGAAGCTTTTACTTATTTCCTTCGGGATCATAGCAACCTTTTTTTCTTGGTCCTATCGATATGCCTAGTATTGACCCAAACATTGTCATCCATAATATTTTAACCATTCTTGAATCCAAGCTCATAAAACAGAAGCTATAAAAATGCATCCTCGCATTGCCCTTCTTGTCAAAGAGGAACTTCAGTGCCTTCTCTCGGTTTCCTTCATCCTACACATTGCCTATCCCCTATGGATTTCTAATATCATTTCTATCCCTAAAGTGACAGGGGGACTTCACATTTGCATTGATTTCCATGACCTCAACTTAGCTTACCTCAAAGATGACTTTCCTCTACCGTGCATGACCAACTAGTTGATCTCACCACCGGACATGAGATGTTATCACTCATGGATGGTTTTTTGGGTTATAATCAAATATTACTTGCTCTAGAAGACCGACACAAAACTGCCTTCATCACTCCTTGGGGGACCTTCTGGTATTGATACATGTCTTTTTCCCTCAAAAACATTGGTGTTATATAACAATGGGATATGACCTATATGTTTCATGACATAATGCATTGCATATTGGAAGATTATGTAAATGGCCATCCTAACAAATCCAAACATTAGACTTAACACCTTATAGTCCTTAAGGTCATCTTTGACTACCTCATCAAGTATTGTGTTCACCTTCAACCTAAGAAGTGTGTCTTTATGGTGCTCTTAGGAAAGCTCCTTGGTTTCATCGTTTCTTTGTGTGCCATAGAAGTTGATCCTACTAAAGTAAAGGCTATTCTTGAAATGAATCTATTATCCAAAATAAGACCCTACTTATTTTTGGCTAACTCCTCCTCCTTTTCCTTTTCTAGCACTTAAATAAATTTTTGGAATGCTTCAGAAGTCAAAATTTTCTGGAAATGGCTTCATCAAATAGATAATTTTCTCACCTTTCTAGAAAGGTTAAATTTTCCTCCTAACTCCTTGTAAATATCAAGTTATGGCTCGGTGGAGGTATTTTGGGAAAAAATTCCCAAAATAGGCCCACGGTTAAGGAGAACGTGCCACGTGGCGGGGTGGAGTGGAAGACTTCAAGGAAAAGTTTAAGTTTTTGGCACTTTGGTCAAAAGGCACAGAGGAAGAAGTTCACCCACGAGCCTGAAGAAGGAGGAAAATATGTTGGCTAAAGCCCACTAAGTAATGAAGTGGTGCCATGTGTCCTATCAGTGGTAAGAGTTGGGGCGGTGGAAGGATTTGGCAAAATTTTCCAAAGTTGCAAAAGGCATAAAGGTGAGCATTGAACCCGTAGCCCCATCGATCAATCAAATGGCACCATGTGGCCACATCAGTGGTGGAGGTCAAGCCTACGAAGGTGAATTGGGAAATTTTCCCAATGAAAATTAAAAAGGCACAAAGGGAAAATTTGAAGCGCATCCCCGCCGAACGAACCAGGAGGTGACACGTGTCACTAGGAGAACAGAGCGCGGGGAAAATTTGGGAAATTTTCCAAATGAAAAATCAAAGGAGAAAAGTGCGGTTTGGGCCCGTGTTTCCAACAACAAATGGGGAAGTGCCACTTGGCAGTGGAGCGGCGGGGCGCGGGGAATTTTTGTGAAATTTTCCCAAATTCAAAAAGAGGAAAATTTTCAAGTTTCGGCCCGCCAACCTGATTTTTGCCCCATTTTTGCCCTAAATCTTCAGAGGGCCATATCTTTTGATCAAGAGCTCAGTTTTTCACGTTCTTTATATCAATGGAAAAATATTGAAATTCTCTACATGATGGAGGGTTTGATTTTTGATTGAGGTGAAGAATTATGGGACAAAAATGGAAGTCCTTGGCATGCAAAACATAGAAAATGACTCCAACCACCAAAATTAATGAAGTTTGGGCCTGCTTTTTCTCTCGAAAAGCAATGTAATTTGAAGTATGGGCTTGTTTATGGAAACCCATCATTTTGCAGGCCCATTAGATGATTTTTTTGTGGTTGAACTCATAATCAATTTTTCCTACGTTTTTAACTTTCTCTTCTTCTGCTTGGCCATTAAAAGCTAGATTTGGCTCATTTGTAAAGGGTTGGATGTTCTTGCTTCTACAAGCTCTTCTTTTCCCCTTAGCAGGTGGATTTGAAGGAGTTTCAGACCTCCCATGGAGATTGTAACATGTTTTTTTCCTCTTCGCTATTGCAAAGTAATATATCAAATCTGGGCATGATAATGTATGTTTTGTGATCAATTTTCAATCCTCTCATGTAGTTATTATTGTCTTCTTATCCTTCATTACATTCTGGTAATTTGTGCATGTTTTTTTGTTGCAATATTCATGATTTGTGTCTATTTTTGTAAAACAAGGAGTTCAACACTCCTTTGGTGTATCGCCTCTCTATTTTTGCTTAGTTTTGTTTCCATTTCCATGTTTTCTCTCAACCCTGTCTCCTTGGTAGTTTTAGAGTAGGAATTTTGAACCAGAACCTCTACAAAATTGCATGCATACACCTAAATAGAGGAGTAAGAACCAGCTTCAATCTGGAGATTTTTCTCACCTTGCAAGGTCCCACAACTTGAAGAAAAATCAATGTTGTGCATTCACACCATATGAGTTTTTCTAGAAAAGCATATCTATAACTCATTTGGGGGTGCTATGAATTTGCACTAATAGTTTTGGCATGCCCACTGGGACCTTAGAGGTGTTCCACTTCATATTTTTTAGGTTGGTGTGTTCCTGTGAAGATTTCAGCCTTCAGAGGCAATTGCAAACACATCTTGTGACTCCATCTAGTAAATAACTCATTATCTCGAGTTGTAGAACCTCTTTCCATTCATTTTCCATTCATTCTTCTTTCCATCTCTCCTATCTTCTTTCATTCCATGAAGTTGTGCAATCATGAATTCATTTCCATTATGGAATTTTCATTCACAATAGTAGTAATGCTTCCCACCTCCAACATGTTTTTCAAATCCTTCAAATCAACATTTTGATCAAATTCAAAATCAGTATGCATATCCATATGAGCAATGTCAAAATCATTTTTGCTATGAAGCACATCAAGCACAAGGATATGCAAACAATGAAGATAATCAAATGGAAAATGTTGATCTCTTTGGAGAAGATCCATAAGATGGAGGAAAGCATGGTGTAAACTAGGGCTCAAACACAAATGAAAGAATTTGGAATCAGTTATGGAGCACCTTGTCCATGGGTGGGACCTTTTCTAAGGAATTACAACCCTCAAGAGAAACTTGACTTCATTGTTGCAACACTATCATTGCTTACAAAGTGGATTGAAGGAATAGAGGTGTATGAGAGGATTATTTAGAAACTTTGTCAACGGGTAAGCACACCATCTCATGCCTTTTCTTTCCTCTTTCCCAATTTATTTTATCTCAGTAGTGTCAAGTTTTAAACTCTACATCTATTGTCCCAAAAGTTGATTCCATTTCTCCATCTCCTAGTCTCCCATCCCACGTCAATTCTTCTATCATTTTCCCTTCCAGACAACCATTCCCTCTAAAGAAACAAGAGTTTCTACCTCCCTCCCCACCACAAACAAATGCAAAATTGGTTGAACTTCAACCTATTTCTCCTCTTGCATTCCCAGATCCATGTTGGGAAGATGAAAATCAGAAGACCAGTCAAGGAGAACATCAAGAAGAAGAGCCTAATAGAGAAGAAATAATAGAAAACTTGAAGAGTTGGGCTGCCAAATTTGGGATAACAAAAATCCCCTTGATGGTGAAGCCAAAAGAGGAAGTTGGAGTTGGGGAACAAGTGGTAAACAAGGCTGATTTTATAGTAGTAGTGAAGTAAGAAAACGATAGTCTATTGGTGATGAGTTGGGTGTCCATGTTGGCACTTTGCCCAAACAAAATGCTGATTCAATTTGCAAAATCAATCATTGTGGAGGAAGAAAAACAGCTCCAAACCCCATTGAAGAGGAGCAAATGGATGAGATCAAGTCAGTTTTTGCAACAACAGAAGAAGGAAGCATTATTGATACATTTTTACTTTCATTTGAAGGGGCTGATTTGATTGATGAAGCCATTATGGAGGTGAACAAAATAGGTCCAAATTGTGAGCAAGAGGCACAAGAAATTTCATGTTTCTCTCCCATTTCATCTCTCCAAAAATCTGATTTTTTGGATGAGTTTTAACGGGTAAGTTTCATGTTTGAAAATGAAGCTACACATGGTGAAGAAAATGTAGATTTGAAGGTCACCATGCAAGAGGAGAAAGATTTATTATCGCAGGACAATGAAGAGTTTGATTGTTTATTAGACTTAGAAGAATGTTTGGATGAGGAGCCAGCTGAAATTACAGCATTTTCTTCTTCACCATTTGTTCTCCAACATCAAGAGCCTACTACCACAAAGGAGAACATTGAAAAATAATAGCTTGCATCTTATAACAGCTCTTTGGAATCAATATTGGAAGGTTTAAATCTTCCATGTTCTTCATTAGAGGAAGGAAAATAATAGAAGAGTACCATCATTTCTTCCACATCATCCACCCAAGAAGGTCCACAAGAAGACTCCATTTTTGGAGTTGAAAATCAGAGCTATGGGCATATCAAATAGATCAGACCTTGCCTAATAAGGTATTTGGCTTCATTAGAGCCAAAGGAGAAGCCACAACTAGTCATGCTTGCTTCTAAGCATGAGGATGAGCTATAAAGTACCAAGGATCAGCTGTCATACCTCTTCAATCCAAATGCAGAGAAACTAAAAGAGGTATCTAACTTGTTTTCAGTTGACACCTTGCTGATATGGGTAGAAGACCAACTTCTTGTTGATTTTCCACTCATCCTAACAGCCATGATCAGCTCCAAATCAATTACATGGCTGCCCATTTTGAAGAAAGGAAGCTATTTTGCACAACCAGTTGCAGGGTTTGTTTAGCTCACCTTTTCTTCCAGTTAGAGTAGAGTAGGTAGGTTTTCTTTTAGCAGAAGAAGTGCTTGTGCACACTCTACATGTTCCATTTGGAGCATGTATGATTTCTAATCTCGTACATAGTTATTGTGGTGCTGATTTTGCTCTTACATAGTCCATTTCAAAGTGGCATTTTGGTGAAAAACAACTCCAAGTTCAATGGGCTTCAATTGCTTCAAAGAGAAGCTTTCAAAGTTCAAATCGGTTTCAGGCTACTACTCATGACTCCATGCTCAATGCATGCTTCAAGGCAGCTAATCAATTCATCTAGCAGGTAGATGAGCCCTCTAAGTTTCCAAAAGTGTTATCCAAAATAAGCCTCTACTTAATTTTGGCTAACTCCTCCTCCTTTTCCTTTTTCGGCACTTAAATGAATTTTTTGAGTGCTTCAAGAACTCAGAATTTTCTAGAAATGGCTTCATCAAATAGTTAATTTTCTCACCTTTCCAGAAAGGTAAAATTTTCCTCCTAACTCCTTATAAATCTCAAGCTATGGCTCAACAGATTTTTTTTGGGTAAAATTTCGCTAGACAAGCCCACGACAAATGAGAAGGTGCCACGTGGCGGGCGTGAGCGGCGGACGTCGGGGAAAAGTTTAAGTTTTTGGTGCTTTGGTCAAAAGGCATAGAGAAAGAAGTTCACCCACGGGCCCATGGATGGAGGAAAATATGTTGGCTTAAGGCTCTTGCTGAGCAATGAGGTGGCACCACATGTCCTATCAATGGTGGTGGAAGTCAAGGCAGCGGAAGGATTTGGTGAAATTTGCCAAAGTTGTACAAGGCACAAAGGTAATAATTCAACCCGCGAGCCCATCGATTAATCAAATGGCGCCACATGACCACATCAAAAGTGAAGGTTAGGCCCATAGAGGTGAATTAGGAAATTTTCCCAATGAAAATTTAAAAGGCACAAAGGGAAAATTTGAAGTGAGTCCTGCCGAGCGAACCAGAGGTGACACCGTCACCGGAGAGAGGGAGCGCTGGGAAAATTTGGGAAATTTTCCCAATGCAAAAATCAAAGGAGAAAAGTGAAGTTTGGGCCCATGTTTCCAACAGCAAATGGGGAAGTGCCACATGGAAGTGGAGCAGCAGGGCACGATGAATTTTTGGGAAATTTTCCCAAATTCAAAAAAGAGAAAAATTTCAAGTTTCAGTCCGCAAACCCAATTTTTGCCCCAGTTTTGTCCTAAATCTTCAGAGGGCCATATCTTTTGATCCATAGCTCATTTTTTCACGTTCTTTATATCAATGGAAATATGTTGAAATTATCTACATGATGGAGGGTTTTATTTTTGATTTTAGTGAAGAATTATGGGATAAAAATGGAAAAATGTCCTTGGCATGCAAAACACAGAAAATGACTCCAACCACCAAAATTAATGAAGTATGGGCCTCTATTTTGCTTTGAAAAGCAATGTAATTTGAAGTATGGGCTTGTTTATGGAAACCCATCATTTTTCAGGCCCATTAGATGAAATTTTTTTGTGGTTGAACTCATAATCATTTTTGCCTACGTTTTTTTGCTTTCTTCTTCTTCGCTTGGCCATTAAAGGCCGATTTGGCTCATTTGTAAAAGGTTGGATGTTCTTTCTTTCGAAAGCTCTTATTTTCCCCTTAGCAGTGGATTTGAAGGAGTTTCAGACCTCTCATGGAGATTATAACACAATTTTTCTCTCTTTTCTATTGTAATGTATTGTATCAAATCTGGGCATGATAATGTATGTTTTGTGATCAATTTTCAATCCTCTCATGCAATTATTATTGTCTTCTGATCCTTCATTGCATTCTGGTAATTTTTGCATGTTTTTTTGCTACAATCTTCATGATTTGTGTCTATTTTTGCAAAGAAAGGAGTTCAACACTCCTTTGGTGTATCACCTCTCTGTTTTTGCTTAGTTTTGTTTCCATTTCCATGTTTCTCTCAACCCTATCTCCTTGGTAGTTTTAGAGTAGGAATTTTGAACCAGAACCTCTACAAAATTGCATGCATACACCTAAACAGAGGAGTAAGAACCAGATTCAATCTGGAGAGTTTTCTCACCTTGCAAGGTCCCACACCTTGGAGAAAACTCAATGTTGTGCATTCACACCAGATGAGTTTGCCTTAGAAAAGTAGATCTATAACTCATTTGGGGGTGCTATGAATTTGCACTAACAGTAATCCACCTACTATTCTCCATTAACTTTAAAGTTTTCAAGGTAATTTTCAATATATTCATCAATTTATTTCACAAATTTTCGACTCCTACCAACCATTTCATCATCTCCTCAAAAAGGACATCTCCTTCAAATGGGATGATGAATGCCACAAATCATTTGACGCCTTAAAACAATACCTTCTTCAACCACTGGTGCTCATTCCCCTAAATATGACCAACCCTTTTACCTATATATTTCTTCTACTAATCATTCCTTATGTTTCATGTTCACTTATCGCAACAAGAAACACCGAGAAAAAATGGTTTACTACATAAGGCATACCCTTTTGGACTATGAAACTAATTACACCCATGTTGAAAAACTTTTATTAGCCTTAGTTTTTGTTACCACTAAACTTCATCACTAACTTGTCAACCACAAAACCTTTGTCATCACTAACACTTCCCCTTACATTACATGTACACCAAATGCTACCAAAATCAACGTGATGTAAGTTGGTTCATACTTCTTGCAGAATTTGACCTTGAATTCATCCACCAAAAATCTATTGAGGGCCAAACCATCGCTAAAAACTAGCATACACACCACTTTCTAGAGATCAACCCTCTAACTTCATTTTTAGACAAATCCATTCTACCCTCTTTTTGGATGATATCATTTATCAAATGAACTTATTCGTTGATGGTTCCAAATGTCGAATGGAGGTCATGCGGGTGTTATCCTCATTCATCTTGATGGTGAACCTATGCATTTACCTTTCAAACTAGATTTTGATTATACTAACAACATCGATGAATATGAAGCACTTGTATTAGGCCTTGAAACTTCCATCTCCTATATGTCAAATAAATTAATATCTTTGGCAACTTTCAACTGGTTGTAAACCAATTCAATGGTATATACCAATGTCATAAAAAATAATCCAAAAGTACAAACACCATGTCGACATACTTTTGACTACCTTCGACTATTACAAACTTCAAACAACCCCATGTTCTACTAATAAATTTGTGGATACCATGGCCTTCCTCACTTCTCAAATACCCATTTTACCTTCTGAATCAAAAATATTTTTCACAATACAAGGTTGAAATCACCTTCTTATTTATCTTGAGATGTCAACTTTGTCAGAACCATTACACCAGACCCATGTTAGCTTTGGTATAAGTAGTTTGTAGACTACCTTTCCCTTTCCATTCTTCCTCCCGATCTTACTCATAATGGACAAAACTCCTTTCTTAAATGTGTCTCTCGCTATGTGATCATGGGTGGTCTTATTTATAAACATGGATTCGACGTTATTCTCTTACGATGCCTTACAAGTTCTAAAATTCCCTACACTATCAAGGAGGTTCATGAAGGAATTTTTGGACATCACTTTAGTGTCTTATCTATCACTAAATGGATTCTTCACCTAGGCTATTATTAGAAAACACTAAACCGTTACTTTTGTGACTTTGTAAAATGTGTTGTGAAATTCCGAAACATGTTATTATTCATCACACACCTAGTCATGACTTATAGGTTAAACGAGACCTTTGGCCTTTCTCTTAATAAGGTTTGGATATTGTCAGAGATATCAATCCTCATTGTTCACAACATTACCATTGGATTATAACCGCAACTGAATACTACACAATATGGGTAGAATCCATTCCCCTCATTTCTATAAAAGTTGAGAAAATTTGTATATTCATCAACCATTACATTATTTTTCGCTTTGGTGTCCCTCATCACCTCATCACTAATAACGAAAAGAAATTCAAAAATAGAACCTTACAAAAGCTTTGTGATTCCTTTGGAATTTAACTCATTTTCTCATCACCTTAATACCCATAAAAAAATGGCCTAGAAGAATAAACCAATAAAATATTGAACAAAATTCTTATGAAAGTAGTTGACGATACTGGGAAGGATTGGCATACGCACATTCATTTTTCCTTGTGGGCTTACCATACTAGTATTCACACTTTGACTACTGCAACACCTTTCTCTCTAGTCTATGGTACTGAGGTTATCTTACCTCTCAAATTCTAGATTCCATCTCTTCGTATCTCACTCCAATACATTCTCAATGATGATGACTTTTTCCAAGACCCTTTAGCGCAAGTTGAGTTATTAGATGAACGTCATCTCAATGATCTTTATCACCTCCAAATATACCAAAAATATATCAAATGTGCCTATGAAAATGGTTCTATGAGTGAACCTTCTAGCTTGGTGACCTCGTCCTAAAATAAAATCAATATATAACCAAAGAAGAAAAAAGTAAACGGGGAAAATTAGCTCCTAATTGGCGTGGACCCTATATCATTACTCATACCTATGGATCTAGTGATTATAATTTTTATTCACTCAAAGGTAAACCCAAACCTAATCCCTTCAATTCCTTGCATCTTCCACAATTTTATTATTGAATTCAATTTCTATATCACCTTCTGTCTATTAACCGCTCATCCTTGAGCACCATTCACCTTCCATGTTACCTGTTTTGAGGATCAATGACTAAACAAGAATCATGTGATTACCCATCACCTTTCAGCCTTATCTTCAATATGAGTACCATGGCTCTACTCATGGCATGATTTTCATGGGTGACTTTTATCTTTTTCAATATGTAATCCCATTATCATTCATCACTTGGAACCGTCTCTTTCATAGTTAACCTCTATTTGCTATGGTTTTTCCTTCGAACAAGAACCTAATCTTCCTCTATAGTCTTGTCCATGACTTAAACATCCAAAAGAAAAATGGGATTCAACTCCTTGAGTCAAACTTCTAGCAAAAATATGACTCCCTCAAAAGGGACATCTCTTCTCTCTATCTTCTTCTGCTATAAATAGACTGCTCTCTCAAAGGACAATATACAAATCTTACCATACTGCACATAATCAATAATATAAAGGGACTATCCTTGAAAAAACAAAACAAAATAATCAGAAGCTTCCCTCATTGACCAGCTTCACAAAGACTGAAAGAGATATTATACTCATCCCACATAGACTTCCCACATCGATCAGTCTATTAAAAACAAAAACAAAAATTGAAAATGATAACTTTTTTTTCATGGGCTTGTCTATTTTTTTGATCATGGGTTTATTTCTAGGTAAACATTCCTTTATACACTAAGTTACGCTAAAAACCACCCATTTTAACCTCATTTCCTCTATTCTCAAGGGACTTTCCACAAAAACGAAATTTTGTGATCATGTGACCTTCTTCATCCTTAAAATAGTCAATCATGCAACGCCTTTAGGGTCTTATGTTCATAATCCAATCTTTGGTATGGTAGGATCGTTATGGTTCTTATCAATTAGCTGGATTTTTTATTCACCTCTTACCATATAAATTATTCATTACTTACTGATTACCCTATATACGGGACCATACTATTCATATCTACATTTTAAATATTTCAAATTTCACCTAAGACTCAACCATGCCTATTACCTAAGACTCAACCATGCCTATGACCTAGACTCAATCATGCCTGAAACCTACCAACCCATTCCTCTACCTCATCATATTCTTCCCTAGATTATGGGAGAACTACATCAGCTTGAGGCCCCTTTTTGTAGGGATTATAGAAACTACACTCGAGGGCATGGGGCCCTTAGAGGTTAGCTCGACCACTCTTTACCCTAACCCATTTTTCCCACATGTTTTCTATTAACATTCACCCTTAATTAGTTTCCATTTTTCATAACATTTGGAAATTTCTCATTCATACATATCTACCATTTTATCACACCATCAAAACATCCAATCAATCATTCCACATTTCTATAATATCATTTTTTAAAAATTTACACCATAACATACATATAACTCATCATTTATTTCCCATGTTACCAATAACTTGGAAATTAAATCAAAACCAAAAAACACAATCAAACCATGCTTAACTATACCTAACTCAACCATGCCTAACTAACCTAACCCAACCATTCCTAATTGACCTAACTCAACCATGCCTGACCAACCTAACTCAACCATGCCTATACCTGACTCAACCTTTCCTATACCTAACTCCACCATGCCTAAACCGACTTGATTGAGGAGACATCAATCACTTGCCCATTTGATTTCCTACTCATGTCCTCCTCATAATCATATATAGAGATGTCTCATATTTCTCCTCCTCCTCTCCTCCATCCCGACGCCCTCCCAACATCTCTCCACCTTGCCTAGGTCTCGTCTCTACCTAGCCTTCAACAGGTGTAGACTCCATGAACTCATGGCCTCACCTTGAATCCGCCTCGGGGCTCACTTTGGACCCCTATGCTCTTTGAGCTATGAGTGCAAGAGCTCATCCTCTCACTCATTGTTCTTTGTGACTGTAATGTCTGAATAAGAAGGAAGATCTATCCCTATGTCATCGTTAATCCTTGTAAAATATGGCCTCATTCACAGCATCCCGAATCTCATGATCGAAAGCTGTCTCGTGGTGGTGTCATAGGTCTCACAACAACTTGTGAGCTCTACCCTGCTAATGATGGCCACTGACCCTTGTACCGTGAACCCTTACCTCCTCCCCTCGTAACATAGGACCCTATCCCACCGCTACCCATAATATGGGATTTGGTCCCTAGGCTTGGAAGGGTTCTGCACTATGATATGGGCTTGTAGGCCATAATATACACTTTTGTAGTGGACAACCGATACTACAAACCTATTATCTATGCCGTAAGGTGGCTACATGTCCCCCATCACCATCACCACCTTGTGTAGGTACCTTTCCCTCTATAACATTTTTTTGCAGGCTACCACTTGCACTTATAAAGTGGTAACCTATGCCTCTGACCCTATGAGCTACCCCTACAATACTCTAAGTTGTGTCAAAAGGGTGGCCACCTGCCCCTTGCAATGTGTCCCTCTGAACTATAATAGTGGCAAATTCAAAGCTACCCTAGCCTCATTGGTTCTTTAAGTAGCTACATTTCCTACCACTTCACGTATCTATCAATGATCTTGGCATCATCAATCCACTTGTCCACCACCTACTCCTCTTGCCATATCAGCACACTCGGTTGTGGTAGAGGCATAGGCCTCTCCACATCATCTCTCTTATACTATGGGAATGGCGGAGGAACACCCTGGCCAACCTAAACCTGTCATCGACCACTGTCAATAGGTATCATCTCATGCTCACCAACACAAAATCCCTTAATCCACCTGAGAATTTGTAGCTCGTCCAACTCCACTGCCATGTTTCTGTAGGAATGGAACCCAACATATGGCATCAAAATGATGTCAACCCATCACAATCCCTCTAGCATGTGCCTGTAATATGCCACATCATGTGTAGCCCTAGCAACCATGTGCTCTCCCTAATAGGTACCCAACACCTATAACCAACTCAAACCAAGCCCGCATCAAATGCATTAGGTCGGGAAAACCAACTAGATGCAAACATACAATGTGCTTGTATGCCCAGTAGTGAAGAAGAAAGGTACAACACAAACTAAACCTCCGTAGCCTCCCATAGGCCCATAGCTCTGTATAACTACACCAAGAATGTTTGTGCCCAGGAAAAATAGGTCTTATCCTCCATCATGTCCTAGAGAACTCCCATCAGTGCTTGTGGAAATCTCCCACCCTTTGCATCTGGAAACACAAAACAACACACTGCTCCATAATCAGGACAACAAATCTCATCTCTTAAGGATGGGCCGTATACATGTCCCCATAGCTCAAGCTCACATTATGTTATCTGAACTCTTTCATTGCCTCTCCAAACATTACCACTATTGACTCCTCTAATGCCTCTAATGAAAGATAATATACCTACACTCTCCCACTATAGGTAGCCATAGGATCCTGTATACATTCTCCAGGGTGACATAGTGATCTCATCCATCGGTAGGTGGAATGTATTAGTCATTGAATCAAATCTATCGATGAGTGTGACCATCAAACTCTAATCTCGATCTATATTTTTGTGGCGTTAGATTCTAATTAGGCCAACATTTTTCATGTGCCTCTACTCATATGCATTCACGCTTGGTCGTAACACTAGCAACAAAGACAATACTCTATCCCTCATCTCGTAGTTGGTCCCTAGCCTGCATCCAAAAAACCATAACATTGTTCATCCTTGACCATACCCAACATACCTTTTACCCAACACACCTATTACATGACATAACTATTTCCCACCACACCCTACCCAAACCACAACCCTACTAACTACCCCTTTTTTCTAGTGTATTGTTACACCTATTCTCCCTTATTCTACTTGTCACCCCCACCATCACCCAAACACCCCTTTTACCATCTTTTCCCTACATACACCTTCCCTTAGCCCTCCCTTGACTATTTTCCTCCCCCTACCCTTTCCTTCCCCCTGTTTCTCATCATCCCTAACCAATATCAATCACCTTAATTATAGCAAATTTTCCTTGACTAATGTTGGTACAATTTGACTAGTACCCATCATCTCGACTTGAAAGATTTCGGCCAATGCCAACCAACGCAAGAAAACCCCTAACTAATGTTGGTCTCTGTCGTGACATCAAAAATTGAAACCTAAACTATCCCTCTAAAAAATTAACCAAAACACCCTGAAAACCTACTCTTCCCTACCTCAACCTACCCTAACTTCATTCCCACCCCTATTTACACTATATTGGACCCCCCTCCCTCATTTCATTCATTTTTACCTACAAATGCAAAATAAATTTTCCCCAAACCCCCTTTAACCCAAACCAATTTCAAACATTATTTTTAACCCAAAGATAGATTCAAATTCAATCCTAACTAATCTTAGTGTCGTCGGTGTGGTGGTATGTCTAGCCTCTTTATAGATGGTCCACCCAAACCCTCTCTCATCTCTTCCATCACCAAATCAACTCCTCACCTTGCAACCAATCAAATGGCTCCAATCGATCTCATGGACCCACCTACCGAATGCCAATCACATACTAGTCACTCACCAGCTCAGCTCAAACACCTCATACCATCACTTTCTACTCTTACCCCACCACTCTGTCATTTTCCCAAATAGAAACATGTTAAAATGAATCCAGTAAAATACAGATTTTTCTTTTTATTAACCCTAACCCAACATGACCAATGTTAGTCATACCAAACCAACGTTGGTTACTTTTTAACCGGCATTGTTCACTTGCTATTACAAGTTTTACCCCATTTTTCCCATTTTTACCTCCACTCACCATTTCTTGATACCCTTTGACCTCACCCACACTTATTGCAATCTACCTACATGCCCAAACAACCCCTACATTTCCCTAGTTAGATCTCAAGATGTGTTATTTTACCTATACCTTGGCCTTACCAGTGCCATGACCTATTTACCTAGACCTAACCTACTTGGTATGACCATTGACCTTGTATACGCAGAGTACACATTACAATGCGATTACCCATGTTGTTTGGCCTAATTAACTTACCTTTCCTTTTATCATGCCGTTTTATCATGACCCAACCTTTGGTGTGTGCAGAACATACCCAAACGTTCCTACACTGACCTACATTATGTTTTTAGACCGTATCATATGCCTCGGATACGAATCACTTCACACTTGTTGGGATAACCCTATTGACCTTGGACGATGTCAATTTTGCAAGATCTTCAACCTGGTACTATGTTATAGTCTATACATGTGCGTGTGTTTGATTACCATTACTTATTACTTGATTTTACCTTGGCCTATTACCGATTACTCGAATAGACCATTACCATTTCCCATAGTACTCATACCCTTCCCCACCTACCTTCACTTCCACCAACTACACATTTATCAAACCACTTACCGATTCTATATAACACCTCATTAGTTCTGGTTTGAGGGGGATCACCTTCATCCACACCTAGGGAAACCCCACTCTCACCCACACATGGGGAAATCACTTCCTGTTTTTGTTAGCATTGCTTACCAATATAAGCTATACGACAAAAAGGGGAAAAATTTAGACACCAAAATTAGGTTGTACCACCCTTATAGCCTCATTAATTAAATAAACCATACCTTACATATTCATATCCCATAGTGCACATGATTAATTAAATTAATTACTTTAATTTATTTAATTAATTCCCTCACTTGACCACCTCACCTAGCCACATCACCTAGACACCTCATCATGGACCTATTCTTAGCATGTTCATTCTAACTAGGACTCAATCTCTACTTACCATAACTAACTGAGACTTAGTCTAACCCTAACACTAGATGTCTATTCTTTCTCTAACAACATGCCCACTTACTTACATGGAAAATACCATTTTAGACCCAAACCAATGGGCATAACTGGTAAAAAAGATAGCCAAGATTTGTTGTTTTGGAAACCTAGGATTTCCCACCTTAACTCATCGTTGGTTAACCCTAAACTAATGCTAGTTAACCTAAATCATCGTCGATTACCATATATTCATTTTGGTAACCTTGTTCCAGAGGTTGGAAGAATTATTCGAGTTTGGAGAGAGATAAATCTGCATGCAAGCATGAACCAAAGCCCTCTCACACATCTAGACACACCCCAATCAAGAAAATATTGGTCTAAAGGTTAAGCATTCATGGTAACGATCTCGGGAAGCACTGTCGTGACATTGACCACTAGTTACATAGATCAACCATCACTCCATCCAACCACTAGGTCTACAAATACAAGTAAGTACATTTGGATCTACATCATTCCATACTTATTTAGATCATCATTTCTTTAACTTTCACCTTTAAATCCTATTCTCCTTTGTATCTTGTCATCCTCACCTTCCTGCCAATCCACCCATCTGACCATCCATAACCCTTTAGCTCCCCACATCCAACCCCAGACATCTCTGAGAATTCTCAGCTTCTTTGGCAACCTAACCATCATTCTCCCATTCTTTATGTAATCACAAAGAATCACCAAAACCAAATTTTATTGAGTTTCTACCAGTCCACCTCTACCAACGTCGGTTGACCTAAACCATTTTCAGTTTCCTTCTCAACCAACATTATTCATATTAGACCGACTTCGGTCTCGTATCTGGTAATTCTACCTATAACAAAAACCTAATAACCTTCACCCAAATAGCCCAAACCATCCAAAACCTGATCTTGACCTATTCTAGTAACCTTGGTTACTTGCCCAACCTTCGATCTCGATCATAACCTTACGATAGAATAGATTTGATTATTGTATTTAAATGAGATACCTAAATCATATCAACTATAGTAGGATGTTATTTTCTTACGTTATTTCTTGCATTAAATTGTATTAAACAATGGATTGATAGCCATCTAGGAAGTATCACACTTCCTGGATCTAGCATACGCTAGGCAGTTGACTAACATATATTGTTTAATATTCCTCTTGTGGTATAGCTTTGCATCTCAGGTAGTTCCTCCTAGCCAAAAGGAAGTTATCACAATCAACATTGGATCAATAAGTCAAAGTCCACGTAGTATACTTTCCACTTTCATCTCACATGTATTCCTCCTCACCTTACCTTATCTATTTTTATCATACCTACACAACTTATCAATGAAGCACATTTGTTTTTCCCTCTCTCTCACTCTGTGAATAATGTTTTCAAAGCATGCATCCGGTTCTCGTTTTTGTTGGAATCTCTACTCTGGTTCATGGAGAAATTTGAGTTGGCAAACCATTTCGACTATGGAATATTTCATGGAATAAGAAGGGAACTCTAGGAATATTTAATAAGTATGATAGTACTAAAAATTACAAAAACTTTCTCTATCTAATTAGTTCATGAAAATAACTCTGCTTGTGATAGAATACATTTTTGGGTTTTGGGTTTTAAAAATGGATCATTAAAATGGAACCCGTATTTGGGTAAGTGGAAAAGGGAATTGGTTATTGGTTTTATAAATGTATATTTGATTATCATGGTTAATATGTTTATTTTCTCATCATGACTGTGTTAGTTGTTTGAAATGAATTCACTATGGTTACTATTAAAAGAAAAATGATTATTCTTTGTTCCATGTGTTGATACTTTTCATTTCGGTGATGTTTGGCACTATATTGTTTCTCATCGTGTTATTTCGATGACTTCGTTTTACATGTTCACTTTGTGTAACCCAAATAGGATTTCGTAGTGATTGATTTTTTATTCGATTTATTGGATTTTTTTGCCATGAATATTCTGTGTATTCTTTTAATATGATAGTGACTCAATTTTGTGGATTGAGTTGGAACATGAGAATCTAGTTGAGTTCGACTGGTGTCATTTAATTACAATGTTTTCATTCCTTTTGGGTCTGTTTTGACTCTTGTTTTGAATTCATGCATTCATATTTTAAATGAATCGAGTGCATGAGGGTCTCCTAGTCTTCTCGATCATCCTTGTGTGTGAGAGTTCTTACTTGACCCAGTTGGATATGGTCAGGGTGGCATGCATGTGATCACTTTATTTTATGGATGTTATGTTTGGATAATCTAGGCTAAGTTAGTTTCTTTTACTATAAGTTATTTGGGTACTATTCATACCCGTTGGGATATCATGTATTCGCAATCATGGGTAAACAAGTCACTCAACCGTGTTTTATGTAACCATTTGGCTTTATTTCTCCGAAGCGTGGTTGGTTGCATATTTCATAGGTTGTAAGAGTTTGGGGTCCTTCTACCTCAACGTGTTGAATATAAAATTTATCATTAATTCATTCATTATCGTAATGTTTAATCCTTATTAATTTTGGAGACTATAATGATTGTGTTCCACCATATCATGTGACTATCATGTTCATTGTTATCTATTTTGATGATTCCAATTATTTCCTTTGAATTTATGGTGATTGTATTTCTTTAATTTAATGATTGTCGCAGTTTAATGGTTGGGTGTAATGTTGAAAAGAACGAACACAAATGGTCTTATGGTGTGTTGGGTTGTAGTATTGATTGTTTCGAATCATTGAAGCTTGCATGTCTACTCGGAAGTTATTGTGATTTGATTATTTTTAATACTGTGTCAAGACTTGATCATCTTTGTATGATCAAGGATGTTGATTGATCATCGAAGGTTGTTTGACTATGAGTTCTCCTTGTCTGTGTGGGAGCATTTTGTTTCTTGTTTAAGTAATGAATTTTTTTGGGTTTGTTTGTATCAGACTTGTAAGGAATATTTGCATGGTTCGGACATCCTTATTTCATAACCTTGTTAGATTATTGTAATGGCTTGTGTAATTATTATTTGGTTGGAAGCCAAATAGTATGGCATGGACTGCTGGTATAGAAAGTCAGGATAGGTTTGGGGTCTTGAGAACAAGTTGTTATTTCCTTACTCACTATAATCTTTCTTAGACTTTGGACTAATGTTTGTGGAACTAGAATTCATGTTTTTTTGGTTAATTGAATTCAGTAAAATATTTTATTTATGTAGTATGGGTTGCATGATTAAGACATTTATACTCTTGGTTGTTCACCAAATATTATGTATACTTGGCTCTTGCTTTATTGGTGAAATAATGCTAAAGCGGGAATGTATACTTGTAATATTTTGGAACTATTTTTTGGTTGATGAATATTAAAGTCTTTTTTTGATAATATTATATTTGATAGTAATTAAATTTATTTGATTGTTAGAAACTAACATTGCAGGGTTTGTGAAATACTTGAGTTCGGTGCTAGAAAGTGTTTAAATAGGAAAAGATCTTTTCGAACCCTTGACTATCTTCTATTAACAAGTAGTGTTCCTTCTTGAAGTTGTTAGTTAGAGCATATGGTTCCAAGGATTTAGTTTCTATCATGCTCAGTTCAAATGAACTGACCAATGCTAACACTCTTGCAGATAAGTTTCGTGAAAATAAGAAGGGAAAGATGAAGACCTATGGAAAGATGCATTTGTTCTATTGCTTGAGGAAATATGTTTTTGATGAAATGATTTATGTCTCATTGCTGAACTATTCTTGGGAATAAGTGCCTAGGGCCTAAGACCAATTTTGTAAAATTGTGGAAAGAACTCAATTATTTCTTGTCATCTTGAAATGTCATCTTAATTTGGAAATGAAGTTTGTTTCTTGAATCATTCATTCTTGATTGGATTAGCTATAGGCAATGGTGTCTTCTATGAAATAATCCTCTTTCTTGAAAAGTGATCTTGTATGAAATCTATTGATTTTTATCTCTTCACTTCTTGTCATTAATTTACAACCTTGGGAAAATAAAAGGGAATGTCAATTAATCAAGTTTTATTTATGTAGCAAGGAATATTAATGTGGATCTCTGTTATGCAAAAAGGGGGAATAAATAGGGATCATTACCTTGCAAGTGACTTGAATGAAATGACTATTGACTATCATAACTTATACTTGTTGAATTCATTCGATTAAGTCAATAAAGAGTAAGATGTATTTAATAAGTCATATGTTAAGGAATCTAAATTTTGAATGACTAGTGTCTAATTACAGCTTTATGAAAAACACAATCATGACCGTATTGTGAAGAAATATATAAACAAAAAGGGAATACATGATTGTAATAATGGTTTTCAGACCATCAGAATAATCATACGAGTACTTAATCTCATTAAGTACATGTAGGAACCCATATTGGGAAAGGGTCTAAGTGCTTGTTCTTAATTGAAAAATAATTACATTAATGAAATGGAATTGTTATAATACATGATAGAAATGATACTTTTAGGTTATTTTTATAATTAAACCTAACCTTTTATGCATTAAGAACTAGTTCTGCTTTGTAATAATAAAGTCATGTATAGGATAACTATTGGACTTACATGCATAATGTAATTATGTTATGGGAACTTAATATAAGTGAATGTCATTAATACGTGATAGTATGACCCTTCTAAGAGACTAGGAGTTGGAAGTAAAACATCCTTCCCTCATAGATGAGTTACACTTAGGTGATTAAGATTAACTAAGTAATTATAGCTGGAATTATTGGAATGACTTAAAGGAAAGTAAACGTAAGTCATTAGACCATTGCGGGTTGAATGCATCGAACCCATAAGGAGTCATTAAAATGAACTATGGAATGTCCCTAAAGGTATAAATGAATGTATGAGGCTTCTTCCCTACAATATACTTATATGATGTTTCTAGGACATGAAATCAACTAATGGAGGTTTCATACCTTAAAAGATCAAGTAATGAGTAGGAATAAACCTGTAGATCCTCCTAATTGACTTAAGTGGAAACATGACGTTCCTAAAAAGGATGTTGATGGAATCCAAGTTAATATTTAGGAATGAAACCTAAAATATGAACATAGGACTAATAAACCCATGCAGATCCTCCTAATTGACTTAAGTGGAAACATGACGTTCCTAAAAAGGATGTTGATGGAATCCAATTTAATATTTAGGACTAACAAGTTGTGAATTAAAGGGATTAATGAACTTGTTAAGAAAGGAGGTTTAGATTTGGAACTTAATGGATTGTTGCAGCATAACCATTGCTACACAAAGTACCCATCCAATGATGAGGTTCATTAGTTGGTTACTATGGAGTAGTCATTATGTCACAATAACCCATTCAACTCCACTAATCGAGACCGTATCGGAATGGGATCTCAATTCATTGTTAAACACTAGGTAGTGATAAGTCCATGGTCTACAATTGATGTCTCCTTTCGTTCACTATGGGTGATGAATTGTACTCGAATCAAGAGGGGTCTAATTTAATATACTTTATGACCCTTATTAACCACAATTAGATCATCTACCCTAGCCCATGTGGGTTATCTCTTCCTAGCGTCTAACACAGAAATGAGAAGGTTTAACAGGAATCAAGAAATTATATTCAAGATAACAGTTCAAGTGAGGTTAAAGACATATTCCTTCAAGATGAGTATGTCATCTTGGAATATAGTCATGAAAAAAATGTCTAAAACTTTAGCCAAATTATCAAAATATGTTACTTGCATTGTCTTAAATTCACCAGAATAAGGTGTGGGATATAGGATGGGTACTCATAACAAGTACTTAGATAAGCCCTTAGCAGGTTACACTTGATGAACCCTTAAATAAATTAGGGAACCACTTGTATACTGAGTATACAATGAAATGAAATATAAGAGATCAATTCTATATCGAGTCATATTGAAATGAAACATGAGAGATCAGTTTACACCGAGTCATGACATATGCTTATAGTTATTTTTGTAGGATTGATTAGCAAATATAATGTGATTCTAAATTTTGAATTCAGAATAGAAATAAAAAAATATTCCCTTGCTTTTGTAATCATGAAATAGGGATGTGACATTGTGACTATAAAGCTATGTGATTAGTTTTCATGGCTTAGTGGGTAGGAAAGGAAATATAAATGTAAACACATAGTGATTAAAAATTTTATTTGATAAAATTTACGTATATATAATATGTTTACCTTCCATTGTACAAAAATTTATCATATAATTGAAAACTTAATATGATTCTATAGTTTTAAAACATTTTTTTAACCTCGAATCTTTTCAAATAAATTCAACATGGAACCCATACAAAAATGTATACTTGAAATAATTACCTCAAAGTTAGTTATATCATCATAAGAAAAAGAAGGAAATGTAGTCATAAGGAATGTCTAAATAATACTTTGATTCTTGCAAGTCATTAAAATTATAGAAACTAGTGACTATGTGACAGTCCATCATTATCGGGAAAAAATAATCCAGAGGGAGACATAGAGTGGAGGATATCCAAAGAGACAAAAATATATATCTAGAGGGAGACATAGAATCGTGGATATAAGAAATATTTCAAATGAAATCAAAATATAATTGAAAAGGTATTAATTCTTCTTTTTTAGGGTAAAAATGAAACATTTTTTTATGAAGAACAAGGTGGTTTGACAAGACAATCAATAGAACAAGAAAGTAGGAGTATACTAGCAAAGTGCAATTTGGAAGGGAAAAGAATGGATGGACTACGAGCATGATTCGGTAGGTAAAATCATATTTGGGCTACAGAGAGCATTTTTAGGCCAAAATAGATCTAGACTAACGTGAAATGATAGGAACTAGTCAAAGATAAAATGAATGAAAAAACTGTAATAAAAAGGCACACATTTAGTATAATATATTATTTTGATAAATACTAGATCTAGATCTAAGATTATTTCTTGGTTATTGATGTCTTTCAAACCTCCATATGCTACATCAAACTAATTGTTGGTCATCAAACTTGCACCCGCATCTTGAATCTAGAAGAACTGATATTTTTGTGATAATAATGGAACTATCCCGTAGTTTTGGGACCTTACACACTTGGGATCAATCTCCAAAGAAGGTCGGTTCCTCTATCTAATTTTGCTGCTACTGCTACTCCTAGTGATAAAAGAAAAACCAAACTAACAATGCTAAGGGACCATGTATAGAAGGATAACATGAAATAAACCTATACTAAAAGGTGATAGCACTAGAAAAGAGGGATGAACACTATCTATTCTGAGTGAAAATGAAGGGAAATGCGTGAAAGAAGGCTAGGCACATGTAGCACAACTTAAAATGTATTTACCATATCAGTTTCATGGAATACAATCAAATAAGGAGTTGTAAGGGACATATAATGGCACAATGAGCATGCAATGCAAAAGAAAAGGCATGAAGGAAGGATGCAAACATGTTAGGAAAAGAATAGTCACAAAACGATGCTTCTATTACTTCTGAAAATGCACAGAGTTGTTACAATGGAGAAAGAGGCCGATATCCACATGCAAGAGCTAGATCTAAGGTTTGTAACTTAAAATATAGAAAATATGAATTCCTTAGCAAGGTGTGTAAGGATCCAAAATTTCTAACATTAATAATGAGGCTAGCTCTTACATTTATAGATGAATCTATGGAAGAAGAAGAGGATGGAAAACTTGAATTTGAAATACAACCACCAACAAGAAGTATTCAAATCTTGCAAATCTACCTAAGAATCATCAAATTCACTTTCCCTAGTCTATTTGGTGTGTTTAAGAAGGAAGGAGGGTGAATCAAATCAAATCAGGTGGTTGGAGCAATTATATTTGCTCATTAATGCTCTAAAAGACATTTTCCCATTTTTCACCTACTAGGTCTGCCAAGAATTTAAATTTGAATCTCTAGCACTGTAGGCTAAGTCAACATATATCTAACAATCCTAGGTGCGAGAATGATCGGAGCTCGTGGTAAAATATATAGGTCATCGGAATTTTGTAAGAGCCATCGGCACATGCAAAACATGTGGCATGTTGACATTGGTTGAAAGGATGGCCAACTTTGTAAATGTTTTGTTGCTTCGACACGTGTCACTCATTGATTTAATTTAAGGATTCAATGCCCTATTAGTGCACTTTAATTGATTTCTTGTGGCTCACTCAAGCAATTCATAGGATGACTTGGCACAAAAATACACAAGGGAGGGTGCAAAGACATGCATATGGAAGAAAAGGGCATGGGAAGAAGGTAGAAGGAAGGCACATGTGACGCACATGGGGAAATGAGGAAAACATGTGAGTAGAGAACACATGGTCAAGGTGCAAGTAATACAAAGTAATATGCGGGGTGTGTGAGAGGGCTAAGGACTTAGCTGATTAAAGCAAGTGAAAGGCATGCGTGCAGGGTGAACAACTACTTAGGAAGAAGGCAAATGCATGCAAGGGGAAGATGGAACAAAGAGGAAAAGGAAAGAAATGGAGTAAGGGGAAGCATCCAAGGAAACATGATGAAAAGAAGGTAAAATGCCAAGGGATATTGAGTACATGCAACCTTGTAATGAAGAGCTCCGAGCCATAATATGTATACAAGTTGTCCAAATAATGAGGAGAGTTATTTGGATAATAGTTTTGGTGACTTTTGGGGCCATATTTCTACTAGATGAAGGCGATCAATAGCCTAGAGCATCCATTGGGCATGGTATCTATTCTATAATCATAAAATTCTGATTTGTAACTTTGAAGAGTTTCCCTGAAGTAAGCTGGAAGGATCATTTCTTGACTCTTATTTTAAATATTGCAAACTTGTAAAAGACGTCTTGCATCTTGGAATCAACAGAAGTGCACATGCGGGAATCATGCGGGAGGAAATAGCTATGTATAAACAAATAATGTGCACGCAACACACTTAGAGGAATTTAAACTACTCTACTATATACAAAATGATACATCAAACTAAATGGAAGGGTTTGAAATAAATCCCATATACTAGGATTTACAGTGCGCCTCCATCAAGATGAGCTAACTCGAAAGAGTTAGCCTCTTTACACAAATTGAGGATATATGGGCCACTCCAAAGTGCATCAAAATTTGAATGGCACCCTAGTTTAGCTCTTTCAGCATCCCATTTTAATACTAAGTCCCCACATTTTAAAGCTTCAGCCCAAATACTTTTGTCAAACTATTTATTTGTTGCTTATTGATGATGTTCTATCTTGATCATGGTAGAGTTTCTTGATTCTTCAAGTTTGACCAGCTCTACCATTATAATTTCTCTCTGTTCTGCACCTTCAAATTCTAGCTATTGGGCAAGCACTAATGAATTCAATTCTAGCATCAAAGAAAGGGTAGCCTCTTTTCCATAGAAAAGCTTATAAGGAGAAGTTCCTATTACCCTTTTAATTATGACTATATCTACTTAGAGAGTGCACAAGACCTTTTATGCCACTATCTTTGAATGATACTCATTGTGCACTTCATGATTTTGATCAGGTTCTTGTTTGTTGACTCTTCTAGATAATTTCCATGAGGGTAATACTTGGAATAAGTCTTCGAGGTAGATTCATGGATTTAGTACCTAATCAATGATTCTTTTCCTAAGGAAGGCTTTTACATTATCAGAGATAATGGTTTGAGGAACACCAATCCTTGTGACTATGCCTCTAAGAATTTCAAGGATGGTGAGTCAGTTGATTCTTTGAGCGCATCACCTTCTCTATCGATCTAGTGAAATAGTTCATAGCTGTTAGCACCCACTTATGTCTAGTGTTTGAAGGTGGATTGATCATGCCTATGAATTCAAGACCCCATTGCACAAAAGGATGATCCGCTTGGATTGGCCAAAGGGGAAGTGTTTCTAATCTCTTCTTACCTACAAAGAAAGTGCATTCCTTGCATTTTTACCCACTTGTGTGCATCTACAAACATGGTATGCCAAAAGATTCTTGCCATTATGATCTTCATTTTTGTAGTTTTGGTAGAGAAGTGTCCACCAAAGAATCCATCATGAAATTCTAATAAGAAATTTTTAGTCTGCGCACTATTGATACACCTTAATAGCATGCCATCAAGATTTTCTTGAAGAGAAATACATCAATCAAAACATAAGGGATAGATTGTAACCTCAGATGTATTCTCTTTTCCTTGTTCAAACAATGAGGGTATATTCCTTGGAAAGGAATGTGATCATTTCCTTCATCCATTCTCATGCTCCATGATTTGTATTCTACTCAAGTTCTACGTGCAGGAGACCTTCATCAAGAAATAATGAAGTCTCAGATTCATTATGTGCATCCTCAATAAGCTGTTTGCAGAGTGCACTACCTCTTACTAATTTTGTGGCTTTGATAGTCACATTATATTCCATGATTTTGGTCACCCATCGTGCTCTCTTTTCACTAATATTTTCTTCCATGATGAAGTATCTGATAGAAGAGTGGGAGACTAACACCTTAATATGATTTTTGGTGAGCATAATTTTGAATTTCTTAAGCACGCGCATGATGAAAAATACCCGCTTCTCCATGTGACTATATTTAAATTCATAATCCTTCAACATCTGGGTAATGTAGTGCCCACTTCCCTTTGACACCTTTTGATGCTTATGCTGATACTATGGATTTCATTATAGACATTACTATATTTTGATTTAGTATCTAGACATTGGATTATGGATTATTGTGGATTTTGATTTGATTATGATGCATGATGATTATTAGAGACACCTGACATGTGGATGATGATATATTATTGGACATGGATATTTTATGGATGTTGTCGGATATGTGATTTTTGGATATTGTGATTTGATCTGGAAAATGAATATTTTATGATGCGAGATATATTTGTTGATTAAAAATGCAAATGATGTAATAGTGACTTTGATGTTGTTGTGATTCATTGTGTAGTTGATTTTTGTGATTTTTGTATCATATTGGATGTTCTGATATGGCCATGAGGCTGAAGGAGGTATTTGCATTTTGTAGGTTAAAAATATCACAACAAAACATTAGGGGATTGGAGACCAACCAAAATGGAATTCTAGGTGAATTCAACACGGTCACCATGGCAACTCATTTTATTATGTTGTGTGTTGTTTTGTTAGAGATTCCCATGGGGGAATCATCTTTATATGTGACCATGGGTTGTGTATTTTATTTTTATGATTAATGTTTATTTATTGTTGTATGTATTTTATTTGTAATGTGTTCTCTTCTTTTAATTAATTAATTGTGGAATATTAATATGAGAGATCATATAGTTAAACTTTAATTAAATTAAATTGGGATTTGGAAAGTGATTATTAGAGTTGTTGGCTGTTTATACTTAATGTGTAAGAGGTGTAAGAGTTTGTGTAAGTCAGATTTTAGAGTAAGAAATACTCTACCTCCATGGAAATTCGAATTTGACCTTGGGGGCTGTTTTTGGAAGCTTGTGGGACAAGTAAAACTTGTCCCATGCCTCTAAATTTATGTTACCAACCATACTTATGGTTGAGGATGTGATTTGTGACCTTTATAATGCATTTTTATTCTTTTGTGCATGTTTTTAATTGCACTTTCTTACATTTTTAATTAATGGTTGTCCCTTGAGGTGTGGGTTGTTTTTGAGTGTGCAAGTAACTTGTCATATTTTCACCCACCTCTTTATTGTGCTTGGGAGAATGGAACTTTGTCTTTTGTGTTTGATTTGAGGGTGTGTGATGTGGCATCCTACATGGATCCACATCATCCTCTTCTTTCCCTCTTCTATATATTTGAAACTCTCTTCTTGTTTTGGGTTGTTGAATCATTTTGCATTCTTCCTTGGGGGCACATTTTCTTGGGAGAGCTCTTGCTTTTGAAGGAAGTTTTGGAGCTGTGTTATTGTCTTGGAAAGCTTGTTGTTTGGAGTTGTGTTTTTGTCTTGGAAAGCTTGTTGTTGGGAAGAAAATTCACCATGGAGAGGTAGGAATTTAACTCTCTTTTATTTTTGTTATCTTCTTGTTGTGTTGTGTGGAAAATGCATGCTTTGTTTTAATTTTTGCTTGGTTGGGTAGACTACCTTAGGGAAGGTGTAGGAGAAGGCTATGGGGAATTCTTGTGGGGGGGCATAAGGGAATGCCATTGGCATCAGAATTTTGTGGAGGGAGTTTTGGGTTTGGGATCCACCATGGAAAAGAAATAGCTTGCATTTCTTACTTTGTGGGGGGCATAAGGAAATCTGTGGGGGCATAAGAAGACAATCTATGGCGGGCATAAGGAGGGATTCTGTGTGGGGCATAAGGAAATGTGTGTGATAAATTACTTGGCGGTTTGTATTTGGTGGATGCCCAATTCCCAATTGGGAGGCATAAGTAGCTTCCCCATAGACCTTGCTCCTTTGGCTTGTAAGATCAAGCCTGAGTTCTATTTTGATATGTTTTAAATGCAGTTGTGAACTGCTATTTTCTTTTAGTGTTGCATTGTGTTTTAAAAAGGAAATGTGTATGTGAAAGAATGTTGTGTGTGGAAGATAATTGTTGCCATGGTTGAATTGCACATTCTATTGTATTTTGGTTGTGGCTCGGGGGCCAATAATGAAGGAAGGCTTATCCTTTCATTAGATGTCTTGGTTGGGTGGTGAGCGTTTCCTTTCCCCTTTTTATTTTGATCATTTGGATAAGAATAAAATGTGCATGTTGTTGTCCTGGAGAAAAGAAAAAGATACAGTTTAACAGTCCCTTATAGAGACACATTAATTGTAATCCCTTTCCCACTTGTTATGGATGAGATTGTATCATGTATTTGTGAAAGAAATATGTATATAATTTGATGATGGAGTTAGGTATTTGAATTGTAAAAGACATTTAATCTATGTTTTGTTCATTAGAAAGAAATGGAATTCTGTTATTGCTTTCAAGAAATGGAGGAATGTGAAGATGTAAAAGTTTATAAATGAAGTCAATAAATATTTGCAAGTTCATCTCTTATATTTCATTGTTGTGATGAAATGAGAATATCAAATTGTGATTTGAAGTTTTGTTATTTGCAAAGGAAAGAAAATGCGTATGAAGGAAGAATGTTGCTTATTTCTTTTAGAGAAAAATATATATGAAAATGAAATCAAAATTTCCTCAAGTTTAGAATAGTTGATTTAAGTCATTTAATTGCATTTGATTTGTCTAGAAACTATAAATCACACTTAAATGATAAAATTGATAAATGGATCCTTTAAAATTTGATCACTGGAATTGTGACTTTTAAAACTAGTAAATTCAAATAAAAAGCACAGTTTGGACCTGCACATTTAAATAAACTTGGAAACCTTAAAATTCAACATGATATAGTAGCAATGAACTCAATTGACAAAGAAGATTTAATAGAATAACTTGAACCATTGCAAAATTGAGCTCAATCTCTTAATCAACCGTTTGCTGTCATTTATTGGAAAAATTCAATTCAAAATCAATTGAAAAAATTAACCCTCTTAAAACACATTAAACCCTTCCTAAATCAATCATTAATGTCTTTTTGGCATGTTGATTGAAGGAGGAAATCTAATTCAATCAAATTTAGAAGTTAGAAATTACCAATTTGCTAATTAAAATCCTGCAGATCCATTTTGCTAAATTTACCCCTTAAAATTTACTAGAAAGTTTAATTTGTGTTTTTTTTTGCAAAGATGGCATCAAGATCTTTCCAAAAAGTCCTTGTTTTTCTAAAACCGAGCTTTCTAGCTCAAGTTATGGCACTTTGAAGTTTTTTTGCCTTGGCGGGAAAATTTGGTAAAATTTTCCTAGCAAGCCCCCAACCCAAAAATTTCTTATCGAATTGCCCTTAGAAAATTTTCAAAAATTTGGCTTGGGAAAAAATTTTCATTTCACTCCGCCAGCCCATGCAACCAATCATAAGCTTCCACGTGGCCTCACGAGGCGTTCATGAGGCACGGTAACTTTTACACTTTTAGTTTTTTTTTAAATTTTGAAAAAAATTCCATTTGATCTGCTAGCCCGTAGCCAATTAGAGGCTACCACGTGTCCTAAAGAGGCGAGTGGTGGAGGTGCAAAAATTTTTGCCCTTTGAGTTTTTTGAAAATTTTGGAAAATTTTTCCATTTCTCCCTATTTGACCCGTAGGTAATCGGGGAGGGTGCCATGTGGCACCTTGGGGGTGGTAGCAAAGGTTAGAGACAAATTTTTCTTTTCCACTTTGCATGGGGAAAAATTTTAAAATTCACCGCGTGACTCGCCAACCCACAAAAGGAGTTTTCCCCTCTTGTAGACACGTGTCCCCCTTGGGGAAAATTTGATCCCAAACATCCTCATTTTATAACTTAGAACAAGTGGAATTTTTTTTTTTTTTTTTTTTTTTTGCATCCTAGTTCTAAATACATAATTTAGAACTCACAAATCAAATAACCATTCTTATAATGCACAACCATATGCTTTTGTAATGACTCGGAGTACCTCCGATCTATTCATTCCATGACTCGGTAACCTACCGATCTATTCATGAGTAATAAGAGTTGGCGTTTTATTTAACGCTTCACTCTCGTGGTTCTCTTCCCTATTCTCGGGAATTCGTAATGCTCTGTCAAGGAACCTAATCGAATAATTGTTACCATTATTCATCGGCATCTCATCCCTTAGACTAGGTGAATTAGGACAACGCAATGCAAGCACTTGCGATACTTTGGCCAAAGATTTGAAACATACTGTTTATGTCTCGTATTCCTTAACGGCATACTCATCAATCTGGAATACGTCCTTCACCCCATTCTTATGTTATATAGAATGTCTTACACTGACTACTGTCAGTCCTTCCTTTCACAACTTAATCACTCGAAGACAGATTAACAAGGTGATAATGTTATATGGATGCCCACGAGTATTAGGGATACGATGACATCTTGGTATAACCTGCAGTTAGACCAAAGTGTGTCAAGATACCCCGAACCTCCTAGGCAGCCTTATAACCTGACCACATTCCTAATCGGTCCCTGAGTAACTAATCCGAACACAAGTGTAAATCTTAGCGATCAATGCAAAGGGTGTCGCCATAAGTCACCTGCATTGTTGTAACTTCGAGAAGATCCTAATCTTCTCGGAGGTACAACCCTGCAGTTGTCTTGTGCCGTCAACCTTTAAATCCGCCTCGAAAAGATCTACTTATTAATATGTGTACGCACGTTGAGTTTTAAATTACTTTAAAGACTTTCCCCTAAGGTTAGCCTTTCCCGATCCCTGGATTCTTCGTCATAAGACGACCTTCCTCATTAAAACCCATTACATGGTAGAGGTATTAAGGTCATGATCTCTTCAAGGAGTCATTAGAATACACATGATTCTAAAACAACAGAATTGGACAATATCTCATAGCCTTTACTTGAGATTGCCATCTGAACCCCATTAGATTTACATCAGTTCTCCTAACTGAATTTATATCATACTTATTAGTATAAAGATATAAATGATTAAGAATCCAATTTAATATTGTCCTGTCATACTCAGGACTAGGGATTAGTAATTTAATTCTGCTTGATTGGCGTTCTGCTTAGGTTCATTTCAGCCCTATCCTTATAGAAAGTCAATGATTTAAATTTCAATTTAGCTTTCGATAGAACAAATCAGAACTACTAAACACTCATAAGAATTTCAATTATATTTCCTTTAAGCTTTCATTGTCAATCACAAAAGCATCCAGTTACACAAAGATAACATTGCCACTCTGGTATATAAACCGAAGAGGGTCAACTATCAGAATTTAGAATATAACACATAAGTAACAAATACTTATTTCCATTCCTTTCAGAACTATACAATTACATTTTATGCAAACAACATACTTGATACAATGCTTAACGGAAAAGTACATCTTTCCACATATAGTACATTTAGAAAATCAAGTTGTAATTCATTATAAATCAAAATAAACAATCTGATCATCCTGTCAGATCTGCATTGCTTTTACCACTTACGGCAACCATCTGCAAAAATAGTCAACATGAGTCAGTTCGATGAACTGAGCATGATAAGCACTAACTTTTAAAACAATTGCAATCCGTCAATTGTTTTCATTAAACACCCTGTTTAAATGAGATCAATTATCCAAACAAGTAAACATATTCAGACTATGCCTTTGTAATACAAAAATGACTACAAACGTGTAACTCTATCATCGTTACAGAATAGTCCTAAACACTTCTCAAATATTTCATCAAATATTAAGAATCAAAGAACGAAAGTATCTAAACAATTATCTTGAATCCAAGATCAGCAACATTGGACAGATCGTTACTTTCATCGAAAAGGAAATATCATAGCAAGTCATGATTCCAACAATAAGATACAAGAACAATTCCAACTGTTAGACAGATACCAACAAGTATTAGAATAACAGAAGAGAAAGAAACAAATCATTCATACTTCCCTTCACACAAGTTCACTACTGTACCGTCTCTACATATGGAAAGCATTCATCCAGTATGTATACGAACAAGTCCGACAACCCACAAGAAGATTCACTGTCATATTAAAAATCGAACACAGCAAAAACTCCTGTACAGTGGCTAACACGTCAATAGTGCAGACTATCAACCAAACAGACTCTACAGGAAGCTTCAAACAACATGAAAATCACCACATTGCCTGTCGAGGTACAGTCGACGGCTTTTAGATCAGTCCAGCTCAAGGCAGGATAGTTATGCAACAGAAGAAAAACACGCCTACAATCCCATATATCAACCTATAGTCCAATGCTAGTCCCTTTTACACACAGTAAGTTTTTTTTTGAACCAAGTTCGAAATCAAAGAACCTCTAGTATATCACGGTCAACAACAGACTTCATTGCATTAAACAATTTGATGTTTCCATAAGACCATACAGAGATTATCTTACAAATACCGTAACATACACTGCCACATCCAACTAGGAAATCAGAAAGGAAACATATCATCTGTATGTACATCATGCATACGTAATCGGAATCAGTCATATAGCACTCACGATTCATTTATACAGAGCCGTGTTACTTGATATAAATCATTACTCAGGAAAATTCCACAATGTCAAAACTACAGTATACCAAGTCAAGTTTTCAACTGAGGCAAAAGAAGATACAGGTTAACTTCCACAAGTTCTACTGAACCCGGACAATAGTGGCATGACAAATGATTGCCAATGATTCCATCTGGTCAAGTCAATGGTGTACATATTAAAATCAAGCAAAAGCAATTTAAATACTGATTTCAAAACAAGATACCCGACTGAACCTTTGCCAATTCTTCGCACAAGTTTGCACAGAATGCAAACGTAAAATACACCCAAAGAATCTGTACCACAAAATCCATGCAACACGAAGGTATTCCTATAAATAACTGAGGTCTTAGTACATGTTATTCCCTCAAGTCACTGGCTCATCGAATCACCAATATTCAATTATATTTAACTTGAACAGAGGTCCAAATGTAAATAAATCATTCAATCGACTCCACAGAGTCATTCTGATTACAACAATAATATGAATATACACATATTGCATACTGCTAACGGGTTGAAACCCAGAACCACAAGCAAGGAATACACAATTTCCAAAAAGGGGTAGCAACGAAATACAGAAACACAATAAGTTATTCGTTCAAAATAACTTAAAATACCATAGCGAAGTCCTACTAGGTTCTGTATCTTTCACCAAAGATAACCACTACAACATGCAAAGAAATCCAATAAGACTGGATATTCACACAAAAGTCCAACAGTGTCTTTTCCGACAAGAAACAAGCCTCATAAACAAGTTACAATCAACAAGTTTCTATAAACAAACTTCTATCAGCAGTTTCTACCAACAAGTTTCTACTGAATCCTGAACCCAGCAAGAGAAGCATGCACGAGTTCTCACGGAGCAGGAAGATACTCTTCAAGCACATGTTTTACAAACCTACGCGGAATGTAAAGCACAACAAAAAAAGTGAACAGTTCGAAGTACAACACACACCCATTAAGGGTTAAATTTGTAAAAACGAACAACATAAAGATACAGTACCAAATCACACAAGACAACCATAGAAAATCATTTATTCCATAAATCATTTGAACAGAGTTGTTCTAATGAAATCACTTGGAAGACAGCAAGATTTTTAAAGGTTAGGGCCTAACATGCCTGGATTTTTTTTGCTCAAATTTCCGAAGCAGACCACTGGAAGAGCTCAGACTTCCTTTTCCTTTTCCAAGTTAGAGCGACCAACAAAATTTTGCTATCTCCAAAACATATATATTTTCCTTGCCAGAGAAAAGAGCTAGATATCCTCATGTTCGCCATGCAACTCAAAGAAGACTGGTGCGAAGAACCAGTGAACAGGCAGAAGGAAAACCGAAAATCGCGATAAGCCAAACAAACCAACAACTTCCCAGTTTGCATGCCTTCACGCGAGTTCCGAGCTCGACTACCGAGTGCATTGAATGCATTTACACCAACTTTCCCGCTCAAACTCCACTGCCACCAACCGCCAAAGTTGGCGACAGTCAAATAAAATTCCCAGTTCATTTTCAGTTTTGGCGACCTGCCACGTCGGCACAAGTTAGCCATTCCTTAAACTTCCGCCAAGACCTGTCCCTCATACTTATCCTTAGCATTTAATGACATAGAAAATGCCGCCCATGGTTCGCACCCCTCCATAGGCCCCTTTACATTCTTGCTCATAGTTAGGTTAGTATCTTAGGTTAGAATTTAGGATAACACCTAATCTAACTTCCATAACATAGATACTAACTTAGGACATTAGTACTTAGCCTAGGTCTAGGTTAGATTAACACTAATCTAACCCCTAGGTTAGGTTTAGTTTTAGGTTACTAACCAATAATAATTCCAGTTAGGTCTACATTTTGTACACTCAGAAAAAGACCTACATCATACGTCTTCGAACAGGTTTAGCTCCTGTTCTGCCTTAGGCTGCAGAATCGTATGTAACCGAATTATTACCTGGTCCACAATCGAGACCTTCCAGATATACTTCCATATCGGGAACCAATTCATTTCACTTGATCAGCCTGAGTCATACTCCTGACTAGCTTATTAAATGCTTCTAGACCTTGCAACCTGTTCAAGGTCTGTAATTTTAATTCATCATGAACAAACTTAAAGCAATACTTGGATCAATTCCACTGATCCAAGACTAGGTATTATAGATGGATAACTCTATAATTCATTCCGAGATCAGATTAAACTCAGATGCAAAATGAAATAAATAAAAGAGTCTAATCATATTTCGACTCAGTCAAGATCTGAAATCTGCAAAGAAATTACAGTACATATCAAGCATGATTTCTAAATCGAGGAACACATCCTTTTACAAGAAATCACATATCAACACTTGTATGCTCAGGAGAAAGTAACAACAGTTCAGGGTGTTACATGCTTCCCTCCTAAAAAGATTCATCGTCCCGATGAATTACATATTAATTTAACCTTCAGGTTAATCAATTTATTAGTACACAACAATGTGACTACTTCCATATTTGAATAGTTCCAGAAATCAATGTCACAACACATTTTATTCAACCTGAATAATGTTTGCCTTCATCTGGCTTTCATAAATACTTAAAAACAATAAGTTCATAAAAGTATGTTTTGTCAACAGATTTCATTCTGTTGAAAAAGAGAAGGAAAAGCAATTTTCATCTCTTCCAGATTTTCCCAAGTTGCACTTTCTTCGTTAAACTGGTCCCACTGGACCTTACATTTTTGTATCTCACGATTTCTTAAATGCAATTGGTGAGTTTCCAGCACTCGTGTGGGTTTAACCACGATTATTCCTGGGTCTTGGACCTGCAAGGAATTCCAATTTAAAACATGTGACAGATCTGAAACGTATTTCTTAAGCAAAGAAATATGGAAAACATCATGCATGCGAGATAAAGCAGGTGGCAATGCTAAACGATAAGCTACAGGATTGATTATTTCGACAATTTTGAAGGGTCCCACAAATCTAGGTGACAACTTGGCAGCCTTGCCAAAAGTTATAGAACTCTTTCTGGGTTTAACACGAAGGAAAACCTTATCACCAAGCTCAAACCTTCTATCAACCCGCTTAAGGTCAGCATAGCTCTTCTGTCTATCCGCTGCTTCCTTTAATCGTTCACGAATCAGCTTAACTTGCTGTTCCATTTCTGTGAGAATCTCTGGTCCAATTACCACTCTATCCTCAACACTGTCCCAACTAACAGGGGTTCTGCACTTTCTTCCATAAAGTGCTTCAAATGGTGCCATTTTAAGAGATGAGTGATAAGTATTGTTGTATGCGAACTCAACTAATGGAAGATACTCTTCCCATTTATACTGTTGATCCATGCAATACATTCGCAACATGTCCTCCAACACTTGATTTACCCTCTCAGTTTGTCCATCCGTTTCGGATGATATGCAGAACTGAAGTTTAGTTTCGTTCCTAGGGCTGCGTTAAGCGTTTGCCAAAACCTTGACGTCATTCTAGGATCCCTATCAGATATAATCAATTCTGGTACACCATGCAATCTGAAAATTTCATGTACGAATCTTTTGGCTAGCACTGGCGAATCATCCTTTAGATTTCCAGCGATGAAATGAGCTACCTTGGTCAGTTTATCAACAACTACCAGGATAACATCATGTTTATTCCTGGACATAGGTAGTCCTTGTACAAAATCCATGGTTATTACTTGCCATTTGTACTGCGGTACGCTATGAGGATATAGCAGTCCAGCAGGGTGCATATGTTCTGCCTTCACCCGCTGACATTCCAGACAATGAGTCACAAAATTAATTACATCCTTTTTCATACCTTTCCAGAAGTATTGTTGTTTTAAATCAGCAAGCATTTTTGTGATACCTGGGTGTCCAGAGAAAGGTGAATTATGAAATTCAACTAACAACTTCTTTCTCAAATCGTTCAGCATAGGTACATATACCCTATTTTCATAACGCAAGATTCCTTCATTATCAAAATGAAAACCTTTATACCTTATATCCTTAGGTTCTGCAGCAAGCGCTGCTTTTACTTGCTGAAAGTATGCATCTGATTCTGAAGCACTTTTTACCTCGTCTTTAAACTGAGTTCTTAATGTTATAAGAGCATAAATGTGCCTCCTACGACTTAGAGCATCAGCTACTCTATTCTCCTTCCCTTTGATATAGCTAATATCAAAGTCATATTGTGATAAAAATTCTAACCACCTTCTCTGTCTGGCATTCAGATTGGGCTGAGTAAAAATATATTTCAGTCCTAAGTGATCAGTTTTCAGCTCAAAAGGTTTCCCAAGTAAATAGTGTCTCCAGACTTGAAGTGCATGAACAATGGCAGCAAGTTCCAAATCATGAGGGGCATAATTCAGCTCATGTAACTTAAGTTTTCTACTTTCATATGCTATGACCTGATCATTTTGTAGCAAAACACCTCCAAGGCCTTCCCCAGAAGCATCCGTTACAACAGTAAAACTCCCATTAGGGTCTGGTACAGCTAGTATAGGTGCAGAAGTCAACTGGTCTTTCAAACTTTTGAAAGCCGCTTCGCACTTATCATTCCATATGAATTTCTTATCCTTCTTCTGCAATGAAGTTATTGGTGCAGCTACTTTAGAAAAATCCTTTACAAATTTTCTATAATAACCAGCAAGACCCATGAAGCTTCTTACTTCGTGCACATTCTTTGGTGCAGGCCACTCAGTTATTGCCACTATTTTTGAAGGATCTACAACAATTCCTTCTTTACTTATAACATGACCCAAATAGTGAACTTCTGAATCAAAGAAAGAACATTTGGATAACTTACCATACAACTTCCTCTTTCTCAAAATTCCCAAAACTATCTTCAAATGCTCATTGTGCTCCTCAACGCTTTTAGAATAAATGAGAATATCGTCCAAGAATACAAGTACAAACTTGTCCAGGTATTCTTGAAAGATATTGTTCATTAAATTCATAAAGGCTGCGGGTGCATTAGTTAATCCAAAGGGTAGAACTGTGAATTCATAATGTCCGTACCTTGTTCGGAAAGCTGTTTTATGAATATCTTCCTCTCTAATCCTTAACTGATGATAACCAGATCGAAGGTCTATCTTAGAATAAACCGCTGCTCCACGCATCTGATCAAACAGATCATCGATCCTAGGAAGTGGATATCGGTTCTTGACTGTTGCTTTGTTCAACATCCGATAATCAATACACAGCCTTAGTGTTCCATCCTTCTTTTTCACAAATATTACAGGCGCTCCCCAAGGTGAAACACTTGGTCTGATCAAACCTTTAGACAAAAGCTCTTGCAACTGTGCCTTAAGCTCGACTAACTCAGTAGTAGTCATCCGATAAGGCGCTTTGGATATAGGTTCTGTTCCTGGCTTGATTTCAATGGTGAAGTCAAATTCTCTCTTGGGTGGTAACCCTGGTAATTCCTCAGGAAAAACATCCCTGAAACCTTGTAAAAGAGGGAATCGTTCCATGAAATCATCATCTTCTTCGGAAGATTCAGATATCTTTACCGCATAAAGGGTACATCCTTTATTTTTAGCCTTTTTAAGCTGCATAGCTGACAGTTTTCTAACTGAAATTTCCCGTTTCACACCTTGAATCTCTGCTGATTCCAGCTGATCATCTAAACATTTTATGTTCTTTTCATAGCAATCTACCTTTGCTTTATGGTCAGCTAACCAATTGACACCGATGACAATGTCATACGATCCCAAAGGTGCAACATAGAGGTCAACTTCCGTGGAAAAGTTAGGTAAGTCAAGGACTGCCCCAAAAAGACACATACTCACTGTATGAACAGAATTATTACCATACTGTACAGTCCAAGATTTATCCATTTTTCAGCTTTTCTTTTAAGTTTAGAAGCAAGTTTATTAGATATAAAACATTCAGTAGCTCCTGTATCAAAAAGAATAGTGACAGGTATGCCGAATAACTTACCCGGAACTTCTATAGGTGTCACTTGCTTTTCAGCTTGCTTGTCCGCTACTGCAGCATGTATCTTATGCTGCTGATTACGATCATCCTTCTTCAAAGGGCACTGATTTGCGTAGTGATCTTTACCACAATTGTAGCAGCCTCCTACAGGTCCCTTTTTAGGCTCAAAGTTGCCTCCAGTTTTGTAATTGTCACGTTGTCCTCCATAGGGCTTCTGCCCATTATTATAATTTTTAGCAAAATTATCCTTTACATTTCCAGCAGGCTTATTTACTGCTGCTTTCTTATTGTTATCTCCTGGAAACTTACTCTTGTTTCCAAACTTTTTCCATGGTCCTTTTCTGGGTGCAAGAGAGGTTGAAGAAGGGTTTGCAGTCTTCTTCCGCACTTCCTCCTTATGAGCAGAAATAGCCTTTAATTTCTGTTCTTGCCTTATGGCCTTTTCAACAACTCCTTCCATAGTGGTTGGACTGTGAACATCGACCTCTCCCCCTATCACGGGATTCAATCCCATGATGAATTTCCGTATTCTGAACTTCTCGTCAGTTTGATACTGCGGTACATACTTGAGGAGTTTTGTAAACCGCTCCCAGTATTCAGTTACCGTTAGCTTCCCTTGAGCTAAGTTCTGAAATTCTGTCATTTTCTGATCATAGAAAAGTTGTGGCAGCCAACGTTGCCTAAAATAGCCTTTAAATTGATCCCAAGTAATATTGGTCTCATCAATGTTTAGTTCAGCTTTACGGCTATCCCACCACGAAGATGCTTCGTGGGAAAGCTGATAGGCTCCCCAAATAGCTTTGGTTTCCTCTGAGAAGTTCCTTATTGCAAAGTACTTCTCCATTTCGCTGAGCCAAGTTCTCAGCTCCATCTCCTAATGTGGTGCCATCATACTTAGGTGGACTTATCCTTTTATATCATTAGTGAGTTCTGCTGCCAATCGGCCTTTTTGTTTTCTGGTTGGACAGGTGCATTCCCAGCATTAACATCAACACCCATGTCGGGGTTGTCCTCAGGAGGTTGCTGATTATTATTATCAGCTTCTTCATCCTCCTCATTTCCCATCACCTGTTGTTCCAGTACAGCTAAGCGATCTCTTGTGTCCAACAGGGCAGCAAGGATCTCATCAAGTTTCTGGGTTGTTGCCGCTCCTCCTTCAGGTGGAGCATTATTCGCAACGTTCCCCCTTGTTCTAACCATTTTCTGTTACAAGAAAATTCAGGTTTTTATCAGATTATGGACACAATAGGTCCAAGAGCTGCAACCTTCAGCTCTGATACCAAGATGTAACATCCTCATTTTATAACTTAGAACAAGTGGAATTTTTTTTTTTTTTTTTTTGCATCCTGGTTCTAAATACATAATTTAGAACTCACAAATCAAATAACCATTCTTATAACAGACAACCATATGCAGCTGTAATGACTCGGAGTACCTCCGATCTATTCATTCCATGACTCGGTAACCTACCGATCTATTCATGAGTAATAAGAGTTGGCGTTTTATTTAACGCTTCACTCTCGTGGTTCTCTTCCCTATTCTGGGAATTCAGAATGCTCTGTCCAAGGAACCTAACTGAATAATTGTTACCATTATTCATCGGCATCTCATCCCTTAGACTAGGTGAATTAGGACAACGCAATCAGCAGCTTGCGATACTTTGGCCAAAGATTTGAAACATACTGTTTATGTCTCGTATTCCTTAACGGCATACTCGTCAATCTGGAATACGTCCTTCACCCCATTCTTATGTTATATAGAATGTCTTACACTGACTACTGTCAGTCCTTCCTTTCACAACTTAATCACTCGAAGACAGATTAACAAGGTGATAATGTTATATGGATGCCCACGAGTATTAGGGATACGATGACATACTGGTATAACCCTGCAGTTAGACCAAGTGTGTCAAGATACCCCGAACCTCCTAGGCAGCCTTATAACCTGACCACATTCCTAATCGGTCCCTGAGTAACTAATCCGAACACAAGTGTAAATCTTAGCGATCAATGCAAAGGGTGTCGCCATAAGTCACCTGCATTGTTGTAACTTCGAGAAGATCCTAATCTTCTCGGAGGTACAACCCTGCAGTTGTCTTGTGCCGTCAACCTTTAAATCCACCTCGAAAAGATCTACTTATTAATATGTGTACGCACGTTGAGTTTTAAATTACTTTAAAGACTTTCCCTAAGGTTAGCCTTTCCCGATCCCTGGATTCTTCATCATAAGATGACCTTCCTCATTAAAACCCATTACATGGTAGAGGTATTAAGGTCATGATCTCTTCAAGGAGTCATTAGAATACACATGATTCTAAAACAACAGAATTGGACAATATCTCATAGCCTTTACTTGAGATTGCCATCTGAACCCCATTAGATTTACATCAGTTCTCCTAACTGAATTTATATCATACTTATTAGTATAAAGATATAAATGATTAAGAATCCAATTTAATATTGTCTGTCATACTCGGGACTAGGGATTAGTAATTTAATTCGCTTGATTGGCGTTCGCTTAGGTTCATTTCAGCCCTATCCTTTTAGAAAGACAACGATTTATATTTCAATCTAGCTTTCGATAGAACAAATCAGAACTACTAAACACTCATAAGAATTCAATTACATTTTCTTTAAGCTTTCATTGTCAATCACAAAAGCATCCAAATTACACAAGGATAACATTGCCACTCTGGTATATAAACCGAAGAGGGTCAACTATCAGAATTTAAAATATATCACATAAGTAACAAATACTTATTTCCATTCCTTTCAGAACTATACAATTACATTTTATGCAAACAACATACTTGATACAATGCTTAACGGAAAAGTACATCTTTCCACATATAGTACATTTAGAAAATCAAGCTGTAATTCATTATAAATCAAAATAAACAATCTGATCATCCTGTCAGATCTGCATTGCTTTTACCACTTACGGCAACCATCTGCAAAAATAGTCAACATGAGTCAGTTCGATGAACTGAGCATGATAAGCACTAACTTTTAAAACAATTGCAATCCATCAATTGTTTTCATTAAACACCCTGTTTAAATGAGATCAATTATCCAAACAAGTAAACATATTCAGACTATGCCTTTGTAATACAAAAATGACTACAAACGTGTAACTCTATCATCGTTACAGAATAGTCCTAAACACTTCTCAAATATTTCATCAAATATTAAGAATCAAAGAACGAAAGTATCTAAACAATTATCTTGAATCCAAGATCAGCAACATTGGACAGATCGTTACTTTCATCAGAAAAGGAAATATCATAGCAAGTCATGATTCCAACAATAAGATACAAGAACAATTCCAACTGTTAGACAGATACCAACAAGTATTAGAATAATAGAAGAGAAAGAAACAAATCATTCATACTTCCCTTCACACAAGTTCACTACTGTACCGTCTCTACATATGGAAAGCATTCATCCAGTATGTATACGAACAAGTCCGACAACCCACAAGAAGATTCACTGTCATATTAAAAATCGAACACAGCAAAAACTCCTGTACAGTGGCTAACACGTCAATAGTGCAGACTATCAACCAAACAGACTCTACAGGAAGCTTCAAACAACATGAAAATCACCACATTTCCTGTCGAGCCGAGGTACATAGTCGATGGCTTTTAGATCAGTCCAGCTCAAGGCAGGATAGTTATGCAACAGAAGAAAAACACGCCTACAATCCCATATATCAACCTATAGTCCAATGCTAGTCCCTTTTACACACAGTAAGGTTTTTTTTGAACCAAGTTCGAAATCAAAGAACCTCTAGTATATCACGGTCAACAACAGACTTCATTGCATTAAACAATTTGATGTTTCCATAAGACCATACAGAGATTATCTTACAAATACCGTAACATACACTGCCACATCCAACTAGGAAATCAGAAAGGAAACATATCATCCTGTATGTACATCTGTACGTAATCGGAATCAGTCATATAGCACTCACGATTCATTTATACAGAGCCGCGTTACTTGATATAAATCATTACTCAGGAAAATTCCACAATGTCAAAACTACAGTATACCAAGTCAAGTTTTCAACTGAGGCAAAAGAAGATACAGGTTAACTTCCACAAGTTCTACTGAACCCGGACAACAGTGGCATGACAAATGATTGCCAATGATTCCATCTGGTCAAGTCAATGGTGTACATATTAAAATCAAGCAAAAGCAATTTAAATACTGATTTCAAAACAAGATACCCGACTGAACCTTTGCCAATTCTTCGCACAAGTTTGCACAGAATGCAAACGTAAAATACACCCAAAGAATCTGTACCACAAAATCCATGCAACACGAAGGTATTCCTATAAATAACAGAGGTCTTAGTACATGTTATTCCCTCAAGTCACTGGCTCATCGAATCACCAATATTCAATTATATTTAACTTGAACAGAGGTCCAAATGTAAATAAATCATTCAATCGACTCCACAGAGTCATTCTGATTACAACAATAATATGAATATACACATATTGCATACTGCTAACGGGTTGAAACCCAGAACCACAAGCAAGGAATACACAATTTCCAAAAAGGGGTAGCAACGAAATACAGAAACACAATAAGTTATTCGTTCAAAATAACTTAAAATACCATAGCGAAGTCCTACTAGGTTCTGTATCTTTCACCAAAGATAACCACTACAACATGCAAAGAAATCCAATAAGACTGGATATTCACACAAAAGTCCAACAGTGTCTTTTCCGACAAGAAACAAGCCTCATAAACAAGTTACAATCAACAAGTTTCTATAAACAAACTTCTATCAGCAGTTTCTACCAACAAGTTTCTACTGAATCCTGAACCCAGCAAGAGAAGCATGCACGAGTTCTCACGGAGCAGGAAGATACTCTTCAAGCACATGTTTTACAAACCTACGCCGGAATGTAAAGCACAACAAAACAGTGAACAGTTCGAAGTACAACACACACCCATTAAGGGTTAAATTTGTAAAAACGAACAGCATAAAGATACAGTACCAAATCACACAAGACAACCATAGAAAATCATTTATTCCATAAATCATTTGAACAGAGTTGTTCTAATGAAATCACTTGGAAGACAACAAGATTTTTAAAGGTTAGGGCCTAACATGCCTGGATTTTTTTTGCTCAAATTTCCGAAGCAGACCACTGGAAGAGCTCAGACTTCCTTTTCCTTTTCCAAGTTAGAGCGACCAACAAAATTTTGCTATCTCCAAAACATATATATTTTCCTTGCCAGAGAAAAGAGCTAGATATCCTCATGTTCGCCATGCAACTCAAAGAAGACTGGTGCGAAGAACCAGTGAACAGGCAGAAGGAAAACCGAAAATCGCGATAAGCCAAACAAACCAACAACTTCCCAGTTTGCATGCCTTCACGCGAGTTCCGAGCTCGACTACCGAGCGCATTGAATGCATTTACACCAACTTTCCCGCTCAAACTCCACTGCCACCGACCGCCAAAGTTGGCGACAGTCAAATAAAATTCCCTAGTTCATTTTAGTTTTGGCGACCTGCCACGTCGGCACAAGTTAGCCGTTCCTTAAACTTCCGCCAAGACCTGTCCCTCATACTTATCCTTAGCATTTAATGACATAGAAAATGCCGCCCATGGTTCGCACCCCTCCATAGGCCCCTTTACATTCTTGCTCATAGTTAGGTTAGTATCTTAGGTTAGAATTTAGGATAACACCTAATCTAACTTCCATAACATAGATACTAACTTAGGACATTAGTACTTAGCCTAGGTCTAGGTTAGATTAACACTAATCTAACCCCTAGGTTAGGTTTAGTTTTAGGTTACTAACCAATAATAATTCCAGTTAGGTCTACATTTCGTACACTCAGAAAAAGACCTACATCATACGTCTTCGAACAGGTTTAGCTCCTGTTCTGCCTTAGGCTGCAGAATCGTATGTAACCGAATTATTACCTGGTCCACAATCGAGACCTTCCAGATATACTTCCATATCGGGAACCAATTCATTTCACTTGATCAGCCTGAGTCATACTCCTGACTAGCTTATTAAATGCTTCTAGACCTTGCAACCTGTTCAAGGTCTGTAATTTTAATTCATCATGAACAAACTTAAAGCAATACTTGGATCAATTCCACTGATCCAAGACTAGGTATTATAGATGGATAACTCTATAATTCATTCCGAGATCAGATTAAACTCAGATGCAAAATGAAATAAATAAAAGAGTCTAATCATATTCCGACTCAGTCAAGATCTGAAATCTGCAAAGAAATTACAGTACATATCAAGCATGATTTCTAAATCGAGGAACACATCCTTTTACAAGAAAAGAAAAATGAACTAACTCTCTCTTTGAGTCGTGTAGAAGGCTCGAGACAGAGCAAGAGGAACCTTCATGGAGACTCGGACTCACCACCACCACCACCACCGGATCAAGGTGAAGTAGCTATTTTACCTCATATTCTACAGACCCTTCAGGATGTTAATGCCGCTCTAGGTAGAGGATTAGGAGGAGGACATGCAACTAGTCATGACGAATCTCCTTCTATCGAGGTTCGGTATATCCTCAACACGGTGAGGAGCATATAGGAGAGAACTCCCATGCGAGTCGGTCAGAGCAGAGTCACCACCCGGGATACATGGTGACAGAGTTCCAGAGCATAGAGAGAGGTCTCGGAGCCCTAGGCTTAGGGATGAGCATAATGAGAGACCTAGAGGCTAAATGAGACCATAGAAAGCGGATCACATCAAAGTGAGATCCTAAAGATTAGGCCCTCACATTATTCAGGTGATATAGGTGGATTTTAGGTAGAGGCGTGGCTAGTGAGCTTGAGTGGTTGCTTCAAGCTTTGTGTTCTAGCAACATGAAAGCTCGTGTTGCAATCCATCTACTGAGGGATGGAGTAGGAGTATGGTGGAGGACAGAGGAGCAGAAGCTCCATTTAGATTTAGAGACAGTGACTTGGGAGCTATTTTAGGAGAGATTCAGGAGTAGGTATTTATCACAGAGGTTCATACAAAGCAAAGGATTGATGAGTTTCATGACCTTTGACAGGCTTCTCTTTCTGTAGCAAAGTATGAGAGTATATTTCTAGATCTACTTCAATATGTAGAATATATGTAGGATGAGTAGGTGTGGATTCACAGGTTCATCTAGGGCCTAAATTTGGATATTAGAGGGGTAGTGCAAATCCACTTTCCACAGACATTAGAAGAGGCCGTCGAGAAGGCCTATATTGTAGAGGAGACTTAGGGTAAGACCCAACAGGCTAGAGACCAAGTCCAAACCCGTATACAGTAGATGTAGGATGGTAGATCGAGAGGTTCCATACCTCTTCCTCGTGGTGGATAGGGTACATCACAGTCATCCTTTAGGCCACAGGTAGTAACAGTAGTCCCACCCACCTCATAGACCTCCACAGAGCTGATGCACAAAGAGGTCAGAGTATGGGGCCTCCTCTTAGGGGTCCAATCAGGACACATGGTGGACCTAGAGCTTAGTTAGCAAGAGCTCCCTAGTAGAGGTGACAATGAGACCATAGTTTGGATCATCGGGATCCACACCATAGGCTTCTAGGGCACTGACTAGAGTTACTACTCATTGGGGTGGATCAGGAGGATGTTTTGGTTGTGGAGTTACTGGACACTTTTGGAGAGATTTTCCACATAACCCTAACAACAAGGGTAAGGCACAAATTTTAGAGCCGACTGTTGGTGACATGGGATGCAGCCACAAGATTTATGTAGTGGTTGAGAACTTCTAGGAAGAGCATCAGAGCATAGTCATTGAGACCACAGGTAGCATTGGTGGTATTCCTACCTCTATATTGTTTGATTCTAGTTCTTCTAATTCTTTCATTGCACCATATTTAGTAGAGTGATGCAAGCTAGTGGTAGTTAGGTAGGGTCTTAGTTGGGATGTCGAGATGGCTTCTAGAGCCAAGATCTCTGTGGACTCCTTAGTTAAGGAGTGTGTTGTGGATTTGGGACCTTTCACCACTACCTCAGATCTTCATATCCTTCCTTTGGGCTTATATGGAGTCATCTTAGGCATGGATTGGTTATTTGTACATAGGGCCATGATGGATTGTTATCACAAGACTATATCTTGTGCAGATGATTTGGGAGTTGAGTCGGTGATCTTGGGGGTCAGGAGACCCATTTCTATTTGCACCATCTCTGCTATGGAGCTTAAGCAGTGTGTGTGATGGTTTTTTCAGATGTATCTGTTACAATCAAAGTGATGAGATCAAAGGATGGGTCTATTGGACCATCGCTAGATGATCATCCCATCTTGAGATAGTTTTATGATGTCTTTCCAAGGGAGCTACTGGGGTTACCACCACCACATGAGATTGATTTTCATATAGATCTAGTTCTTGGAGCATATCCTATCTCACGAGCACCTTATTGGATGACCACCTCAGAGCTCTATGAGCTCAAGTTACAGCTTGAGGGCCTTTTGGAGAAGGGCCTTATCCATCCTAGTGTATCCCCTTGGGGTGCACAGTGATATTTGTGAAGAAGAAGGATGGATCCTTGTGGTTGTGCATTAATTACCATTAGTTGAACAAGGTAACGATCAAGAATCGTTATCCTCTTCCTCACATTGATGACTTGTTTGATCAGATGAAGGGAGCCATATTTTTCTCTAAGATTGATCTTAAGTCAAGCTACCATCAATTGAGGATTTTGGAGGTGGACATTCATAAGACCACTTTCCATATGAGATATGGGCACTATGAGTTCACAATGGTGCCTTTTGGTTTGATGAATGCCCCCACAGTGTTCATGAGTTTGATGAATGGGGTATTCAGGACCTTCTTAGATTGCTTCATGCTCATCTTCCTAGATGACATTTTGATATACTCACGTACACGTGAGGAGCATGAGGGGAACCTTCGACAAGTTCTTCAATGTCTTTGTGAGCAGAACTTTACAGGAACTTAGAGAAGTGTGCTTTCTTCCATATAGAGGTATAGTAATTGGGTCATATCATTTCTAGGAAAGGTATCATAATTGATCCTTTCAATATTAGAGTCATTATGAATTGGCCAGCACCCACTATAGTGACCGAGGTGCGCAAATTCATGGGTTTAGCAAGTTACTACCAGAGATTTGTTCAGACTTCTCACAGATTGCACACCCTATCACTTCCCTTCAGAGGAAAGGGAAGAAGTTTGTTTGGTCATATAGATGTGAGCAGGCCTTGAGGACACCGAATGAGTGCCTCACCATAGCACCTATTTACAATGCAGGTGCGAGATCCTTAGGGTGATTTCTTTGTTTTGCATGAGATGTTTTTTTGGTGGGCTTGGAGGTGTGTAAATGTAGGAGGGTAGAGTTATAGATTTTGAGTCTCACAAACTCAAGGACCACGAGCTTAATTATCCAACCCATGATCTTGAGCTTACATTAGTCGTGCATGCTTTGGTTAGATGGAGACAATTTCTTCTTGGAAGAAGATTTACACTCAGGAAAGATCACTTGAGTCTTCGCCACCTCTTCACGTAGCCCAATCTCAATTCTTGTCAACGGCGTTGGATGGAGTTACTTTGTGATTATGACATGGAGATAGAGCATGTGAAGGGGAAGGAGAATGTGGTAGTAGATGCTCTCAATAGAAGAAGACATGTGGTTATGGCCACTATAGTGAGCATAGATTTGTGGAGTAGGATTCTTCAAAGTGACTTCCTTTTAACATCTTCTACATTGTGGTAAGAGCATAGATAGAGTCACAGAGACCCCTTGAGGGGATGTTTGATGGTTTTTTCCTAGAGGTAGATGGCCTTCTTAGGAACAAAGGAAGGATATATGTTCCCATAGATGGAGGCTTGAGGTAGGAAATCTTGGTAGAGGCTCATCATGCACCCTATTCAGCCCATCCTGGGGTGAAGAAGATGCACGCTACCTTGAGATAGTTATACCACTTGGAGAGGACTTCGTCAAGATGTGGCTCAGTTTGTGTCATGGTGTTTGGAGTGCCAGAGGGTTAAGGCTGAGCATTAGCATCCAACAGGCCTAATTTATCCTCATGCCATACCGGAATGGAAGTGGGACACCATTTCCATGGATTTTATTATTGGGCTACCTATATCGAGATATCACCACAACACCATTATGGTCACAGTTGATAAATTGACAAATGTGGCTCACTTTGTTTTGGTGAAGACCACTTATACAACTAGAGCATTGACATGAGTATATTTAGATGAGATTGTCAGCTTACACAGGATTCCACGGAAGATCATTTGTGACCGCGATCCTTTGTACACTTCACACTTTTGGACTACCATGCAGTTTGTCCTCGGGACAATGTTTAACTTCAGTACAACATATCACCCTAAGACAGATGAAAAGATTGAGTGATTGAATCAGATTTTGAAGGATATGCTCAGGATGTATGTGATGGATCAGCATTCTAAGTGGGAGGAGTACCTGTACTTAGTAGAGTTTGCCTACAATAATAGTTTTCAGTGTTCTATAGGCATGGCTCCTTTTCAAGCTTTATATGGTAGAGAGTGTAAGACACCTCTTAGTTGGGACATGTTAGAGGACAGAGTATCTCTTGGACCAGCTCTTTTGCAAGACATGGAGCAGCAGGTAGTGTTGATCAGGCAGAGATTGTAGGAGGCATAGGACATGCAGAAGAAGTATACAGATCAACATAGGATTGATCGTAGTTTTGATGTGGGCATGAAGGTGTTACTTCGTGTCAGGCCACATAAGATTCCTATCAATTATGGAAAAGGTTCTAAGTTAGCTCTTATATTTTTTGGTCCTTTTAAGATCTTGGAGTGCATCATCCCTTTAGCCTACCTGCCTAGCATTGCCACCCGGGCTTGTCTCGCGTACATGATGTGTTTCATGTTTCGGTTCTTAGGAGATATATTGTAGATCCATCTCATGTATTGGACTAGACATCATTGCAGGTGTAGGATCAAGGGTAGGTGATGGTGGAGCCCGTTCGTATCCTAGATCATAGGACCCTTGGCCTTCGAGGCGAGATGTTGATTAGGTGCGGGTATAATAGGATAGATATGACGAGACTGTAGCTACCTGGGAGGATGCTACTTCATTACGAATGTAGTTTCCACATTTGTTCCAGTGACTTCTAGGAGGAAGTTGAGTCTAAGGGGAGGGGGATGTAGTGCCCACTTCCCTTTGACACCTTTTGATGCTTATGTTGATACTATGGATTTCATTATAGACATTACTATATTTTGATTTAGTATGCTGCTAGACATTGGATTATGGATTATTGTGGATTTTGATTTGATTATGATGCATGATGATTATTAGAGACACTTGACATGTGGATGATGATATATTATTAGACATGGATATTTTATGGATGTTGTCGGATATGTGATTTTTGGATATTTTGATTTGATCTGGAAAATGAATATTTTATGATGCGGATATATTTGTTGATTAAAAATGCAAATGATGTAATAGTGACTTCGATGTTGTTGTGATTTATTGTGTAGTTGATTTTTGTGATTTTTGTATCATATTGGATGTTCTGATATGGCCAGGAGGCTGAAGGAGGTATTTGAATTTTGTAGGTTAAAAATATCACAACAAAACATTGTGGGATTGGAGACCAACCAAAATGGAATTTTAGGTGAATTCAACACGGTAACCATGGAAACTCATTTTATTATGTTGTGTGTTGTTTTTTTAGAGATTCCCATGGGGGAATCATCTTTATATGTAACCATGGGCTGTGTATTTTATTTTTATGATTAATGTTTATTTATTGTTGTATGTATTTTATTTGTAATGTGTTCTCTTCTTTTAATTAATTAATTGTGGAATGTTAATATGAGAGATCGTATAGTTAAACTTTAATTAAATTAAATTGGGATTTGGAAAGTGATTATTAGTGTTGTTGGCTGTTTATACTTAATGTGTAAGACGTGTAAGAGTTTTTGTAAGTCAGATTTTAGAGAAAGAAATACTCTACCTCCATGGAAATTCGAATTTGACCTTGGGGGCTGTTTTTGGAAGCTTGTGGGACAAGTAAAACTTGTCCCATGCCTCTAAATTTATGTTACCAACCATACTTATGGTTGAGGATATGATTTGTGACCTTTATAATGTATTTTTATTCTTTTGTACATGTTTTTAATTGCACTTTCTTACATTTTTAATTAATGGCTGTCCCTTGAGGTGTGGTTTGTTTTTGAGTGTGCAAGTAACTTGTCATATTTTCACCCACATCTTTATTATGCTTGGGAGAATGGAAATTTTTATTTTGTGTTTGATTTGAGGGTGTGTGACGTGGCATCCTACATGGATCCACATCATCCTCTTCTTTTCCTCTTCTATATATTTGAAACTCTTTTCTTGTTTTGGGTTGTTGAATCATTTTGCATTCTTCCTTGGGGGCACATTTTCTTGGGTGAGCTCTTTCTTTTAAAGGAAGTTTTGGAGCTGTGTTATGGTCTTGGAAAGCTTGTTGTTTGGAGTTGTGTTTTTTTCTTAGAAAGATTGTTTTTGGGAAGAAAATTCACAATGGAGAGGTAGGAATTTAACTCTCTTTTATTTTTGTTATCTTCTTATTGTGTTGTGTGGAAAATGCATGCTTTGTTTTAATTGTTGCTTGGTTGGGTAGACTGCCTTAGGGAAGGTGTAGGAGAAGGCTATGGGGAATTCTTGTGGGGGCATAATGGAATGTCATTGGCATCAGAATTTTTTTGAAGGAGTTTTGGGTTTGGGATCCACCATGGAAAAGAAATAGCTTGCATTTCTTACTTTGTGGGGGGCATAAGGAAATCTATGGGGGCATAAGGAGAGAATCTGTGGGGGGCATAAGGAGGGATTCTGTGGGGGGCATAAGGAAATGTGTGTGATGAATTACTTGGTGGTTTGTATTTGGTGGATGCCCAATTCCCAATTGGGAGGCATAAGTAGCTTCCCCCATAGACCTTGCTCCTTTGGCTTGTAAGATCAAGCCTGAGTTCTATTTTGATATGTTTTAAATGCAGTTGTGAACTACTATTTGCTTTTGGTGTTGCATTGTGTTTTAGAAAAAGAAATGTGTATGTGAAAGAATGTTGTGTGTGGAAGATAATTGTTTCCATGGTTGAATTGCACCTTCTATTGTATTTTGGTTGTGGCTCAGGGGCCAATGATGAAGGAAGGCTTATCCTTTCATTAGATGTCTTGGTTGGGTGGAGAGTGTTGCCTTTCCCCCTCTTTATTGTGATCATTTGGATAAGAATAAAATGTGCATGTTGTTGTCCTGGAGCAAAGAAAAAGATACAGTTTGACAGTCCCTTGTGGAAACACATTCATTGTAATCCCTTTCCCACTTGTTGTGGATGAGATTGTATCATGTATTTGTGAAAGAAATATGTATATAATTTGATTATGGAGTTAGGTATTCAAATTGTAAAAGACATTTAATTTTTGTTTTGTTCATTGGAAAGAAATGGAATTCGTTATTGCTTTCAAGAAATGGAGGAATGTGAAGATGTAAAAGTTTATAAATGAATTCAATAAAGATTTGCAAGTTCATCTCTTATATTGCATTGTTGTGATGAAATGAGAATATCAAATTGTGATTCGAATTTTTGTTATTTGCAAAGGAAAGAAAATGCGTATGAAGGAAGAATGTTGCTTATTTCTTTTAGAGAAAAAAAATATATGAAATTGAAATCAGAATTGCCTCGAGTTTAGAATAGTTGATTTAAGTCATTTAATTGCATTTGATTTGTCTAGAAACTATAAATCACACTTAAATGATAAAATTGATAAATGGATCCTTTAAAATTTGATCACTGGCATTGTGACTTTTAAAACTGGTAAATTCAAATAAAATGCATAGTTCGGACCTGCACATTTAAATCAACTTGGAAACCTTAAAATTCAACATGATATAATAGCAATGAACTCAATGGACAAAGAAGATTTAATAGAATAACTTGAACCATTGCAAAATTGAGCTCAATCTCTTAATCAACCATTTGCTGTCATTTGTTGGAAAAATTCAATTCGAAATCAATTGAACAAATTCACCCTCCTAAAACACTTTAAACCCTTCCCAGATCAATTCTCCATGTCTTTTTGGCATGTTGAGTGAAGGAGGAGATCCAATTCAATCAAATTTGGAAGTTAGAAATTACCAGTTTGCTAATTAAAAGCCTACAGATCCTTTTTGATAAATTTACCCCTTAAACTTTACCAAAAAGTAGAATTTGTGTTTTTGTGCAAAGATGGCATTGATATCTTTCCGAAAAGTCCTCATTTTCCAAAAAATGAGCTTTCTAGCTCAAGTTATGGCACTTTGATGTTTTTGTGCCTTGGTAGGAAAATTTGAGAAAATTTTCCCTGGAGGGCCCGCAACCCAAAAAAATTCTCATTGAATTGCCTTTAGAAATTTTTTGAAAATTTGCCTTGGGAAAAATTTCCATTTCACTCCTCCAACCCACAGCTAATTAGAGGCTATCATGTGTGCTCACGAGTTAGCGGCGGTGGCGCTGACAACTTTTGTCCTTTGAGTTTTTTTGAAATTTTTTGAAAAAATTTCCATTTTGCTCTCACTGCCCACGACTAATCGGAGAGGCTGCCACGTGTACTCACGATGCAGCAACAGAGGCATTGTATCTTTTTCCCTTTGAGTTTTTTGAAAATTTTGGAAAAAAATTCCATTTCTCCCCTACCGACCGTGAAGCAAATCAAAGGGTGCCACGTGGCACCTGGGGGTGGCAGCGGAGGTTCGGGAGAAATTTTTCTTTTGTGCCACATGGGGAAAAATTTCAAAATCCACCCCGCAACCCGCCAACCCACCAAAGGAGTTTTCCCCTCCTCTTGACACGTGTCCCCCTTGGGGAAAATTTGATCCCAATTTTTTTCGGACCATATCTTGAGTTCCCGAAGGAGTTAGGAGGAATTCTTTATATCACCAGAAAGGTGAGAAAATTTCCTATCCAATGGGAATGGTTTAGGAAATTTTGGAAACGTTGAGTGTGAGAAAAATTCATTTGAAACTCTGAGCCTGTTAGAGAGTGGGTATGGGTGTAGATTTCTCCTGAAGCTAATTAGAACATCTAACCCTAAAGTTTGAACCTTGGGTTTTGTTCAGAAATTGCCAATGGAAAAATGTTGTTTGGAAAATTGGTTGTGTTCAATCCTAAACAAAAGAAAATATTCCATAATTTTTCTAGCTAACCTTAGGTTGTTTCTTGGGTCTCAAGTGTTTGTTAAAACAGCACTATAGGTAAAGAAAGACACCGGTTGTTTCCATTATTTGTTCATTTTCTCTTTGTTAGGACAACAAGTAATGTTGGTATCACTACATAAGCATAAAGGATGAAATCCTTGGAATAATCTGGGTTGATGAGTATTGGCGCACAAATAATTTATTGCTTGATTTTTTTGAATCTTTCTCTTCCTTCTATTTTCCACCAAAAGGTTGTGTCTATCTTGAGCATCAAGGTGATGGGTCGAATCAGTCCTGCAAAGTTAGGGATAAAACACCTAACAAAATTGATCTTACCAAGGAAGGACTATAAGGATTTATTGTGCATTGGCTAGGAAATATCCAAGATGGCTGAAACACACTCAAGATCAATTGTGATGCCATCCTTTAAAACCACATGGCCCAAGAGCTTTCCCTGTACCACAAAAAAATTACACTTCTTGGGGTTAAGAGACACCCCATACTTTCTGCATCTCTCAAATACTTTCTCTAGGTGTGTCATATGATCTGCGCTCTACTTTGAGAAGACACTTCTGTCATTAAGGTAAACCAAGATGAACTCATTGATATATCCTTTGAATGGAAATATCCATGGCTTGCTGAAATGTAGCGCCTACATTTGATAGACCAAAGGGAATATTTTTATACACATATGTTCCCCACTTGGTTGTAAATGTTGTTTTGAATTGATCCTCTTCCTTGACCAAGATCTAATTGAAACCTGAATACCCATCTAACATTGAGAACCTTTGCGCACCGGCCATAGTCTGCAAAATTTTCTCCATAAAAGGTAAAGGATAATGATCCTTTAGAGATTCCTTGTTCAAATATCTAAAATCAACACAGATTCTCATTTCACCATTCTTCTTACACACCAAAACTAGATTTGTGACCCAAGTAGAGTACTTGATGGGAAAAATTATCTTCACCTCAATGAGTTTGGATAATTCCTTTCTCATGAGGGGCTCTATCTTTGGATTGACCATTCACGCTTGCTTCTATTTGATGGGATTAATACTAGGATCAAGGTCAATGGAGTGTTGAGAAACACTTGGATCAAAACCTTTCAGATCTTCATACTCCCATAAGAAGATATCACTGTATTTTTGACAGAGAGAGATGAAGGCCTTATTTTCATTATTCGCACAAGTCTTACTGAGTAACAACTCCTTCCTACGTGTAATAATGACTAAGGAGTAGTCTTATTTTTTGGTGTGCATGTACCTTTCTTCACCCTTGAACTCATCATCAATGCTAAATTTTTTTCTAAGGTAACCTCGGTTGAATCACTTGGTCACCATAGTTATCATGCAAGTCATTTTCAATGCTTGATGAGAACTAAACTTCATTTTGGATGAACTAGATGATTTTTGCGTCATTGTTAAACACTTACTATCTAGTGTTTTTTTCTAGAATAGATTGTTTGATCACCATCTTAATGTGCTAAGTGTTTCCTTTGACAAATTCCTCAGCAGGAGAGAAGGCTGTGAATCGAGAGTGACTATTTGATCGCTTCCTTATTCTTTTTATGTGGCACCACCTACATACTTAGAGCATCAAATATCTTAAAGATGTCCCAAAATATATGCTTATAAGCTTTGAGGAGATTATTCTTTTCCTGAAATTTGTTGGTAACCTAATGTACAAACAATTTTATGTCCCCAAAGATCTGTAACACTTTAATCCCTTTCTTTTCAGCAATAAGAAGGCCATGCACCAATGCTTCATATTCTTTCATATTGTTATAACATGTAAACTACAACCTATGCATGAAGAATAACTTATCATCCTTCTAGAATGATCAAATTATAACTTCCATAGGCCAAGTTAAACTTGGTCTTTCTTGAGTGCACCCGTAGCACAACTTCTTTCTTCAAGAATGTAGTAAGTACCAATCCCTATCTCATAAGCTTCCATTTCTTCAGCATATGGGTCAAATTTATGGTGCCTCTCTTCCCATTCATCAAGTACTAGGTCAGGAACAGAGGGTGGAAGAGGTTTCTCTTTAGGAACTGAAGCTTGTTCTTGGATTAAATAGTTGGCTTATAGAGGGGATGAGACATATGACTCTACATGACAGGAAAATATTGGCTCAACTTGTATGGTAAATTGGGTACCATACCTTATCTTAAGTAACATATGATACCAATCAGAAGACAAGTAACCACCCACTCATTTAGTAAATTCTCTTGATAGACATAGGGAAAACAAAGGAGGTAGGTCAATGGTCGACACATCTTGAGTTGCAAAGTGAGTCTTGGACATGCATAAAGGGTTAACTCAAGATTCTTGATGACTCCTAAGATAGTAACAATTGAACCATCAAGTTCGGGAATCATTTTCTCAGGGGAATCTACTTGAGACCTAAGACATCAGCTATCTTTTTAGGCATGACATAAGTACTAGCACTTTGAGTCTATCATGCAATTTTTCACTAGGTGTTTTCCTATAATCAAAGACATATAGAAGGGTGGGGTTTTAACAACTTTACTCACTTTCTTCTCCTATTCTTGGTAGATGTTGAGAGTAGCGTGCATTTTGTGAATAGATTAATTAGCACATGGGAGTTGTGCCAAATATTTATGCAATAGGTCATGCTAAGATGGAATGACTAGGGCATACCACATAGTGACATTTATAATTTTCTTCCTCATCTAGTCTACAATTATAAATGGAAGACCCACTGACTTGTGCATTTAGGGAACAATGACATCCTTTCTTGACTATCCAAGTGTGGAGGTAGGGGATTTAGGTGAAGCTATGTCTTAACCTACTAAAGGAGGGGCACGTGTCACTTATGGAGAAGCTTTACACGGAGCCTCGGGTATAGGTGTTTGAGTATTTTTACTACTGGATTCCCTGGCTACATCTTTATACTTTTGTTGGTCTCGCTTGTGTTGCTAGGATTGTGACCTGTATGCCAAAATTGAGCATTCTCTTCTTGTATCTTGTGTTGTCCGTAACTTGGGCATGCAGTTTGATTACATCATTTGTAGCTTGGTTAATTACAGAAAATTCCTTAGCACCAAAGAATATCCGATTAGAATCATGAAGAACCTCTAGCCTTTCTTGGTTATCTAATTCAAGAGCACTTGTTGAAGGCTCACAAGTTGAAGCATTCTAGATCATGTAGGCTTAGGCATGTGTAACATTGGCACAATGATATTGAATATGAGGCATGTTGCAAGGGAAGCACCACTCCAACTCTTGTGCCAAATTTTTCTGAATTAGAACAAGCGCCTAACTTTCATTGGGTTTTGGAAGAGAGGGTACGAGAGGAACAACTTGCAAGGGAAAATGTGCACTAGCATGCCATATATCATTCTACTGGTTGGGCACATATCTTTGGTTTACATATTAATTCCACCAAGGATGATTTCTTTAGCTAAGTTCCCGACTATAACTTCCACTATAGGTTTGTGCCTATTATTTCTCTAATGATATGAATTTATTTGACAAATTTCTAATTAGGGTCTTCAATTCTTCATCTTCTTTCTACTACATTGGAGAGTAGGATGTTGATGCAATAGGTTGCATGATTTTCTTGGGAACAGAAATAGGGGTCAAAGAAGGCTAGGGTGCTTGGAACATTTATTGGAATAAGGGAATAGTTTATCTAGGAGCTATCTTTCCCACCTGAATAAGACTATTTTCTGCCCTTACTGCAATATTATAAGTAGCTGGTAAAGTCCTACCTCCCATGGATTGAATTATGACTAAGATATTGCTATTTAGTGCTTTTAGATAATATAGAAAGGCATGTTGGGTTGTAGGTCTTACCACAAGAAGGATTTTGTCCCAAGTCTTCGAAATCTAATGTTGAAATTATTCATCTACTCATTGGGTGCCCTCCTTTTTGTTGTCAGTTGCTCCACCAAAGATAGGTGATCTGATTTATCTTCAAAATAATTTCAAAGATCTATCCCCAACACATTCCAAGTGGTAATAGATCCAAGTCTCAACCCTCAGTACCATTAAAGCACTTTTCCTTTGAAAGAGGCTGCAAGTATCCTAACTGTTACATCATCATGTGTGATGAGGTAGAGTGAACATATGTTTGCTATATCATGGATATGCTCCTAAGGGGTGAATTGATTCTCACTAGTAAAGTATGGAATAATTTTGAGTGTGCCATTTGGCATATCATGTTACATAGCCATAACCAGATGAACTCCCCCTATGAAGTTGGAAAAGTTCCTTAGTTGAGGAGGTGGCTGATGTATTATTGTAGGGCATGCTAGTTGTCTCTTGTGGGTAGGAGTTGAATGGGCATGAAACTCTAGAGATGGAGATGTATGCATGGGATTTCTGGAACAAAATATTCTTAGGGATAGCTAGAGGTACTCAAAAGAATCTTCAGCTGCTACACTTCTCCTTCTATGAACACTTCTAATGAAAGTCACTCAAGGTTTCTAAAACATAGATTTAAAATTTTTGGGAGTCATCAGATGTGTTAAAAAGCCTCCGAAGGATAGAAATACTAAGTCCACACACTAGAACTTAGCAATATGAAATTTAATCTTTCATTTCTAGTCCCATTGGGTGTGCCAGAAACTATTGGTCATCAAACTTACACTTGTGTCTCAATTCAAGAAGAAAAAAGTTTTTTGTGACAATAATGGAACCGTCCCCGAGTTGTGGGAACTTGCACACTTGGGATGGATCTCCAAATAAGGTCAGATCCTCTATCTAATTCTGCTACTACTCTGCTACTTCTAGTGCTAAAAGAAAAATTGAACTAACAATGCCAAGGAGCGGGGATAGAAGGATAACATGAAAAGAAACCTACACTAAAAAGAAATAACACGAGAAAAGAGGGATGAACTCTATATCATTTCCGAGTGAAAATGAAGGGAAATGCATGGAAGAAGGCTAGGCATGTGTAGTACATCTTAAAATGTATTTACCTGATCGGTTTCATTGAACACAACCAAATAAGGAGCTTTAAGGGACATATAATGGCATAACGAGCACGTAATGCAAAATAAAAAGCATGAAGAAGGAATGCAAACATGTTAGGATAGATAATAGTCACAAAACCATGCTTCTAATACTTCTACAAATACACAGAGCTGTTACAATGGAAAAAGAAGTTGATATCCACATACAAGAGCCAGATCTAGAGGTTTACAACTCAAAATATAGAAAATATGAAGTCCTTAGTAAGGTGCGTAAGGATCCAAAATGTCCAACATGAATAATGAGCCCAACTCTTACATTTATAGATGAATCTATGGAAGAACAAGAGAAGAAGGAGGGAAAACTCAAATTTGAAATAAAACCACCAACAAGAAGCATTCAATGCTTGTAAATCTTCCTAAGAATCTATCAAATGCACTTTCCTTGGTTTATTTGGCATGTTAAAGAAGGAAGGAGGGCATATCAGGTCAAATCAGGTGGTTGGAGAAATTAGATATGCTCATTAATTCTTAGAAAGATGTTTTCCCATTTATCACCTACCAGGTCCTCCAAGAAGTTTAATTTAAATGTCTAACACTATAACCTATGTAAACAACTATATGAAAAGTCTAGGAACGTGCCAATAAGAACTCTGTAGAAAAATATATGGTTGTCGCAATTTGTTAGAGTATTCGGTGCATGCAAAATACTTGGCACATGTGGATTGGATAAAAGGATGACCAACTTCACAAAATTTTTTTCATTTATAGTACGTGTCACTCACTAATTTGTTGTAAGGATTCGAGAACCATCTTGGTACACTTTAACTAGTGTGTGTGGCACACTCAAGCATGTTAGAGGCTAAATTGACATAGAAGGGAGTAAAGGAGGCCGTAAAGATATGCATGCAAAATAAAAGGGCATGGGAAGAAGGTAGAAGGAAGGTAAGCATGAAACATGAGGGAAAATGAGGTAAAATAGTGAGAAGAGAATGCATGGTTAATGTACAACTATTACAATGTAATATGCGGGGCACATGAGAGGGCCATGGACTTAGTTGATTGAAGCAAGTGCAATGTGTGTGCATAAGGTGAAGAGCTGCTTAGGAAGAAGGTGAATGCATGCAAGAGGAAGATGGAATAAAGAGGAAAAGGAAATGAAGGGAAGAAGGGGAAGCATGCAAGTGCACATGAGGAAAATAAGGGAATGTGCCAAGATATTTTTAGCATGTGCAACCTTGCAATGAAGAGGTAAGAGCCAAAATATGTGTAACATCCACTTTTTCCACTTCATATCAAAGATTTAAAAATAAAAAAATTATGTAGCTGATTTAAATACCGATATATTTAAATCTACATAAACCTTGATGCAATTCATTTCGATAACTATCATGAACCATGTGTAGCTATATGAGAGATTACTGAACCTACTCATTCTCATTCTCCCTCAATGCTTTGTACAAGCACATACATAAAATGTATCCTTTGGTTCTCCTTTATCAAGGTATGATATATAAGTGAAGACTCCTAAGTGTCTACCTAGGTTCCACCTATGAATTCCACAGGCATCTGATAGCTTAGATCATAGTGAAATATTGATAGTGTAATCAGTAGTTTACACCACTTTGTGTAAAGTTTCTAATTCATGTATGCCATGCTCAATTCCATGACAGAACACTCATCATTAGGAAATTGTCATTTCACCTTAATCACTTATTCAGATTATATGGATTCACAAATGTAGATGTTGTAAACAGCTACAAGTCTTGAACAAGGTAAAAATCTAGTTTAACCTACATGAAGACATACCTCTATGTCATCCTATGATGCCTATGGGAAAGTAAGTGTCTTCATAACAATTCACCTTGTTACTAGACCACTTCCCTTCCCATAGCCATCATAAGTTGATATAAGGGTGCGTATCCAGGAGGTCCAATCTATCTTTGTAACTCTATCAAGTTTTGTACTTAAAGCAACACCATACCACAATCCAATCTCTTGATGAGACAACTCATTACAGCTACTAAGTAGTAGTATCCTAATGGTGACAACCATCATCATAGGGATACGACTGTGTAGCATATGTAGTGAGTGTTGTCACCAAATCACTTTGCACCCCTCGAATGGTCTAAGAATTAGTCATGACATTCACTGTGATTGGGACACATGGGATCACCTCTCAAGTTGTGGGACTTGGACTTAACGAGAATCTTTGGAGAATGCCAGATTCCTCTTCCTAAACTAAAAACAACTATACTTCTAATGCAAGTGTTTCACCCTGATTCTTAGATATTTCTTTGAATATTGCTGAAATAGATAGGGTAATGGGCATAGGAGGAATACCTATTGAAATTATGGTTGATAGGTTGTTGCACACATATGAATTATGAACCCATAGCTGATCGTGAGAGCTTCCTTTTGGCTGGGAGGAACTACCTGAAATAGAACACAAGACCACTAAATAAAAGTTAAACAATATGTGCAGTGAACTGCCTAGCATGTGCTAGATCCGAGAAGTGTGATACTTCCTAGATGGCTATCAGTCCACTGTTTAAAACAATTTAATGCTGGTAATGAAGTAAATCCTATTGTAATTAAAATGATTTAGGTATCTCATTAAAAACACAATAAGAAAGATCTAATCTAACAGGCTAGGTTAAAATAAGATCCGAAGGTTAAATGGTTGGTTCTGGTTCCTCGTCCTCCTTTGGGGACTCATTATTTTACCCATATCTCGGTCTTACCCGTGTCGTAACCTAGATTAATGGACTTGGAGCATCACTAGTGATCTTTGACCTCATGTGTTCGCTATACCTTGCCGCACTATTACTTGTGTTGATTGACCTAGTGACCTTACCTTGTCTCTTGCCATGATTTATCCCGACCCTACCTTTGGTATACCGAGAACACACCTAAACGTTCTTGCACCCGACTCGTGTTTTGTTTTCTGACCATATCCTATACCTTAGATACAGAATCACTTTAACCTTGTTTGGATAAATCTATCAACCTTAGATGAAGTAAAGTTTTCTGCTCTTCAACCCAAAGAGTGAGTGCTGCTGGTTTATATGTGTGCATGCATTTGATTTATTACTACATTTGACCATGACCCATTACCTAGATGATCCGAGTAGACCTTGCTCCCTTTTTCCCCTGTTACCCACCTTTATTTTCATCACATTTAGCTTTTATAAAATCACTCACCACTTCTACCTTTTGCCTCGTCAATTCCTAGTTTGGGGATCACCTTCACCCACACATGGGGCAACCACATCTTATTTTTGTCAACATCGCTTACCAATTTAAGCTACATGACAAAAGGGGGGGAAATGTAGACACTAAATTTAGGTCACACTCCCCTTTTGTCCCTTGACAAATAAATACCTTCATCACATTCACCTAGTCATGGCCCCTTCACCCCACTAATATTAATTTAATTAATTTAATTTAATTAATTCATTATCCTCACCATATTTATTATTTAAATATCTTAATTTACGTAATGCTCACATATCCACCTCACCTAAGATGTATTCTTAGTAAGTTGCCATAACTAACTAAGACTTACCCAAACCATAAAAATCAATGCCTATATTCCCTCTAACTACGTTCCCACATGCTTAAAGGAATCTTCCAATCTGATCTATGGATTAATGACACGATATCCCAGAAAATCAAGGGGATCTACCTAGTTTAGTAAACCTAGGAAATCCCACCCTAACCGACATCGGTTACCCTTAACCACCACCGGTCACCTTTTAATCCTCAAAACAACCTTATTTTTGAGGTTGGAAAAAGGTTGTCGAATTCTAGAGAGATAACACATCTTTTGAGAACAAGTTTTTGTGACAAAATGCATGCAAGTAAGGAGGTCAAGCATTTTCTCTTACACAGACATTTGACATTCATTCAATAACCCCCAAAACAAATTTGATCAACCAGGTAAAGGAATGCACATGCAGCCCATGCAGGAGATTTCTAACATTTTGGTGATCCTGAAATGCATTCAACCTCTTACCAGCACCTTCATCCATCACTCACAGGCACCCAGAACCAGATTTCAAGTAAGTAGAACAATTTACTCCTCTGGTTCATTCATTTAATTATTGTATCTTCATCCTTTGTTCTCCTAGCCACCCATTGACCTCCTTTAATACTCACCCCTCCATATCCCCATTAAAACCTCACCAAACCCCATCTAAATAGCCTAATACCTCACTCCACCAGCCTAGTCCCTTGTGCAATCATAAGGGAGATCTAAAGCTCATTCTGTGGCATTCCCAATTTTCCATAGTAACCGGCACCAGTTCTCCCCAACCGGCGTCGGTCACCCTTAACTAGCATCGGTCTCTATATTTACCAATACAGCCTAGAACAGTAACCTACCCCACCTATTCTCACATCACCCTTAATCACCTGTGACCTTCTGAGACCTCTGTCAGACCTGCAGAGAACCAGAACCAACTACTTGACCTTTAGATCTTATTTTAACCTAGCCTGTTAGATTAGATCTTTCTTATTGTGTTTTTAATGAGATACCTAAATCATTTTAATTACAATAGGATTTACTTCATTACCAACATTAAAATTTTTTAAACAAAGGGGTGACATGTCAAGGAAGTATCACACTTCTGAATCTAGAACACGCTAAGAAGTTCACTACACATATTGTTTAACTTTTATTTGGTGGTCTTGTTTTCCATTTCAGGTAGTTCCAAATTGTTTCATCGATTCTTGGACATTTCTTTGAATACCGATGAAACAGAGATAGGTAATGGGCATAGGAGGAATACATTGAAATGATGGTTGATAGGTTGTTACATGTGTATGACTTCCGAACCCATAGTTGATCATTAGAGATTCCTTTTGGATAGGAGGAACTACCTAAAATGGAACACAAGACCACCAAATAAAATTTAAACAATATGTGCTGTTTACTACCTAGCGTGTGCTAGATCCACGAAGTGTGATACTTCCTAGACAAATGGCGTCCATTGTTTAAAATAAAATAATGCTAGTAATGAAGTAAATCCTATTGTAATTAAAATGATTTAGGTATCTCATTAAAAAAACAATAAGAAAGATCTAATCTAACAGGCTAGGTTAAAATAAGATCCGAAGCTCAAGTAGTTGGTTCTGGTTCTCTGCAGGTCTGACAGAGGTCTCAGGTAGGTCACAGGTGATTAAGGGTGATGTGAGAATAGGTGGGGTAGGTTACTATTCTAGGATGTATTGGTAAATACACAGGATGACACCGGTTAAGGGTGACCAACGCCAGTTGGGGAGAATTGGTGCTGGTTACTATGGAAAACTAGGAATGCCACAAAATGAGCTTTGGATCTCCCTTATGATTACACAAGGGACTAGGCTGGTCAGAGTGAGGTATTAGGCTGTTTGGATGGGGTTTGGTGAGGTTTTAATGGGGATATGGAGGGGTGAGTATTAAAGGAGGTCAATGGGTGGCTAGGAGAACAAAGGATGAAGATATAATAATTAAATGAATGAACTAGAGGAGTAAATTGTTCTACTTGAAATCTAGTTTTGGGTGCCTGTGAGTGATGGATGAAGGTGTTGGTAAGAGGTTGAATGTTGTTGAGGATCACCAAATGTTGGAAATCTCCTACATGGGCTACATGTGCATTCCTTTTTGCCTGGTTGGATCAAATCTATGTTGGATATCTATGTAAGAGAAAATGCTTGATCTCCTTCCTTGCATGCATGTTCTCACAAAAACTTGTTCTCAAAAGACGTGTTATCTCTCAGGAATCCACAAACCTTTTTCCAACCTTTAAAATAAGGTTTTTTTGGGATTAAAAGGTGACCGAAAGTGTTTCTAGCTTAACCGGCGGTGGTTAAGGGTAACCGGTGTCGGTTAGGGTGGGATTTCCTAGCTTTACTAAACTAGGCAGATCGCCTTGATTTTCTGGGAGATCATGTCATTAACCCATGGATTAGGCTAGAAGCTTCTTGTAAGTATGTGGGAATGTGGTTAGAGGGAATGTAGGCATTGATTTTTAGGGTTTGGGTAAGACTTAGTTAGTTATGGCAACTTACTAAGAATAGGTCTTAGGGTGAGGTGGTTTGATGAGGTGTCTAGGTGAGGTGTATGTGTGGGCATTATCTAAATTAAGATATTTAAATAATAAATATGGTGAGGATAATGAATTAATTAAATTAAATTAATTAAATTAATATTAGTGGGGTGAAGAGGGCCATGACTAGGTGAATTTGATGAAGGTGTTTATTTGTCGAGGGACCAAAGGGGAGTGTGACCTAATTTTGGTGTCTACAACAAGATAAAAAGGCTATCTAGTCCTATGCTAACATTTCATGGGATTAGGGAAAGAGATTTGCAAGGAAATGAAACCTATACTAGAAGTGGTGATGCACCAAGAAAAGGGATGTTCAACTTCCAGAAGGGTTAGTGTGGGTAGGATGCTTACATCATTAGCCACCTTCACCTATCACAACTAGAAAGGGTACAAAATACCACAAACCAGGGGTAGACGTTCCTTTGTTAAACTTGATCTGACAATAAGCTACCAATCTCCCAATGGAAAAGGATGAACTTGATAATGGTGAACCAGCACCACAACTCAATTGCATGTAATATTTCACTACTTGATAAGCACATAACTCCACAAATCTGCAATGGAAAGATGAAGTTTCACTGTTCACCTGAAAACATGATAGAGGCAAATAGAAGCAGGAAATCATGAAAAAGAAATTCATATGATCACAAAGCATAATTCTCATTACTTCAAGCACCTACATAGCGCATCATTACATCAGGTGAAAAGGGCATAAGCTTCCATTACATTTTGAGAAGAAAGGCTTGAGAGCCTACATATTCACAAATTGTGAAGAGAAGGGGAAGCTCGGAAGTGTCTAATCCACCAACTTGTGTGACCTGTTAGAATCCACTTGTTGGAACCCCTTTGAATGGGCTTCCAACTTACATTTATAAAAAAATTTGAGTGGTTGAGAGAAAGAAGGAAGAAACCCTAGAATCTTGGCTAGAATGTCGGAAATAATCAATCACTATTGTGGGCCATGTTTGCTCCATTTATTGCACCTCCACCTTTTGAGGAACAGTTCAAAGAAAGAAAAACCTGAAATTTTTGAATGAAAAATTCCAAAACTTCATCTTCTCATGATTCCATCATGTGGTTCTTATTCTCTGATTCAAATGACTATAATTTTGTAGAAATTGAATAAGCTGGGAAGAAAGTTGTGACTTCTTGAGTGAAAGTCACTTTTACCCATCGAGCTGCATTGGTTGAAACCCCAACCACTTAACATATACTTCCACTAGTCTCCAATTTTACAACTCAGAGATCAACTCAGAATATCTATGAGTTGTTTGAATGCTCATCCAATTAATAAATTGTACCAACGTCAAACGTGGTGGATAGGCAAAGTAGCTCAGCTCCGAGTTCACGCATTGACCTCCCTAAGATTTGGCGACCACTTATCATTAAAAGGTGAGTTCCTCATGCAAACCTGAGTGACTCAACTTAAAATTCTCACAACTTGACATGTCTCCAAGTTTATTAAGCTGTACACCTTCATGTACCCACCTAACTCACAAATTATTATGTCATGTTGTTAACCGAGAAACTTGGTGTCTGAGTCTTAAGCTTCATGCCAACCTCCGAATAAATTAGGAATCTGAATTCGAAATCTGAAACTTTGGATTTTGGACTTTCGGACTATGACACATGATTTTTTTACAATCAGCTCATGGGGAAAGTTCTTAACTACAAATCTCTGAAAGCCCGAAACGGGCATCTCTGATTTTTTTTTCAAAACGACTCCCTGGTGCTTTGTGTTTTCTTACTTGACGATCACTAATCTATCCATCATCAAGCCTGTGATTTATTCTACTAAAGCACCCATGCCTTGCCCTAAATTTGAGCTATTCGGGACTCGAATTTTGGGTTTCTCTCTTCCGTATTAGTTGATGTGACTTCCTGAGTGAAATTTTTCCCAGTGCTTCTCGAATTCCTTCACTCATCATGTAAAGCCGCTTGTTGTTTTGTAATATCAACAGGCCAAGTTGGCCTCTCTGACCATAAGCTCATTCTTATAAGTCATAGAAATATGGTTCCTTGTTTCTTTCATGGCAACATCCCCTTGATCCAATCGTTTTCCAAAGTGCTCCAAGTTTATTAGTACCAATTTTCTTAATCACCACAATCTTGGTTCTTCTCTATAGATTTCCCTGACTACCCCATCTCTGTCATGGCTCAATGATGTGGCCTGAGCATTCCTTGGCATACTTGAGAGATCATTTTGAAATAATGAGATCATTTCCACGACATGGCCTCTATTCACGTGGTTCCATGAAAATATGATCTCTAAAAATTACTCGGGTGCATGGCTCGCATGTTTCCTAGTCACGAGGAGCTAACCGACTTATTATTTTACCTTATATGTCATAGTTTGTGTCTATTACGTTCATATTTCTTACTAGCTCACTATTCCCCATTACCTTGATGACCATAAGAATGACTCGGCCTCTCTGTTTTCCATTCATTGACATAGCTTAGTTATATATACCTGCATGGGGGCTATGAGCTCAATCACACGATGTCTCATCTTCTTACATTGGCCTCGTTATGCACCAAAGAGCTCTCGGCTGAACTAGAATTTTGCACTCGGGCTTCTCTTCTACCGCTTATTGCTAATCTCTCTCCAACAAACTTGGTGTCACCAAAAATCCTCCATACGTGCTTTAACACTTTGGACAACTCACTTGGTGAATCAACACCCACTCGGACTCCTCACGACACACCAACAATCACCGAAATCCAATTCCAATTTCTCCGAACCTAAAAATATAAAACCACATACTTCCAAATCCCAAAATGCCAAAACTCGAAATTCGAGTTTCATAATTTTGGGCTTTGGAGATTTCCAACATGCCTAACGTATTCGAGCCCAAAATTCTCAAATTCTGAAACAAAATTGTCTAAAATGAAACTCTAAAATAGAAAGGTCTACCTCATCCCCAAGCCCAACTTGCTCCACTTCCACTCCGACCTCCTAGTGCCATGATGAATCCACTATGAGCTCTCTATCGAGATCTAAAGTCGACGAGCATCACACCGAGCTCATTCATGGTGTGATATCCTCGACCGAGCACCTTAAAAATCTATCTCGGGTCTTTAAGTACCGAGCTCTGTGAGAAACTTCATGTCAGATCCATTACCCTAACCCACTTAAGCTTGATTAAGTTATGGTGGAGGCCCAAACCATCCACGCATTGTATAAGCTCAATGGATTTGCAGGCTCAATCCCTCCTTCAACTATGAGCTGAGTGAGGTCAATGAGATGATCTTGACTCCTCTTTCAAGCACCGAATCACCACAAGCTCTCCCAAGGCTATCACAATAACTTAGCCTCAATTATGCCTCAAACTGATTCATCTAGCTAGCTTCACTCATTATTTCATGCTATGTTACCACATTCCCCAAGCCACAACAACTAGGCCTATGAGCTTGCCATATTGATCCTTGTTTTGCTGATAATGACTTAGATCCTTTAAGCAAGCACTTGGTATAACTCAACCTTGTTGAATGCTCCCTCCACTTGGTTGTTCACTTGTCTCCATTGACCAGTTTCTCCATTCATTACCTGACGAGCTCATATTGAGCACCTCGGCTGACTCAGGCTCCTCTCTTTCTTCATTTCGACTTACTCACCTGAGTTCTGTCGAGATACTACTCATCAGGAGGACTCGTGTAATGAAGATAACCGAGCCTTAAATGAATTGATCATGACTCTGCGAGGAAACTCATTTTAATGTCAAATTTGATCCTTAGCTTAGCTAATATTGAACTTCTTCCTTTTACCCCATGTTTTGGTCGACGTGGTTAAGCACTGAGCCTAAGCCGAGCTCTCAATGTAACTCCTCACGAATTCAAAAACTTGGCCTTTGTCAAGTTCTCATCCATTTTCGAGCTATCATTTTACACTTCCCGAGTTCATTGTGCCACAAAGTTAGTATTCAAGCTCACCTGATATTTACCAATTATGACTCACCTTTGCTTTTCAACCGTGAACTACTTTCATGTATGCCTCAACTCAGCCATACCAATATCGAGCTGAGTCTCCAAGCTCAAGTCTCCTCATGTAACTATTCAATCTCTTCTTAGAATATCAATCCTGAGCTCTTCCTTAACTCCACTGTAGCGAGCTATGTTCCACGATCCCTTTTACATTCGAGCTCATTCTTTTGCATTGGTCCCTTATCGACTTACCCAAGCTCATTTATGGTTACTTTACTTGTAGTCCCCACTCTCCTTTGACACTATTAAGATATCGATCCTCGACACTATTGATCATATTTTAGACATTATTATGTTTTGATGTAGTATGATGTGTATATGCTAGATCATGGATTCCTATGGACATTATTATGTTTTGCTTAGTATGATAGTTTAAAAATGTTAGACTAAGGATTAATATTGATCTAGATTCAGTTATTAGGCTTGATGATCATTGAGACATTATTAGTATTATGTGGATGCTGATATACTAGTTGACATGGACATGTTATTGATGTTTATTTTAGGCATGTGACATTGATATTATGAATAACTCTAGTATAGAAATCTATTGGATGATGATATAGTTGCAAATTGAATTTAAATGATAAATGTTTAATTCTTGATATTGTTGTGATTTGGATTTAATAATTGTATGTTGCTTATATCATTTGGATGTTCTGATATGGCCATGAGGCTGAAGGGGTTTTTTGCATTTTTGCATTTTGCAGGTTAAAAATCACAACAATGTCGAGGGACTGGAGACTAACCATATTGGAATTCTGTGTGAGATCAACAAGGTCACCATGGAAACTATGTTTGATTGGTGTGTTGTGTTATGTTAGGACTCCCCATGGGGATTTCCATTATTGTGACCATGGGACATATGTGCTTTATTTATGTGTTCCCTTTTACTATTTTGGTATGTATTTTATTTGTAATGTGTTTCTCCCTTTTATTAATTTAAAAGTGATAGTATAATGTGGGAGTCATATAGTTAAATTTTAATTAAATTAATTGGGAGGTGGAATGTAAGGAAATAATATTATTGTCTTGATTAATAATTAAATTTGATTTATATTATGTATAACCATATGATAGATAAATAAATCTTTATGTCAAAACATGTAATAAATAGAGTCATAGACATTAATGCATGTGTAAGAGGATGTAAGAGTTGTGTAAGTGAAATGATGGATTGTTTAAATCAGATTTTGGAGTATAGAACACTCCATCCTCCTTGAAACTCGGATTTGGTCTTGGGAGCCTAAATTGGAGGCTTGTGGGACAAGTTAAACTTGTCCCACACCTCTCAAAAACCTCCACCAACCATGATTATTATTTAGGAGTCAAAATCAATTTATTTTATTACATTTTGACATGATTTTGTGTAAGATTTGATTGCACTTGTCTTACAAAATTTTAATGCTTTTTCCTTTTGAGTATGGGCCAAATGAAGTATGTTAGTAGTTTGTCATTCACTTTTATGGTGATTTAATTGCCTTGATGTTGATTACATTTTGGGATGAGGAAAAATGATGTGGCATCCCACTTGGAATCCACATCATCCTCTTCCACCTTCTCCTTTAAAAATTTGATTTGCCTCCTCATTTGAGGTTGTTGAAAGTTTGTGATTTCACTCTTGGGGGAAAATTCCTCTTGGATTTTGGAGCTTACTTTGTGGAAGAAGTGGATTTTCTTGTGCATACATTTACCTTGCTGATTTGGGACTAGTTTTTGGTGAAATAAAGACTGTTGTTTTGGAAACAAGTCTCCATTATGGAGAGGTAGGCTCTCACTCTTTTAAAATTTCTGTTTTTCCCTCTTTTAGCATGAATTTTGAATGTGTTTGTGTTTTAAATTCTTAGAGGGATGGGTAGAATGCTTAGGGCATGGTGTAGAGAGAAGACTATGAGGTTTATCAGAGGAGGGATAAGGGATTTGCCATTGGCACTTGTCTTGTGGAGGGAGTGTTGGTTGGGATCCACCTAGGGAAAAGAATATGCTTGCATTTCTTACTTTGGGGAGGTATAAGGAATGAATTTGGAGGAGGGATAAGGAGGGGTTGAGGAGGGATAAGGTTTATGGGATGGTTATGTTTTGGCGGTTTGTTTTAGGTGGATGCCCAATTTCAACATGGGAGGCATAAGGAGACCTCCATAGTTCTTGCTCTTGCTTGGCTTGCTTGCTTGGAGAAGGAGCCTTTGTTTTGATTGAAATTGTTTGTTGTAGTTGAGAACTACATATTTTTGTTTGTGCATTTCCTTGTGCATGTGAATGTATGTTATATGTGAAAGAAGCTATGTTGCCATGTGTTGTTTTATCATGTTCCATTCCAATATGGTTGGGGCTCAGGGGCCAATGGGGAAAGATGGCTTCTCTTTTCCCATTGGATGTCTTGGTTGGGTGGAGAGCGTTTCCTTTCCCCCTTCCTTATTGTGATTAGAAGAATGAAGATGAAGAACTCAGCTTGTTGTTGTTTGGAGAAGAAAGACAACAGTTTGACAGTCATCCTTTTTGTAAATTTTAAATGTAATCCTTCCCACTTCAAGTGGATGCATGTAATTGATTCGAGATGGGAAACGTTTACCTTGTAATTTGAAATTTGTAATTGATTGTGAAATGTAAATGATATCCTATGTTTTGTATTTGAAATGAGAAAGAGTCACTTTCCCTTCCTCTATTTTTTAAAAAGAAGAATATGATACAGTTTGTGAGTTTCAAATTGAGATGTAAAGAAAGGAGTTCAGTTGTAAAATTGTTTAAATTCAATAAAGGAATCGAAGTTCTCTTGATATACCTTGTTGCAATATCATTTTTGGAGATAGATGAATGAAATACATTACTTTCCCAATTGCATTGTTATCTTGGAAATCACATGACTGTTAAATTTGTAATTCTGTTTTGGAAAGAGAAAATGTATAAAAAAAAAGGAAGACTTGGATCTTTGAAATGAGTTGATAAAAGTTAGAAATCAACATTGCATACTGTATACATGTCCTTTTTGAATCAATTGGATGTCTTAGAAATGAAATGGATATGTTTTCCTTAATTAAAAATTGCATATTAAATTGTAAATTCGTGGAGAAGAGAACTCTGTTTTAAGTTCATAATTCTGGCATCTTCCTTTTTAAATAAAATGAGCAGTTCGACTTTATACTCAACAATAAATTATGAAACTTGAAATTTATACTTAGGAAGACTTGAGGAATCCAAATTCACTAAAAAAGTTAAGAATAAATCTCCAAAACTCAAAGAATTTCAATTCGGAGCTTGCATGGTCGTTTTTTTCCATCAACTATCGAAAATTGCAAACTTGTATAAATGAACAAATTGACTTCACTAAAGCACTATAAACCTCCCCTAGACTGGTCCTCCATGTCTATTTAACATGTTGAGGGAAGGAGGAGTTCAAATTTAATCAAATTGACAGTTGGAAAAACTACCAGTTTTGAATTTAAAGCCTGCAGATCATTTTCTTAAAATTGACCCTCAAAACTTTATCAAAAACCAAAATTGATGATTTCTATGCAAAGAGGACTTTGAGAGCTTTCGTAAAGTCCTCATTTTCCCAAAATGGAGTTCCCAATCAAAATTTATGGCCATTTGAAGTTTTACTTCAAAATGGCCATCCAAAACCAAAAATGAATTAATATAACTTAGAAAATTTTAAATTTTAGCACGGGAAAAATTTCCATGAAAAGCCCACCACCCTGCCACCCTCTTATCCAATCAGATGATGCCACATGGCATCTTGGAGGGGCAGACTTTTTGAAAACTCTATCTTTTTTGAAAAAAATTTCTTTGGGAAAATTTTCCCAATTTTCCCTACAATCGCATGCCCCCAACCAATCACGTGCTGACACATGGCAGGGAGGGTACGTGGGTTCAAATTGAAAACTTAGAATTTTTGAAAAATTTTCCTTTGGAAAATTTTCAAAATTTCCCCACAACTCCGCTTCCCCACACCAATCATGTGCTGACACATGGCAGGGAGGGCCCGCGGGTTAAGAATTGAAAACTTTAACTTTTGCCCCTTTGGAAAAATTTCTTTGTTTTCCGCAACCCTGCACCCCCACAACCAATGGGGTGATGAAACATGTCCCCATGCATGCAGATATGTACAATTCTTTTAACCATTCAACCCCTTGGGAAAAAAATCCAAATTCTCTTTGTTGGCCCATTTATGAATCACAAGGTGCCACATGGCCATTTAGGTAAGCATGGAGGCATGGAGGAAAATTTTACTTCAAAAAATTGAAACTTGGTTTTGGGAAAAATTTCATGTTTTTCCCGTGACCCACCAGCTGGACTAATCACGTGATGACACGTGGCATTTGGGGCATTGGTGGGGGCACGAAGGCATTTTCTCCCTAACCCCATGGACCTTCAAGGGAAAATTTTCCCCTAAAACTCCGCCCGGCCATAACTTGAGTTTTACAAGGAGTTAGGAGGACTTCTTTATATGGTTGGAAAGGTGAGGAAATTTCCTATCCAATGAGCCTAGTTTAGGAAAGTTTTGATAACTATAAATGTGTGAAAAATCTAGTTGAACTTCTAGGCCTGTTTGAGAGCTAGGCATGAGGGAGATTTGCTCCCTGAACCTAAGTAAAACATGTAACCCTAAAATTGGAACCTTGTAAACTTGTTATAAGATAAAAATGGAAATATTGTGTTTGGTTAATCAGAATCTGTTCTAGAACCTATTTAGTTTCAAACTAGTGTCTTGCAACTTAGTTGTAGACTCTTCTTATAAAAAAAATTATCCCATAATTTTTCCTAGTTTGTTTCTTGGTCTCAAGTGGTAGTTGAAGTTGGAATTACATTCGACATGCCAAAGACTCACCGAGCTCTCTCCTATCTTGACCAATATATTCCAGAGAGAGACTTATCATGAGGGCTCGAGCTGACCGAGGTGCACAATACGAGCTCGAGAGCCTGTAATAATTTTACCTAATGCAAACACAAGCCCAATAAAATGATTTTAATTTGCATCAATGCACTTATATGTTGATTTGGTCCCAACTGAACTATGTTGGAAGATCCTTCTAAGGCATCATGAAAGTATAGAAGAACTCTAGAAAGGTTTATTCACCAACGTTGATAATTTTAGCCTGTAGACCCTTGTTGTTCATTTTTTACGTAGGGGGAAAAATGAACAACAATTTTGGTGACCTCTCGGGGATGATTTCCTGCTAACCATGATTCTAGTAGCCTTAAGTTATCCATTAGGCATGGATTCAATATTGGAATCTTGAAATTTATTTGATCCTTTGTGACATATCCTGAAGTCTCCTTAAGAATTTATGATCTTTGATCTCCCGAACGCTAAGCATGAAGTATACCGAAGCTGATTAAGTCATGACATCTATTGAACACTACATAATTTTGACTGAAGTAGATCATGAAACTCTTATGGAATCCTTGAACCTTAGCTCTTCTTGACACCTTCCAGGAATGATATAATGTGCAGAACAATGCAAGAGAGATAATGGAAAACAAAACACAAAAATCAACCGAAAACCATACATACCCGAAGTGGAACATGTACGGTGTGTATTGCACTTATGCTACTGAAAGTAAACCTATACTAACCTACACTAACCAGAAGAATAGGTAGAATAAACAAAACCTATAACTGGTTGTGTAAAATAGCTTCATTTCCTTACAATTAGCAGCCATGAAGATGATGTGATAATGAACATGGCTGAAAATGAGAGTGAAAAAATGAAACATGCCCAATCCTCCACTTGGTCCACTGAGAAATCAACTAGAAAGAGAAATAATTCCTCTTTTAGTTGCTCTGCATTTGTCCTGTAGAAGTATTGCAACTGATCCTCATAATTTTGAAACTCATCCTCACATTTTGAAGTGAATGTGACTAGTTCTGGCTTCTCTTCTGGCTTTAATGAAGCCGGTACCTAATAGGACATGGTCTAAATCGTTGAATATTCCTGTTTGTCTATACTTCAATTTTAACAAGAAATTCTTGCTGAAGACATCCTCAAAAAAGATGGATCGCCATGATCCGATTTCTGTCTTGTTTCCCATTTACAAACAACTTATCTTCCTCTTGTGTGAATGGTATGAAAGGGATATATTCTTCATTCCTTTTTCCTTATTCAACAACAAGGAGTTCCTCCATGACATGCAACCGATTTGGACCACTTACAATCTCAAATGAAGTTACTAGAAATTCACTGTAAGTGTTTAAAGCATATTGATCATATAGGAGTTCCACTTTCATCTGAAGGCAAAGTTGTTCAGCATCTCTAACCTCTTCATCCCACATGAAACCTGCAAGATAACATCCTTTCACCTATTGTTTTTGGTACAATTAACTGAAACACAACTTCCTTGGTTTTATCCCACCATCACTTGTTCATCAAAAAATTTGGCTTCATAATTGAAAGTAAGAAACTCTCAATAATATCATTTTTTCCCAAAACTTTCAAAATTTACTTATTTCCTCCCTTGAGATGAAAGTGGAACTCCTATATGATCAGTATGCTTCAAACACTTGCAGTGACTTTCCAATAACTTCATTTGAGGTTGTAAGTGGTCCAAAGTGGTTGCATGTCATGGAGGAACTCCTTGTTATCAAAGAAGGAAAAAGAAATGGAGAGGACATCATCTTCATACCATTCACATAGGTGAAAGATAAGCTATTTGTAAATGAGAAACAAGAGGGAAATCAGATCATGGATAACCATATTTTTTGAGAATGTCTTCAACAATAATTTCTTGTTAAAATTGAAGTTCAGACAAGCAGGGATATTCAACGGTTTAGACCATGTCCTATCAGGTACCTAGCTTCATTGAAGCTAGAGGAGAAACCAAAACTAGTCACATTCACTTCAGAATATGAGGATGAGTTTAAAAGTTATGAGGATCAGTTGTAATGCTTCTAGAGGAAAAATGCAGCCGAACTAAAAGAGGAATTCTTTCTATTTATAGTTGATGTCTTAATGGACCAAGTGGAGAGTTTGTCTTGTTTCAGTTTTTACTCTCATTTTCAGCCATGTTCATTATCAAATCATCTTCATGGATATCCATTGTGAGGAAAGGAAGCTATTTTGCACAACCAGTTGTAGGTTTTGTTTAGCTCACCTATGCTTCTGGTTAGTGTAGGGTAGTATAGGTTTTCTTTCAGTAGAATAAGTGCAATGCACACCCTGCATGATCCACTTGGGGCATGTATGGTTTTCAGTTATTTCAGTGTGTTTTGTTTTCCATTGTCACTCTTGTGTTGTTCTGCATATTGTGCATCATTCGAGGGTGTCAAGGAAAAGGAAGGTTCAAATTTTTTGTAAGAGTTTCATGATCTACTTCATTCAAAGTTCCAGATGCCAAGTGTTCAACAGATTCGGTATACCTCATGCTTAGCATTCCAAAAAGGGTCCAAGATCGGATTTCTCAAGAGAATTTTGGGATGCATCAAAGAGGATCAAATTGGTTTTAGATTGAAAATATCAAATCCATGCCCAATGGATGACTTAAGGCTATTTGAATTATTCCTAGTAGGAAAGCATCTTTGTTAGGTCACAATAATGTTGTCAATTTTGCCCCTCGGGAAAAAATGGACAATATGATAACACCCTGAGACCAAAGATTCTTCCATAAATATTTTGGGGTTATCAAGATAACTTCAAGCTTTGAAAGCCTTGTATGTTATTCTATAAGGTTTTGGGATCCTCTGGGATTGTTCCTTCTTTTTCATATCTTGGAGGTTCAAATTGGTCTCGAAATGAGAAAATTTCCTTTGGAAGGGCCCATACTTGCTCAACTCAAGCAAGACATAGTTAAAATTGGCATATGTTTTTTTAGGTGTCTTTTCATACCCTCATTCCCCATTTTTCATAGAAAATTTTAGAATTTTAAGAAAGGACAACATAAGGCTTGAAAATTTGTCAACGCCAATGGGCAAGAGCTAAAAGTGGCCGAGTTGCTCATTGAGTTAGTTGGCATGTGTTAGTGCAATTTGTGTAGAGTGATCTCTGCACTAAACTCATTTTAGTGGTTGAATCTACATTCAAAAATTAGGAAATCAGGACAGTGAGTAATGAAGGTCGTGGAGTCATCGCAGGACCAGAAGCTCGGGAACGAGGCAGGCCGAGTTGAATCAAGCTTTCAGAGTTTAATTTTGGGGATTCTTTTCAGATAATTTTGTTTTGGAATTTCAGATATTTTTGGGATTAAAAATGTCAAGCAAGTTGAAAATTCTGAAGCCCAAAACCTTGAAACTCCAAAATTTGAAAAAATGCGGAAAATTTTTGAAGAAATTTTTGGAGAAATTTTCGGGAAAATTTTTCGGAGAAATTTTCGGGAAATTTTTTTGTGGAACTTTCCGGTTCAGAATTTCAAAACTTTTGACTTTGGAGATTTCTTTCAGAACTTTCCTCTAGTAGAATTTCAGATATTTTTCTTTCAGGTTTTCGAAGACTTTATTTTCAAAATTTCTCCAACTTCGGCTTCCGAAACATAGAGCTTAATGTCTACTTCCACATCAAGGGGAAAAGAGAAGATGAAGTAGGTTGTTGAGATATACAGTGAGTTACAGGGTGCAAGAACCACCATTTCTAAAGTGGATGAGTCATTTTCTGAAGATAGTAACAACCTAAATTTGAACCCAGATCAAGTTGAGCAGCCATGAGAGGACAGATTCGAGCTCCGAATCAGTCAAAGTTGTAGGGTTGACTTGGTCAAAACCTTTTGCAACAAATTTGTTATTTTCATGGGAGCATGTTCCCTTAATATTAATGACATTTCTATTTTTAGTTAAGTGTTAGTTAAGGGCCCAACTGTCATGGCTCAACCTAAAGGGCTTATAAATAGTTGAGTATAAGGAGAATGGAAAAACAGAGGATACATATTATTTTTGGGAGGTTACTCTTCAAGCTTGGAAGAGTACTCCAAATATTTTAAACCTTTCAATTATATTTCAAGAGTAACATGTTGCCTTGAGAGTTCTGATTTATTGTGTGAATGGTTAATCGTGTATGTTTTGTGAATGCATAATTCCTTAATGTGAATGATTGATCTACCTTTATTTCAGATTATTTTATTTCATGTTGTGAGTAAATGGTATGAATAGTATTGATATCAGTTGTGAAAAGTTTAGTTTTCCTTATGTTATTTAAAGCTATGATATCATTGTCTATCAGATGAATGAATTCCTTGTAAGTGCATGTGTTATATCCTCATGATAAAGTGACTATGTTTTGACTAAGTGTAATCTATCTGTTGTAATCTTGTAGTTTAACAAAGGAACGTATGCTCTGGTTTGTGGTATTTGGTACCCTTTCAAGTTGCAATAGGTGAGGGTGGTCAATGATGCAAGCATCCTACCCACATTAACCCTTCCAGAGTGTAAACACCCCTCTATTTGGTGCATCACCATGACTAGTGTAGTTTCTTTTCTACAAATCTCTTTCCCTAAAACTCATGAAAATGTTAGCCTAGGATTAGATAGTCATTTTATTACACTAGGAGTAGTACAACACTTAGTTTAGGAAGAGGAAGCCAACCTTCTCCAGAGGTTCACCTCAAGCCCAAGTCCCACAGCTTGAGAGGTGATCCCATGTGTCCCAATCACACCAAATGTCATGATTCATTCCCAGGCCATTCGGGGGGTGTAGTGATTTGGTGACAACAAAGTGAGTTTAACCTCCTAGAATCCTATATTGGTGCAAGGTGTTTAATGTATTCGAGGTAATTATTATTCATTAAAGAAAAATTTAGATCTCACAACACCTTCTCCTCAAATGTGTCATACCTAATGTCTGGATTAAGGTTGATACCATGACCTTAATATACATAACACTTAATTACCTTTCTATAGCCAATGACCAAGTTATCCGTAAATGAAAAATGATACTATACGGGTCTACAATCAGGTCTTACTGAGTTTAAAAATTGTCCTAGCTTGAACAATTACGTCCATGTTTGTTTATTCAATATTCTATGGATATGTACTTACTTAAATATAAGTACTTTGGTATGATTCATACTTTTTATCAAGTACTAAAGAGCATCGATGCCAATAAACATTTAAGTGCAAGCATTTCACTTTTCTTAGTTGCATCTTAATCAAAACCATTGATTTGTTTTAATATATATCCATCAAGTAAGATATATCTAGAGTATCTAATAAGATAGATTGGGTGGAAAACTTTCCCATTCCTCTTTAGAGATAATAACAATGTTGACTATGGTTAGGGTTCAGATACTACTTTATTTTTCAACTTAGTACGCATGTTCCCAACTTACCTCCATTATAAATGAATATCATACTTGTATGCTCATAATGACGCGTTATGGGACAACCCCCTTTTAAATACGTTATCATCTCCTAGAATAAATTATCACATTCTATGATTCTTGAATAGTGAAACCAATCTTATTACATCTTCATGTCAACTTATTTGGCAACCATAGTTGTATGAAAATGTAAATCAGCTATAGGACCAACACCCTCTTCCTATAATTTGAAGTAAGTCTACACCCTCTGAATTTCTTATGGTTATATTAAACTTATCTTTATATAAGTGTGGATCCTAAACCTTCATAGAGGTATCAATGTACCTTAGTACTTGATTATTTAGAGTTGTATCCTCTTTCACTTGAATACTCAATAGATATATATTGTCTACTTGACAACACAACTCAACCATAAAAGATTAAAATGCTTCCTACGAGAACAATAGTCAACCGCATACGGTTTACTATACCATTTTGGATATAACTTCTATACTATTGTTTCATCAACATGGATCATATTATCCATGAAGTCCTTTTTACTTCATTTACAATTTATCTTTTCGAATGCGTCATTCTACTTGTTCCATTACTATTTTCTTACATGGCATCACATCTTAGTCCAAATATGAGTAGGTCTCTGCCATTAAGATCATAATTTATGTAAGTTGGATTATATTACTTGACCTTTCTAGGCATTAGATATGATCCACCACTTAAGAATATTATCCTATTATCTATCTACCAAAGCTATTGTTATTTTACTTTTTGTCTCATTAATAATTACATCTATTCTTATTAATTGAATCCAAAGTAGTTGACCTTAGATTGCGGGGTGTTCATACGTGCTAATAATACATATTCATATCTTTTTGGATAAGCTAATTGGTCAAGTTCTTAAGATCCCTGTGGTATGAGGTCACTTCACCGGATATAACAAACATGATTTAAGTAAATAGCACCTAACTATATTCTGATGATACACAACAATGTTGCATGCATCATTACCTATGCTGTGATGCATACTTTCAATAATACTTGAAAATAATCTGAGTTATTTCTTTATATACCTCATTGTTAAAGAGTAACATAATAGAACATATTTCTCCACATTGGTTTTGGTAAACAGTCCATAGGGATTACATATTTTGCAACTTATTGACAGTGGTTAACATAACCAATAATATTTTCCAAGGTATAAAATTTATTGTGAACCATAATACAAAATGAATCTTGCACCCAAATGGAAATCAAATCATCATATTTTATATTTATTCGAATAGTTGATCTATAAATATCTTCGATTGCATCTCAGCAATTAATGAATAAGATAAAGAAGTAAAAATGTCTAATCAAACTTGAACATAAATTGAAATAGGATTATTGCCTCTGGTTAAAATAGAAATCTTTTCTACACATCATCATTTAAAAAAAAACACATAATCAAGGTGAAGCTCATAGGTGAGTCAAAATATCTTAAGCTCAATAGCCCTCATATTCACAAATAAGTCTTGACTGAAAATTATGGTTTCAATACAATCCAATCACTCATGCATTTTAAGGTAAATACAAAATGCATCACCAGACTTTAATTGCCACAAGATTCCTTTCACCTGCACTGAAATGTTAATGTACAAAATTACACATGGTAAGTCCAACATGATTGAAATGAAAACCCCTTTTCCCCGCTTAATGACTTATGTAATATAATACTTGATTAAATGATATGTTGCAACATTAATATCATAATAACAACACAATAATGCAAAGAATCATTCCTCATATTTTTTGGAATATTTTCTTTTATCCATCTAAAAACTATTCATTGTCATAAATTTTAAATGCCATGATAAAAGGAATTCACAAGAATAGAACACATAACAACATAGGATAAAATCATTCATAGCATTCAATCCACTTTTAATATCATGATAAATTATAAGTCTAAATCAATTGTTTTCAATAGTTTCACTAGTCTGAAACAAACAAAAGTAGAAAATAAAATACTTGCATAGAAAATACGAAATAGTATAATAATTTTCAGTCTCGATTAGACTGGAGATGTCGAAAGATAAAGAAGTAACAGAGGGTATCCCACCCTTGAACTAATATCCACCAAATCAATTTAAATGAAATTTATGAGATCCGATTATCTCATGATTTCGTTCGCCAATAAGGGGATATGGCGGAATTGGTAGACGCTACGGACTTAATAGAATTGAGCCTTGGTAGAAAAACTTCAATAACATGTAATTATATTATTATATCATTATATCCTTAAGATATTCTTCCTGGTGTCCATAGGGACTGATCTTAGTGTGCTACTTAATGCACATAACATAAATTCGCTAGAAATGGGTATTCAGAACAAAAACCCTCAAAAACGTTCTTCCTCCTTACTTCCCACCAGACATCCCTTACTAGAATAGGTCATTAATGATTTTAAGAAAATATTATACACTACCTTTCATGCACGACATATATACTCTTATAAGAATAGTTTATTATTGTTCTTTAATCCTAGTTAATATATCTTACTAGGGAATCCTTATTTTTCCCAGATATAATAACCACCAAACCCAACATATAATATTATACTACCCAATCCCCAAGTTAGACATTAATAAGGTAATTTTTAATTACCTTTAACTAAATTGAGATCCTTCAAAATACCTGCAACCTTCTTGCTTAATCAAAACCCGTCCTAGCTAATGTCGATACTAATTGACACCTCAAGGGGAATAACTTATTACTGGCTTATTTATTTGCCAGGAGGTCACCTTATTTACATTATGGTGACCGATAAAGTATAGCTAAACAACATATACAAATTTAGAGCTCACAAGATAATCACTCATGCTCAAACATGCTAATCATATTACTAGTTAGATCAATATATCATATATGCGGGTATCAATCATTTTATGCACCTAGACTAACTAGATGAAACTGATCAATTAAAAATGACCAAATCAGAAAATCCCCTTATGGGTTTTTATTAAAGATTGTTGTTGGGTTCTCTAACATGGAATCGACCCCATAGTCCAGAAGGAAAATAATCTGAAACTAAACACGGTTTTAGCTATATGGTGAAGCCAACAAAAACCCCATAATTCCACAATTTACAGTGCATACCACTTAAGGTATTGTCCCTTAATCATATAAATATTTCAGGTATCTGGGTAATACCCAGAATTAATGAATTAATATTCAAAATAGAGAATAATTAAACTCAAGTAAAAGATTTTGTATTATCCAATAATATAACAACACACACAGTATTAACAATCATATTCACGTAGTATAACAACACACCAAATTAATAGTTATTACCATAGTTCTTTGAAATCTTAATCACAACCACTTATAATTTTGCAAGAATTAAACAATATCCAGTATCAATCTTCCTAAAATACATATTTGAACCAAAGAAAATGTTGCAGAGGATTATCTATTCAAATATCAGATTGAATAAGATATTAAGAGGGGAGAGATCCATCCATGCCTATTAGAACTGAAATCCTTCCACCTCGTAGTCCCAACAACTATTCCTTGTTAGGGAATAAGAGATAAAATATGCAGAATAATCCCTTACATAATCATAATAGTAGAAACTAATATGGAAAAAATATTACAGATCTCAAATAAAAGTGCAAAATAAATAACACAACACAAAGAGACAAGATTTAATGTGGTTCACCCAATTTGGGCTATGTCCACAAAGAATCACTTGCTCAGATTTTATTACAAGCCTCCACTTTCTCAATACAAGATTTTATGGCAATCTCCCACTTCGAGACCGATTTCCTTGAGCAAGCTTCTCAACCCTTTTCTTGTCATCCGTGAAGGCCAACCAAAGCTAAACATAGCTTTAGTTTATCCCTTGTGACCACCTTGGTCATCATGTCTGTGATATTCTCGATTGGTATGAATCTTCTTCAACTTCAACTTATCTTCTTCCAAAGCTGTCTTGATGAAGTGATATCTTAACTCTATATGCTTCATCCTGGAGTGGAAAGAAGAGTTCTTAGCTAGGTGTATAGCACTTTGAATATCACTATGCAGCTTACATTCCTTTTGCTTATGCCCCAACTCCTCCAGAAATTTTTGTAACCAAATCATCTCTTTGCTTGCCTTTGTGGCAACATACTAAACCTCTATGGTTGATAAATCCACCGGCTTACGTAGTTGTGAAATCGAGCTCACTTTGTTGTCCCACCTACGGTGTAAATATAACATGTCATGCTCCTCCTCCCGTCAACATCTCCAACCACGTACGAATCTACATAACCATGTAAAGTGGTGTTTGATCCCTTGTAGCACAAAATTGTCCCCATGGTCCCTCTCAAATATCGAAGGATCCAGGCTTTCTTTGCTTGCCAATGCTCTTTACCTAGATCACTCATAAATCTACTCACAACTCCCACTACATGGGCAATATCAGGCCTAGTGCACACTATAGTATACATCATACGACCAACCGCTGATGAGTAAGGTACCTTGGACATCTCATTTCTTTCTGCTCTATCTTTGGACACTTCTCCTTTATTAACTTACAATGGCCTGCCAAAGGAGTCCCAATTAGTTTAGCATCCACGAATGTTAAACCTATCAATACATTCTTAATGTACTCTTCTGAGATAGAGTTAGCTTCCATTCCTTCCTATCCCGAGTTATCCTCATACCAAGGATTTTTTCTGGCTGCCCCCAAATCCTTCATATCAAAGGATTCACTTAGTTGTTTCTTAAGTACTTTTATTTCTGTATGTTTTTACTTGCAGCCAACATGTCATCAACATACAAACACGGGATAATATAACTTCCATCCTCAAATTTCTTTGTATACACGTAATGGTCGAATGACATCTAATATAATCTTGCTCCATCATGAAGCTATCAAACTTCTTATGCCATTGATGTGGAGCTTGTTTTAGGCCATACAAGCTCTTCTTCAGTTTGCACACCATCTCCACTTTACCTTTGACTTCATATCCTTCTGGTTGTTGCATATATAGCTCCTCCTCCAAATCACCATGGAGAAATGTAGTCTTTACATCTAACTGTTCTAAGTGCAAGTCTTCTTCTACCACTATTCCAAGACTAGTTTTGATAGAAGTCATTTTTACTACAGGAGAAAAAATCTCATAAAAATCTATACCTTGTTTTTGTGCAAACCCCTTGACCACCAACCGGGCCTTATATCTTTTCTTTCCTCCTTCTTCATCTTTAACTTTGTACACCCACTTGTTCTGTAATGCTCTTTTGCCTTCCGGTAGCTTCACCAAATCCCAAGTCTAGTTCTCCATGAGAGAATTATGATCCTCATCCATGGCTTGCTTCCACTTCTTACTAGCATCTACCTACATTGCTTCATCAAATCTCTCTGGATCTCCACTATCAATGAGTAATAAATAATAAAGAGAAGGAGAAAAACGTTCAGGTTCTTTTCTTACCCTAGAAGACCTCCTCACTGTAGGAGTTGGGGGTTCCTGTTGAGTAGGTTTCGAGGCGATTCATGGGTCACTTTCCCATCCGGAAGATCCTCTACCACTACATATTCTTTCTTGGATTCTTCCCTATTTTCCTGCAACTGTTGCTTATACATGACTTTCTCATTAAAGACCACATCCCTAGACCGAATGATTTTCTTGTCTTTAATACTCCAACATTTAAATCTAAAGTCATCACTACCATAACCAATAAAAGTGCATTTTTCTTATTTAGCCTCTAGCTTGGTCCTATCATCCTTGTCAATATGAACAAACACCTCACATCCAAAGACTCTAAGAAATGAGTAATCAAATTTCTTACTGTACCAAGCCTCCTTAGGTATGCCTCCATCCAAGGCACTTGAGGGTCCTCTGTTTATCAAGTACACAGTTGTGCTCACCGCTTCTGCCCAAAAATAAAGAGGCAGTCCTACATGTATCCTCGTGCTCCTAGCACATTCCATTATTTTTCTATTCATCCTTTCTGACACCCCATTCTCGCTACGGGGTTCCTAGAACCGTATTTTCTGTGGATTCAATTCTTAGAACAATAATAATCAAATTCATTACTGCAATACTCCCCTCCATTATCTGACCTGAGACATTTTAACTTAAGGCCTGTTTCATTCTCTACCAAGGCTTTCCATTTAACAAAAGTATCAAATACATCATATTTGTTTCTAATATAATAAACCCAAACTTTCCTTGTTACATCATCAATAAAAGTAACATAATAACTTGAACCCCAAGAGATGATACGATCGGCCCCACACATCAGAATGTACCGGCTCTAGCTTACTCTCTTTCTTCGTAGGTCCAACCTTGAGAAACCTTAATCACTTTGTTTCCCATATATGCAATTCTCACATAAATCCAAACCTATTTCTGTATATCTAGGAAAATTCTTCTTTATGATGTCCATGCCCTTATGGCTCATATGACCAAGCCTATAGTGCCATAATGTTGTATCTGCATCTGAAGCCACAAGATTACAATTATTAGTACTATCAGTGGTTAAATACAAGGTTCCAAGCTTCCTACCTCTTTCCACCACAAGAGCACCCTTGGTGACCTTCCAAGAGTCAGTTGTAAATATCATAGTACAACCATCACTTCCCAATTTCCCCACCGATATCAAATTTCTCCTTAATGTAGGCACATGTCAGGAATACTTCAATAGCCATGTATTCCCATTCTGCATCTTAACCTGAAAAAAACCTTTTCCAACTATACTATAAGGCTCATCATCACCAAGAAAAACATGCCCAAAATCCCTGTAACATAATTAACAAAATAATGCCTATGTGGAGTAGCATGAAAAGAAGCCCCCTGAATCTAAAACCTAATATTCATTAATACTATGCAAAGAAATAATAAAAGCATCGACATACATTACCCAATGCCACATTTGCCTCCTTGTTTTCTTCCTATTGTTTCTTCTTATCCCAAAGCTCCCAACAATCCTTCTTTGCATGCCCAAAATTTCCATAGTGCCAACATACTATCCTGCTTTTGGATTTTGACCTTTCTTGATCCTTTGATTTTCCACTGATTCCTCTATTCTTCTATATAGTTTCCACTATCAAAGCATTCCTGAAGTAGAAGATTCACGAGCTTTTTCTTTGCATTTCCTTACTTAGAACCACCCCTACAACATCCTCAAACTTCAACTTTGAGTTAATTTGGAACCGAGTAAACACCACCATTACGAGGCTATTCTAACTTTCGGGTAAAGAGCACTGAATTAATAAAGCCCTAACTTCTTCATCAAATTCTATTAATGAAGTTAACATATTCATAACCATATTTAAATCATTTAAATGATCTCATTACTAAACCATTCTTAGAAATCTTCATATTAAACAAATTTTTCATCAAAAATATCTTATTAGAGGTAGAGGGTTTTCATACAACTTCCTAATGCATCCAACAGTTCTTTTGTAGTCGTTTCCTTTGAAACATTAAATATCTTCTGAAGATGCAAGACACAACCAGATCATTCCAAGTGCCTTCCGATCCAAAAATCCCATTCCACATCTATCATACTCGAGGGTTTTTCACCTTCTTAGACAGTGGAGTATAATGATCCTTCTGATAAAGGTAATCTTCCATCTGCATCTTCCAAAGACTGAAATTCTACCGTTGAATTTATCAACCCTATATCTTCCATCATCGGCATAGCTCCCACTCAAGCTAAAAATTTCCCTATGATTCAACACTTCAGCAAACAAGACCATGCTCTAATACTAATTGTTAGGGAATAAGAGATAAAATATGTGGAATAATCCCTTACAGAATCACAACAATAGAAACTAATATGCAAAAAATATTACAGATCTCAAATAAAAGTGCAAAATAAATAACACAACACAGAGAGACAAGATTTAACATGGTTCACCCAATTTGGGCTACGTCCACCAAGAATCACTTACTCAAATTTTATTACAAGCCTCCACTCTCTCAATACAATACCCATATCCGTTTGAAGCTATGCTCAACAAACTCTATAGAATTCACACCCGAATTCAAAGCACATCTGCAATACATTTGCTTGTATATCTATCATATGCATAAGACCATATAAATAGACAATTGCTTAAGCAGTTTGATACAAAACCATGGGTATCAAAACCATGGGAAAAAACCGTGGGTATCAAAACAATGGGCAAAAACCATGGGTATCAAAACAATGGGTACCGAAAAAACCATGGGCCCAAAAATAGCCCATAACGGTTACCCATTACCCGAGTGTAACACATAGAAGGTGTACCACACTCTAACATGAAAACAGGCTCCACAAACATAACATTCCTCACTATTGAGATGTGATTACCAGTGTTCCTTGCATAAGGCAACACAACACATAATTCCAAATACAATGAAAACTCGTCTAATTCACGTTTCCACCTTCTATAAAAATACTTGACCTCCTTTTATCTTCTAAAATTTCCATCGAACTAGCTTTCAAAAATTGCATGTAAATTGGTTCCAAAAGTGGAGCTTTTGAAAGGAGAAGAGGAGTTCACAGTTGCAACATGCAAGAAAAAAAATAGATTTCTAGCATGTCTGATAGCTTCTTTAGGAAGTTTCACCGCTTCCCAAGCCTGACTCCTCATTTAAGTGCATTTAATATTTTCAATTCCTTTAATATCCAACCATCCATCACCACCGGCCTCCAATTTCTCCTCCACAAAAGGCGGGATTCACACATTTTAGAAAACTTTATATTCTTTTTCCAAAATTAACCACTTTCATGGCGAATAACTTTATTATAATCATGGTTTGTGATCATCAATTACATTAATCAATGTATTAAATAATTCTTGGTGGGTCTTCAATGTAGTCATTCAACTTATAGATCCTAAAGCCTCATGCATGGCCTATATAGTCAATAAAGATACCCAGAAATAATTGATTTAATTGTCGAAATATAAGTAATATTAATCTAAACAACTATCTCATAGCCTCTTGATTATTTTAATAATTGAATGCCTCTTTATAACTTAAAATGTTCTTCAATTAAGTACATAAACTTATAGAAGTTTACCATAACAAAGTTTGCATGGAGGATATTCGGATAGGTCGAAGGTGATGATTACAACAACTTCATAACCATGCTCACTGAAGAATTAATCAAACATTTATCCCATACTACTTAATGTAAGAATTGATCAAACTTGTTATAATGGTCGTGTAAGAAACCAAGCTCAATATACAATTTAGTACCTTACATAATATCATTATTTCCTTATAATGACTAAAGTATAGAAGTTGTGTATAAGTTCAACCATATTTTTGTAACTTTAACTCATCAACATGCAAAAGTAAAACAATAATAATAGCCATGAAGGTACAGATGCTAGTTATGCATCCCATAATGAAAGTTCATCTTCTCTAACCAGAAGGTATTTCACAACACATAGCATGACCACATAGCCATCTCGAGATGATTAATAAAACCATCATCTACAAAAACAAGGTAGCATACCAACACATAAAATGAATTACAACATTACTTAGTTTGTGGTTACATGACAATAGGAGCCATTGCAATGTCACGCGTATAATTGTGCACGCGTATGCATACCCTTTTGGCTATGTGTATGTGTCCACAAAGTGGTACACGAGACAACGTAGTGGTATCGGATGCCATGCTCTACTCACAAATTATTTTAATGCTTCAATTCATTTTACGACAAAAGAGAATGAGGGATTGAGGGGTGTGATAATATGTATACAAGTTATCTAAATAACTAGGTGATTTATATTTGGATAACACTAAGCATCTACAACATATTATCCATACCCCTTTTCCTTCCCTCCTTTGTGTGTTTCCTTTGTGTTCCTCATTTTTTACCTCCTTTACATGTGTACTTTGCTTGCTTGCTATGCAAGTGAGATTATAATTAATGCTTGATTGTTCCCTTGCCAAAATAGTGGGATTATTTCACTCGACCCTACAATATATGGATTTCTTGTATTGTTCTATGATTTCACGAGATTCTTTTCTAGAAAACTAAAAAAACAAAAACCAAAAAAATTAGTTACGTAGGGTATTTCAAATTTTTTAGCACATTCCACATTAGAAATTTTGAAAATATAAAAATTGTGGGATATGAAAATTTGAAAATTAGACTTCCTTAAACATTAAGCAAAAGAGTGGGGGAATTTGAGATTATATTCAAATTTCAAATAATCTCAAATGCAGGGGGAATTCACAATTCAAAATTTTAATTTACCACTCATTAATAAAAGGTGTGGGATATTGAAAAAAATACATAATTTTGAAAATATCACCTTTTGTTATTGGTTATATCTTAAAATAGTACAAACAAAATAAAACATATAGTATTATAAGAAAAAAGAAGAAATAAATTATATAAATGTATAGGCACATTTATTTTTATTTTTATCAAAATCAATCTACACAATGTAAGATGTCGTGCGATAATGAAATATAATTCTCAATCAATTAGTGCCACGTGGCAAGTTTGAACCTAATAGTTAGAAAACATTATAATTGACACTTTTATTATGAAATTTATATATAAAGAAATGATTAGAAAATATTTTAAACCTATATGAATCTATGATATTATAATATAAATAGTACCCACTAAAATGACAACACGTGGCATGAAAATTCTAAAATCTCAAAAGGTTTTTTTCATTTAAACAATGAAAAATAGTAGCACTTCAAAGTTGTAAAGATAGTGTTTACAATGAAAAGAGGTATTAGTATGATTCTAGCGGCTGTTAAGCTATATCCTTATTTGTTATTCTATCACTATTTTTAAATTAAGAAAGTATTGATCCTAGCAATCATTATGTCATTACTTTTAATAAATAAATTAGCTTAGCGGTCACTTTGAGAATTTTATTTGATAAGAACTGATGTGAATTGTATGTGTTATCCAAATAACTCCCATAGTTATTTGAATAACATACATTCCATTCTAGCTCTAAAATATCTACATTGTAGTTTGTGTGCACCTCATTTAATCTTTTGGCACATTCTCATGGTTGTAGATTCCTCATGCACCCTTGCACACTCCTTTCCTTCACCTCTTATTTTCCTTTTCCCCTTTTTCCATTTTCCACTCATGCACACATTGTGTGCATTCACCATCTTCCCAGTAGTGCATGCACCCTACGCATGTGCCCTTGATTTACTTTCTAAAATCAACTAATTCCTTGGTTTCCTCGCGAGTCCTTCTTCCTTTCCACCAAACATTACCTTGTAATACTTGCACCTCAACCATAGGTTCCTACGGTGAGGTTTTCCTCCGATTTCTCCCACGTGTGTCACTTTTGTGTGTGCCCTTCCTTTGTTTTCTTCTCGCGCCTCGAGTTCCGCATGTATGCCTTTCGAATTTTTCTATGTAATTATGTGCCATTCGAATCTGTCATACATTGAGTGTGCTACATGCAACCAATCAAAGTGCACCAATAGGGCACAAAATTATTACAAAAATAGCATGTGACATGTGGAAAAAACTGAAAAATAAGTTATATAGTTGGTCGATCTCTTAGTCAATCAGCGTACACCACATGTCTTGTATGTCTAGTTTGCACTATAGATCTTCTAACAGTCATAACTTCTTCTCTAGTGCTCGAGACCCTTGTGCACCTAGCCTTCTTGGAAAGCTCCGATGTGCGATATACTCTAGACCATTCAAATTAACATTTTAGTGGGATTTGGTAGGTGAGAAGCTAGAAAATGTCTCTCACACCATTAATACAGGATATGATTGATCCAACCACCTGATTTGATGTAGATCTTTCCCTCCTTTCTTCTAATACATTCCATACAAACCTAGAGATGCGAATTTTGAAATATTCCAGGTGGATTTGTAGGAATTTATTATTTTTTGTTGGTGGTTATAAATCAAATCCAATTTTCCCTCCTTCTCTTCTCCTTCTCTCATGGATTCATCTATAAATGTAAGAGATTGGCTCATTGTAAAGGGTTGGACAATTTAGATCTTCTAGAATTTTGCTAAAGGGCTCCATATATTTTTATTTTGAGTTGTAGACTTCTATATGTGATTCATGCATGAGGATATCACCTTCAGATACCATTATAATCGACTGTGCATACCTGAAATTAATAGATGTATCATTTTTGTGGCTATTCTCTACCTTAACATGTCTATACTCTCCATTATTTCCTCCCTTTTACATCGTGTTCTTGTTGTGTCATTTTATATCACTTTTAGCTCCATTTTCTTATCGTGTTTCATGAAAATGAGGGGATGAATGCATTCTTATTTGTTTTATGTGTTCTGTCCTCCCTTTATGCCTTCTCCTTTGTTTTCACTCAAAATGGATAATGTTCATCCAACTTTTTCTAGTGTTATGGAATTCCTTAGTCTAGTTTTTTTATTTTATGTTATCTTTCTATCCCTGGTCCCTTGGCATTATTAGGTTAGATTTTAATTTCAGTAGTAGCAGTAGTAGTAGAAATCGGTAGAGTAACTAGCCTTCTTGAAGGTATTTATCAACCGCATAAGGTCCCACACTTAGAGATAGTCCCATTGTTGACTCAAAAACTCATCTATTCAAGATCGAGATGTGGGTGCAAGTTTGAGGAACCAATAGCTTTTGGAATTCTCGGTGGGACTAGGATTGAAAGCTCAAATTTATGCATTACTAAGTTTGGTGCGTGATTTAGCAATTTATAGTCTTTAGTGGCTTGTTTCAACACATCTGGTGACTCCCAACACTTTCATATCTACTAATTTTAGTAGTCCTTAATGACTTTTAAGAGAATATTACATACCATACAAAGTGTTTTTTTATTATTGGCAAATAGTTTTTTGAAAGGGACTATACCCTTGTACAGCAAGGCTCAGAAGCCAGAATAGGAAAATAAAGCTCGAAAAAAAGGATCAACATCCTGATATAACAATAAGGACCAAGTGCAGAACGCAGTCTGCAAAGAAACAACCAGCAGCAACACAACAGCAAATAAACACCTGCTGGACAGTGATCAAACAGCAAACACGCAGTGGTCCGGCCACAAAAATGATAACAATGTACTCCGGCCGACCACTAACGGAGAAAACATCCAGACGATCATCACAAAAGAGCCCAACAAAAACTATAGCTTAAGGATCCTTCGAATATCTCTAGCTTTCACCAAGAAGCACACACTATAGAACTTCCACATGTACATCCACATCTCTAGCATTTCATGCACATTCTACTCCTCCTCATAGCATAAATACGTTCCCCTGTGATGGAATTACAACCTCCTTCTCTAATGGATTCATCTATACATGTAAGATCTTAGCTCATTGTAAAGGGTTGGACATTTTGGATCTTCTATAATTTTTCTAAACGATTCCATATCATTTTATTGTGAGTTTCCAACTTCTAGATCTGGTTGGTGCATGAGGATATCATCCTTTAGATGTCATTGTAATCAAATGTGTGTACTCGGAAGTATTAGATGTGTCATTTTGTGGCTATTCTCTACCTTAACGTGTCTATATTATCCATTCTTGCCTCCCTTTTGCATCATGTGTTTATTGTGTCATTTTAAATCCTGTGTAGCTCTATTTTACTTTTATGTTTCATGAAAATGAGAAGGTGAATGGATTCTCATTTGTGTTATGCATGCCTATCCTCCCTTTATGCCTTCTCCTTGATTTTCACACAAAATAGATAATGTTCATCCAACTTTTTATGGTGTTATTACCTTCCTTACTATAGTTTTTATTTAATGTTATCTCTCTATCCCTAGTCCCTTGGCATTGTTATCTTATCTTTTCATTTTGGTAGTAGTAGTAGTAGTAGAAATAGGTGAGGAATTGGCCATCCTGGAGGTCTTTCTCAAGCGCATAAGGTCCCACACTTGGAGACAATCCCATTGTTGACTCAAACAACTTAGTTCTTACGGATATGAGATTCGGATGCAAGTCTAAGGAACTAAAATTTACTCACACACTTAGTGGGAGTAGCATTGAAATATCAAATTTCAATATTGCTAATGTCGGTGTCTAAATTAGCAATTTTCAGCCTTTGGAGGCTTATTTCAACAAATCTAGAGACTCTTAACACTTCTAGATCTACTAATTTCAGTAGTCTTTAGTGCCTTTTATGAGAAGAGTGCATACTAGAAAGAGTGTTGTTATTGAAGGATCCTTTGAATATCTCAAGCTTCCACCAAGAATTATATGTAGTAGAACCTCTACGCACACATCCCCATCTCTAGTGTGTTACACACATTCCACTTCTCCTCATAGAATACCTACTCACCATGTAATGGCATTACAACCTCCTTGTCCAAGGAAATATTATAGTTTCACTTTGGTGGAAGCCCACTAAATCCCAATGGACTATGTGATATGTTACTAGTCACTCTCAATAGTATCCCATACTTCATTTTTGGTGATAATCAAGTCAACCATGTTGAGCATATCCAGGATGTTGCAAAAAAATTCTCTATCTATATAATCACACACGAAGATGTATCGTTCACCTCCTTGTAGCCTCATTCAAGGGTAAAACACTCCAATGGTAACCAAGCACGAGTCTTGCATATATTACCACATGAGATGAACTTGGAACAACTCTATGCAATTAATTTGAAGACAAGTCAGATCAAAAAATATTTTGTAGAGAAACTAACTACAACAAAGAGTGTGCCTATCGAGCAAATGGTTAATTTCAATATCGATTCCGAGAATACTTGGGAAAAAATTCCTTATGTGGTAAGACCAAAAACCCAATATGTTTTATTGTATTTTTAAAGGGATTCGAATAGTGACATATAAGTCATGATTTAATCCATGGGAGGTTGAACCTTTCCTATTGCTTACAACATTACAATAATGGTAGAAAAGCTGTCTCATCCAGGTAGGAAAGTTAGCTCCTAGACCCCCTTTGCCCTTATTCCAAGAGATGTCTCCAGTGCTCCAGAGCAATATGAATACATGAAATCCCTAATTAGAAACTTGTCAAAAATTTATATGCTTGGAAAAGTAGCAAGTGCAAGCCTTCATAAATAATTCTTATCAGACGTATAATCAAAACAATCAACTCTGGTGGAATCAATATGGAAACCAAATATATGGGAAGAACCAACAAAATGATAGATGGTATGCCAACACACACTTTCCTTTGCAAGTGGTTCCTCCTGCACAACCTCTTCTAGCACCCATAAAAATTTAGGAACTTGTCCTTATCCGAACAACATGGAACAAGAATTAGAATGGTGATTCCCTTCCAAAATGCCTCATAATCAATATCATTTTACTAATCCTAAACATGTGTAGGCTTACATGATTCATGTTGCATCTAACTATGAGCCTTCAAAAGTGTAGGTGAACTTGAGAATCAAGAAAATATAGAATCTCCCCTCAATGTAAATTTGATATTGTTTGGGGTGAAGACATCTATATAATCAATCAAGCTACAAATAACAAAAATAGACTATGCACTTAAGTTACTAACAACATAAGGTATAAGAATAGAATCCTTGATTCTAGCATATAATTATCTATTCCCACAATACAGGGTGATCCTCAATATAAAATATATTCACTAAGGCATCCATAGAAAAAGTGCAAAAGTTCCTACACATGAAGTTCCTCACAAAGATCCTTCTAAAGTGGTGCACTCCCCTCTTTTGGTAGGTAAATCCTCTATACCAACAAAGGCCCCTACCTTTATGCCTAAAAAATCAAGAAAATAGGTTGTTTTACCCCAAATGCACAAGTTAGTGGGTTTTCCATTCAACGCTGTGGACTATAGGAAGAAGATGAATATAAATGTCACAATGTGGGACACACCAACCATTCCATCCCAGTATAACTTTGTTACATGAAGCTCGCTCAACTTCCATGCACCTGATCCATCTCTCCGAAGTTGCACAGTGATGTCAATATTTGTAAAGAGGAGGAGAAGCAAGTAAGGTTGTAAAAACCCCATCTTTATATATGTCCTTGATCATAGAAAAACATCTTGTGGATAATTTCGTGATTGAATTAGGTGCTAGCACTTTTGTCAAACCTAAGAAAATTACGGATGTCCTAGGTATTAATTACAACCCCTTTTCCAAGGGATACCGCATCTTGATGGATCAAATATTACCACCCTTGGAGTCATCAAACATCTTGAGTTATCCCTCCATGTATTTCCAAACCTCATAATAACTTAAGATGTGTCAATCATTGACCTACCTCCTTTGTTTCCCTTATGCTTATCAAGGGATTTTACTACCAAAGTGGAGGGTTACTTGTCTTCTGATTGGTCTCATATGCTACTCAAGAAAAGGTATGGTACTCAGTTTACTATATAGGATCAACCAAAATTTTCCTATTATGTTGATTCATATGACCTATCTCCTCTTCAAGCCAATTGCCTAATCCAAGAGGAGTAAGTTTCAATCTATGAAGAGTAGCCTGCTCCACCTTCGCACTTGATTTAGTGCTAGATGAGTTAGAAGAATGACACCATAAGTTTGATCCATATGCCGAAGAGCTTGAATATTTTTAAATTGGTCCTAACACTTATTATATCCTTGAAGAAGAAGTTGTGTTACATATGTCTCGCTCAAAAATGAAGAAAACTCTTGTCTATGGAAACTATACTTTGATGGTTCTAGAAGCATAAATGGCGTGGGTGTAGGTGTTTTTCTCATTTCTCCCAAGAATGAGAAGTTATTCTTCATGCACAGGTTGTAGTTCACATGATCCAATAATATAACAAAGTATGAATCATTGGTGCATGGCCTTCTCATTGTGAAGAAGAAAAGGATTAAGGCACTGCAGATCTTTGGAGACACATAATTGGTTATCCACTAGGTCATCAACTAATGTGGGACAAATAATAAGCTTCTTAAAACTTATAAACATAGATTTTAGGACCTCCTTGAGGGCTTTGATGCTTTTAATATGCATGTCGTGCTACATAAAATGAATAAGGAAGTTGATCAGATGGCCATGCTTAGTTCGCAGTTCTCTCCTGCTGAGGAATTTGTCAAAGGAAACACACAACATGTTAATATAGTGATTAGGAAATATATTCCAAAAAATAAAACTAGTTGGCAAGTGTTTGTGATGTCATGCATATTATCCATTTTATCCATAATGAAGATGAGTTATCACAAAGCATACAAGCTAACTTTTATGACAACTATGGTTTACCGAGTGATCCAGCTGACGTAAAACAAGTTACCTAAAGGGTTGGTCACCTTAGATAAAATATTTATCCTTGATGATGAGTTCAAGGGTAATGAAATAATATGTGTGTGGTGGAAGAAGACTACACTCCAATCACTATTGCACGTGGAAAGGAGTTATTGCTCAGTAAAGCTTGCATGCATGATGAGAAACATGTCTTTTATCTCTCTCTATTATAAATACAATGATATATTTTCATGGGAGTATGAAAACTTCAAAGGATTCGATCTAAATTTTTCTCAACACTCCATTGACCTTGATCCTAGCATCAAGCCCACTAGATAAAAGAAAAGGCCAGTCAAGCCATGGATAGAGCCCTTGATGAGGAAATAATTTTCCAAATTTAATGAGGTGAAGATTATTTTTCCTTAAAATACTCTACCCGGGTCATGAATCTCATTCTAGTATGCAAGAAAAATGGTTAAATAAGACTCTACATCAATTTTAGAGATCTAAATAAGGCATCATTGAAGGATCATTATCCTTTACCTTCTATGGAGAAGATTTTGTAGAAAGTGGCTCACACACAGAGAATATCAATACTAGATGGCTATTATGGATTCAATCGGATCTGGTCAAGGAAGAGGATCAATTCAAGATGATGTTTACAAACAACTGGGGAACATATGCATATCATAATATTCCCTTTGGTTTTTCAAATGCAGGTGCAACATTTCAACATGCCATGGACATTGCCTTCAAATGTTACATCAATGAGTTCATTTTGGTTTACCTAGATGATATAATTGCCTTACGAAAGTAGGGCACGAGACTATATGGTGCATATTGACAAAGTCTTTGAGAGATAGAGAAAAATTGGTGCATATCTTAACCCCAAGAAGTGTTATTTCATAGTGGCGCAGGTAAGTTTTTGGACCATGTGGTTTCAAATGATGGTATCACGATTGATCATGAGTGCATTTCAACCATCCTAGCTCTTTTAAATCGGTGCACAAGAAATCCTTATAGTCTTTCCTCAAAGCAAAATCAATTTCGTTAGGCACTTCATTCCTAATGTTCGGGACTAGTAAGACCCATTACCCTCATGGTCAAGAAAGACACAACCTTTAAGTGGATAGGAAAATGAAAAGAAAAATTCAAAAAGATCAAGAAACAAATTACTTACGTGCCAACACTCATCAATCAAGATTATTAAAGGGATTTTTTCCTTTATGCTTATGGCGCTAATGCAAGTGTTGTTCCTTTCCGACATAAGACAATGAATAAGGAATAGAGAATACAAAGTGGATTTTTTTAGTCGAGATATTGAAGGATTATGAATTAAAATATAGTCATATAGAAAAACAGGTCTACACCATCATGTGCATGCTCAAGAAGTTCAAAAGTATGCTCACCACAAATCATATCAAGGTGTTATTTTCTCACTCTAATGTTAGAGACTTCATCATGGGAGTAAAAATCAACAAAAAGAGAGAAATATGGGTGAGAAAGATCATGGAGTATGATGTGAATATCAAAGCCATGAAGCTGGTAAAAGGTAGCGTGCTCTACAAACAACCTATTGAGGACGTGAAAAATGAACTTAAGACTTCATTGTTTTCGGATGAATATCTCCCACACGGAGAATCTTATCAAAATGTAGCCCCTAGAATGTAAAACTGGATGAAGGACATGATCACATTCCTTTATGAGGGAGCGTACCTTGTTGGTTTGAATAAGGAAAAGAAAATACATATAAGGATGTAATCTATTCTATATGTTTTGATTGATGGTCTTCTCTTTAAAATGACTTTTTATGGCATTCTACTAAGATGTATTGACAACACGTAGACTGAAAAAGTGTTAGCAGATTTCACGATGGATTCTCTCGGTGAACACTTCTCTACCAAAACCATAACAATGAAGATCGGAATGGCAGGATTCTTTTGGCCTACCCTATTCGCAGATGTGCACAAGTGGGTCATGAAATGCAAATAATGCACTTTCTTTAGAGGAAAGAAGAAATTAATAGTGATTCACCTCTAACCAATCCAAGTAGATCAACCTTTTACATAGTGGGGTATGGACTTCATAGGCACGATCAATCCTCCTTCAAGCACGGCCACAAGTAGGTGCTAACAAATGTGGATTACTTTACTAGATGGATAGAGGATATCACTCTCAAGGAATCAATCGAGTCAGTCATCTTGGACTTTCTTGATGGACTTGTTACAAGGTTTTTCATTCCTCAAACCATTATCTCATATAATGAAAAAACCTTACTTGGTACTAATATTTTCGATTGGGTATTTAAACTCGGCATATACTTGAAAACTTCTTCCAACTTATTACCCTCCGGGAAATGGTCTAGCCAAATCAAAAAACAAGAACCTAATCAAAATCATGAAGTAAACAATGAATATCAACCAAAGGAAGTGGAATACAAAAGTCTCATGCGCACTTTGGGAAAATAGAATCATAATGAAGAAGCAATAGGTACTTCACCTTACAAGCTTCTTTATGGAAAGGAAGCTAGAATCCCTTTATATCTTGAATTATCTTCATTAGATTTCACCCAAAAATTAGAATTTGAGGGTGTGGATTAGAGAGAAATAAAAATGGAAGAGATGATTGAACTTAAAGAATCAAGGAATGTTGTCATGATCAAGCTAGAACAACATCGGTAATTAAAAAATAAGTGGTTCGGACTGTAAAGGCTAGGTCGTAAGATTTCAAAGTTGGGGACTTAGTCTTAAAGTGGGATGTTGATAAAGCTAAACAAGGATGGCATCAAAGTTTTATGCACTTTGGAGTGGCCCATACATCATAAGTTCATGCAAAGAGGCTAACTCTTTTGAGTTGACTCATCTTGATGGAGGCACACTATCAATCCCAGTTAATGGGATCTATCTCAAACCCTTACATTAAGTTTTGTCCATTATTGTATATATTAGATTAGATTCAATTCCTCTAAGTGCATTGCACACACATTTTTACTGCACATATTTATTTTCTCTGGCATGCTTCTTGTGAACTCAATTATTGCTTCTTGGATGTCGTTCATCTTCCAACATTTTTCAACAATCTTTCAAGATTTAGAATAGAGTTCAGAAATGATTCATCAAGTGACTTTTAGGGTAGTTATTCAAGGTTCCAAATTACAATTTCATGATCACATACTAGAATCATGCCCAATGGATGCTCCAGGCTACTAATCTCTTTCATCTAGCAAACAAATGGCCCTGAAAGTCACCAAAATTGTTATCCAAATAACTCCCTAGTTATTTGGACAACTTACATTCCATTCGAATCTAAAGATCTACATTGTAGTTTATGCACACCTCATTTGCTCCTTTGGCACATTCTCTTGGTTGCAGATTCCTCACGTGCCCTTGGGAACTCCTCGTTTCTTTCACATGTTCTATTTCTTTTCCTATTTGTTCCATTTTCCCCTTGTATGCACCCTCTACACATTCTCCTTCTTCCTAGCATAGTGCATGTACCCTACGTGCGCGCCCTAGACCTACCTTCCAAAATCAACTAAGTATTTATTTTCCTTGCAAGCCCTCCTTCCTTTCCACCACACATTACCTTTTAATAGTTGCGCCTTGAACATATATTCCTCAAGTAGGTTTTCCTCCCATTTCTCCCATGTGTGTCACCTTTGCACAGGTCCTTCCTCTGTTTTCCTCTTATGCCTCACTCTTTTATGTGCATGCCTTTGCACTTTCTTCGTGCCATTCGGTGCCATGTGGCATCTATCGGATATTGAGTGTGCTACACAAAAAAATCAAAGCGTGTTGATAGGGCACTAAATTTTTGCAATGAACTAGTGGGTGCCACATGGTCGAAAACAAAAAAATAGTTATATAATTGACCGATCTATGAGTCAATTAATGTGTGCCAAGTGTCTTGTTTGCACAATAGATATTATTATAGTCATAACTTCTACTCTAGTGATTAGATCCTTGCATGCCCAGCCTTTTTGAAAAGTTGCTGATGTGGGCTACACTCTAGACCATTCAAATTCAATTTCAAGTGGTATTTGGGAGGTTAGAATATGTAAAATGTCTCTCACACCATTAATACAAGATTTGATTGCTCTAACCACCTGATTTGATGTAGATCTCACCCTATTTGCTTCTTCTACATGCCATAAAGACCCAGAGATGCACATTTTTTCAAATTACAGGTGGATTTGTAGGTATTTATATCTTGTTTTTAGTGGTTGTAAATAAAATCCAAATTTTCCCTCCTTTTCTTCTTCTTATCTCATGGATTCATTTATAAATGTAAGATCTTGAAACATTGTAAAGGGTTGGACCTTTTGGATCTTCTAGAATTTTTCTAAAGAACTCTATATCTTTGTATTTTGAGTTTCAGACCTCTAGATCTGGTTCTTGTAGGAGGATAATGGCCTTTTGATGCCATTGTAATTTACTTTGCATAATCAAAAGTAATGAAAGCATCATTTTGTGGTTATTCTATGCTTTAACCTACCTATATTCTCCATTCTTTCCTCCCTTTTACATTGTGTGTTTGTTGTGTCATTTTAAATCCTTCAAGCTCCATTTTCTTATTTTGTTTCTTAAAAATGAGTAGGTAAATGCATTCTGATTTTTGCGAGGCATGCATGTCCTCCCTTTATGTATTATCCTTTGTTTTCACTCAAAATAGATAGTGTACATCCCACATTTTATAGCGCTATCACCTTCCTTATTTTATTTTTTTATTTTATGTTATATTTCTATCTCTAGTCCCTTGGCATTGTTAGCTTATATTTTCATTTTGGTAGTATCGGTAGTAGTAGAAATAGGTAGAAGCGGCCTTCTTGGAGGTTTGTCTCTAGTGTGTAAGGTCCCACACTAGGAGATAGTCACATTGTTGAATCAAACAACTCAATTCTTCTAGATCTCGAGATGTGGGTGCAATGTTTAGGAACAAAAAGTATGTTGTAATGATATATGTTATAAAATTTACATAAACAAAACTTAGTCTCGGGGTATATAGTGTGTAACCAAGCTACGAAATGACTAGTTTAGCCAATATGATACAATTATAATTAGTGAAATATAGTACCAATAAAAATTTGTACAAATAATGTTTACAATAAAAGTATGTATTAGTATGAACCTAAGCGGCCACTAAAATATATCATAATTTATTATTCTATCACTATTTCCAAATCAAGAAACTTTTGATCCTAGCATTCTCTATGTCATTTCTTTCAATTAGTAATGTAGCTTAGTGTTCATTAAGAATTTTCTTTAATATAGACTGATGTGAATTATAATTTACAAATTTATATCTTAGGAGAAATAAATAAGTCTTAATCCCTTTTAATGGAATGTAGTGCAACATTTGGGTCGGCCATGTAATGTCTAGACAATATGATATAATTAAAATCAATGAAAAATAGTATCGATTCAAAGATCAACATATAGTGATTACAATGACAAGTGGTAATGATAGGAGCCTAGTGGCCACTAAGCTAGACAATTGTTTGTTATTATATAGCTATTTTCAAATTAAGAAAATGTTGAGCCTAGTGGCCATTACGTTATTCCTTTTAACTAGTAATGGAGATTAGTGGTCACTAAGCATTTTCTTTTATACAAATGGAAAGTCTTGATCCCTCTTGATGGAAACTAGTGTAGCAATTGGCTCCTTCGGTTGATGCCCAACCAATTTGATACATTTATAATAATTTAAAATTACAATTGATATAAATATTTAAAGATATTAATTACTATGACAAAGATGTAATGATAATATCCTAGTGGCCGCTAAGCTAGACCATGATTTGTTATTTTATAGCTATTTTGAAATTAAGAAACTATTGAGCCTAGTAGTCGCTAGGATTTTTCTTTGATATAAACAAATATGGATTATAATTTACAAAGATATATCTTAGGAGAAATAAATAAGTCTTGATCCCTCTCGATGGAATGTAGTGTAGAAATTGGGTCCACCAGGTAAAGTCTAACCAATACGATACAATTACAATCAATGAAAAACAATATCGATCTAAAGTTGAATAGACAATGATTATAATGATGGAGGTAATAATAGGAGCCTAGCAATTTTTAAGATAAAGAATTGTTTGTTATTATATAGCTATTTTGAAATTAAGAAACAATTGAGCCTAACATTCACAATATCATTCCTTTCAACTAGTGATTGAGCTCAGTTTTCACTCAAAATTTTCTTTGATACAAACAGAAAGTATTGATCCCTCTCGATGGAAAATAGTGTAGGAATTGGCTCTACGGGTAATGTCTAACCAATTTGATACAATTATAATCATTAAAAATTACAATCAATCTAAATCTATATAGATAGTGATTACAATGAAAAGAGGTAATGATAGGATCTAGCGGGTGCTAAGCTAGACCATGATTTGTTATTCTATAGATATTTTGAAATTAAGAAACTGTTGAGCCTAGCGGTCACTAGGATTTTTATTTGATACGAATGAATATGGATTATAATTTACAAATATATATCTTAGGAGAAATAAATAAGTCTTGATCCCTCTTGATGGAATGTTGTGAAAAATTGGGTCCACAATGTAAAGTCAAACAAATACGAATCAATTGTACTCATTGAAAAAAATGTTTGAAATGAGAAAAGACTAAGAGGGGGCTGAATCAGTCCCTAATAAAAATTTCTCTTTTCTATTTCAAACATAAAACATACACCCTCATAAACCACATACATTAATGCTTGATCATCATTAGATATAGTTCATCATGAAATGCATACATAATAGGAACACAAGATATACTCAAAGCCTTTCTTTATTGATATTCAAAGAAGAGCACAATGAATTGATGTCCTCATCAACAAAGTCTACAAGATGAAAACAAGAGCTTATAAATATTGTACTTACATCAATATATTATGATAATAGCATTCAAATACAAAACACCAAGATTGATTTCCTTCATCAACTTATTATTATAGAGACTTCATCATCTTTGTTTCACTATAACCAATTACTGACCTAGAAAATAATTCCAGTGATTTTGGGCTAGGCCCAAGGGTTTTTTATTTGTAGAAACGGTTTCTTCAATAGAATATAAAGTGGTTCTTTTATCAACAAAGCTTACAAAATACATTTTCCCTTTTGTAGAGTGTCATCACTCTACTTCATGACCTTTCACCTTCTCATGTTTTTTCACTTACCATTCAACTTGACAACTCACTATTTTTGACATATTTCTTTTTCATAGTTCTTCCTTTTTACCTACTTCAACATTTTTCTCAAATTCCTTGAGTGGAAAAAAATGAATTTTCAATTTCTAGACTCTTCACATTACACTCTAACTCACCATCTTGAGATCATATTTCCAAAACTTCCAATTGTTCACCTTCACTTGGAATTTTGCTTCCATATGTTCTTTACACTTCTTCAAATCCTATATGCACTTAACACTTTAATTGAAATTGAAGTAAGGATTATCAACTTATACAAACTCCCCAAATTCATCAAAAATATCTACATTTTCTCAAGCTCCTATGTTTGAAGGTTGACACCTCAACTTACTCATGGGTCTTTGGCTTTTCAACTAGGTTTGATAGATGGTAGAACCCTTCAATTTCCTATTTAGAGCAATAGAATTTTTTTACCTTATCCATGAGTTTAAAAAAACTTGTAAAGGGATCTTGACATCCTTTAAGATATCATCTTCCTCAAATGAGTGATACAAGTTTCTTCAGCTCATTAGAAGCTCAAAATGACACCTTTCTAAGAGCATTACATGGACACTATGCATGAAACCTGGATAATTCATACTCTAACACACATCTAAATACATTATAAACCTTTCAAGACACTTTTTTAGAGTCATACTAAGCATTCAAGATAATTTGAGATAAAATTTTGGAATTTGTGGACCATTTCAATTAAAAAGTGGTAAATGAGACCATTCTATAGTTGTTAAAAACCTCCCAATGTGATTCACACCTTTCCAACCATTATTAGAGATTTATCAAACTTCTCCCAACTTACTGAAAGAAAAAACTTGAGATGGAGCTTCTTCTTGACTGCAAGTCATTTCAATTTGATTCAAAATGCCATTTTGGTTGACTCACATGAGTGTGAAGAGCCACAATCATCAAAATCTCCTTAAATACAAAATGAAACCTCTTGATGCTTGTTTCAAATATTTCATTCCTTCAAAACAGAAGTATCCACACTTTTTTTAATATTTTTTCATTTAATATATGGTGATATTTGAACAAAAATATGTTTCAAACCCTAGAACAAGGGTTGTAAACATAGTGAGAGCCCAATTAAAAATTAAAAAAGGATTTCTTATGCAAATCTCAATGAAATTTGGAAATTTCAAATGTTTAAGATTTTTTGGGAGCCTTTTTCATCTTTTTCAATTTACTTCCAAGTCTAAGACTTCCATAAACATTCCCGACATGAAGAAAACTAGTGCACAATGTGAAAACAAAATACACTAGGGATATTTCATTCTCAATTCTTAATGAAAGTCACAAATTACACTAGTTGTGTCTTTGTAGGACAAATATCCATCTTCTATAACCATTTTACAAGTGTGGAACATTCAAAATCATTCTTAGAAACCAAAAGGGCATTGCACAGATGAGTCCATGCATATTGTCACAGTCTATAAGGATATACATTACTCTTCTTACCATTTGACTCAAGTTTTCACATTTGACACACTTCATGTTTTCCAAGACCATCTGAGAAAGACAATTATGATAATTGAGATATGTTTATTAAGAAGAAAAAAATCAAACATGCTCATGAAAACAACTTTCTTGGCACAACATCACAAAACACTATAGATCTAATAAGTTTGATCAATGGAACTCACCATAGAGACCTATCAAATGCTCTAAAAACTTAAAATTTTTCCTCTATAAGGAATTTAGAACTACTTTAAATCATAGTAACACCTTTGAATACTAACCCTGATTGTACCTTCTAACTCACATGATTGAACCTGAATGTCCTTGCAAGGACCAAGATGGATCCTTTAGAATGATCATGTTTGAAGTTCATGTTTGTAAATACTATGGAATAAAACATACCGCAATGATATCTAAACGTATCCACCACTTCAAAACTCTGACAAGAGAACCAAAAATGACTCATTTCAACTCAAGACTTCTAGGAAGAGGCATGAGAAGAGAAATATCCTCTCAATAGGATGCTCATATCTTCTCTAATAATCATCCATTTTTCCTAAAAAAATTTATCACACTTCATGCTTGGAGTTTGATACAAAAAAATAAATCTAATATTTATAAAAATAATCCTTAATAATATTTCTTGGGTTCTAGGAAGATAGGCAGCTTATTTTGAACTTCTTAAAGAATCATTTTTGGAAAATCTTACACAACTTTCACATACCTCTTCAAAAATTGATTAAATTTAGTATGGAGCACCACAAGAAAATCCTCTACATTATCCATGATATATTTAGCCATATTTATTATTAGATTATTCAAACCTATATCACTTACCTCAATCTACACTTTTGGTAGTTCTAAAGACCAACATTTTATCTAACTATTGAATTTTTCCTCCAAGAGCTAAATTGAGGATTTTTTTTTCTCACACATGACATAGACACCATTCCTAGCATTATCCCATGCTCAAATGGTAATTTTAATGACCTATACCAAATTTTCACACCTCGTCAACTTTAAGAAGAAATCCTAAATGAGCAGATTAAACCGAGAATTCCTCCAAAAGACTCAGTAACACACTATTAGATTTCTTTCCCATGCTGAAATTTTCAAATATGACTTGTAAAACCTATGATCCAAGTATGAAAATCATTTCCACACCTATATTGGACTCCTACATCACCTGACCAATCCTACAACATACTAAAATCATCCTAAAACTCAACAAACCACCGAGAAGGCATTACAAATCAACCTTTATGTCTCGAGTAAGCCTCACTTCACCATTCACTCCTTTTCAATCAATTCCACTAACCACCTGACATCAATGACAACACAAATAACAAAGATTCAATAATCTCCCCTTTTTCATTGATGGAAACATACTCTGAAAATTTGATTGTAAATTCACACACGAAACTTCAAATCACACTTCCTATCACCATTCCTAGTTTCTAACAGAATTCTCTCCCTGTTTGACATCTATGACAAAGGTTTCTTAGCCACTTGACTTGAAATAATGACAAATAGGAATAATAATGCATGAGAAAACAAGATTACTTATCCACAAGATCCCCTTATGATTGTATTTCTCTTTTCTAAGATCCTATACCAACCTTGAGTGACCTTAGTTTGACTAGTCTAAGCTCCCCTAGACATAAACAATAATTTTTTGAAAGCAATTTACCTATTTAACCATCTTACCTTGCTTAGTTTCTTGAATGTTTATCATATTCCTTGTGAAATTTCTTCTCTTCACTTCCACGATTTTATCTGCAATTAACTCTCGAATGATAATGTAAATATTGATTCACTCACCTTGTTTACTTGGTTTTGTGAAGTATCAAACACTTTTCTCTATCCAAAATTAATGTTTAAGAGAAAATTGTCTTCTTTTCGTGTTCTTTATCACTTTTAAGCCATTCCCATATTTAAGATAACAAAATATGCCTCTAGCCCTATCTTAAAGCATTCTTCTAGAGTATAAAACCTATCTTTACTTGTTTTGGGACCAACTCTTGCCACAATGATGAAATATCGACACAACCAACTTTATAACACACCTAGAGAATTTGAATCATCATTTTTTAACATTTGAAATATACCTTTATGTTGAGAAGACACAATATTTTCATTATAGACACCATGGAACTTTTAGCCATAGTTTGAAGATCCATACCAATATCTACTTCTTGTAGTTAATAAAAGAACATAGAAAAACTTGATTTAAGATCAAGGTTATCTCTCGACATATCTTAAACTACTCCATGGAAACTTTTTAAGACATTACTATATTTATGAAGTGGGGGATCAATTTTATGGTTCAAATTGAGGTTGTACTTTTCTCAAGACATATAACTTCACAATAGTCTCAGCTTAAGTTTTCCATCACATACTGTAAAGGTTCACACTTATGCATGACATGGTGTCATCTAATTAAAAAGATATATTAAACATACTCCTTTGTTATTATTAGTTTCAAGTTCCAATAAACTAGCTTAATTATTTTCTATCTCAAACAAGAGATATACATATTTCCTTCTTCTAATAATTATCTTGAATGAAATCATCAAATTAATTATCTTTCTTACTCCTTTTAGATTCTCACATGACTTCCTGATTCTTTTATTGCTGCAACCATTGTTATCTCATTTCACAATCCAAATTTTGCATTCTTTCTCTATCTTGCCAATTGATGCTTTCAATACACACTCATTTTCTAGGATCATGGTTAGACCATAAGCTGACTCCCTTCAACTATTAAATTTATTCTATCAACAACCTCTTTCTTTTTACCAAACAACTATAGATTTGTCTTTCTAACCTGTCATTCACACCAAATGTTTGAATATTGATATGTCTCTCGACTCTTCATAGGTTCTTTTGAGGAAATAATATGGAGTTTACTTGCAAGTTCCATTCCTTGATCTTTCACTTAGCTTTCATGTCAAGATCCAAAACTTGTAAAGACACTCTGTCACACATACCCTCAAATTGACTATATTCTACTTAAACATGTAGCATTTTCTTTTCTTCATTTATATCAAGTAATGACAACACCAAGAATTCATTATTTTTTATCATCTCAGATAATAGATAAAGTACTTTCAATATTATTGACATCAGAATTCATGACTACATGTAATTTACTCCATTTAAGAGTCCTCACAGACTACGAATGCATATATCTACAATGCACATACCCTCAAATTCAATAATAGTATCTATCTTTACAATCATTTTTTCACACTTCCATGACTTTCATACATTATTCAAGAATCCATTATTCACTTTACATATTCAAAATATTATAAGCATGATTCTACTTCACCATGATTACTTTTAGTAAACTTTTAGTCTCAAAAACTTTGCAAATTTCTTTTTTAAGGGATTCGGGACATAAAAATTTGCATGAAGAAACATTGTATTCTCACATTTTATTCTATTTAAGTAGAGATGACTCTCATTAAGGTACTAGGAAATTTTTAATAATTTCTTCTCTTGTATGCATGTAAAAACTAGGGGCTTACCATTATTAGGGGTATAGGGGTAGATTTTCTCAAAATATTCACTTGTCACATGCCTCACTCATCAGGAAACAAAAGCGAAAGGGAATCCTCTAAATAATAAACTAAACCAAATCCTCTTGCCTTATTTCAGATTTCCTGACCATGATGGATAAGGATAATAACCTCTCTCTAGTCTTGTGACCATTTCATTTTCTCTTATTGTGCCTTTGACTATACTACTAACTGTAATTTTGATTGTGTCTAAAAATTATAATCACCAAGAACCAAACTCCCCAGAGTGTGAATTTTCAACCTTGGAACACATTACCAACTTTTAAAAATATTATGGCCTTAAAAACATTGATCAATACTATTAATTTTCATGACTAGAAACATTGACTCCTTTAAACACCATGATCAATAAACTTGACAAAATTACTAGTCACAGACTTCTAGCCCGATTCCTACAAAATGCACATTCAAATTTCGATGTGAATATAGTTATGGAATATTCTTGCCTAATGTAGACACTCTTTTGAGTATACATTCACTCCTTCAAGCCTTGGAGACTGACCTAGACTAGATCATGGCCAAATTTCAAGGATTACCCAATATATATTAAGTCACTATGCTCTAGAGACAACTTTTCAACACTTTTGTGGAATCCAAAAATGTACACATTTTTATGCCTTAAAATCACTGGCATCCTTTAGTATTCATTGTGTAGAAGATATTTAAAAAAATAATACCCAAATTCAATTTTTAGAGACACCAAAAGCAAGTTTCCATTCATGTCATTCACAATCACTTTGTGAAAACATAATCAGAAGAAGAGAGACACCAAATAGCACAAAATTTGCACTTATTGTCACAAAACTGCATCAAAATAACTTTCATATAAACCCTTACATACCTAAGCTCATAACCTAATTGAAATGGACATTTTTATTACAAATGCATACCGGAACCTTTCTCCTTCTATCTATTGAACACTTTATTTCACCCACTTTTGCCATAGATAATTTCTTGAAGAATTACAATTGTTAAGTTATGACTTGATCACACAATTATTGTTTTTAAGTGTTTTTAAAACATTCTCACAATGATATTGAAACGTGTAGGACTCATGACACATGTTTTAAGGACCTTTATAGATTGATACATGTGTTATAACAAAATTCAAATGAAAATACTTGGAAATTAAGACACATGATTAAATACACAACCTATTAAGATAACTTCACAACTTTATACACATCAGGGACTACTAGAAACACTTGAAAAAGAATTTACACTTCATGACTTGTCTTCATGACACTATTGTATCTCAAACAAGACATTATATTATTCATATAACTTATAGAAAATAAAATCACACATTATTATTTTCAATACACTCATATATTATTTGTGACATAACAATGAGACCATAAAAACATGCTAAAACATATCATATAAGTTATATAGTAATGGAAATGCAAGATACATACTGATGAACCCAAACTCATAATCCAGATGATCATACGACTGAGATCATGACATATCATATGTTAAAAATGACAAGACATAAGAACCATCCTTTGAGACACTATCCTAACTCAAATACCTTATGAGTCTACTTATACACTCAATATCAACAAAGAAAACTTGTATTTTAAGGAAACATACTTGAATGGAGAACAAAAAGACATGAAACTTGACATAATTAATATGATCAACAAGAAAATATATAGGGATTGAAATGACACACCTTAATACCATGGATTAGACACACAATGACTAAAGCAGCTCCCCCTCACTTCGATGCTTCATTTTCAACTTTATACCTCTAAGAATACTAGTAGAGGTATAAGTCACCATGAAGGGGATAGAAAAGAGACCTAAGAATGTCTCAAGATGTATTTTTGTTTCTTGACTGGTACATTAAATATTGATTCTTCATTTTTCACAATAGACCCCTCCTTTTGATCAGTCACACTCTTAGGATCCTCTTGAGTAGTTTGACTAGTTTCTCCCTTCTTCTTGTATTTCTAGACTTGTTGCTTGAATCCATGATTCACTTTATTAAACTATCCTACATCACAAAACCTTGCAATGTGCCCTACCTTGTGACACCTAAAACATTCCATCTCTCTTTCCTTTCACTCAAAATCCTTATGTCCATAACCATTGCAAGTAAAGAAATATCCCTTGAACTTGATTATATACCTTCTAGTGCTTGGTTGTTCATTCTTGCAATATTTTTTAAGATGTCATTTTTCATCATAATTGTAACAACCGACGCGATATGTCTGAAAAAATGTGTTTCTCCTTCTTTCCTTGAATTTTTATTTCATTATTTTCTTCACAATGATGCCCTTGATCTTCTCCATTGCACTCATCCTTCTTAGGGCTGCACATACTAGCTCTATGTCCATAAATTCCACACTTGTAGAAATTACCATGAAAAGAACCATACCTATATGCATTTGGTTGTCTGATAGATGATATTCCATGAGATGAAAGATTTGAACTATCTCCCTTGCTTGACTTCCTTTTTTCATTAGATACTTGACTTGATTCACCTTCATTTTTCTCTATATTGCATGAATCTTCTATGAAACCTAGGCATGTTCTATCACCATATGCCTTTTGTTTTCCTAATATATTATTCAAATTTTTTGATCTCTCTTGAAAATATAATACCTTGCTTGTCATGATGCTTAACTCTTTCTTCAGTTCCTCTTTCTCAACTAGGGATTCCTTAAGTTGAGTCTGTATACACTTGATTACTTCCTCATGAGATACACACAATTTTTCCATATTCTCTTTATAGAAATCTACTTCCCACCTTATGTAATCAATATCTCCCATCCTTGTCACCAAATATATCCCTCTAGCTTGTTACATCTTCTTTCAAGGGCCTTCTTTGATACCGATTGTTAGAAATGACAAAGTAATCAAAGGGGGTAAATCAATCCCTAATAAAACCTGTCTCTTTTATATTTCAAAAACAAACACACACTCTCATAAACCACATACATTAATGCTTTATCACCATTAGATATAGTTCATCATGAAATCTATACATACGAGGAACATAGGATATACCCAGATCCTTTCTTCAATTATATTTAAAGTAGAGCACAATGACTTGATGTCCTCATAAACAATGTACAAGATACAAATAAGAGCTCAAAAATACTGTATTGACATTAATATGCTATGAAAATATAATTCAACTAAAAACACAAAGACTATTCTCCTTCATCATATTTTTACTAGAGAGACTTAATCATAATTTTTTCACTACAACTCAGCTCACGAACTAGAATGTAATTCCCGGGATTTTAGGCCAAGCTCAAGGGGGTTTTCTTTGTAGAAAAATTTTCTTCAATACATGATAATGGGTGTTTTTAATAGAAAAATCATAACAAATGAATTTTCCCTTTTATAGACTATTACCACTCTACTTGATGACCTCTCACCTTCTAATGTTTTTTCACTTACCATTCAACTTGACAACTCACTATTTTGTGCATATTTATTTTTCATAATTATTCCTTTTACCTACTTCAACATTTTTCTCAAATTCCTTGAGCGGAAAAAATTGACTTTTAAATTTATAGACTCTTCACATTACACTCTAACTCACCATCTTGAGCTCGTTTTGCCAAAATTTGCAACTCTTCACCTTCACTTGGACTATTTATTCCATATGTCCTTTGGACTTCTTCAACTCATATATGCACTTAAAATTTCAATTGAAACTGGAATAATACTTCTCAACTTCTAAAAACTCGTCAACTTCATCAAAAACATTTGCATTTTCTAGATCTCCTATGTTTGAAGGTTGACACCTCAACTTACTCATGGGTATTTGGCTTTTCAACTAGTTTTGCTGATGGAAGACCCTTCAATTTCATACTTAGAGCCAAAGAATTTTTTTGATAGTATTGATGAGTTTGAAAGTAAATTTTTAAGGGATCTTGACATCCTTCAAGAGCTCATCTTCCTCAAATGAGTGAAAAAAGTGTTTCAGCTCACTAGAAGCTTAAAATGACACCTTTCTTGGCAAAGCATTACAAGGAAACTATATATGGAACATGGATAATTCATCTTTGTTTCACTAAATAATTTACATAAAGCAGATAAGGTAAATGATTAAGGAGGAATACCTATAAAGTGAAGGTGAATGGTAGAATGCGCTTGTTGTTGATGTTGTCCAAGTTGATGTAAAGAACTCTTTTTGTCTAGGAAGGACTACATGTAAATATAAATCAAGACCACAAAATAATATTGAATAACATATAATAGTGGACTACCTAACATATGATAGATATAGGAAGCATCATGCTTCCTAGAGAGGATGTCAATCCACTTTTAATAACAATTTGATGTTAATAAGAAAATGGAATAAATAGGTTCTACTATAATGTAATGATTTAGGTTTCTCATACACACAATACACTAGATTTTATGCAAGATATGAAAATAACACTAAATTGAATTAGAACCAGGGTATTTTCAAGGTTAGGAAGGTCTGTCAAAGGTATAGTAAGGTTCTGTGGCTGATTTTTAGAGGTATGGGTTGGTTTTGGTAGATTGGGAAGCTTGTTGGTTTGAGAATATAAAATGACATGTAGACTGGTATCGTCCGGTGATCAATGCCAATATGGTGATGAAACTGATGGTGATTAGAGAACCGACATTGGTAAGGGAAATAAGTCATAAACTATTAAAAATAATTTTTTAGGCTCTTTGTGATTGCACAGAGATTGAGGGTGGTGTGGTTTGGGTTGTAATATGGCTAAGAAGACTCAAGAATACTAAGAAGGAGGTTTAGAAGGGTGAAAATTCTTGGGGTGATTGAATAGTGGGTTGGTAGGAAGAAGGTGATGTATGGGTAATAGTAGAAATAAAATACTAATAGAAGTAAGATATCTAGAATGGGATACTAAAAATGATTAAAATCATAGTACTTACTTGGTATTTTGTAGATCTTGTGAGTTTGCGATGGTTGATGGTTGATCGAGAAGATATTCTTGAGTCAAGTTCCATGACAAAGTAGAACTTGTGTGCTCTTTTGAGTATCCCAATGCTCAAGAAGGAGAACCAACTCCTTATCTTTCATTGTGGTTGTGTGTGTTTGTCATCTAGATGCATAAGGGCTTGAAGATACAACCTTGAATGCAATAAGGTTCCAATAACTGAATGACCAACCCATGTAAAGAGTTGTAAAATTGTAGATAAAGGAACCAATTGTAGTTTAGGTGACTAATGTTTGCCATGGATAAACCAACGTCGGTTAGGGTGAATTAGTCAAAGTTACCAAAAATAGCCTAATCATTACTATGCTTGGCATGATATGATTACTAATATGGGTCTTACGTGAGGGTTGGCGCTTAGATAAGTGGAGTGTTGTTAGAGAAGGAATAGGACTTAAATTTTAGGTTTGAAATTTTCCCAATTGTTTAAGATAAGCAGAGACTCAATATTAGTTAATTAATAGGCTAGGAATAGGCCCATGGTGAGGTATCTAGGTGATGTGGCTAGGTGAGGTGTAATTAAATTAATTAAAGTACTTAAGTTAATTAATAATGTGTGGATGAACATTAATTCAATAAGTATTTGAATTAATATGAATGTGGGGTAAGGAGTAATGGTTAGGTAAATACGTTATGTTAATTAACTAAAGGGGACTAAGGGAAGTGCGACCCAAATTTGGTGTCTACATTTCCCCTTTTTTCCATGTAGCTTATATTGATAAGTGATGCTGAAAAAATAGGAGGTCATTGTCTCGGGTATGATTGAAGATTAGGTTACCAAATTATGGGTGGAGGTGATCCCCTTAAAACTAGGATATGATGAAGTAATAGAGGGAGTCAATTAGTGGTTTGTTAAATGTGATGAAAACAAGGATAGGTGGGTTTTAGGTAAGGGTGAGTTTGGTTTGGGTAATAGGTAGTGAAAGTCTAATGCACACACACATATAGAATGTGATATGGTACTAGGGTGAAGAGCTTGCAAACTCCACTTCGTCAAAGGTCGATAGGTTTATCCAAACAAGGTTGAAGTGGTTTAGGTATCCAAGGTATAGGATACAGTCCTGAAACACAACTAGGAAAGGTGTAAGAATGGGCAATAGGTTTGTTCTAGGTCACCAAAGGTATGGTCGGGATAAATAACACAACATTAGGAAAGGTAAGGTCATTAGGATGAACAACAAGAGTAGCATCATCGTAAGGTATAGCGAGTAAGTGAATTTGAGTGTCAAAATGGTTTTGGTTAGGTTGGGTAATTTAGGCGTGGCCTCAAGTAAGACCATGTTAGGGGAAAACATGCCCAAACTGAATAGGAGGTTAGGTTGTAGGTACTAAGGTCATTAGGTTGAGTTATAAGGCTGGGTTCAGACTTGGGTAAGATGAAAAGGGTTTCAGGAAATCAAATGTTGTTTGAAAGGGGCAATGGGTTTAAACAAAGCTAACCAATATCGGTTATGGAAAACTAATGTTGGTTAAGGGAAACTAGCCATCGTGTGCCAAGGAACATGACCAATGTCGGTTAAGATAAACTGATGTCATCAATTCGGGGTAGGGATATAAAGTAAAAATCCATATGTTATGGATTTATTTTAGCCTTTTCACTTATAAAATATGATAGAGAAAAGAGTTTTTAGCAATTTTATGTGGAGAAATGGATGAGGCATTATACCCGGTTCAGTTGGAGGCATCCGAGTGGCTAGAAGAATGTGATAGATGGGTCCACAAGATCAGCCGAGTGATTGGATTGGTTGGGGGACTAAGAGTTAGATTAGAGGCATGGATGCAGGAGGAGGAGGTGCTGAGGTCCACCGGTTCAGTGACCGGAGGTGCCAACGAGGAAGAGGCAACGTGTTTTGGTAGAAATGAATGCATACTATGTATTTTCAATGTTAATTTGTGGTAAAATGAACAAATGGGGTGGGAAATTGAAAATTTGAAATGAGGTTAAAAATGGATGAAAGTAGGTACTTGGAGGGTGCAATGTAGATTAATTAGGTGAGCCAAGAAATTGAGGTGGGGTGTAGGTTGGATAGGGGTAGATTTTAGGTTTTTTTCAAAAAAATCAAAATTTAGGGCATGGGGTTCGACCTTACGGCCGAACCAGAGACCAATGTCGATTAGGCATCCGATGACATCAGTTTGGCATACCAGCAGACGGTGGTTGAAATTTTTGACCGAAATTGGTTAGAGTGACAGATGTCGGTTAGGTGATCGACGTCGATCACTGTGAAAAGTGACCTAGTTTATAAGGTTAAGTTATGGGAAAATATGAACTTATAAGATAGAGAGGTAAGTATTGTTATAGAAATGGGAGACATAGTAGAATTGAAGTAGGTGGGTTGAAGATATGTATAGCTAAAAATTGGCGGGTATGGGTTAGGTGGAATATAGAAAGAAAGGAAGTGATGAAATAGAACATGGGGACATGTGTAGGCCGGATGAAATGGATGATAGGTTAGCGAACTAGTTAAGAAATAGATAGATAGATAGAGTAATGTGGGTGTGGGGTGGGAAGGTAGGTAGGGGTGAAGAAATGAATAAAGTAGGAAAGTACTTGACATTATTAAATTTCATGGATGCATGAATGACATTAGTTGATGATGCAGGACAGGCTCCCACCATTATTAGGGGCGATGCAACCCAGTGTCATGGAGGAAGAGTGGAATCATATGTGATAGGTTGGATTGGTTGGGATCAGGTGGTACATGTGGATCCAATAGGATCATAGTCTAATGATCTCTCTCATCAATAGATGCGATGCAACAACCAACACGTTCCATCTACTTAGTGTTGAGATGATGATCATGATGGAGGATGTATACCAGATTCTACATCTAGCAATTATTGGCAAACCTATTTATTTAGTGTCGGCAAAAAAGTAATTTGAGGTGATGATTAAATTATTCATGGAAATGGTGAGTAACATGTCTGAGCATATTACCAATACCGTATATGGGGCTCTGTATATGGCATACCTGTAGGAGACTCAGTTAGAAGTATTTTTGATGGTAGCAATGCTATATTATGCACTCCTTGACTGAGAGGGTGGCTGATTTCATAGGGGATATATGGGATTTATACGAGATATGATTGAGGATCATGTTTGTTTTTATGGTCTCGGTGCATATCTAAAACATCTAACTATGGAGCTTTGGGCTGTTAGAGGATGTGATGGTACAACATGTGTTGTACATTCTTACTACACTACTAGGCATATGAGCACATAGTGATTATGATCCCATGGGATTTTTCAATTGCATATTAGCATCATGGTGGTCAGAGGGCTGGATATAAGAGATGGGTGGTAGTAGGTGGTCATCCATGAGTGGAGGAGGTAGTGCACGATGTGGATTATTACAGATGATAGCTAGAGGGTTTGTATGTCATGGACATAGTATGACAACCTTATGTTGGTTTTCCTACATTTATAGGGATAGCCCAAGAGTTACAGGGGCCACAACTATTGAGGTGGATACAAAGTTAGACATGATGGTGAGGATGAAATGATTTTGGTGGATAGAGTCGACACCGTTTGGACTACAATAGGATGCGTTGCTACCATTCCCATAGTACCATAGAGATGATGTGGAGAGGAATTTTTCTCCATATTTTTCTTTAGATATTTTGGCATATAGAGATTTTTAGCGTAAAGTTATAGGCAGCACTACCATGGACAAGTCAACTGGATAGCCATGGTGATGGTTTAGAGGATGCCTTGAAGGAAAAAGTGACTTCTTTGGGTGTTAAGTTCATAGCGGGATAGGCGTAGGTAGCAACTTTGATAGGGAAGGTGACTACATTCTAGGGTCGGTTAGTAACTACTGTGCACAAGATCTTACACAAGATCCTATATGGGATGCCCAAGTAAGCGATGCTATAGGCACATGTCATTAGTTTACAAGGACAACTAATGGCCACTCATGCATAAGTTACGGCCGTAAAGGCTCAGGTAGTTACTGATACACTAAGACAGTGGTCCCGTAGTACGGGAAGGAGGACAAGGGCCTCTATTTTTGGGGTAGAGTTCAGGTGGTAGCTAGGTTGATTGTGCCACCCCAAACCGTATCTATGGCAAGGTTCAGGGATGCCCTAAACAAGGCTCACTATTACCAAGATAATTTGACCATGGAAAGTATTGATGTTCCATCATACCCTAAGCATAGGCCCAGAAGGCTTCTAATAAGAGGACCAGATCCATGAATCACAACTTAGGTAGCACAGTGGTCATTGGCCCCAAAGATAGGATCAGGGTGAGGTTACCAGCTCTTCGTAGACCTTTCCCAACTAAGGGAAAGGAGGAGGATATGGTGAGTGGATAAGGACTAGTAAAGGGTGGGTGGAGAGATGATGTCGGGGTAGATGATAAGGCAAGAGGTGGAAATAGGTGAGAGTGGAGAGGAGGGCCTCAAATGGGGATGAAATATTTATGATATTTTATTATGATTTTTTTTGATATATATATATATATATATATATATATATATATATATATAAGGTCCTGTATGTCGAATATTGTGAGATTGTATAGGAGAGCTTTTTAGACACTTTGATGATTTATCCCTATGTACATATGTATTGATACACATACATTAAATTTTATATAGTCAATGATTATTATTAGTTTTCATTTCCATTAGTTTTCCTTATTATGGAGACTAGGTGAGTCAGGGTATGGTTAAGTCTAGGTCATGTAGGCATGGTTGAGTTAGGTGTAGGCATGGTTGAGTTAGGTATAGGCATGATAGAGTTAGGTGTAGGCATGGTTGAGTTAGATATAGGCATGATTTGAGTCAAAAAATTCTAGGTTACTTGTTTTAATAAAATGATGTGTTAGATGTATGTTATGTTTAAATTTCCAAGTAATTGATATCATAGAAATGTTGAATTATGTAGGTGTGATATGGTTGAGATTATAAAATTGTAGGTATGATGAAACAATGTATGTTTTTGTGAATTGAAAGGGGGAAAATTGGTTAGGGGTAAAAGTGACCGAGATAACCTCCAAGTGCCCCATGCCCTAGGAGTGCTACCTACATAATCATGACAAAAATGGGCCTCAAGCCGATGTAGTTATCCCATAAGCTAGGGATGAATATGATGAAGTAGATGAATGGATTGGTAGGTTTTAGGCATGGTAAAATTTAGGTTTAATAGGCATGGTTAAAGGATAAGTAATCCTAGAATGTAGGTATCAAAGGTCTAGTGCTACATAGAAAAATCAATAAGTAAGAAAAGAGATGAATGGTGAAAGAGGTGGAATGCTCTAGAAGTGGCAAAGACCATAATGAACATACCGAGGATGAGTTGATGAACTTAAACCCATAAAAGTAGTGCATGATTGAATATTCCAATAGTTAAAGAAGATACATGATCATGAAATGTTGCATTTGTAGCATATACTTTGAGTAGGTAGAATATAAGAAAGAAAGTAAGATGAGGTGAAATAGGATATTTAGCATAACCTTGTTGTGAGACATCATTCCTCTTTTGTAAGATACCAAAAACTGAAATAGGAAAGTTCGTGATGAAAAAGTTATACTTTTCTTGATTTTGTATATTTTATTTTTCCTTTTCCTTGATGGAATGATCAATATGGGAAGTCTATTTGGGATAAATAGAATGACTCCTTGAGGTATTCATGATTTTGATCGATGTGGAAAGCTTCAAATTATATTATTTTTTATTTTGCAGAAATAGTTCTTTTTGGATAGACTATGTACAATATGCCTAGATTTGTATAGCCATCCTTCGAGGGAGAAATCTATTTATAGTAGCAAGATAGAAAGATAGATTTCCTTTTGAGGGATTCATCTATTTACTAGAAGTTTGACTTAAGGAGTTGAATTTGAAAATCTCATATATTACTTTTGAACGTCTTTGGACTTTTAGGTCATGGAAAAGACTATAAAGGAGTATAGGATTCCTTTATGAATGTAAAACCATAACACACAAAGGGTAACTATGCAAGAGGTGTTTTGAGTGACAAATGACCATAGGATTCCATCCTAAAAAGGAAGAAAAGTATCCATGAGAATCATGCCATTAGTGGAGTTGTGGTACTCATATGTAGATAAGGCTGAAAGGTGATAGGTAATCAAATGATTCTTGTTTAGTAGTTGATCCTTACAATAGATAAAAAGAAGGTGAATGTTGCTCAAGGGATGAGAATTTAATAGATAGAAGGTGATATAGGACTTGATTCAATAATAGAATGATTAAAGATGCAAGACATTCAGGGGTTCAAGTTTGGGTTTACCTTTGAGTAAAGATAAATGATAAACACCTAATCCATAGGCATGAGTAATGATATAGGGTCCAAGCCAATTACAAGAAAACTTTCCCCATTTACTTTTCTCAACTTTTATTACATGCTGATATTGTACATAGTCTATCCAATTTAGATGACATTCATCTAATAACTCAAGTTGTGCCAAATGGTCTTGGCGAAAATAAACATCGTTGATCATATCTTTGATTGAGATACAAAGAGATGGAATTTTTACTTCAAGAGGAAAGATAGCCTCTGTACCATAGACCAAAGAGAAAGGTGTTGTAGTAGTTGTTGTTGCAAATCAGCAGCACCCCTGGATGTAAATCAAGGTTCTAAATGATGTCTTAGGCATCCAGTGTGATTGCACAACATGGAAACCTCTCTCCAAGTGTGGGACTTGTGAAAATGAGAGAGGAATCTCTAGATTAGAGGCTGGTTCCTCAAACTCCTCTGATTTAGATCTATATTTTGCACAACTACAGAGGTTCAGATCCTAATCCTACCCTAAATTGCAAGGAGACAGGGATAGAAATGCAAAAATTGAAACTAACTAATGATGGTGATGCACCAAAGGAGTGGTGAAACATTTTTTGCCATGTAAATAGACACAAATTCATGAAATGCAACAAGGGAAAACATACACAAGCTGATAGATGCAATTAGAGGTCTTAAAATGAAGTAAAACAATACAAACAGAGGACTGAAAGCATTCACAGAGTTTGCACTGTCATTTCCATGTAAAATCTCTTGCATTCCACCATCAAAGAGGTATAAACCTGCTACAATACTTGAAAAAGGCCTGATTCTTACAAAATTCACTTGCTGGAGGTGAAAGAAGAAGTTTTCTATGCCAAAAAGTGTTCAACCATGAAGAAATGAGCCAAATCTGGCTTTTACAGTACATGGGTCGAGCCCAGGAGAGAGAAAACATGAAAAACACATGGGAGCCATCCCTCATTGAATGAAACTACATTAAAACAGCATGGAGGTCCTTACAAACCCATGCTCTGACATTTTTGACCATGCTGGAGAGAAAAGTGACCCATTTTGCATTGAAATTGGTTGTTGAAACATCTTTTCTGGCCATGGACATGTACCAGAAGAATTTTTAGTTTTATCCCTCCAAACTGAACCAAAATTTAAAATTGACCATGGAATCATGTATATAATATCAACAGCTTTCCAATGATATGAAGAACATGAAAATCGAGCTCTGGATCAAAAGTTATGATCATTTGAAGATTTAGGGCAAAAACGGGCCAAAAACGGATCGGCGGGAAATTTTTTGAATTTTACCTCTTTTTTGTCTTTGGAAAATTTTTCAAAAAATCCCACGCTCCGCTGGTCAGATGCCACATGTCAGGCTCTGATTCGCCACTGGAATTCTCTCTCCTTCTTCCTCCACGGGTTTTCCTTTGAAAATTTGACTTTTTATACTTTGGGAAAAAATTCCCATTTTCCTCCGCACTCCGCCCGGCTGGGACACGTGTCGGCTTTTGAATGGCGGATAGGGGCGGGCTCTTCCTTCGCTCTTTGAATTTTTGGCCAAAACTTTGCCAAATTTTTCATTTTCCACCCGAGCTCCGACTCCCCGGCCACCTAGGACACGTGTCCTATTTCTATTTGCCGCGGGCCCTCTGCTTCCATTTTTTCCCTTTGAAAATTACACCGAACACTTAGCAACTTTTTCTCCTTTCTCCCCCCGTGCCGTGAGCTCCCGGGACCTTCTACCACCTATCACATTCTCATTGGCTCGGGCCAATCCTCCAACATTTCCCCTTAAAAACTCGGCCAAAAGCAATCACCAAATTTTGATTTCCTCCCCTGCCGCTTAGGGTTGATGAAGACACGTGGCTCACTATCATTGGATGCGGGCTGCGCAGCCAATTTTTTAATTTGAAACATTTGTGAAAAACTTGGAAAATTTTCCAAGTTCACCTCGACCTCTCGAACTCTCTGCCGGTGGCGCTGCTTATTATTGGTGCGGGCCTCCAATGGGAAAATTTCCCACAAAAACTCCGCCGAGCCATAACTTGAAAAATATGAGGAGTTAGGAGGAAAACTTTACCTTTCTGGAAAGCTGAGAGAGAGCTCTATCTGATGGTGCCATTTCTAGAAAGATTTGAGTGCCTAAAAATAAAAAAATGAAGACTGAGGCACAAGAGAGGTAGGAACACAAGGAGTTAGCCACAAAAATGAGCGGGGGCACATTTTGGATAACAATTTTGGCGACTCAGAGGGGTCATCTGCCTGCTAGATGAAAATACCAGTTGCCTGAAGTAGTCCATTGGGCATGGAGTCATCAAATTTTCTGTTTGGAACCCCAACTGACTTAGAATGTTGCAAGGAGGAAGATGGAATATCACCTGATGGAAGCAAGGACTGCAAAACATCTCCATGGATAGCAAGTTGTGCCAAAGCACTTAGGGAAAGCAAAACTAACCTACAGCAAAAAAATGTGCAAAGCACTTGGAGGAATGAAAATCTAATCTAATATTTACAAGGTGGAGAATTTCCCTCTAGAAGCAATGCTTGAGATAGATTCCATTGACTGGAATCTGCAGTTCTTCACCATCCAATGAGGCCAATTGGAAAGCATTGTTGTTCTTGCACTTTGTGACCATGTATGGGCCACTCCAAATGGCATCAAATTTTGAATGCCTTCCTGGTTTTGCTCTATCCACATCCCATTTCAACACTAGATCTCCAACTTGAAAAGATCTATCCTTGGCCTTCCTATCAAAGGTCTTCTTGATCAAAGCTTGATCCTTCTCCATTGCTTGGGATGCCTGATTTCTGATCTCTTATAGCTCCATCAACTCTGCATATCTCACCTCCATGGGCCCAAACTCTAGCAACTCTAACTACTTCATGAGTTCCAATGTTGGCAACTCAAGTGACATGGGAAAGATTGCCTCTCTTCCATAAACAAGCTTGAATGGAGAGTTACCTGTGGATCTCTTGGGAGTTATCCTATCAGCCCATAAGGATGATTTCAATTTGGTATGCCAAGACCTCTGATTCTCATCAAGAGTCCTCCTAATGATCCTCAACAAGTTCTTGTTTGTAGACTCAGCCTGGCCATTACCTTGAGGGTAATAGTTTGATGAAGTGCTTAGGTAGATCCCGTTCTTGACAGCCCACTCAGTCACCTTGGATCCAATGAATGCCAATGCATTATCTGAGATTATTGTAGTAGGTATACCAAATCTAGTTGCTATCCCCTCATAAAAGTCTAAGATGCTGGACTCATTTGCTTCTTTGAGTGCTACTGCTTCAGTCCACTTGGTGAAGTAGTCCGTGGCTGTCAAAATCCATTTGTGCCCTTGACTTGAATTGGGATTAATGACTCCAATGAAGTCCAAACCCCATTGCATGAATGGCTGGTCAACTGAGATTGGATGCAATGGAAGGGCAACAAGTCTCTCTTTTCCTATGAAGAATGCACAATTCTTACACCTCTTGATCCATGCATAGCAATCACTGAAAATTTTAGGCCAATAATAACCAGCCTTCATGATTTTTAGAGCTATCACTCTTGGTGCAAAATGACCACCAGCTGGTCCACCATGGAACTCTTCCAATACCCTATGAATCTGATTTGTGCTAATGCATCTCAGCAACACTCCATTCACATCTTTCTTGAACAAAACTCCATCAACAATGGCATATGAGACAGCCTACAATCTGAAGTGTCTTCTTTGGGTCTTGTTCATCTCTCGGAGGGCATAGGCCTGTGCTTAGGAAGTGTATAATACCTTGGGTCCAGCAAGGAGTGGGGGCAGCATTGTTTTCTTCTTGAGTGCTGCCTTGCACATGGCTGTCTTGAACTATCAAAACAACCTCTTCTTCATTGCATGCTTCCTTTTGCTTCCCCAAAACCAGCTGCTCACATAATCCTTTTCCTCTTACCAGCTTGGTGATCTTGATCTCAATGTCATACTCCATGAGACGGGTGATCCAACCTACCCTTTTCTCATTCAAATCCTTGTTGAGGAGGAAGTCTTTAACCCCAGCATGTGAGACCAACAACTGGACCTTGTTGTTTGAGACTAAATGCTTGAATTTCTTCAAGCTTTCGATTCATGCCAAAGACACATGCTTCTCAATAAAAGAATACTTCACCTCATAGTCATCTAGGCTCAAGCTAAAGAAAGCAATTGGCTGCTCCTCATTGTCCTTGTTACGATGTACCAAAATGGCAAAAATAGTGTCATTACCTCCAAATGCATATAGGATGAAATCCTTGGAGAAGTCTGGGTTAATGAGAGTTGGTGCTTGAGAGATGGCTTCTTTGATTGCTTCAAAACTCTCCTTGCCTTCTGCTGTCCACTTGAAAGCCATGCCTTTCTTTAACATTTTGGTGATGGGCTTGACAAGGGCTGCAAAATCTGGGACAAACCTCCGGACAAAGTTTATTCTCCCCAAGAAACTCTGAAGGGCCTTCTTGTGGCTTGGCAATGGTAGTGCTCTTATGGCTTCAACCCTCTTTGGATCAATTGCTAATCCTTCTTTGGAGACAATATGGCCAAGGATCTTTCCTTCATGTGCTAGGAAGATACACTTCTTAGGATTCAAAGACACTCCAAATCTCCTACACCTTGTGAAGACTTGTCTCAAATGAGAGAGGTGGTCTGCTGCATTTTTGGAAAAAATAGTGATATCATCAAGGTAAATCAGCACCACGTTGTTAATCAAACCTTTGAATGCCATGTCCATTGCTCTTTGGAAGGTAGCACCAGCGTTGGACAGCCCAAATGGCATTTTCCTATATGCATAAGTTCCCCATTTGGTTGTGAAGGCTATCTTGAACTGGTCTTCTTCCTTCACCATAATCTGATTGTAGCCTGAGTAGCCATCAAGTAGTGAAAACCTCTCGGAGCCAGCCACAACTTGCAAGATTTGCTCCATGGAAGGGAGTGGGTAATGGTCCTTGAGAGAGGCTCTATTCAAGTCTCTGAAGTCAACACACAAACTAATCTCTTCACTCTTCTTTCGATTGGAACCAAGTTGGCAACCCAACTAGAATACTTGATTGGGAATATGATCCTTGACTCAATCATCTTGTCCAATTCTTTCCTCATGAAAGGCTCCATGTGTGGATTGACTGGTATTTGTTTCTACCTGACAGGCTTAGTATTTGGATCCAATTCAATGGTATGCTAAGCTAAGTTGGGATTGAAACCTTTCAAGTCTTCATAGCTCCAAGCAAACATGTCAGGGAACTCTTGACAAAGCTGTATGAACTCATACCTTTCTTGTTCAGTTGCCATCTTTCCAATTTGCAATGGTTTGTTCTCTTCCACCAAGATGGATACTGAATCTTCTCTCTTGACCTGAATGTTTGCTTTCTCCTTCCTAAACTGATCATTGGGATTAAAAATGGACTCCAAAGTGATAAGTCCCTTGGGCAGCTTGTTAGTTCTCAGCTGTACCACTTGGTCACCATACTGCTGTTCCATTTTTTCTTGATTCTTAGCTGAGAACTCAGCTTCTTCTTGCAAGAAATGGATGATTTGCTGGTCATTCTCAAACACTTGCCAACTGACATTGTTATCTGGAACTGAAGGCCTCACAATCATGTGGATGTTTGGTTGTACCTTGTCTTGTTGAATGCTTTCCACAATGTCAAAGGCTGCCCCTACTGCTGCAAGCCTGTCAGCAGCTTGATTCTCTTTCCTAGGAATGGATTTGATGCCAAAACCCTCAAAATCTTCCATGAGATCCCACACCCTTTTCTTATAGAACTTAAGTAGATCATTCTTGGCAGCATGTTGTCCCTTGACCTGATTTACAATCAATTCACTGTCACCAAAGACTTGCAAGTTCTTTATTTTCTTTTGATTGCCCAATGCATCCCTTGCACCAAGGCTTCATATTCAGTAGTGTTATTGGAGTATGCAAACTGAAATCTAAAAGTTGAATAGTACTTTACTCGCTTAAGGTGAAACAAGAATAGCTCCACCTCTTGCACCTTGTCTACTCCTTGATCCATCAAAAAACAGCTGCCATACCTCATTTTCATCCTTGTGGTTTGGCTTGGTGATGCTAGGAATAGGCTGATTTTCTTCATGTATACAATAGACCCCTAGCTCAGATTCTTCTACTTCTTGATAAGGATCAAAATCATGTACCTTGTTTGCCCATTCATCAAGAGTTAGATCCGGGATGCTCCCAACCTTGGTGTCAGCTTCATCAGTGCTTGGGTGATCTTCTTGATCAAATGCTGAGCAATTGGCATTAATCTGACTTGGAGTGTAAGGCTCAATGTGGAAGTTTGCAATAGGTTTAGACCTGATTGTAGCTTTGGTTCCATACCTTGTTCTGAATAGCATGTGTGACCAATCAGTAGACAAATATCCTCCAATCTTGGCTATGAAGTCCCTTGACAAGCATAGGGCAAAGAGTGGTGGAAGGTCTATAACTGATACATCTTGTAAAACAACAACATTTGGACATGCATGCAAGGTAAGATTCAAGTTTCTAATCACCCCAATTGTTGCTACTGCTGTCCCATCTAACTACACTACCCCTTTGGATATGGTTTCATACTAGAGCCCTAGCTGATCAGCTATTTGTTTAGGCATCACTGAGCTACTTGCCCCGGAGTCTATCATGCAATTGTGCACTAGCTGATTTCCAATGATTAATGAAACATAGAAAGGAGGGGGCTTCAATATTTTACCTTGCTATCCTCCATGATTCCCTTTAGGCTGGGCAGCATTTGTGAGCACTTTCTCTTGCATCTGAACTTGCTGATTCGAAGTTGGCCAGTCCTTCATGGCAGCTTGTAGCAAATCTCTTTGGCCTGGGATAGATAGGGATTCCCACATTGATATATTCACATTTGTCTTCTTCATCTTATCAATGATACTGAATGGTGATGAAGGATCTCTTTGTTATCCCTTGGTTGGCACATTCACTCCTTGCATGTGGGTAGCAACCACTGGTATTTGAGTTGGCCTAGGAGCTGTTCTTGGCTGCCCTTGTGCATTTGAAATTGGATTCTGCTTGCCAACCATTTGTGGAGCCATGGAAGGTTGTGGATTAGTGGGAGCCAATGGTTGTTCCTCTCCTAAATTCCTTCTTTTTGACCTTGTGTTGGCTGCCACACCTTGAGAGACCGTTTGATTCATGCCACAAAAATCCTCTGCTTGCCAATTTACCAACGCGGTGTCATTTGGAGCTAATTGTTGTTGGAATGTTTGTTGTTGTTGGTTGTTTCCTTGACTGCCCTCACCCTCCACACTGGTATTTATCACCATTAATGCTTGATTCAAAGCACCATTGAAGCACATGGATTGGTTATGAGGTTCATTGCATGGAAAGCACCAATCATACTCCTGAGCAATGTTGTTTTGTGTTGGCACTAATGCCTTAGAGGCAGATATGGCATTTGGATTATAGGGCTGAAATGGTCTATTGGCAGGAGGCCTTGTTTGATTTATATTTGCAGCTGGATTAGGAGGTCTTTGTGGTTGGTATGGCTGCCTGTTGGGCTGAGCTTGGGGCTGGTAAGAAGGTCTAAAACCTTGGGCTTGCTGCCTCTTGAGAGTGACTAGCTCATTGCCTAGGTTTTGCAATTGCTTCATGACTTCTTGAAGCTCATTTGGGGCACTTGGAGATGAAGTAGAAGCTTCATTTGAACTCTGATTTCTAGGAGTGGGAGAAGGAGCCAAATTAGGTGCTTGATTGGTGTTTGGACTCTCTAAACTTGGAAACAATGGCATGGGAGGTCTAGGGGCTAGTTTTCCAGCTTGGATCAAACAATTTTCAGCCCTAATGGCAATGCTATAAGCCATAGGGATAGTTATGCCTCCCATGGACTGAATCAACATAGAAATATTAGAATTTAGAGCTTTGAGATAGTAGAGAAAAGCACCTTCTATTTTTGGTCTGACTGCCACTGGGATTCTCTCCCAAGTCTTTTGAAATCTGAAGTTGAAATCAGTTAGCTGCTCATTGGGAGCTCTCTTGATGGTTGTCAGCTGCTCCAAAAGAGACAAGTTGTCTCCCTTCTCTCCAAATTTCTCATGAAGTGCTATACATAGCTGATTCTAATTTGTGATAGAACCAGCTCCAAGGATTCTAAACCATTGCAATGCTTTCCCCTTGAATGAAGATGCCAGCAATTTGACAGCCACTTGCATCTCATTGATTTCATGAATTGCACAAAGATTGGCAATGTCTTTAACATGATCACCTGGAGTAGTCTGATTTTCTCCAGTGAAGTAGGGAATGTTCTTCAAGGCTGCAATTGGAATTAGATGTTGTGCATTGAGGGAAAGTGGGCTACTGCCTGTGAAGTTGACATAGGGGTTGTTTTGTGCCATTCTAATTGGTCTTAAAACCCTTGTTGACTGAATGAAAGGCCTACCAGGTGGAGGAGTTGAGAGAGTTATGTTTGGTGGAGATGGAGACCTTTGAATCCTTCTTCCTCTTTTCCTTCTTCTTGGAGATAACTACAGGTTCAAACAACACTTCTTCTTCTCCAACTCTTGACCTTGTGGTGATTCTTCTCATGAGTTTTCGGGCTGCACCGCTGAAACCAGTGATTCTTCCCCTTGGAGTCGCTAGATATGCAAATTATAGCTCTTTTCAAGCAAAAAATTGCAGTAGATGCACATCAACTTTGCTGTGGTAAAAATGAGACCTCTAAGGTCCCACCGGGTGTGCCAAAACTGTTGTTGCAAATCAGCAGCACCCCTAGATGTAAATCAAGGTTCTAAATGATGTCTTAGGCATCCAGTGTGATTGCACAACATGGAAACCTCTCTCCAAGTGTGGGACTTGTGAAAATGAGAGAGGAATCTCTAGATTAGAGGCTGGTTCCTCAAACTCCTCTAATTTAGATCTATATTTTGCACAACTACAGAGGTTCAGATCCTAATCCTACCCTAAATTGCAAGGAGACAGGGATAGAAATGCAAAAATTGAAACTAACTAATGATGGTGATGCACCAAAGGAGTGGTGAAACATTTTTTGCCATGTAAATAGACACAAATTCATGAAATGCAACAAGGGAAAACATACACAAGCTGATAGATGCAATTAGAGGTCTTAAAATGAAGTAAAACAATACAAACAGAGGACTGAAAACATTCACAGAGTTTGCACTGTCATTTCCATGTAAAATCTCTTGCATTCCACCATCAAAGAGGTATAAACCTGCTACAATACTTGAAAAAGGCCTGATTCTTACAAAATTCACTTGCTGGAGGTGAAAGAAGAAGTTTTCTATGCCAAAAAGTGTTCAACCATGAAGAAATGAGCCAAATCTGGCTTTTACAGTACATGGGTCGAGCCCAGGAGAGAGAAAACATGAAAAATGCATGGGAGCCATCCCTCATTAAATGAAACTACATTAAAATATCATGGAGGTCCTTACAAACCCATGATCTGACATTTTTGACCATGATGGAGAGAAAAACAACCCATTTTGCATTGAAATTGGTTGTTGAAATGTCTTTTTTGGCCATGGACACGTACCAGAAGTGTTTTTTAATTTTCTCCCTCCAAACTAAACCAAAATTCAAAATTGACCATGGAATCATGTATAGAATTTCAAAAGATTTCCAATGATATAAAGAACGCAAAAATCCAAACTCTATATCAAAAGTTATGATCGTTTGAAGATTTAGGGAAAAAACGGGCCAAAAACGGATCGACGGGAAATTTTTTGAATTTTACCTCTTTTTTGTCTTTGGAATTTTTTTGAAAAAATCCCACGGTCCACTAGTTGGATGCCACGTGTCAGGCTCTGATTTGCCACTGGAATTCTCTCTCCTTCTTCCTCCATGGGTTTTCCTTTGAAAATTTGACTTTTTATACTTTGGGAAAAAATTCCCATTTTCCTCCGCACTCCGGCCGGCTGGGACACATGTCGGCTTTTGAATGGCGGACAGGGGGGCGGGCTCTTCCTTCGATCTTTGAATTTTTGGCTGAAACTTTGCCAAATTTTTCATTTTCCACCCGAGCTCCGACTCCCCGCCACCTAGGACACGTGTCCTATTTCTATTCGCCGCGGGCCCTCTGCTTCCATTTTTTCCCTTTGAAAATTGCACCGAACACTTAGCAACTTTTTCTCCTTTCTCCCCCATGCCGCGAGCTCCCCAAGACCTTCTGCCACCTGTCATGTTCTCATTGGCTCGGGCCAATCCTCCAACATTTCCCCTTAAAAACTCGGCCAAAACACTTAGCCGATTTTTGATTTCCTCCCCGCCGCTTCGGTTGATGAAGACACGTGGCTCACTATCATTGGATGCGGGCTGGGCCAATTTTTTCATTTGAAACCTTTGTCAAAAACTTGGAAAATTTCCAAGTTTACCCCCGACACCCGTGACCCTCCTCGGCCACGTGGCGAGTTCCTATTGGCTCGGGCCAAATTTCAAAAAAATTTCCTGTGGAAATAACTTAGCAAAATTTTCATTGTGCCTCCCCTTGTGACACGTGTCACGCTGTGATTGGTCCGCGGGCCCCGCGGGCAAAATTTTCTATTTTGAACCTTCGACCAAAACTTGGAAAATTTTCCAAGTTCACCTCCGACCTCCAAACTCCTCTGCCACGTGGCAGCTTCTTATTGGCTGCGGGCCTCCAATGGGAAAATTTCCCACAAAAACTCCGCCGAGCCATAACTTGAGAAATATGAGGAGTTAGGAGGCAAACTTTACCTTTCTAGAAAGATGAGAGAGAGCTCTATCTGATGGTGCCATTTCCAGAAGGATTTGAGTGCCTAAAAATCAAAAAATGAAGACTGAGGCACAAGAGAGGTAGGAACACAAGGAGTTAGCCACAAAAAATGAGCAGGGGGCACATTTTGGATAACTTGAGAGTTGAGGTATGAATACTAGTTTGATAAGACCATAAGGAAAATGAATGTGTATGTGCCAATCCTTACAAGTGTCATCAACCACTTTCATAAGAATTTTGTTTAGGGTTTTTTTATTCGATTCAGCTTGGCCATTTGTTTGAGGATAATAAGGTGAAGAAAAATTGAGTTGAATGCCAAAGGTGTCACAGAGTTTCAATAGGGTTTTTTAAAAATTATTTTCCATTATCGGTGATGACGTGGTGAGGAACACCAAATTTAAAATGAAGTGTTGGTTGATGAATTCACATATTTTCTAGATTTTGTATAAATGAGAGGTATGGATTCTACCCATTTAGTGTAATATTCGGTAATAATCCATTGATGACATTGGGAAGAATGAGGGTTAATATCTCTGAAAAGATCCAAACCCCATTGAGAGAAAGGCCAAAGGTCTCATGTGACCTATAAGGTGTGACTAAGGGTGTGATGAAGATTAGCATGTTGTTGACATTTCACACAAAGTTTGACATAGTCACAACAGTCTTGGTTTAGGGTTGGCCAGTAATAGTTGAGGCAAAGGATACGCTTAGTGATAGTGAAGCCACTGAAATGACCTCTGCAAATCTCATTGTGAACTTCCTTGATGGTGTATGGAATTTCAGAACTTGTAAGGTATCATAAGAGGATACCATCAAATACGAGTTTATAGAGAAGACTACCCATGATTAAATAACGAGAGACACTTTTGAGGAAGGCTCATTGTCCATAATGAGTAATATCTAGAGGAAGAATTGAAAGGGAAAGGTAGTAAAAAAACTTCTTATAACAAAGGTCACATGGGTCAGTTTCAATGTTTCCTACAAAGTTAACATCTTAGAATAGATAAGAAGGTGATTGCAACCTTTGTACTATGACAAATATTTTGATTCTAAGGGTGAAGCGGGTATTTGAGAAGTGAGACAGGCCATGGTGTCTCGTAAATTTATTAGTGGAACATGGGGTAGTTTGAAGTTCATAATGGTCAAAGGTAGTCAAAATCATATCAACATGATGTTTATACTTTTGAAGTATCTCATTACAACACTAGTATATACAATTAACCTTGTTAAAAATAGTTGAGATTCACCAAAGATATTAATTGATTTAACATCTAAGGCTATGGCGGTGTGAGGACCTAGCACGAGTGCTCCATATTCAATGATATTGTTAGTGCAATCAAAATCTAGTTTGAAATATAATGGCATAGGATCACCACCAAGAGGAATGAGAATATCTCTGCACCACCCCCACACTAACATTTGGAACCATCGAAGAAAAATGTCATTTGGTAAATGGTATCATCCTAGGAGAGGGTAAAGAATGGATTCGTCAGGGAAGTCAAGTTATAATATTGGTTTCAAGAGAGAGGTGCATCTATGAAATGGTCAATAATGGATTTTACTTTGACATATTTTTATGGATGAATTTGAGATCTAGGTGCAATAGGCATGAGCAATGTGCAACACGTTGAAGTTGGTAAGGCTTAGCGTATATGTAATATAGGGGGTGACAACGAAGGTTTTATGGTTGCGTAGGTAATGAAAAAGTTTAGGTGGTGATAAAAAATAAGGCTAGGAAGAGTTTTTTTGTGTGAGTATATCTATTCTCATAGTCTAAAAGCATACAGATTATATAACAAACCCACTTTCTCCTTGTTTTTCTCGTCGCGATGAGAGAGCATAACACCCAAGGAATGATCAAGTGGCATAAATGTAAAGGTAAAATGGTTGGTCATCCTTAGGTGGAATGGGCATAGGTGGTTGGAAGAAGTATTTTTTAAGGAATTAAATGTTTTGTGGCATTCATCATCCCATTTGAAGGAGACATCCTTTTTGAGAATATGATGAAATGGATGATAGTGGTAAGAAATATTAGAAATATAGTGATGAATAGATTGTAACTTTTCTTACAAACTATGAAGTTGATTTGAAGGTTAGTAGGTGGAGGCATATTGAGAATAGCCTCAATTTTAATGAGATCAACTTTAATGACACAAAAAGAAATGATAAAACCAAGGAGATTTCCTGAGAGAATAGCAAAGACACACTTTTGAGGTTGAATGAGAATGCAGTATTTGATGAGACAGTCAAGGATGACGTTAAGGATTGCAAGGTGTTCAGTCCAATTTTTATATTTGGAAAAAATGCTGTCAACATAATCTATTGGTACCCAAATCATTCCTCTCTTTATCTCCAGGTAACATCAGCAAGATGTTTAGAAGATGTTATATCTAGATCGTGTCATTTTGTAGCCAAGGAAGGATATCACCATCTCTTTATCACTCAAGCTTGGAAAGAGTAAGGTAGCACCATACTAAGGGTATGACCTACCCTCCAAATTTATGTTCTTCCTTTAGCTAGGGTGAGAGGACCCATTTTGTAGTCTATAATGGCAAGAGGAGTGGTTATATCAACAATATTTTGCACTCTCTTGTGAAATGCTTGAGAAACAACTTTAGGAAGACATGGTCAATTTAGCAAAGGCTAACTCTCATGAGTTGTCACTTCTAGACAATGCAGATGTATTATAAACAAAGATTAGACTACTAAAGACAGTAAGGAACCAACTTGCTTTGGCATTTTGTTGTCTTTAATGAGAAAATCGTGGACAATTTTGGTAGGATTAGTTATTTTTAGGTGTATCGATTTGCAGAATTAAACAAGATACATTTTACTATACCGATTCCAAAAAAATTCAATAGATGTTTTGATATCTTCCAAATAAAAGACAAATAAACCTCAAAATATATCACAATGATCCTTCAACATGAATATGTTCACTTATGGAAGCCCAAGAACACACAAGATCACACAATCTTTAAAGGTTCAAACACAAAATATTTTGGTGAAGATTTAATAAAACATCAGAGATTCAAAATTTATCACACCTAAGATACACTCAAAGGCTTATAAGAAAAATTTAATAGATTGGTAACATAGATATTTTAAAATTGTTTATCAGACAAATGAAATGAAATATTTTCTCAACAATGCAATTTTAATTTCCAAAATGCTACCAAAATGATAAAGTTATGTGTGACTTACAAGATCCCTAAAACAATATTGCAACGATAGCATGGATAACTATATTACATTTATATCATCTTGATGATATATATAACAATGCTCATGATTAACACCATTAATTCAAGAATCATAAAATTTATCAACAAGGGAAAGTAAATCTACAGTCTCAATGCTTATCAATGGCTGGACACTTCTAACCATCTTGACATGATTAAATTTGAAGGCACAAAAGAAAAAAAAGGTTTCTCAGATAAGCTCTTGGAAAAATGGTTTTTCTCTTAGCTCTCTCTTTTCATTGAACAATTCTCATAAAAATTTAACCCCTCTTTTTGTGATAATATTCTCATTGCTTTTATACAATTCCATTCCCATTTTCTTTTTAATTTCCCCCTAAAAACGTGGATATTTCAAAAGTATATTCTTCTTTTACAAAATTCCAGGTGTATCAATGATACTTTTATGAAAATACTTTATTTGGTCTTTCCAGTGTAAAGAGTACAATCCCTCTTCATTATCCTCTTCTCATATATGATTAGGATGTCATGTCGTTTCTTGTGACAAATGATATCATAATTCCTTCCATGTGGTGATTGGATGGTTGCTTCGATATCTTGTAAGCATTACTGGATGACCTAAATTGAAAGACACTTTTCATATACTATCTGAAGATACATATTGGGTGTTATTCATTGCTTCTTAAGTCTTCTTGGTTTAATTATCCCACGTGTATCTTATCAAATCAAGTGAATTCATCAATCATGATTTTTTTGGATTCACTTAAAATTTTAAATTTTCCTCATGCGAGATGAACAAGATGTTCCTTTATCTGGTGGAAATGATTTATTTCAATTCAATCAGTTTGTTCCACTTCTACTATAAAACCCAATTTTATCCCTTCACCAGGATGCATTTCTCTTCTTATCCTATAAGTGAGGAAATTTTTCACAATTTTCTACCAATGACATGGCAAAAGTACTTGTGGAAAATAGTTTGAAGGAAATATTGTCAGAAGATTTGAATCAAATCTTCAACCTATATGGTCTTAATGAGGCTTTCATTAGGGCCTTGTTTGACATAAAATGTGCAGGAGACACCAAAGGACCCTTGACTTATTAGTAAGTCTAGCTCGCACTCCTCCTAAGGCAAATTAGAATCATTTGTGTTTTTCAAGTATTTCAATCCATGTATTTTTATCTATTTTTTTGGAACACCAAAAAAATCCTCAAGACTTGAAGAAATTACAGATTGAAAGGAGGTCTCAAGTGTCTAGGAAAACTGATTTTCAATGTGCCTTTTATGTGATGGAGAATTTGTGTTGAAGGATATCCCTAAGGAATCTTATGTGTTATATGAAAAGTCTTCCATTGATATGGTGCCCATCATTTCTCACAAAATAATTGAATTAGAGCAGAGAATTATTTCTATAGAAAGGGGGAAGGTAGAATAGGTGCAATAAGAGCCACTCATAGAGCCATTACAAAATTTAGTGAAGAGAAGGGGTGAGTAAAGCTCCTAACCCCAAATTATAATTTCTAATGGAGAAGAAGAGATGTCCTTCTCTTCTCAAAGTGCTCTATGGCCAAAAATTATTCTACCGGTGTAGAACACGAGAAGGTTTTCTGCTCGGTCATCCAATCATTCATTACATCATGCTCCTTTGTCGAGCATGATTTTTGAGACCTGGATAATACCTTCTCCAAGAGAACACCCACCCCACACAAGGAGATGAGAATATGGCTCTGGCTGAAGACTTTGTAACTCCGCCTAGAATGTTAGGTGTAGTTATTGCTCTTCTAAACACTCGGATGTTCCCCTCAATCTTATCCTAGTAAATCTACCCTTCATAAGGGGAAAGGTAAAATAAAATTCTTCACAGGTGGTTTCGATAATTTAGATTGGGTATCTTCTTATCACAAGAAAATTGAGCTAGAAAATATTATGGATAGTCCCAGAATAACTCTTGATTCTTTGATGGTCATAGGGATGTCCGAAATCTATAAGGGTCCGTTATATTTATCCAGATGACATACGGCTCAAATGAATTCATGTTGATGAAGAATAATCTCTTGAGAAAACCTCCCCCATTGGGAGGAAATTACGAAGGAGTGAAGGGTCTTTAACAATTATGTTTTTATTTTATGCCTTTGTTTTCAATTATGTAAATAGAACATTTTACCATGGGTTGGGGCCCCTATAAAATCCCCATTTTGAATTATATCTAAGACTACTTTCAAGTGATGTCACATCTAAATTTTCATTTTTTGACATGCAATTATTTTATGTTCCTACATTAAGGACTCTCTAGATTAGTATTAGCACTAATAATGAAAAGAAACCACCATTGTGCATTCAATGGTTCTCAATCATGTGCTTTGCCTCATCCTCTTAGTGTATTGCATTATTTCAAACCTGCTGCAACTCATTTGGAAGAGATGACCTATTTCATGGTGATTTGTAACCTTCTTCCACTGTCTTCTTAGTTTGCAACACTATCCTTGAGTTTCACGGCTATGAACATTAAATTGTGGGGATTTCCTTCCTTCTGCGGGCCTTTCTTTTTTTCTAAATTGATCCTGGAAGACAAATGGAAACATCCACATCCTCCCCTTTCTTTGACATTTTAGCTTACTAGGACTTCCCTGCCGTGCATAAGCCACATGGTGAATGCTCATAACTTGGGGGATTGACTTGTTATACCTTTTCAAAGGTGCATTAGGGAAACACGTGGAAACCCTTCCTTTCTTCTATGGGGACTGTCCTTTTAGCAGTTTCTAAATTTCTTCTTTGACCATCCAACGAGTTTATAGAAATATTTTGCAGCTTGTAATTTATACTTGGGACAAGTGAGGTAACATTTGAAAAGGAAAAAGTTAGAGGGATTTTCCAATGATGGCATACCTTTATGATCCTCAACCATAAAAGAGGATTTTCACAACATAGAGACTGGATTCCACATGATCCGAGTCATGAATTTTCCCCTCAACATATACACATTTTAAAATAGATCAATTGGACACGAGGAATTTGAAGGAAATACTCAAAGAAAAGGGGTGAGATTATTCGATCTCTAACACTGGCTCCAACTCAGGGATGGGTACCCCTTGTGGGTGCCACAAGAACTATTCAATGTAGACCAAGTGCCAAAAATCCATTGGGTTAGGGAGTTAAGAAAGCACACACTATGGCCACAAATGACAAAACAAACCGAGGAATGAGGAAACTAGTCACAAAATACTAGGGAAAAAAAAGAAAACAAAAACACAAGTAAAAACATGAAAACAAAGCAAGAAAACTATACACTATACATTGGTTCATACCTTTCTCCGAAAGCTAATCAAGAAAATGCTTTAGGTTCCTACCATTGATAGGCAACTCAAGAACTCTCCATCTAGGTATTTCAAGAAGAAAGTATGTTCACCAATCCTGATATCAATGGAATAAGGGCCCATCCATAATGCATCAAACTTTCCATGTTTTCCCTTATCCTCATGTTTATTGTCCCATAATAATACAAGATCCCCAATGTTGAAAATTATGGGAGTCACCTTTTGTCAAATAATTTTTTGATCTTTTCCCTAAACTTCAAATGCCTTTGGTGGGATTCTCATCTTTCCTCATCCAACTTAATGATTTGGTTTATTCTCGCATTATAAGGGCTAACTTCCTCATCTTCAAGTTGTTGGATGAACTGATAAGAAGACAATTGTAGGTGTAAAGGAAGGAGAGCCTAGAATCCATAAACTATCTCAAATGGAATTTTCCTAGTGGCTCTCTTAGCAATAATTCTATCTACCCAAACATAAAACTTTAGATAATCCCCCCACTTTATTTTGTTGATTTCTAATGTTCTTCTAATTATATTCAATAATTTTTTGTTTCTTGATTAAGCCTGTCCATTTCTTGTGGGTTATAATTATATGTATATGTTAAGTTTATACCATATTCTTCACACATAGAAACTAATGGTTTGGCTTGGAAACTCATGGCATTGTCAACAACTATCTTTGTAGGTACACAAAACCTAAAAATTATATGATTCAAGATGAAATCAATAACAACCTGATGATTCACCTTCTTGGTGGGGATAGCTTCAACCCATTTGGTGAAATAATCAATAGCCACCAATATCCATCTGTGGCCTGTACTGGAAGGTTTTGATAGTTCCCCTACAAAATCCATGCCCCACTTCTTGAAAGGAGCCTCAATTGATACTAGTTGTAGAGGGAGAGCACCAGAAGCCTTCATTTTTCTCGTAAAATATCTGACAACTTTCACATTTTCTAACTAATAAGGTTATATCCTTGAAAAGTGTGGGCCACAAATAGCCTACCCTCAGTATCTTATGGGTAGTTACTCTTTTGGAAAAATTCCCCCCACAAAATCCCCCATGAAAGTCTAAAATTAACTTGGGGCTTCAAATCTAAGGCTTCTTTCAAGTCTGAAATCCCCAAAAAGATACACAAATCCTACAAATTATATGATTGAAGATAAAATCAATAATAACCTCATGATTCACCTTCTTGGTGGGGATAGCTTCAACCAATTTGGTGAAATAGTCAATAGCCACCAATATCCATCTGTTTCCTCACTTTGGAATGTTTTGATAGTTCACCTACAAAATCCATGCCCACTTTTGAAAGGAGCCTCAATTGATACTAATTGTAGAGGGAGAGCACCAGAAGCCTTCATTTTTCCGTAAAATATCGACATCTTTCACATTTTCTAACTAATAAGGTTATATCCTTGAAAATTGTGGGCCACAAATAGCCTACCCTCAGTATCTTATGGAAAGTTACTCTTTTGGAAAAATGCCCCCACAAAATCCCCCATGAAAATCTGAAATTAACCTAGGGGCTTCATCCTCCGTAGCACATCTGAGAATAACCCCTTCAAGATTTTTCTAGAAAACCCAAAATAATGGTATAGCTCTCGATACCAAATGATAATAATGGTATAGCTTAGATACCAAATGATATAATAGAATAAGATTGCAATGAACAAAGAGGGATGGAAGCCTCACAAATATTATTGATCATGAAATCAAATTACATAACAATGCAAGAGTGTAATATTTATAGATATTAGAGAAACCTCATATGGATAGACATGACACCCTATCAAGCACCAACTACGAGATGATAAGACCCATCTCGATGCACATGTAATTACTACTAATACTAATATTGAATGTTATCCAACATAACAATAATGAATCCAAGTCACTAGACTAGATTGCATGTTGCACATTATTAAATAAAAGACAATGCAATAAAATGCAATAAATATGCCTATGCTAAATTATGCTAACATTCCCCCTTATTTTGAAAGAGGGATTCGCAAGAACCGATGTCAAAAAGTGATGCACCACAACAAAGTTGCACTCCGATGGTAACGTCAATCCAACACAATACGCAAGATTCAAAACAATGGAAAGAAAATTGCAAGTAAGAAGAATGGGTCTGCTCATGCTCATAGATAAAAAAATAGGAAGTACAAATAGGGGTGTGTAACCCCCATGCCTAAACATGGAAAGAACTCAATGACACCACCGACACATATGATTTTGACTGATGTATATGATGCCACTAGAAGAGGAGTTACAATTCCAAATAAGAAATGTAACTCCTATGATGCATTGACGCAATGACAATGTCGATTCTATGATGAGAATCGACACTTGTCATTTCACTTCCTAAGACCTATGACTCTCACAAGGCGAGATGCCTCACCTAGGTGATGTAGATGATGACTGGACAATCACACACACCAACACCCCCTTCATCGGCAAGGAATAGGTCAAGGTAAGCGTAAGCAGAAAAGAAGACTCCCCTAGACAACTAAGAAAGATGTGTCAATGGGCCCGACAACTAAAGGCCTGATAAGGTGCCCATGTACAAACAACATCTTTCTGGAAAGAAGAAGAGGAGAAGAAGGAGGACTATATAGCCCGAAGAAGATGGGCGGCTGCAGCAGACCTCACCCCAAGAAGAGACCGCAAGTGAAGAAACTTCACCTCAGTGAAGGGCTTGGTGAAAATGTCTGCAACCTGATCAGCTGTCTGAACATATTGTAGGTCGATGATGAGATCCTCTACCTCTGGACTGAAGAAGAGCCATCTGCACCGTACTGTGTGTCTACCCTTAGGAAGGACAGAAAAGATGTGTTGGAAATCCACCCACTCCACAAAGGAAACAGAAGGTAGAAACACGAAGAACTCTGAGTCTGGTGCACTGAAGTGTGACATAGGTCTAGCGAGTGAGTGCCAAGGAACCAAAGGTAATGCCACATGTGTAGAACTGTCAGAGTGAGGAGGAACACCTGTAGAAAGGATTTCCAAGTGATGTGAAGGGAACAAAACATCCTCCACAACAGAAAAAGGATCCACAACTGAGGGTGGATCAATGACGGTCTCGGAAAAGTGGAAGTGGTAAGAGTCCCAGAAGGGGCACTCCCAACAACAGAGATGATGAACTCCTCTGAAACACCTGTAGATGGATGAGGGACCTATAGAGCATCACAAGTGGAATCTATGAAAAGATGACTAAGGTCAGGCAGATGCTCATCCCAATGAGGGGGCTCAACAAACAGAAGAGCGATGTTAGATAGGTATGAGTCATCTAATGAAGGTAGAGGAGTGAAATGGGCCTCACACACTGGAAGTGGAAAGGAGGCAGGTGTGATGATTGTATGAGACTGAGAAGGGGACTGCTCGATATCTGATGAGATGTGGGAAGTGTCAACACTCTCTGGAATAGTGAGAGAAAGAGGAGAAGAGTCCTCTGTAGTACTCTCGACATCAGAACTGGATGCACAATCCTCGTCATCAGAAGTAGAACCAAGCAAGCCTGTGTTAGTGAAACTGTCATCACACAAAGAAATGGAGGAGACAATCAATCGTGTAGTAGCAACAATCAAGCGGCAAAGATGTGAAGGGTCTCCATAGAGGGACTGAAGAATGCTCTAGACATGGTGGGGTGGATCTGAGTCTTCCACGTGAACCCATTGAGATGTAGAGACATGCATCATCATGTGACCAAAGACACGGTCACAATTGTTGAGAAAATCATTAAGATGACGATGATCAGTGGGTGCAGGAACAGGACCAACCAAGAAGTGAGAAAGACCCTTGTAGGTGAAGTAATGTTCCATAGAAGCACGCCAAGCTGAATAGTTCTCTCCAGTAAGAATTGGTGGAGGCTGTAAGGTGATCCTACGACGCTCAAATCTAGAAAGAGCACCCTCCATGATGCGGAATCAAAAAGTGAAAGATGCACAAATGTAAGATGTCGATTCGGTCGATAATGCATCCGGATGTAGTATAACACCCAGGACAATAACAACCCCCGAAAAAAATCACACCCCCCGAGTTTGGCACTTTATAATTCAGTGTGTTGATTACAACCAGATGTGACTGTGTTTAAGAACCAGTTTGTCACTCACCTTGCAATTAGCGTAATAATGCGCAATGGTGGAGACAATAATCAAGGTTCGTAGGGCGCAAAAGTATCAACACTGCAAGCAAGCACAGTAAAGAGAGAAGAAAGAGGGGAAAGAAAGAGCTTTGTGAGAAACACCGTCTCACGTCACACAAAAAGAATCCCTTTGTTGTAAGGCGTGGCATGACGCTCTCACAAGTCCACAAAAAGGAATACAAAGCTCAAGAAAAAATGAGCTGAATTAAGCAATACAAAGACACCCCTGAATGTGGCACTTTATAAAATTAGTGTGTTTACAAAACTAATGATCCAATCATCTAGAGTGCAAGAAAACATGCAACTTTTATTAAAGAAGTGCTCAAAATGAGCAACGAGTCAAAAGTTATAAAGAAAAACCAATTCCCTGCAATTGATGAGGAAAAAGCCAATAAGCCTGCAAATGGATTAAAAAAGTTCCCTAAACACATGCAAAAGGCTTCGTATGTATGCTCGTTGGAAATGACATGAAATTTGAGATAGGGTTTGTTTGTATTGCGAGGGGGATTAGCCACCTACCAATCTCGGACTCACCCTTCGTCTTCGGCACTCGACGGAAGGTTAATAAAACAAGCCAAAAAACTTACAATGCCAATCAAATGTAATGTTTTTACCTTATACCTTTAAAAAATAATGAAACAACACGTTTTTTTAGAAGAGTGATAAGATAAAAGGAATGCAACCACGTTTTTTAAGAAAAGTGAATAAAAAACGTATTTTTAGAGAGATATTACCTGACAGCGGACTGAGAAAGCCACGTGGGGATGAAAGGCAGGTAAAAATAGATAATGTAGTGACTGTCCACTATAAGTAAATGCTAGAACAGTCCAAAAAAGCCAGCTGAAGGAAAAAATGCCTTACTAGTCCAAAAAAAGGCCTCAACAGTCCCAAAACGCCAGAACAAAGATGCAAAAACATAGGAAAGGAGAAAAAATGCCTTAGGATAGTTAAAAAACACAGAACAGTTGAAAATGAAGCCAGGTGATAGAAAAATGCTTGGAACAGGTTTAAACACCTGGAACAAAGGAGAAAACGCAGCCAGGGGAGAAAAACACCTGAGGACAGCAAAAAAACACCTGGAAGGGAGAAAACAATGTAAAGTTCCAAAAACGTCTGGAACAGTTGAAAATGCTCAGAACAGAGGAAAAACGTGAGTAGCTTTGCAAAAAACGTGAGAGACAAGGCAAAAACGTGAGAGGTTTTGCAAAAAACGTGAGAGGTTTGCAAAAAATGTTTTGAGACAGCAAGGAACCACAGCGATGAGGAAGAAGCTCGGAATAGTCTGAGTATACACCGGTGAAGAAAAAACAACGATCCCAACTAGTAATCACAGGTCCACGCCAAAAAATGAGCTCTTCTTTTACCCTGCAGCTGAATCTGAACACAACCAGCAAGAAATAACCCAGAAACAACAGCCACAAAGATCTAGAAATATCCAAATATGAACTCAGCTGATAAACAAACCAACCAAATACCTTAACTTGCAACTGTTGAAACCTCAATACGAGGTGAGAAATAATTCCAAAATGATAATCGAAAAAAACTTGCACACGAGGAAATGAGAAGAAACCAGAAGTAATAAACAACTGAGAAACGAAGAGTGCACGTTTACCGAAACTAGCTCTGATACCATGAAAGAGGGATTCGTGAGAACTGATGTTGAAAAGTGATGCACCACAATGAAGTTGCACTCCGATGGTAACGTCAAGCCAACACAATATGCAAGATTCAAAACAATGGAAAGAAGATTGCAAGTAAGAAGAATGGGTCTGCTCATGCTCATAGATCAAAAAATAGGAAGTACAAATAGGGGTGCTATGTAACCCCCATGCCTAAACATGGAAAGAACTCAATGATGCCACTGACGCATATGACGTTGACTGACGCATATGATGCCACTAGAAGAGGAGTTACAATTCCAAATAAGGAATGTAACTCCTATTATGCATTGATGTAAATGACAATGTCGATTCTATGACAGAATCGACACTTGTCATTTGACTTCTTAAGACCTATGACTCGCAAGGCGAGATGACTCACCTAGGTGATGTGGACGATGACCTGGATAGTCACACACATCGACAAATTTTGCATAGTTTCCAATGAAGTGGAGAGGAACTCTCTAAACAGTGTGAATTTTTCACGTGCAAGTGACTTAGTGAAAACATCTACCTTCTGTTCAGTTGTAGGACAAAACTGGAGCTGTATGTTGTGCTTCAAGACATGCTCACGTATGAAATGAACTTGTACTTCAATATGCTTGGTTCTTTCATGAAATACTAGATTTCAAAAAAGATTCAGAACTCCTTCATTATCAACATATACTGGAGTAGATTTCTGTTGTGGTATACCAATTCCTTCCAGTATTCAGTGTATCCATATTGCTTCACAAAGAGCTTCACTCGCAGCTCGATACTCTACTTCAGAGAAGAGTGGGAAACAAAGTTTTGTTTCTTGCTTCCTATGATATCAGTCCAGATCCCATAAAGAAAATGAAGCCTAATGTTGACTTCCTATCATCCATGTTTCTGCATGATCTCGAATCAATATCCTTTCAAGAAGAAGTTGTCATTCTTCTTGTACTCTGATTTAAGGTCAACTGTACCCTTTAGATATCTCAAAGTATTCTCTTTGCTTCTTTCTAATGACATATTTCCGGTTCTTGCATGAAGCGTGATAAATAGCTGAATGCAAAGCTGATATCTAGTTTAGTATATGTCGGGTAAATGAGACTCTGATCAACTACCGATAGAGAGTTGCATTCACGGTGGTGATGGATCGAACGAGATAATCGAACTCTTGCTTCCATAGGTGTAGTAATAGGAGTGTAGTCCATCATCCTGAATTTCTCGAGCATTATCTTGGTGTATTTCAACTGCGACACAAAGATATGATTATCTTTTTTCCATACTTCCAACCCAAGACAATAGTGCATGAGCCCGAGATCTGTCATGTCGAACGATCGATTAAAATATTTCTTTGTTGCATCAATCATCTTCATAGAACTTCCTGTAATGACTAGATCATCAACATAAACAACCACAATGAAAATATCCCCCTTGATTTTTGAGGTAGAGATTGGGGTCATAAGGATTCCTTTTGAATCCATGACTTATGAGATGCTCATTAATTTTGATGTACCATGCCTGGGGTGCCTGTTTTAGGCCATATAGAGATTTTATGAGTCTGCATACCATCATCTCTTTTCCTGGTATTACATAACCCTCTAGCTGAGTCATATAGACTTCTTCTTGTAAATCTCCATTAAGAAAGGCACTTTTCACATCCATTTGGTGGACTTTCCAACCAAATTGTGTAGATAGAGCAAAGATCATCCTAATTGTCTTGATCTTGGCTGTGGGAGCAAATGTCTCCTCATAATCAATGACCTCTTATTGTGCATACCCCTTTGCTACAAGCCTTGCTTTATACTTGTCAATAGTCCCATCTGATTTGTAATTAGTCTTGAATATCCATTTGCATCCAATGGGTTTCTTCCCTGGTGGAAGGTCGATAAGTTGCCATGTGTTGTTCTTCATCACTGACTGATACTTTGAATCCATGGCATCTTTCCAAGATTTTGATTGTAGGGCTTCCTGAAATGTAGATGGCTTAATTGTTTCAACGACTCGCTCATTAGGGCATAATTGATCTCTTCACGAGCTTGACTATGAGTTCTAGGTCAGGATTGGATGATGTGCTAGGTGCATCATCCAAATTTGCATATCTTATTAATTGAGTATACCATTTAGGTAACTTCTTAGCTGTTCAATTGGCTTGTGGTGGATCCAAGTTTTCACCATCATCCAATTCATCACCGCATCATCTTCAAAGTGGGAACATCAAATTTTGTCTTCACAAGAGGTGTATTCTGCATGTTTGTTGAGTCATTGAGTGGAGCATCTGCTTGTTTCTTCTCAAATAACTCAACATCCCTACTTGTGTATACTTTCTTTTCTTTTAGATCCCATAATCTATACCCAAGTGCTTCTTCACTGTATCCAATGAATATCAGTTTCTCAGCTTTCATATCCAACTTGTTCTTGTTCTTGTTGGGTATGTGCATGCTAGCTTTACACCTAAATACTCTTAGGTGTGCAATTGATGGTTTCCGATTTGACCATGCTTCTTGAGGTGTCACTCCTTCAAGAGCTACTGTGGGCACTCTATTCAATAAATAGACTGCAGTTCTTACAGCTTTTAACCAAAATGTCTTTGTTAAACCTGAGTCGTCAATCATACATTGCACCATTTTCATGATAGTATGATTCCTTCTCTCAACTATACCATTTTGTTGTGGAGTGTGAGTAGGAGGCATTTTTCGATGAATCCCATGAGCTTTCAGGTAAGTCTTTAACTCAGTGCTTGTGAATTCCTCCCCTAGATATGAGCGAAGAGTTTTGATCTTGTGACCAACATCATTCTCAACAAGTGCTTTGAACTTTTGAAATGTCTCAAAGGCTTGACTCTTGTTTCTTAGATAATATATCCACATCTTTCTTGAGTAGTCATCAACAAAAAGCATGAATTATTGACATCTAGAATGACTTGGTTGCATGGGCCCGCAAAGATTGGTGTGCACCAAATCAAGCTTTCCCTTAGCTCTATATGTGTTCTTCTAGAAGGGTACTCTATGTTTCTTTCCAGCTAGGCAATTGTGACACTTTTTAGTGTTGTGCTTGAGTGTAGACAATCCTTTCACCATGTTTCCCTTTTAAAGTGTTTGGAGATAACCAAAACTAATGTGACCATATCTGCAATGCCATAGTTCTGCAGATTGTGTGTCTTTGGCCACTAGAGCTTGATCATCCTTGTGGACAAAATCAAGTTGGAACATGCGTCCCACATTGGAGGCTCTTGCTAAATTCTTGTAACCTCTTGACTTATCTCTTATCAAGCACACTTTTTCTCCATTATTACTTGTCAAAATCCAACTTCAAGTTGTGATCAAGGAGTTGACTAACTGATAGAAAATTCTTGGTCAACCCAGGTACATACAATACATATGTGATTTTACAGTCATGCTTTCCAAGAGGTAATGAAATGTTTCCAATCCCCTTGACACTTTGTATGATGAGTCGTCACCTAATGACACATGGTTCTTGTTAGGTGAGTCACGTAGTGTGTAGAACCAATCCTTGCATCTAGTCATGTGTCGAGTTCCACCCAAGTCAACATACAGATATCTTGCGTGGACTTGGTTTCTTCATCAAATTGAGCGAGAATACATGTGGTGTCCTTCATCCGGATCATCCTCATGTTCGCAATGTACCCTTTTTGTTTGGGTTTTCTTTGCCAATTACCATTTTTTTCCCTTGATTGTTGTTGTTGTTGTTGGACTTCCCTTTATTTGAATTATTGTTACCCTGTTGGTTATTGGATTTTGAATTGCTTGATGAACCCTTTTTGTAGGAATTGTACCAAAATCTTTGATGTCATGTCCCCCTCTATTACAAATGGGACACTTCTTGGTGTTGTCTCATTGAATTTGATTTTGTTGGGAATTTCGTGATTGGACTGAAATTTCCCCTTTCCTTTATGATTGGAAGATAGTGCTTGCTCATCTTCATGATCTTTGTTGTTCATTGCCTCTTCTTGTTGGAGTAGATTGACCAACTTCTCAAAGGTGACTTTTTGTTCACTCATATTGATAGTTTTCACAAAGATTCTGTAGGAAGGAGGAAGTGCTTGCAACACAATTGGTATGAGGTCGTCATCACTTATCTCTTTTACCAATGCTAATAGAGATGCCGTCAAAGTAGCAAATCATCTAAAAAAACTTCAACCTTCTCATTATTCTTGAACTTGAGAGTATGCAGTTGTGATAGTAGGTTGAGGATGGCATTCTTGTTCTTTGCCTCATAGATTGTGTTCAACTTATCCCATGTATCCTTGGCCGATGTGGCATCTCTAATGTGGGGTTGCACATCATCGTTACACTAAACAAGATGATCAACTTGGCCTTTTGATTGGCCCTATCAAATTGAACTTTTTTCTTCCATCATCAAGTGATCTTGTTGTTTTTCCATCTACAACTATCCATTGGTCTTCAAACTCAAGTAACATCTTGATCTTTGGTTTCCATGTAGCATAGTTGTCTCTTCTAAGAAGTTGTGAATCTGGCAAGAAGAAATTGGTGCTTGTGTACCCATTTCTACAATCTAAATTTCTAAAACTCGAATTTCGACAACGGGTAAGGCTCTTATCACTCCAGTTTATGGTCTCCTCTCAATATACCATCAAACCGATATACCAAACCTTTCTATATACGCTCCCTTCCGATATACCCATCGGTATGTGGAAGAAGATCACCCTTTCAATACACACATCGACGGAAAGAGGTGTTAATGCACGTAAAAGAATTTAGTACGTGGTACGTAGACAATACGGAGAGGGGTTTGTGCAAGCACAAACAGATGAGAGGGCTCAAATGTGTGTGTATTGTGTCCTTATTACTCCCCATCAATTTTATAGGGTCGATGCCTAGATGACATTTAGGTAGTTGTGTTAGGCATTAAGTGCAGTAGTAGTCACGATGGCATCACCCGTAAGTGATTCCCAGAGGCACCGTATATACCGAACGCTGCTATGAGATCAAAGATCTCGTGTGATAGAACCAAACATAAAATAAAAAGTTTGCACTTTTTTTTTTGTCCTTTATGCACCAAGATTAGTACAAAATGCTCCAAAAGTACATCAAAATGAAATTTTTGTGTCCCCCCTCTTTAGAAAAAGGGTCTAGAATCACAAAATACACAATTTAGGCTAAAATATTTTTTACCCCCCAATAGGTGTTTTTCGCTAAATTTAGCGGTGGCTCTAAATGTGTTTGGTGAGCTTCTAAATTTAGAAATCTCCCAAAATTTAGTAATTTCTCCAAATTTTCCAAAAAAAATAATTTAATAAAAAATATGGAGAGAGTGGGAATTGAACCGCTGACCTGTTTGTTCCCAAGATCCAAACAAATAATTTGAATATTGTTTTCACCTTTTCTCACAAACCGTGATTTGGGTTTTTCTAAAATTTTGACAGAAGCATCATACAATATTTTTCTTGAAACCCACAAAATTTTAGAAGAATCAGAATCTTATTTTTGTCATAAAAATGATCCAACTTGTATCAGATGACTTTTCGTTACATGTAGAGGCCGAATCAAGATGATGTAAACTACAAAGTTGTGCGCCTCCTTCTTAGCTTTCCATGAAAAAAATGGCACATCAATTTGACATTGTATGAAAAAATTATGTCCTTTTTCTAAGAGCTATCTGCTTTCGAATTTTGTTGATGAGACTGCTTCAACCTTTGCTCCCGAATTCTTCACACCTCCACTTTCAAATCTGATTTTTTTTTATAGATCTAATTTTTTTTTTTTTTTTTAGATCTGCAATTTTTTTCAAGATATTTCTCCTCTTTTTTTTAAACATCTCCAAATATGAAATATTCCACCAATATGTTGGATCAATTGGCTATGTCAATGACCAATCAAAAAAATTTTACCTTCCAAATAAGTGGATTGGTCAAATTTTAGTTGAGGGATACTTGGAAAGAATGGAGGCTGCGGGATGCTTACATGGCTCTCCTTTGATGTATATCTTCTTCTCCAATGGATCCTCTCCAATAGTTCTCCTCTTCAACCTTACTTGGATAGAACGTGCTATGATACCAAATGATAATAATGGTATAGCTCGATAGCAAATGATAATAATGGTATAGCTTAGATACCAAATGATAGAATAGAATAAGATTACAATGACCAAAGAGGGATGGAAGCCTCAAAAATATTATTGATCATGAAATCAGATTACATAATAATGTAAGAGCTATAATATTTATAGATATTAGACAGCCTCACATGGATAGATATGACACTCTATCAAGCACCAACTACAAGATGATAAGACCCATCTCACATGCACATGTAAAAACTACTAATACCAATATTGAATTTTATCCAACATAACAATATTGAATGCAAATCACTAGACTAGAGTGCACATGTTGCACATTATTAAATAAAAGACAATGCAATAAAATGCAATAAATATGCCTATGCTAAATTATGCTAACAACTATCTTTGCTAATACACAAATCCTACAAATTATATGATTGAAGATAAAATCAATAACAACCTGATGATTCACCTTCTTGGTGGGGATAGCTTCAACCCATTTGGTGAAATAATCAATAGCCACCAATATCCATCTGTTTCCTCTCTTTTGGAATGTTTTGTTAGTTCACCTACAAAATCCATGCCCACTTCTTGAAAGGAGCCTCAATTGATACTAATTGTAGATGGAGAGCACTGAAGCCTTCATTTTTCCATAAAATATATTACATATTTCACATTTTCTAACTAATAAGGTTATATCCTTGAAAAGTGTGGGCCACAAATAGCCTACCCTTACTATCTTATGGGTAGTTACTCTTTTGGAAAAATGCCCCCCACAAAATCCCCCATGAAAGTCTGAAATTAACCTGGGGGCTTCATCCTCCGTAACACATCTGAGAATAACCCCTTCAGGATTTTTCTAGGACAACCCATAATCAGTGATGATATATTTTGGGAGGCTAACTTGAGTGTCCTTCTTTTATTTTAATTTAGATGCCTTGGACAGTCTAAATTTCTGAGGTAGAATATGATGTTTTTTACCATATAGAATTGATCAACTTATCATACATCTCCATATCTCCTCTTTCTACCTCATTTACTTCCATCACTTGTAAGTTTTTTTCTTCTATTATATTTTCCAAGCCCAGACCTCTAACTAGTTTAGTGGTCTAAACATCCATATCATATTCCTATAATTTATTCACCCATTGACATATTTTGTTGGAAACTTCCATCTCTGATAAAATGTCTTTGACCATTATATGAGGAACATAAGCTATGATATTTGAGCTTAGAATATATGACCTGAAATATTTTGTTTCTTTAACCAAGGAAAAATCCTATTTTTCCATAATGGTGTATTTCAACTCATCTCCTTGCAATGCTTTACTGAAAAATCAATTGGCCTTTCATTTCCCTCCTCATTTTTTTGCAATAACACAAATGTGATGGTATTTTCAGTGCAAAAGAGAAAATTTGAAAAATCTTCTTATAATCAAGGGTGCTAAGACAGGGGAATTTTTAATGCCTCTTTGATCTCGGTGAAATATTAGATAGCTTCGTCCTCCCATTTAATAATTTGATCCTTCCTCAACATCTTCGTGATAGGGATATTCATTTCGAAAAATTTGAAATGAATCTTCTTATGAAATTGATTTAGCCAAAAAAAGACTGAATACCTTTATTATTCATAGGGATACAAAATTTCTCAATAGCTTCCACTCTCTTAGGGTCAATCATGACCCCTTCCTTTGATATGATATGCCCCAAAAATTTGGCCTTCTAAACCCCAAAATGACATTTTTTAGGATTCAACGAGATATCGTATTCCTGCACCTCTATAACATATTTTCCAAATGCTGCAAATGATCATCCCTTTTTCTTGAAAATATTGTCACATCATCCTGGTATATAGCTATAAAATCACTTATATATCTAGTAAATGCCACATCCATAGCTCTTTAAAAAGTGGCACCAAAATTCATCAAACCAAATGGCATTCTTACGTACACATAAGTACCCCAAGGAGTGGTGAAAGAAGTTTTAATTCATTTTGATTGCTTCACAACCACTTGGTTATATCCCAAGAATCCATCTAATGTAGACAATAGTTCTGACCCAGTGATTAATTACAACATATTATCCATGTTAGGAAATGGATAATTATCTTTTATTGAGGCCTTATTCAAATTTCTAAAATCTACAAACAACCTTATATCTTCATTTTTCTTTCAAACTGGCACTAGATTTTCCACCCATGAAGAATACCTTGTAGGTTGTATAATACCTCCATCCCTGAGTTTCTTGAGTTCTTCTTGTATTTTGAGGGAAAGAAGTGGGTTGATCGGTCTTTTATTTTTCCTAAATGGATTGGCATTAGTTTCTAATGGTATCTCATGTTTGAAAAGATCCTCCCTATATGCCTTGATTCGAATATGCCCATGCCAAGCAATCCTGGTACTTTTTTAACAACTTGACATATAACTATTTTTCTTCTTTACTCAGGTTACTACCTAACCATATTTTTCAAGGTTTACCATCTGTCCGCAAGTTATGTTCCTCCACATCTCTTGAGGCTGAAACATGCCTATTAATAATGCGGTTGGCATTATCAAGATTTAACTCTAATGCAACAACCTCGTAGAATAGTATTGGTTTTTAATTGAATAATTTCCTTACCAAATAGAGTATCTTTAGCCTCATAAACAAAAACCATCGGATCCCACTTCATATTCTAATTTGTATATTCTCCTTCATTTTGTAGAAACCTCTAAACCTAGGCATCATCTTCAAAAACTTGCCAATGTTTGACATTGTCAGGGACAAATGGTCTTCTCAACACTTTTATATCATACTCACAGTAAGGAGACATTGTACAATTTTCAAATATAGATTCCAATACAGCCAACCTATCTAAAGAATTATTCTTCTTTCTATTATGGTATATTATATTGAAAGAATCAAACATTTTAATAAAATTCAAAATGCATGCTTATACTATTCATTCTTTGATTTTTGGTTGTTGTAGACACCTAAATTTGGTTGCATTCCCCTTAGCCCCGATCGAATAACCAACTTAAACATCGAAACCTAACCATGGCCCCCTTTCACCCCATATTAATAATTAATTTAATTATTTTAATTAAATTCAATACCCCACCTCACAATATACATTATTTTACTAACTCAATTCACTTAATTTCAACCTCACTTAGAAACCTCATCCAGCCACCTCACCCTAGACCTATTCTTGACATGTTTCCATAACTAAAAATAACTAAGTCTTACTTTCCTTAATGAGCTAAGATTTGGTCAAACCCTAAAATAATTGCCTAATATTTCTCTAACCACATTCCTCTCATTAGAATGGAAGCTTCCATTCTAATCCGCGACAACAAACCAACTTGGCCCAAGAAATTAGAAACATCTTCCCATTTTAGTAAACCTAGTGAATCTCACATTAATCGACATCGGTCAAACCTAAACTAACACTAGTCAAGATGGAATCATCATCGGTTACCATTTATTCACCTTAGCAACCTTGTTTAAGAGGTTGGCACATTTTGAGAGCAAGAGGACAAGAAGAGAGCTACATGCAAGAAGAACAAGGGTCTTTTCATGCACCTAGACATCTATAGCCAACCCCACAATAGATCTAGAAGCATTTGCACTCATGGTGACATTCCAAGAAGCATCACTAATGCAACAAGCTCCATTCCACTAATTGATCATCACCACTACCCAACCGTTGGAACTGCAACATTGGTAAGTTTTTTTATCTTTAATAATTTCCATTCTTATTTTGCTCATAGAGTTGTTATCATTTCTATTATCATTCTTCTATTATCATTCCCATTCTTCCATAGCCTCCTTTCTGATAAACTCAAAAACCTCACCCACCCGTTTATCAGATCACCTATCCTGGACCTTCCACCTCTCTCGAGTGTTCTCTACACTCCCCAGACCTCACCGTCACCTTATATAGCCCCATCTAACCTCACCTAGACTCTACAATAAGGTTTTCATTGAAATGTTATCACCCTATTGTATCAAATCTCATTACCCATAACCATCATTGTTATTCTGTTAAACTATCGTTGGTTATACCCAAACCGACATCAATCTATATCCCATACCCTATGCCAATAACAAAACCAAATAAATGTTTAACCTAAACAACTCATAACCTAACCCCGACTAGTTTTAGTACCCTAACACCTACCAAACCTTTCGATCGAGACTATAACCTAGCCTGTTATATTATATTTTCTTATTGTACTTGAATGAGATACCTAAATCATATCAACTACAATAGGAATTTACTTATTTCTCGCATTAATTTGTTTTAAATAGTGGATTTACATCCATCTAGAAAGTATCACACTTCCCAACACTAGCGCACGATAGGAAGTCCACTTTGTCATATATCATTTAAATTCTCTTTTGTGGTCTTGTTTTCTATTACGGGTAGTTCCTCCTAGCTAAAAGTAAGATCTCACAATCGGCAATGGAGCAAGAAGTTAGAATGCGTGTAATAATCATCAACCGATTAGAAATAAAAGGTATTACTCCTAGCCCATAACCCTATCTATTTCGTCATTCAAAAAAGTAAAGAAAGTTGTGAAACATTCTTGGCATGCCAGTGGGACCAATCGGGGTTTTATTGCATTTTCTTCATTTCTAGGAAAAATTGTGTGTTTGTTTCCCTTTAAAAGGTTTACATAGTAATTTTTTCCCCTAGTAATCCTCTTTTCTTTCTAATTTATGTAAAAGAAATAATTCTCTGGTGCATTTTAAAGGAATCATTCTTCTTTCTTTCTTTCTACATTTAGTGAAAGAGCATACCCTTTCCTACTCATCATTTTCTTCATCAAACATAATATTTTTATGTAGGCTTAAAATTGGTTGCATTAAATTTTGATTTGCTACATTTAGCTCACATTAAAATGAGGGAAACCTATATGCTAGAAGTCATGCCCAGCTGATGGTTGACACAAAGAATCGTAGAAAGAACATTCTCTCTCTCTTTGTGTCTTACCAAAATTGCACAAAATTAAAATATACACATCTTTCTTAAACAACATCTTACCTGGGAACACTGTTCTGGTGATCACATGATGTGATAGGTAGGTACTCCCATCTCGCTTTCTTCTTTCAAGTCATTACCTCGAGAAGATAGCCCGCCCGCCATAACATACCTAAAACCTCTCCTTTTAGATATCCTTCTTCATAGGAAGCCTTCCTCACCAAAAACTCTACTCTAAATTCATGAGTTAGTCTTCTAAATAGCATAATCTCAACACATTAAAAATCACTTGTTAGATACATGTTTTTAGCATTTGATTGATGTGCGTTTTGAGGTGTGAGGATACGCTTCTCCATTTTTCCATTATGTTGCCTTACACACTCCACAATCACAGTTGGAGTATTCTGACTTCTTCTGAGTGTGTTAGGACTTCATTGCATCATCTCCAAACCTCTGGGTTGATTATTTATCTCACTAAAATTCACAACAATCCATTTTTTTGCATCTTTCAAATTTTCAAAGAATCGGCATCAATTTTTCTTAACCGGAATCAGTTTTTTGTTCTTTTGGGTTAAATTTCCTAAAGAACCCTTATTTCATTTTATTTACTGTAATAGTTCCTGTGAGTCTCTGTACTCTCTATGATTTGATAAACCGTCATCATATAACTTGTTCATCGACCATCATAATTCCTTTCCTCATTTGATAAAATTGTTCTGTCTCATAGTAACCAACCTCAGTTACCCCTGAACTAGCATTGATTACCCTGTATTGAACATCAACTGATATATTACCCAAATCTACCTATAGACACTTGTTTTCTTCATTCTCACTACTCCCTATGTCATCTACAGGATACAACATCACCTGATATACATTCATTCACATGGTGTTGACTCATAATCAAGCTAACACTCTTACATTTCACGCAAGTCGTCAACCACTCCCACCTATTCCTTCACCACCCTCTATCCTATCACCCATGGATCCAACCCTACCTACCACCATTTCCGTAGGTGATGAGGAATTTTCATGAATCCTTGATCAAAATCCCACGGCCCTACAACACTACCTTTCCCACTCTTCCCGTAGGGACTCCTCAAAGTCGGTTGATATATGGAATTCCTATATCCATCTCTCCTACCATTATTCCCACTTCTACATCAACCCCTAATAATGCAATGTTACCTTCACCTACTTCACCCCAGTGGTTTCATAGCTAGGACCCATACCCGCCATGACCGTTGCATCTACAGTATCAGTTGCACCTGTAGTATTTGTTGTCCCCTCAGCAACCATCCAGGACCATAATACCATCTGCGCCCATTGTCTCACAAACACCCATTGCAACATAACCACCGGTGGTGTTAGTGACCCTAATACATTCCAAAATCTTTTCCTCTCCATCCCACAAACACTACCTTCAATTGTTACTAGAGTCACTACGACCATACCACTTACATACACATACTATCAACAACTTCCTATCTTGTCTTCCACCCATTCTCGGATACATACCCTCTATGTCGGTCCCCTATTCTCAACCTCCCTATTCAACATCACCATACAATGGAATGCCACCCACATCATAGGTTCAATACCAGCCCCCTTATGCCACAGGAGGAGCCCTTCCACCACAACCTACCAATGACCTCATCAAATTAATGATGGAAAGGATGTAGACACTAGAAGCATCGAGTTTTGGGCTCACGCAATTCTCTCACCTATGATGAAATCTGTAATGAGCCCATTCATTTGTCCATCCCTATTCGCCCATACCCTATACATTGGGAAATGCAAAAATTCAACTGTTTCAATAGTAAAGAAGACCCACAGTAGCATTTGTGGTCTTTCAAACATGGGTGTTACCTGATCACCCATGATGATGCTTTACTCCTACGGACCTTCCCAATGTCCCTAACAGGACCTGCATTGGACTGGTATAGTGGGCTACCAAGACACTCCATCTAATCATTTAATCAAGTATCCCAAGCCTTCTTAGATCACTTCTCCATCAACATTGTTAAGAAGGTTACCATGACTAATCTTTATTCCACATGACATGATACTGATGAGGAGTCTATCTTTGAATTTTCCACTTGCTTGATGTATCCTAATTAGCTAGCTCACATTTTAGCTACCTCAAACTGAAATCATAGAGTTATTTACTCAAGCTTACGTTAGACACATCTCACCAACCCTGTAGGTGCAAACCTTTCGCACTTTTGATGAGGCATTCACCATGGCATATAGAAATTAGAAATTTGTGCTATTGAAGAGAAGAAAATTCAACTTCCTAACAAGAACATCATGTTCAAATCAAATGATGCTTCTTCATCTTCAAAACCCCAAAACAAATTTTCAAAACCTAAAGGATCTACCAACATCGTAGTTCTCAAGGTTGGTCCCCCTCATCAATCAAACCCAGCCAAACCTCCTTCTAATCTCTCTCCCATCCAAGCTTTCAGTTTAGAGAACAACAAAAGTACACTTCGATAGGGGAATATTATTCTTCTATTTTGAAAATCTTGTTAAGGATGTTGCCATTACCCTTCCACTTATAAAACCACATATTGGTTTTGACCCTAAGAACCCCATGCCTGCATGGTATAAGGAACATGACTTTTGCAACTATCATCATGTTAAAGGTCATAGCAATAATAATCGCATCACCTTCAAGAATATAGTTCAAGAAATGTTAGACAATGGAGATCTAGTCCTGGATAACCCGAATGCACCCGCTAACCAAAACCTACACATAGTTAAGAAGCTATTCCCTACTCATGCCCCATCTTCCAACCAAGCTAGTGACACTTCAAACATGATATTAATGTCCTGTGAGGCCCACGCTATTCTCGATGACATACCATTTTCTTCCCTAATTTCTTCATGCTCCTTCCATAGATGAAATCTTATCCCAAGCTCCACTACCTACACAAGAACCTATTTCATATATTCCTCCTCCACAGAGAGAAAACCTCTTCATTTTCTCCTTCATGGGTGGAAGAGCCTATAATTAACACACCTCTTTTGACCCCTCAAATTTCCTAACAAATGTTAAAGACACCTCTCCTACTCATAGGAGATGAATGTACACTACCTACACCATTGCAAGGAGATTCCATGTTGTCTCACCCATCCTCTCCTCTACCCATAGAGGATCCTATAGGAATACCATTTCCTTTAGATGACCATTCACCATCGACCTTCAAGAGCCCGTTAATCTACTTTTGGCTCTCATACCCACATAATCTAAGGAAATCAAATTCCCTATATCTCAAACACATTTTACGGGGATTTATACTTGATCCATGTTGGCCCTTGCTTATGATAGTACCATTTTCATACTTGGCCAATCGCCTGACTATGTCAATAGATTCTTACTTTGGGGGACACTTCTTCTACTTCTGTTTAACTACAAATGTATATGTCACTTCTTGCTAACACCTCCACTATCTATCTAAAAGTGTTTCGAGAAAACAAACCAAACACAACCATGAATATTGCAACACCTTCCACATCACTACCCATGGCCGAAACCACACCTTTGCCCATAACCCAATATACATCTACACCCAAACACCTACCCATGCCTATATCATCTCCCTTACCTAAATCTATCACTACCTTAGGGGTCATACCTATAGCTAGCCTTACTCACCCACCCATCAAATTAGATTTAGCCACATCTTCCAAAAATAACACTAAACTTACCTCAGCTCCTAAAAAGAAGATCCAACCTCCTAGGCCTCATACACCAACCTCACATACCATGCCATTATCACCTTCACCCATTTTTTCCATCCTTGGACCTCACCCCTTGACCCTAGCCAAGCAACCCCCATCTTCCGGTAAACCAAGAATGTAACAACCCATTTCCTCATCACAGACCTCTAATATACCCAAGTGACCCACACAACTTCCGCCCTCACCTATAACCTTCTTACCACCCATACCTCCACTACCATCCATAACTTCTTCACTACCCATGACACTTTCTTCTCTTTCACTCACGCCTTCTACCCAACCTACACCACCCACCTCCACAACACCTCGGTTACCCCCATGGGTAACCCATCCTCTTCCACCATCTGCTTTTCCCTCCACATCTCATACACTCATGTCATCATTTCCCAAAAAGGTGCAACCTAAAGCTAAAAATCCACTACCCTCCAATAAGGTAGTTAAACCAACCAAACCTTCCACCGCTAGCTCTTCTACCATGCCCGTACCCAAGCAGATGCAACCAAGACCTAAGACCACTTCACACACCAAACTAGTAAAAACCAATTCCCCCTCTTGTAAAGCCTCTTCCTCCACAATCAGCCACACCTACACCCAAACCCACATTCACCTCCCGTTGTGATCCACTAGTATGATCCTACACAAAAATCTTCACCAATCTCATCGAAAATTCTATCATCACATTACCACCTCTTAGACCTTATGACCCACTCAAACCCAAACGAAAAGGGTTTGATGAAACAAAAATTTACACCTACCATCATGTGCCAGGACACAATGTAGAGAACTGTAAGGCTTTATAAACCACCCTTGTCTAATTGTTTCCTCCCAAAGATAATTTTGACAACGACAATATTATTGATGAGGACCCCATTTCACCTTCACCAATTTCCATAGATTTTCTCCCATTACCTACTCAACGACCAAAATATCCACCCCCACAACTCTTTGATTCACCCCCAAGATTCGAGATTAACATGGTCTGTTTAAGAGAGTTGGCCAAATCACCACCAAAATTCTAATGTACCCTACTCATTTCAAAAGCATCATATCCCCCACTAGATTTTTGTCCCTCATACCACTATACCTTCCATGAAACACTCTCTTCATCCACCTCCCTTAGATTAACATGATCAAAGTTTCCACCCATGATCAAAAAGACAATGGAAAATAAAAGGAACTACCCCATCAACCAACCCTGTACCCAACATACCATCTACACCCATACCTAAAGTCATCATTTGAGGTCCTGTATATCCTATTTTCGATGGGGGTCACACACATAATGCTAAAATAACTACACTAATCCACCCTCAAAATGTCTTTATATGACCTCATCCAAACCTCAGAGTCACATCGTCAAGCCCTCATGGAGGTCCTTCAATCTATTAAAGTCTTACCAAATGACCCCACACCCGTAGCCTCCATCATTACCCCTCACCACGTAGCCTCTCTCACTAGGTCATTGCCTTCCTCTACACCTCCACCTACTCACCAAGTGGCCACCCTCATCTTTTTAGATGAAGAGATTACTCCCTTCTAGTTTGACAACCCCGACCCCACTCTTTTCATCTCTGTATTTATTGATAATATACACATACAACGTGTTATGATCGATGGTGGTGCTAGAATTAACATCATCTCCTCCCATGCATATGACCAAATGCAGATACCTGCTAATTACATGCATGGTAACCTAGTTATGCTACACTCCTTCAATGATGCCATGACCTCTACCCTAGGTACCATTGTTGTTCTCCATGTCCGCATGGGTCCCCGCACATTGTCTCAAAACTTTTCTATGTCCTAGAAGGGGAGTTCTAGTATAATTTTGCTCGAAATACCTTGGACCCATGCCATTGATTGTGTCACTTTTACTTTTCATCACTACCTCAAATGTGAACACAAGGGACACAATTATACCATCCCTTTCAGATCCATCACCTTTCAAGACCTATAACATGCTATATCAGCCCAATGATGTGCTTGTAATGGTCAAGGAATCTGCCACTATCACTACTTCACCTTCACCTACAAGCCCATCCACCAAAACTGCCACTACCTCTGCTGCATCTAACCTTGCTATCCCCACTACAACTATAGCCTCTACCACTGACGCACCTGTTTCCCCATCATCTAGCGAGCCATCTATCCCCACTACCCACATATCGACTACTGATCCCTTAGAAGGTGTTTTTCAATGCCTCACTCTAGGGAATACCGCCTATACAATATCAACACCTTCCTCACCCCATAAGAGTATGGGAGTCTACGTCAACACCCGAGTTATGACATCCACATTAGTGAGGTTTTTACTTATGGTCCTCCCCACATTCACACCAATCTAATGTATGGGGACTTATATTTCCACCTATAAACAAAAACCTCCATCCGTAATCCAAACCATTTTTGTCTGACCTACACTCCCTCACTAACCACCACTTTTCTCACACTTTCCTCCACTAGTGCACGTGGAAAGGATTTGGCTTCAGATTTTACAAATAAGGCCACCATACTATCATTTCTTGTACCTCTCATAAACACAATGACTATAGTGGCATTGGTTTTGATGCTCCACCCTCCAAGAAGGTTCACATTGACCTCATCCAGGATGGGAAATCTTCCCCATCTCATTCACCCACATTACCATCTTCACCCATGGAGTCCATAGATCCCTAAATCTATTCCTCCTAACATTTTTTTCATAAACACCATTTCCTTGGGACCACTGACCTATCAACGTGATGGAAAAGCTCCCTCTTCTCTCCCATTCCTATATCTTGACATGATCAATGATGATACACCTTCTATTAATGTCATTCAATGTCAGGATGATGAGTCCATCCTCACCTACCTTGGTGTGGAAGACTCTTATATTCATCGGTCATTACCCTCTGAGATGCAAACCATGTTGAATAAATCGACCATGAAATCAACATTAACACTCAAGACAACCCACACATTCTAAATATCAGCCAATCCTTAGATGCTACTAAACAGAAGCCTTCACCTCTTTCCTTTGGGACCATAGCAATGCATTTTCTTGGTCCTATGCCGATATGCCCGGTATTGACCCAAAAATTCATGGTCCATAATATTGTAACCATCCCTGATGCAAAACCCATCAAACAAAATCTATGGAAAATACATCCTTGCATTGCTCTTTTGGTCAAAGAAGAACTTCAATGCCTTCTCTCGGTTTCCTTCATTCTACCCATTGATTATCCCCAATGGATTTCTAACATCATTCCTATCATAAAGGTGACATGGGGACTCCACATTTGGATGGAATTCCATGACCTCAACCTTGCTTGTCCTAAAGATGATTTCCCCCTACCAAGCATCGACAAACTAGTTGATCTCACTGTTGGCCATGAAATGCTATCACTCATGGATGGTTTCTCGAGATACAATCAAATATTAATAGATCCAGAGGATCACCACAAGACTACCTTCATCACCCCATGGGGACTTCTACTATTGAGTCATGCCTTTTGGCCTAAAAACACTGAGAGCTACATATCAGCGAGCCATGACTTACATCTTCCATGACATCATGCATCGTATAATGGAAGATTACGTAGATGATCTTATGGCTAAATCTAAACATCGAACCGAACACTTTTCCATCCTTAAAGTCATCTTTGACCAACTCATCAAGTATTGTGTGCATCTTCAACCAAAGAAGTGCATCTTTGTGGTACTTTCTAGAAAACTCCTAGGTTTCATCATTTCTTTGCATGGCATAGAAGTCGATCCTACTAAATTCAAGGCCATTCTGGAAATGCCTCCACCCACTAATCTTCATCAACTTTGAATCCTACAAGGAAAGTTGCAATCCATTCATCATTTTATCACAGCTTTCTGATTGTTGTCAACCATTCCATCATTTTCTCAAGAAATATGTCCTTCAAATGGGATGATGAATGTCATAAAGTCTTTAAAGCCTTAAAAAATAACTCCTTTAACCACATGCAGTACTCATTCCTCCTAAGGATGATCTACCCTTTTATCTATATATTTTATCATGACCATTCTCTAGGTGCCATGCTTTCTCATCGTGATGAGCAGCACAAAGAGCAAGAGGTTTATTACATAATTTGTACCCTTTCGAACTACTAAAATAGATATACCCACCTGAAAAACTCTACTTAGCCTTAGTTTTCATCACCACCAAACTCGCCATTACCTACTCAATCACAAAACCTTTTTCATTACTAATACTGACCCATTACACTATATATATGCCAAACCCTATCAAAATCAATGTCGCACATTGGCTTATGCTTCTTGCTAACCTGACCTTGAATTCATTCATCAAAAGTCCATTAAGGGCTAGGATATTGCTGACCAACTAGCCGATGCACCTATTTCTAGGGATCAACCATCTAACTTTGACTTCCTAGACGAGTCTATAGCTACCCTTTCCCTAGATGAACCTGCTTACCAAATGACACTCTTCTTCGATGGCTCCAAGTGTCAGCATGGGGGTGGGGCTGGTGTTATCCTCATTCCCCTTGAGGGTGAACCTATGCCTTTGTCTTTCAAACTCAATTTTGATTTATATAAAAATATTACGGAATATGAAGCACTCATATTGGGTCTCTAGGCTGCATATGCCTTAGATGTTAAGACAATTAATATCTTTGGTGATTCTCAGTTAGTCATAAACCAAGTCAATGGTCTATACCAATGTCATAATGAGATCCTTCAAAAGTATAAGCAGCACGTAGACATACTTTTGACCACCTTTGATTGCATTATACTTCAAACCACCACCCCATGTTCTACCAATAAATTTGTGGATACCATGGCCTGCTTGGCTTCTCAGATACCTGCTTCACCCACTGACTCTAAAATATTTGTCACCATACAAAGGCTACAATCACCCTCTTATTTACCTCATGAATTTTACTCCGTCGGAACCATTTCCCCGACCCACATGACCTTTAGTATAAGAAATATGCAAACTATCTTTCCCTTTCCATTTTACCCATTGATCTCACTCGTAATGGAAAATGTGCCTTTCTTAAAAGTGTCTCCCATTATGTCATCATGGGTGGTCTTCTTTACAAGTTCAGCTTCGACAACATTCTCTTATGATGAATTATGAGAACTAAAATTCCCTACACAATTAAGGAAGTCCACGATGGAATTTATGGAGGTCACTTTAGTGGTTTAGCCATCATAAAATGCATCCTTTGCGTAGGTTATTATTGGCCAAACCTAAACCATGACTATTTTGATGACGTCAAATGTTGTATAAAATCTAGCACCATTCTAATCTCATCCACACACCTAGTCATGTCTTATAGGTCACACGAGACCTTTTGGCCTTTCTCTCAATGGGGTTTGGATCTTGTCGGTGAGATCAACCCCCATTCTTCACAATGCCACCAATGGATCATAAATGCTACCAAATATTACACTAAATGGGTAGAGGCCATTCCCCTCATTTCTAAAAAATCTAAGAAAATATGTGAATTCATCAACCATCACATCATTTTTCATTTTGGTGTTCCTCACCACCTCATCACTAATAATGGAAAGAAATTCAAAAACAAAACCCTATGGAAACTTTATAACACATTTGGAATCTAATCTTTTTTTTCATCACCTTATTACCCATAAACTAATGGTCAAGTTTGAATCAACCAATAAAACCTTGAACAAATTATTATAAAGGTAGTCAATGATCTTTGGGAAAGATTGGATATACACATCCCTTTTCCTTGTGGGCTTATGTACTAGTATTCACACTTTGAATGCTACCACACCCTTTTCTCTGGTCTATGGTACTAAGGTTGTCTTACCTCTTGAAGTCTAGATTCCATCTCTCTATCATCTCACTACAAGACATGCTCAATGATGATGACTTTTTCCAAGATCATTTGGTGCAACTTGAGTTATTAGATGAACATCATCTCAATGCTCTCGACCATCTCCAAATTTACCAAAAACATATCAAACATGCATATGAAAAACATGTTCACGAATGAACCTTCTAGGTTAGTGACCTCATCCTGAAAGAGAATCAACATGTAACCAAAGAGGAGAAAAGTAAACGGGGAAAATTTTATCCTAATTGGCTTGGACCCTATATCATTACCCATGCCTATGGATCAGGTGCTTATCATTTGTCTTCACTCAAAGGTAAACCCAAACCTAAGCCCCTTAATGCCTTGCATCTTTAACCATTTTATTATTGATATCAAGTCCTATATCACTTTCTGTCAATTGATCACTCATCCCTTGAGCGTTATTCACCTTCCATATTACCCATTTTTGAGGATCCATAGACTCAAAAAGAATCATGTGATTCCCATCACCTTTCAGCCCTATCTTCAATATGAGTACCATGGCTCTACTCATAGCATGATTCTCATGGATATTTTTATCTTCTTCAAGATGGAATCCCATGGTCATTCATCACTCAAAACCACCTCTTTCATAGTTAATCTTTGTGTGCTATGGTCTTGTCTTCTAAACAAGAACCTAATCTTCCTCTATAGTCTTGTCCATGACTTAAACATCCAAAAACAAAAAGGGATATAACTCCTTGAGTCAAACTTCCAACAAAAGATGACTCCCTCAAAAGGGACATCTCTTCACTCTAATTCCACCACTATAAATAGATTGCTCCCTTGAAGGAAAACTATATAAAGTCATTACAAAAATGTAATAAATATCCAGAAGCTTCCCACATCAATCAACTTCATGAAGACCTCAAGGAGATAATATACTCATCCCATATAGACTTCTGCATTAATCGAGTCTATAAAAACAAAAAATGAAGAAATATAAGAAATTTTTGTCATGGAATTACCTATTCTTGATCTTGGGTTTCTTGTTCCAAAAGACACGTTGTGGTACTTTAAGTTATGTTGAATCACCCATTCTCATCTCATTGCCTTTTTAGCCTAATTCCTCGTTACTCAAGGGACTTGCCTCAAATGTGACATTTTGTGATTATGTGACTTTCTTCATCCTTAGAATGGTCCATTATACAACACCTTTAGGGTCTTATGTTCATGAGCCCCTCTTAGGTATGGTTGAGTCATTAGGGTTTTTATAAATTAAGTGGATCTTTTACCACCTCTTACCATTTTCCTTCCTCATTACTTATTGATTATCCTTCACAGGACCAGCTCATCGACACCTATATTTAAAACCACTCAATCATGCCTATGACCTACACTCAATCATGCATATGACCTAAATTCACCCATGCCTAAACACCTATCAATCCATTCCTCTACTTCATCACAATCTTCCCTAGCTTATGGGAGAACTACATCATTGGCCTGAGGTCCCTTTTCATCGGGACTATGTAGGTAGCACTCCGAGGGCATGGGGCCCTTAGAGGTTAGCTCGGCCACTCTTTACCCTAACCAATTCCCCCTTTCCTTTTCTATTCACATTCTACCCTAGTTAGTTTCCATTTTATATCAATAGCTGGAAATTAAATCTAATAAACATCATCTCATACACATTTTATTACATCATCAAATTATCCATTTATCATTTTCACATTTCCATTATGGCACAAATTTGGAAATTAAAAATCATACCCAATATCTACATCAACATTTATCTCTCATATTACCAAAAAAATGGACATTAAAATGACCTAATTCAACCATGCTTACAACAACAACCTACCTCCATCATGCCTAAACCGACCCTGACTCCACCATGCCTAACAGACTGACTCCTCATGCCATGCCTAACTCAACCTAACTCAACCATGCCTACACCAACTTGACTCCATCATGCCTAAACCAACCTGACTCCATAATGCCTCGACTCAACCATGCCTACACGACCTTGACTCTATCATGCCTAATCCACTTGATTTCCACTTATAAATATATAACAATGAAAATTAAAACAAGTACACCATCCATACTATAAATACCATCATCTATAAATCGGAAAGTCTATGTAAACATACATGTGAAAATAAATACAAAAATAATAATCAAATATATCAAAATCTCTCACATATAATCTCACCATCTTGGCATGCGGTGGTATATGATCAAAAATAACAAAAACTCTCATCTACATCCTCATCATCTTCAACATACAGGCCAATATACATATCAAAAATATGTCAAAAACATGGATACAATGATCATCAATGATGAATAATCATCACCCCACTTGATATCCATCCCTGTCTCATCAGTCTCCTCTATCTCCCCTCCAGTGGGGTGCCCTGCCAACCTCTCTCCACCTCGTCCCGATCAGTCCTCTGATAGTCCCTCACCAGTGTGCCTCCATGCACTGGTAGTCTCCTGACCCCTATGGGGCTTGATGACCCCATCTACTCTCTACACTATCGGTACATGACCTAGTCCTCTCACTCGATGGCCTGTTGTGCTCTATACTCCCATAGGATAGAAAATCTATCCCTGCGGCCATCAGCTGATCCTGATAATACCTCACCTCACCTAAGGCATCCCTTAACCTTCCTATTAGTACTATCTGTGGTGGTGCCATGGCCTCGGACCTTATACCTATCTCTCGGGACCTTGTCCAGCTGGTACCTATAAGAGAGACAATATCCCTATGTTGTGCCTATCTTGAGGGACCTTGTCCCACCCCCTGCATGTATACGGGCTGAAGGGCCACACCTTGTACTTGTATAGTGGCCAAATGGCCATATAATACTATAATCTATGCCTGTAGGGTGGTCACCTGTATCCCATCCCCATCTCCACCCTGTGTGGGTACCTATCCCTATGCTACGTTGGCTGTAGAGTGGCCACCTATGCCTGCAAAATAGTAACCTATGCCTCTCGAACCTATTAGATGTCCCTACACTATCCCAAAATGTGTAATCAAGGTAGCCACCTACCCATGTAGGGTGTCCCTCTACACTGTGATGGTGGCTAAATCTGGCTACCCCGGCCTCGGTGGTACTACTCATAAATGTGCAGCCCACCACTACTTATATCTATCAATCATCTCGACATCATCAATCTACCGGTCTATCACCTACTCCTCCTGACCTGTTAGCAATTTCAGCTGTGGTAGAGGTAGAGGCCTCTCCATGTCATCCCTCCTATATTGTGGGAAGGGTGGAGGTATATCTTAAGCATCCTGAACTACCATTTAACCATCTCTATGGGTATCAACTCGTGCTCTCCTGTACATGTCGCCCCTCTATCCATCAGAGTAGCTGTAGCTCCTGTAGTTCCTATGTCATCTTCCCATATGATGGAAAACCCACATAGGGCCTCCAAATGATGTCCATGCTAGATAACCCCTCTAGCAATCACTGTAATAGGCTACATTATGTGTAGCTCTAGTAGCTCGGCACTCCCCAATTGTAGGCACCCATCACCTAAATCCCACCTGAAAAAAAATCGAATTGAATGCATCATCTTGGGGCATACCAATTAGATGCACACACACAATGTGCTCATATGCCCAATAATGAAGTAGGAAAGTACAACACAGGATAAACCTTTAGCCACCCATAAGCCCATAGCTCTCTGTATAACTATACAAGAATGTGGGTACCCATGTAAAATGGGTCTTGTCCTCCACCATGTCATGCAGAACCCCCATCAATGATCATGGGAATCTCCCATCCCATCTACATCGGTAGTGTAAAGTAGTAGATCACTTCATCAGCAACACTACCAACCTCATCTCCTCTAGATGGGCCCGATACATATCCCCGTAGCTCATACTAGCACTATGGAACCTCAACTCTACCAGCCCCTTGCCAAACACGGTCAACATCAACTCCTTAGATGCCTCTAAGGAGATAGAATACACTTGTGTCCCCACTATTGGTAGCCGCGTAGGATCCTGTACACATCCTCCAGGGTGATTGTGATCTCACCCATCGACAGATGGAAGGTATTGGTCATTGAGTCCCATCTGTCGATGAGAGTGACCATCAAACTTGGCTCCCGGACTACATGCTAGTAGCATCTGACCCTAATCAAGCTAACCTCTACAACATGGTGCCAATCATCACATATCACACTCCCTCATAACTCCACATGAGCAAGGGAGGTACCCTATCCCACATCCATAGTTGGTCCCTAGCCTGCATTCAACCAATCACACACATTATTAAAACTTGATTTTACCCAACATTGACCTTCAACCCCTCCCTTCTTCTTGGCCCCTCACCCGCTATCTATTTTACACTCTTTACCCTAACCACTTTCCCCTTACCCTTCCTAGACCTCTATCCCTTTCACCCTAACTAGCGATGGTTACTTGACCATCTCCATTTCATTCTAACAAACATTGATTCTCTCATACCATATCAATGTTGTACAAATACCAATGTCGTCCATACCTTGATTGGCGTCGGTCCATTTGTTACCATGCCCAAACCTAAAACCCCAATTTCCTTTACCTAATTTCTTTCCCATTTTCCCTATGAACCTACCCACACCTCACCTAAGTCCCTCCCCAACCCTCTTCCCCCTACCTCTGACCTTTCCCACCCCCTCTTTCATTCATTTAACCACAAATTTCAATTATTTTAACCTCCCTACCTCTACCCCTCTACATTTCCTTCTTCCTATATCAAATAACAATGAAAGGATTAGATCTTACCTCATCTCGATGTCACCTCATGGTGGCATGTCTCGATTGTGCCTGTGGTCCACCTGATCCCTCTCTTTCCTTTTCCATGTCCAAATCAACCTCCAACCTCTCTACCAATCACCTCCCTCTACCTGATCTTGTGGACCCGTCTACCTGGCTCTCCTCTCCAACCAAATCTCTCCACCTCATCTTGGTACAGCCCCATGTACTTTCCTCTTGACAAGGCACAAAAGTCTCATGCTCTCGTCATTTTCACAAAATCCAAAATGTACAAATGAATCGTATTATATGAATTTTTTCTTTTTATATACCCACATCAACTTGACCAGTGTTGGTTATACCTAGACCGACATTTTCCTATGCCCTAGCATACCGTGTTCAATTGTACCTAAACCGACATCGGTTGTGTGCCCTAGCAAACTATGGATGATTTACCTAGACCATCACCGGTTCATTATGACTGGAAATGGTTACCTATCATCATACTCTATCAATACCCCTTCCCATTTTCGACCAAAATTTACCCTTCGCCACCTTTGTTTGACCTTACCCACCCTTATCGTAGCCTACCTACCTCCAATCCTACATTACCTATCCCCATCCTTAATTGCATTTAGGAACTTGTTATTTTACCCATTCCTCGGCCCTACCCATGCCATGAGCTAGCTACCTAGACTGGAACATTGTTAGTGACCTATGAACTCATGTTCTCGTTATACCTTACCTTGCAACACTATTACTTTACCTAATGACCTTACCTTGCCTATTTTCATGTTGTTTATCCTGACCCAACCTTTGGTGTATTAGAACATGCCTAAAACATACCTAAATGTTTGTGCACCTGACCTACATTTTTTTCCACACCATATCCTATGCCTTGGATACCAAAATAACTTTAATCTTGTTCGGATAAACCTATTAACCTTAGATGATGTAGATTTTTCAAGCTATTCAACTTTGGCACCGTGTCGTAGTTTATAACATGTGTGTGTGTTTGACTTCCACTACCTTTGACCCTGGCCCATTTACATTTTCCTTGTTTTTACCTCCATCCTTTCCCACATTCACCCACATCTACGCTCCTTTTCACCACATCCACATTTATCAAACCACTCACCATGTCCATCTTTCACCTCACCGGATCTGGTTTAAGGGAGATCACCTTCACCCACACATAGGGCACCCACTTCATATTTTTGTCAACATCGCTTACCAATACAAGCTACATGACAAAAAGGGGAAAATGTAGACACGTAAATTTGGTTACATTCCCTTTAGCCCCTGATCAGATAACCAACTTAAACATGGGCACCTAACCATGGCCCCCTTTCACCCCAAATTAATAATTAATTAAATTAAATTAAATACCCCTCCTCACAATATCCATTATTTTACTAACTCAATTGACCTAATTTCCACCTCACCTAGACACCTCATCCAACCACCTCACCCTAGACCTATTCTTGGCATGTTTCCATAACTAACAATAACTAAGTCTTACTTGCCTTAATGAGCTAATATTTGGTCTAACCCTAAAATCAATGCCTAATATTTCTCTAACCACATTCCCGCTCATTAGAAGGGAAACTTCCGTTTTGATCCGTGACAACAAACCAGCTTATCCCAAGAAATTAGAAAGATCTGTACATTTTAGTAAACTTAGGGAATCCCACCTTAACCAACATTTGTCAAACCTAAACCGATGTTGGTAAAGATAGAACCATCGTCTAGTACATTTTATTCACCTTAGTAACATTTTTTGATAGGTTGGCACATTCTAAGAGCAAGAGGATGAGAAGAGAGATGCATGCAAGAAGAACAAGGGTTTTTTCGTGCACCCAGACATCCACAACCACCACCATGATAGATCCAAAAGAATTTTCACTCACGGTGACATTCGGGAAGCATCACTAATGCAACAAGCTCCATTCCACCAACCGATCATCACCACCACCCAACCATTAGACTATAACATTGGTAAGTGTTTTTATCATTAATCATTTCCATTCTTATTCTTCTCATAGAGTTTTTATCATTTATGTTATCATTCCCATTCTTCATTCATAGCCTCCTTTCTAATAAACTTGAAAACCTCACTCACCCATTTATTAGATCACCTTTCCTGGCCCTTCCACCTCTCTAAGTGTTCTCTACACTCCCATAGACATCGCCATCCCCTTCTCTAGCCCTATCTAACCTCACCCAAACTCTATAATAAGGTTTTTGTTGAAAAATTCTCATCGTACTATACTAACACCGATTACCCATAACCATTTGGTTATACCAAACCAACATCGTTCTCTATATTCCATACCTTCTGCTAATAACAAAACTGAAAAACCTTTTAACCTAAATAACCTAAATAACCCAGGACCTGACCCTAACTAGTTTAGTACCGTGCCACCTACCAACCCTTCAGATATGACTATAGCCTATCCTATTATATTATATTTTCTTATTATACTTGAATGAGATACCTAAATCATATCAACTACAATAGGACTTTACTTATTTCTCACATTAATTTGTTTAAAAAGTGGATTGATAGCCATCTAGGAAGTATCACACTTCTCGGAACTAGCATACACTAGGCAATCCATTGTCATATATCATTTAACTTCTCTTTTGTGGTCTTGTTTTCTATTACAGGTAGTTCCTCCTAGCCAAAAGGAATCTCTCACAATTGGCATTGGAGCGATAAGTTAGAACGTGCACAACAACCATCAACCGACTAGAAATAATAGGTATTCCTCCTAGCCCATAACCCTATCTATTTCATCATTCAAAAAAATGTAAAGAAAATGGTGAAACAATTGCATACAATTTCCTAACTTTTTGACTACCAATTATGAATATCCCTTAACAATAATGTCCCTAATACCATACCTCCAAGTAATCCTTAAACTTAAAAGTAATGCTTCATATTCTGTAATATTGTTAGTGCACTCAAATTTCAGTTTAAAAGAAAAACTGAAAAAACTCCTGATTTGGAGATATTAGGACAACACAAACACCATTCCCAAATTTAGAACAAGATCCATCAAACATAAAATATAAGGGGAAGTATTTCACTCAGGAAATTTACATTTTCAATGTTTATGCTCTTTAAAATATGCATAGCCCATAAAATTATCAACATCGACATCAGTATACACCACCTCTTAGGATGTGTTATTAGGATCCTCAATCAGATGCAAAAAAAAATTCTCCACACAATTTAATAAGGCTTCATTCGATTTGTATATTCACATATGAAAAATCCATCGTACACTCCCTCTAACACTAGCAACCCATTTCCTTGATGAAACATTCCCCATTTAGCAGGACAATCCACAATGACTACATTCATGGTTAAACACTTTCCCAGATAAGATGCCAATTGTACTACCAATCCTTTGACATACCCAATCACCGGTACTTCTCTTGAATCCATAGCAATGCACTTTCCAAAATATGTTGTTACTTTGATATTCAATTCATTCATTACTTCAAGGGCATCACATTACAAGAGGCCCTTAAATCAAACATGCAGTTGTGCACTAACCTATCTTTTATGATCAAAGTAGTATAAAAAGGGTCAACATCAAGTTGGGATTCAACAAGATAAGTTCCCAAATATACCTCAGGTAGTTCTCCCAAATATTCTAATACTTGAGGTACTTCCAATTCTACAATGACAAGGGAGTATCCACATGATTCACATTTTTACATGAGGGTAGTGCATCCTCTTTAAACCCCAAGTACTCAAATGCTCTTTTTCTATGTTTAGGGATTCAAGTAATTCAACAATAGGAACTGTGACTTTTATCGACTCAAAATATGGGAAATATCACATGGGACATATTTGGGTAAGATCATGTTAGGAGGAAGAGTAATGGTTCCTTCTGGTGGTATAATAATTTTTACATTTTGGGCATGAACTGGGGTAAAAGTTCTATTTGGGACAATTAGACCCTTAGTTTGTGTATCATTCTTAGGAGAATCATTTGGGACATTGGTAAGAAGTAGAGTCTTGGGTTTGGGTTGTAGTCCTCCTCCTTTAACAAATCGACTTCTGAGATTGTATTCCTTTTCTTGAGAAACAACTGCATTCATGAGTAATTTCCTATCCTCCTCAGAAGGGACTCCTCCATCATACTTTTTTATCATCAAGGCCCTTAAGTACTCAAATTCATGATTGGGTAATTCAAAATCCTACACCATATCAATCTCAACATCATTATTAGGAGAAAAGGGGTGCACCTAGTGAATGCACCTCCAGAAACTCTCTGTAGTTCTTGCACTTATTAGTTTAGTAGAAGTAGCTCCTTGCTGTGGATTATCATAGCACTCCATCATACATACATCTCTATAAGTCTCATCATTTCCAACCTATTCACTTTCTTCAATAGTTTCACAAGGGGAATGTGGCAAAAACACCTATCACACCATTCAATAGCATGATTTTCTTCCACCATGGAAACTCTAGTAGTCAAAGGATCAGGGATCTATTTATTTTCTCTAAGTTGTTTATTTCCTGACCCCATGGGTCCCTTTCCTCTTTCATCTATTTTGTGATCACTCCTAAGATGATTTCCAAATCTATCTTGGCCTTGTGGTTTGTGTTGACCTTGAGAACTTTTTCCTATTTCCTTTTCTTCTCTAGCAAGCTTATAAGATATTTCTTTAACTTCTCTGGCCAAATTCTTCAAAACCTCCTCCATATCAACTACCTTGTTTAAATGGGGTCTATGAGGATTAATCAATTTGACACCCACCCTCTTAGGGGTTTTCCAACTACCTTCAAGAAATTTGATTTGCAAGGCCATTTTGAAATATTTTCTAAAAGTTCCAATGTTCTTATCTTTCAAATAATAAGAATATTTATTTTCAAAGGCATCAAAATATCTAATTAGGTAGGACTCATCACTAATCCTCAAAATTATGGGTAGTCTATTTAAAGTCTTATTGAATATGGTATTAAAGTTTTGGAAAGACTCATTAGGATTCTTCTTTATATTCTCAAACTCAGATAATATGAAACTTGGGATTTTATTATCCCCATATTATAATCTTAAAGAATTCTTCATCTCATTTCATTAATCTATTGAGATATCTGGAAAATATTTGTACCAATCATGTGCATCTTCTTCAAGAGTATGAATGAATAGCTTTATATATACATCTTCATATTCTATTTCAAAATCCTCCATCATATTAACAAAAAAGTATCAAATGCGATCACCAGTGATGGCATTATTTCCCTGAAATTTAGGAAACCTATTTCTTACATCTTGCGGTACAACATTAGGATACCCAACCATGCCTCTAAAATTTATTGGTCCAAACATGTTGAAAAAAAAAAGAGGTCTAGGTAGAGGCTGAGCCATGTTATTTTGAGGAGGTGATCCTACAGGAGGATTAAGATAGTGTGGGACTAGGGGTCTTTGGGATACAAGCATATGATCTTCAAAGTAAATATCCTCTAGTGACTCGGTTTCACAAAAACCCTATCAGTATTGAGTGATAAAGGAAAGAAATGAGGGACACCTATTCCAGATACAAATGATGGCCCTTCACCAGTTGGAGTCTTATTAAATTCACTGAGGACTATTTGATTCTGAACTATTTGAAGATGTAGGATAATCCTCAACTATAGGTTGATCACTTTCCATGACTGGTACTACCTTCTCTCTTAACTCTTGATCCCCAATGCTTTCTAGACTTGTCTCTTTTCTAGATTTATTTTCCAAAGTTGCGGAAATAATCTTCTAGTAGGATCCTTGTTAAAGAAAGACCTTCTTCCTTCTAACTTTGTAAATATTAACAAAACATCTTAATTGAAAAGCTTAAGACATTGACATTTAAAAAAATTCAAAACAAAATAGAGTCACCACCAAGGATTTTAACCTTAGTTGTTCTAAAGAACTATAAGTAACTTTTTAGGTACCTATATATACTCAATTTCTATAAAGCTTGAGAGATCTGATCATCCTTTGTCAATATTTATCCCTAACAATATAAATATAGTGTGAATTTCACTTAAACTAGGAAATATTACGTGATGAACTTCTAATCTTGCTCAATCTTTACAAAACTTAACAAAGGATGACATTTAAACAATGTATTTTCATCTAGATATGTAATAATTATTACCAGAGGTTAGTATGCATATGAATTTACACCAATACTTCCTTGACATAAGTTTCATATCGGTGTCGTAACCAAATCGTTCCTCCCTCTGTAGCCATGTAACATCACCCGGATGTTTAGAAGATGATAGATCGTGATCGGTGTCATTTTATAAGCGAGAAAGGATATCATCATATATTTATCACTCAAGCATGGAAGGATTAAGGTAGCACCATGATGAGGGTATGACCTACCCTCCTCCTTTAGGATTTTCCTCTAGAAAGGTGAGAGGACCCATTTTGTGGTCTATAATGGTGAGAGGAGTGGATATATAAACAATATTTGGCCTTTGTCTTATAAAATACTTGAAAAACAACTTTGGGAAGACATGGTAAATTCAGAAAAGTATAAATATCACGAGTTGTCACTTCTAGAAAATGTAAAAATATTATAACCAAATCTTATACTAATAAAGATAGTAAGTAACCATCTTGCTTTGTCATTTTGTTGGCTTTAATGAGACAAGCATGGGTAATTCTGGTAGGATTAGTTATTTTTGAGTATATCTAATTTGGTGAATTAAAAACGGGATAAAGTTGATTATATTATATTCCACATAAACTTCAACAAATGTTTGGATATCTATTAAATACAAGACAAAGAAACCTCAAAATATCTCACAATGATTGTTCAACAAGAAGATGGCTTATGGAATCCCAAGAATGCACGGTTTCACACAATCTTTAAATGTTTAAACACAAAAGCTCATGTTGAAGATTTAATAAAACATCAGAGATTCAAAAAATTTCATGCCTAAGATACACTCAAAGGTGTAGAAGGAACATTTAACAGATTGGTGACATAGTGATTTTAAAATTGCTTATTGCACAAATGAAATGAAAGTTATTCTCAAAAGTGCAATTTCAATTTCTAAAATGCTACTAGAATGATAAAGTTATGTCGAATTACAAGATCGTAAAATAAGATTGCAATGGGAGCATGGATAACTATTTTATAGCATATCATATTGATAACAAATATAACAATGCTCATGATTAACACCATTAATTCAAGACTCATCAAATTTATCAACAACGGAAAGTAAGTCTATAGTATCGATGTTTTTCAAGGGTGGACACTTTCAACCATCTTGACATGATTAAATTTGAAGTCACAAAAAAAAATAACAAGTTTTTAGATAAGCTCTTGGAAAAATGGTTTTTCTCTCATCTCTCTTTTCATTGAACAATTATTAGAAAATTTTAACCCCCATTTTTGTGAGAGTATTCTCATCGCTTTTATACAATTCCATCCCTATTTTATTTTTAATTTTCCACCCAAAAAAGTGTATATTTTAAAATTAAACTCCTCTTTTACAAAATTCCACGTGTATCAATGATACTTTTATGAAAATACTTTATTTAGCCTTACCAAGTGTAAAGAGTATGGGCCCTCTTCATTTTTCTCTTATCATATATGATTAGGATATCATGTCATTGATTGTGATAAATGATTTCATAATTCCTTCCACTTGGTGATTGGATGGTTACTTCTGATATCTTTTCAGCACTCCTAGGTAACTTGAATTAACATCTTTGGTGTTTTTTATTCCTTCTTATGTTTGTTTGGTTTAATTATCCCACATGGCTCTTGTTAAATCTAGTGAATTCATCAATCATGCTTGTTTGATTCACTTCAACTTTTAAATTTTCCTTGTGCGGGATGAACAAGATATTCCTTTATCTGGTGGAAATGATTTCTTTCAATTCAATTAGTTTGTGCCACTTCTACTATAAAACCCAATTTTATCCCTTCACCAAGATGCATTTCTCTTATTATCTTGTAAGTGAGGAATTTTTCACGTTTTTCTACTAGTGACATGGAAAAATTACTTATGGAAAATAGTTTGAAGGAAATATCCTCAGAAGATTTGAATCAAATCTTCAACCTGCATGGTCCTGATGAGGCTTTCGTTAAGGCCTTGTTTGATGTAATATATGCACGAGACACCAGAGGACCCTTAACTTATGTGCAGTTCTAGCTCACACTCCTCCTAAGGATGATAAGAAACAATCTTTGTTTCTCAACATTTCAATCCATTTATTTTCATCTCTTTCGGTGGGAACACTAGAAAAATTTTGAGGATCTGAAGAAATTAAAGATTGAAAGGAGGCCTCAAGTGTCTAGGAAAATTGATTTTCGAGTCCCTTTTTATGTGATGAAGAATTTTTGTTGAAGGAGATCCCTAAAGAATCTTATGTGTTGTATGACAAGTCTTCCATTGATATGGTGCCCGTAATTTCTCACAAAATAATTGAATTAGAGAAGAGGATTATTTCTCTGGAAAAGGAGAAGCTAGAACAGGTGTAATTAGAACCACTCATAGAGCCAGTACCAACTTTAGGGAAGAGAAGGGGTGAGTTAAGATCCCAACCCCCAATTATAATTTCTAATGAAGAACAAGAGATGTGCTTTTTGATCTCCTCTCTAGAGATGAATTTTTTTTTTTAAGGACAATAGGGAGGGTTTGCCATTCATTAATGCACTCATTCATTTCATCATGCTCCTCTATTAGAGCATGAGTTTTCGGGACCTCTATCAATTCCTTCTCCAAGAGAACGCCCACCCCACACATGGAGATGTGAAGTTGGCTCTGTCTCAAGACTTCATAACCCACCGAGCCGCTAGGTGTAGTTGTTTCTCTTCCAATCACTCTGTATGTTTCCCTCAATCTACTCCTAGTAAATCTAGGGTTCACAATGGGAAAGGGAAACCAAAATTCTTCACAGTGGTTTGGATCTTTTAGGCTAGGTATCTTCCTATCAGAAGAAAATTGAGCTAGAAAAGATTATGGACAATCAAAGAATGATTTTTGATTATTTGATGGGAATGTGGGTGTCCTAGGAACTAGCAAGGTCTATTATATTTTTCTAGATGTCATAGGGCTCAAATGAATTCATGTTGAGGAAGAAAAATCTCTTGACCAAAATTCCCCACTAGGAGGAAGGGTCTTTAAGCATTATGTTTTTCTTTTATGCCTTTGTTTTCAAATATTTAAATGGAAAATTTTACCATGGGTTGGGGCCTCTATAGAATCCCCATTTTGAATTATATATGATACTACTTTCAAGTGATGTCACATATAAATTTTCATTCTTATACATGCAATTTTTTTTCTTGAATTAAGGACTCTCTAGCTTCGTATTAGAACCAGTAATAAAAATAAACCACCATTGTACATTCAATGGTTCTAAATCATACACTTTGCCTCATCCTCTTAGTGTATTACATTATTTGAAACTGTTGTAGCTCATCTGGAAGAGACAACCTATTTCATGGTGATTCAAAACCCTCCTCGCATTGTCTTCTTAGTTCGCAACACTATCCTTGAGTTGTGCAGCTCTGAACATAAAATAAAGGGGATTTCCTTCCTTTAGTAGGCATTTGTTTTCTATATTATGCCTAGGTGACACATGGAAACATCCACACCCTCCCCCTTTCTTTGAATTTTCAGCTTATTGGGACTTCCCTGCTGCACATAAGCCACGTGGTGGATGCTTGCAACTTGGGGGTGACTTGCTATACCTTTTCAAAGGTACGTCGGGAAACATGTGGACACCCTTCCTTTATAACATGGGAATGTCCTTTTAGTAGTTTCTAAATTTTGTCTTCAAACATCCACTAAGTTTATAGAAATTTTTTCAGCCTATAATTCATAATTGGGACAAGTGAGGTAACATTTGAAAGGAAAACATTAGAGAGATTTTCAAATGATGGCATAAATTTATGATCCTCAACCATAAAAGAGGATTTTCACAACACAGAGACCGGACTCCACATTATCTCGAGTCAAAAATTTTCACCTCGACATATACACATTTAAAAATCAACCAATTGGACACGAGGATTTTGAAGGAAATACTCAAAGAAAAGTAGAGATATTATTCGAGCTCCAACATAATCTTACAATGTTCTATGCATGATATCATGAAAGATACCAATCATATCCCGGTGATATGTAGCACTAGTGTTTTTATGGCCAAAAGGCATGCCATGATACTAGAAGGTCCTTGAAGGAGTGATGAAGGTGGTTTTTTGTTGATCTTCTTGGGCGAGTAATATTTGGTTATAACCGAGAAACCATCCATGAGTGATAGTATCTCATGGCCATCGGTGAGATCAACTAGTTGGTATATACTAGGTAGTGGAAAGTCATATTTCGGGCAAGCTAAGTTAATGTCATGGAAATACATATAAATGCAGAGTCCCCCTATCACTTTTGTGAAAGGATAAATGTTAGAGATCCATTGGGGATAATCAATGTGTAGAATGGAGGAAACTAAAATGAGGTGCTGAAGTTCTTCTTTTACAAGAAGGGTAATGCCGGGATGCATTTTTTTATCTTCTATTTCATGAGTTTGGCATCAATAATGGTTACGATATTGTGGAGCACAATGTTTGTGTGAATACCAAGCATATTAGTGTAGGAACAAGTAAAAGCATTGCTATGATCCCGAAGGAAATAAGTGAAAGGTTCATGTTGAGAATCATTTAAAGATTGAACTATTTTTAGAAGACTGTGTGGTTTTTGTCCTAAGTGTGAATGTTGATTTTGATGATAGATTAATTCAACATGGTTTACATCTCAAAAGCTAATGGCCAGTGAATATAAGAGTCTTTTGCACCAAGGTAGGTGATAATAGACTCATCATCATGAAATTAAATGATGTTGATATAAGGTGTATCATCGTCGATCATGTTAAGATATAGGAAGGGAAGAGAAGATGGAGCCTTGCCATCATGCTGATAAGTAAGATGTACCTAAGAAATGGTCATCATGAGAGAAAAAAAGTTAGGAGGAGTGGATTCTAGATCCATAGACTCTATAGGTGAAGGTGGTGAGGTAGGTGAATGGGGTGGGGAATCATTATTATCCTCAATGAGTTTGACTCAAGCCTTCTTGGTAAGTGGTTAGGAAAATCCAATACCACTGGGGTCTTTATGATTACAAGTGGTGTAAGAAATGATAGTATGGTGGCCTTGTTCATAGAAACAAAATCCAAAGCCCTTATAAGAACATCAATGGAGGAAGGTGTGGGTGAAGCGGCGGTTGGTGATATATTGGAGGTCGGAGAAAATGGCCAAGTTTGGGAAGATGGTTCGGGCTAGTAGGTAGAAGCGTCAAGTCCCCAAACATTAAGTTCATGCAAAGGTGGGGAGGACTGTAGGGGAAAAACTATCTCAATCGGTTATCATAGTGGGGATGTTGGTGAAGGTTACCATACTCTTGAGGAGTAAGGAATGTGTCAATGTTATAAAGGTGGTGCTCCCACGAGTGAGGCAATGTACAACACCTTCTAAGGGATCCATAGTTGGTATATGGGTAGCACGAATGTATGAATCACTTTGGAAAAATAGGAAGAAAAAGTATTGGATGTTTGAGAAGTAAATGGGTTGGCTGATGGGTCAGCTACGAGAATCTACGGTAGTAATGGGAATAGAGGAGTTTGTTTTAGAAGATGTAGTACCAAAAGTGGTGGATGAGGCAATGGATGAAGAAGAAGTGGTTGCGGTGGTAGATGCCTTAAGCGGTATAAGGACATCATTGGGTCGATACAACATGTTACAAGTCTTGAATGATGATGAGACTCGAGAGGTTGGTACGAGGTCATCTAATTACATTTTGAGAGGATATTGGTGTAATTGTTTAAGAATTATACGATGGGAAACCCCATCAAAAATAGGGTATGCGGGTCCACGGATGGTGGATTTTGGTGCATGTTTAGATGGGATATTGTGTAAAGGAGTAGTGGATGAGTTGGTTGTTTTATCATTTCCTTTTTCCTTCTGGGATCAAGTGTAAAATTGAACCATATTGATCTATGGTGAAGGAGAAGGTTATTCATGAAATGTGTAGTGACAAGACATGGAAAAAATATTGTTAGGGAATATAATAGTTTTTGAAATCCATATGGCGCATTGGAATTTTGGCGGAGGTTTGGCTATCTCTCTAATGTAGACCATATTGATCTCAAATATTTGAGGAGGATAAAATGGTTTTGGAGGTGAATATGGATGTCATTGAATCAGCAAGGGATGATAATGTGTAGTGATAGGTGCAGGTGGAATAGGGTCCTCATCTAAAATATCATCATCATCAATTTTTCTTCGAGAGAACATAATTGGAGAAGAATAGTTTTAAGAGCTTTACATTTTTCCACATCATGCCTTGACACATGATGATAAGCGTAAATTTTGGTATCATCAAAGACTTCTAGTTTAGGTTTGAGTGGGTCGTAAGGTCTAAGTGGTGGTAATGTGATGACAGAGGTTTATAAAAGGTTAGCTAAGATGTTGGTATAAGACCTAGCTAATGGATCACAATGTGAAGTAAGTGTGGGTCTATATTGAACTATGGGTGAATCGATGGGAGAGGCGTCACTTGAGGTGGAATCGAAGGTTGAATAAGTTAGACTACTTGTTTGGTAAATAGTATGGTTTTGGGTTTGGGTTGCACCTTCTTGAGTAAAGGTGTAGCGGGTGAACTAGTTATTGAAGGTGGTATAGGTTTAACTACCTCTTTGGAAGCTAGTGGATTTTTAGGCTTTAGTTGCACCTTCTAAGGTAAAGTTCAAAAAGGAGCACATGATGTAAAAGGGAAGGAAGATGGTGGAAGGGTGCAGGTTAGCCAAGGCAATAATAGAGGCACGTTGAAGGTTAGGGTAAGAGGCAATGTGGAAGGTACTAGATAAGGAGAAGGGAATGACATGGGTATTGTTGAGGATACAAGAAGTGGTGTAGGTATAGGAGGTAGAAAGGATGTAGGTGATAGTGATGGCATAATTTGTCTAGGTAATTTGGATGTAGCAAAGGGTCATGATGAGGAGGTGGGCCATGTTGTTTTTGGTTTACCTTGGGTAGGAGTTTGCTTCACCAAGGTTAATGGGTGGGGACCTAGGATAGATGGAAGTGATGAAGGTGATAGAGGGGTAGTGGCGGAAGCCATTATATGTGACCTAAGAGGTACCTAAGAGGTTGGGTCTTCCTCTTACATGGGGCAATAGTCTTTATGACATCTTGTGAGGATGTGGCTAAATCCAATTTGACAGAAGGATGGACTAGGCTTAATGTTAGCATGACTCGAATGTGATAATGGATCTAGATGAGGAGAAAGATATAGGTATAGGTAAGGTTTTAGGCATAGGAAAATTTTCATTTGATTTTAAAGGTTTAGGTGTGGACGAGGGCGATGAAGAAGGGGTATCTACAACTTGAATGGGAATAATGGGTTTGGTTTTCTAAAACACCTTTTGATAGATTGTGGAATTGTTAGCGGAAAACATCTACATTTGAGTTGAGACAGAAGTCGAAGGCATCCCTAAAGGATGGAACTATCAACATAATCCAATTGGTCGACCAAACGTGAGAATGGCACCAATGTAGGGGAATGATGTTGATTTGGTCGTAATACCTATAAATAATGTCTATGCGATAGGGAAATGATTGGCTTTAGACTCTGTGGGTAGAAGAGACAAGAGAAGATCAATAGGATCCTTGAAGACAATGGATAATTATTAGTAATATGAAGGGACACTAGTAATGGACCCCCTCCGGGTAGGGGAGAAGGCAAGGCTGTATGAATCTCCTATGGGTAGAAGAGTAAGTACTATGGGTTGTTCATCAATTTGAGAGTTGATTGGGGTAACTCCATCGACATATATGGTGGAATTATTCTTGGGTGAAGGAGAAGATAAGGAGACTCCTCTATGGGTAGAGGAGAAGATAAAACAGTCCCTCCATGGATGAAGCATCTTGTGTAAGAATCTCCTCAATATATGGAATGGGAGGAAATTGAGGAGGAAAATGCGGATTAATGTCGAAAATGGCATGAACCTCACGAATGTTGTTGTCATTGGTCCAGGTTTATCTAGTTTAATTAGATGATGGGGTGTGCTTTGGGAATGGATTCTTGAAGATGTAAAGGTTTTGATTAGCCGGTGTGTTAGGGTTATCAAATATGAGATCTTAATTATCTAACATTTCTTGGATGATGTTTTTTAAATTTATTCAATTACCATCACTATGACCTCTAATGCAATGATAGTTGTAGTAATCATTTTCTTTGTACCATGTAGGAACAAAATGAAAAGGGTCAAAACCAGTATGTGATTTGATGGGTAGAATATTTTTTTCTCGACGTTTGTAAGTTTTTTTAAAACTTAAGAGTAGGGTTCTCCTATGGGATTATATTTTCATTTTTCATGCTTGAACTGAAAATCCTAAATAGGAGAAAGATTGGAAGAAGTTTTTGATTGGTTAGATGGATGAGATGGGATGGATTTCAAAACTCTTGTTTTGGCGGATAATTTTCTTTAGAATAATTATTTTGTGGTTTGGAAGAAGAATATGTATCTTTTGATTTAAATGCAGCATTCTAGTTATGTAAGTATATCTTCTTCTCTTCAATGGCATGAATTTTAAGTTTCCGGGCCATAGTGAATGCCTCATAAAATGTGTGGAAGGTTTGAACTTGGAGAGTTGACGAGATGTTTCTAGCACAAGCTCTAGTGAATAATTATATTAACTCGGTTGAGGAAGTTGGAATAGGAGTTGGTTTATTAGGCTCTACTAATGAGTGAAAAAATATATGATAGATTCATCTTCATATTTACTTGTCCCATACAAGTTGGTCATGGTGACCCTTTTGACAATGTTTGTAGAAACGTGGTGTATAAAATCCTTAGCTACCTTATTAAATTAAAATATGGAATGTCTAGGTAGAGAACTCTATCAATCTAAATTCAGTCATGTCAAGGACATTGGGAATGTCTGCAAGATCAGATCACCATCATGAGCAATCGGATAATAGACATGTTTAAAATACATAAGTGCTGTTGTGGGTCTTCTTTGATATTGAATTGGTTGAATTTAGGCATTTCCTAATGGGTAGGGTATGGATGAATCCGAATGGACGTGTGAATGGGCTCATTGCAAATATCGTTGTATGTCAGAGAGTTACATGAGCTGGAGACAGATGCTTCTAATGTCTACATCTTTTCCATCATCATTTTGATAAGATCATTGCTAGGTTGTGATGATGGGGTGTTGGTACCTAGATTTAATCTCCTTCACAACTTGAGCTACATCATGGATTTTACAAGACACTCAAAGGTAGATAAATGGTTTATATGTCATTTTGTAGTCGGGAAGCAATTTATCTGACTTGTTAGTGCTCAAGCTTTGAAGAAGTGGGTAGCACCTTGGAAGGATTTGATCTAATCCTCACTATTTTAAGTTTTTCCTATCAACGAAGGTAAGAGAACCTATATTGTAGCCTCTATTTTATGAAGGAGGTGAAAATAACCTTGTACTATGCAGATTGTATGGAGATGGCCTTGAGAAAACATGATCAATTTCTCATTATTCAAATTCAAAAGAGTTGTCACTACTAAATGATGGAAATTATTTCAAGACAAGGCTAAGGCTACTAAAGACATGGTATGATCCTGATTTACTTTGTGCATTTTTGTAAATGGATTGTATTCTTTTGTTGACACACAATACAATGCAGGGGTATTATAGGTAGGATGAGTTAATTTGAAATGAATTTTTGGGTGAGATATATTTAGACAAGACTAACTAGAATTTTCCAACTTCTTTGGGGACCTTTACAAAACTTGAAAGACTCAAACAACAGAAATGTTTCAAAGAGGTTAAGGTGTTCCTTCAACCAAGATATGTGCATGACATGGAAGCCTAGATCTGCACTCTTCCACATAATATCGATTATTTATCACAAAATCTTGAGTTAAATGAATCAGAAAAAAATTTATAAATTTCTATTCTATTAGGCCTAAGGTACCCCCAAAGGTTTACAATCAAATCTATATTAAGGAAAGCATAGTGAATTTAAATTTTTTTATCCCTTCATCAGATGAAATCTCTTCTGATTCTGGAATTACAAATGCCACTAAGTTGTTACCAGAATTAGATCTGCATGATCAAAAGGAAATTCCAAACACCATATTGCAACAGGAGTAAGAAACACAAATTGAAAACATTTTGAAACATAAGTAAATGTAAATTTTACCAAGAGACAACACAAAATAATCTAGAATGACCAAATTTATCAGTAGGGGAATGTTATAAGAACAATCTTAGAGCTTGTTAGTTGCTATACATCTGCAACCAACCTAACATGATACAAATTTGATGCAAAAGGGAGTTAAAATGGTTCTCAGGGGGTTTCTCAGAGAATGGGATTCTTCCAAAATTTTCCCGTGAAAATTCTAAGTTTCTCTAGACATTTACATGAAAAATTCATGCAATATTAAAATTTCACTTACTCACTCACTTTTCCCCTCAAATCTTCCCTCCAAAAGTGGAATATTCGAAGCACATTTGCTTTACAATATTTCTTGAAAATGAAATTTAACAAACTTGCAAAAAGTTGCAAGTTTTTCTTTCAAAAGGTGAATCATTACACAACATTCATCATTCTTTAAAGTGGAAGCATGTTTTTCATTCCCCACGCATGTAGACCCCTTTCATTTCATTATTTCACCTTTTCCTTTCCCAATTTTTACTCTGCAACTTTGGATCTAGTAATTCACATTTTTCACGAACGAGAGCAAACATTTATTTGAAAAATGCCTTGGATTCATTGGGTCTCTAATTCGATCAATTTAGACCCTACAGGCCAAAATGACATGAATTGGAAATTTTTTTGATGAAAATTGATGTAAAAAATGCATCTCCAAACTTCCCGGTGCTCAAATGGCGACATTGGGGAAATGTATAGCTATCATTGATTTGTTCTTTTCTTTAAATCTGATCCCTCCATGTGGCGAGATCTAGGAAAAATGGGCCTCGGGGACACTTTTGACCTTTTTACAACTTTTTGAAAATTTGCAAAATTTCTTGATTTCCTCCGCTGCTCCACCGATGAGATTTGGGCCTAACACATGGCACAATATGACTGGATATGGAGTTGTGGCTCAATTTTACACATTTTGCATCTTTCTGGAAAAAGGAAAAAAATTCATTTTTCCTCCACGGCTCCGCCCTCCCATAGGACACGTGTCCTCATATGATTGGTTGAGGGGCAGCACTCTCATTTCATATTTTAATCATATTTCACAAAAGAAAATTTTTAACATTTCCTCCGCCAGCCCGCACCTCTGCTATTGACTTCTTAGATGAATTTTAACTTTTACCCTTGGGCTCGCGGGTTAGTTTGATACTTTGAGTCATTTGAATACAAGAGGAAAAATTTCCAAGTTGCCCCCGATGGTCCACCTCCCCACCTCTTTGACTTTTCAAACTACCACAGTCACCACGACGTACCTTGAGGCGGTCCCAAAAATTTGATACCTTGAATGAGCATGGGCTCGCCATGTGTCCTGTTCCGACAAGATTTGTCTGAATGCTTGAAGCTCAGTGGAAGGAACCACATGTTATACTCAAAGTAGTCTCCTTTTGGCCATTAAAAAGTCTAAGTAAAATGAAAATCAAGTGGAGGCCTCCATGTGTCATCCTAGCACTTTTTTGAGATGGTGCCCAAAGTGGAGACCCTGAATGAGCATGAGCTTGCCATGTGTCCTATTCTACCAAACTGCTCCAACTGCATAAAACAATTATCCAATTTTGGGCCAAGTAATGTCCTACACATGTCCTCCTGGCACTAATCTAAGGCCAAACCAAAAAGTAAATCTTCAAACGAGCGTTGTTCACCCACGTGGACAGATTTATGAGTTGAGGCTTTTTATAGAATTTTTGAAGTGTTTAGAAGTGCGTCCAACCAAAAGGTTCCACATCCCCTATAGATGCAAGGATGCAAATTTGACCGGGAGAAACACTCGTAAAACAGTAAAATATAGAAAAAATGACCATTTGATCCTGGAAATGAAATTTCCTTCAAGGACAAAGAGTTTAGAAAGTTACAAAGCTCAAATATGTTCCTCAGGGACATATCAACTCATTATTATTCAAGTATTTAAGTCGAAACAACAAGAATTACAAATTCTAACTATGACAATAGAGGGAATGGGAAAACATGAGTTTTTAAAGGATAGAGCATGAGGGGCTCAAAATACTAAAATTTTCCAGAGGAACAAAGAAACTAGGAGACAAATATGGACCCATACATGATATTTGACCCAAGGGTAGACTAAAAATGGAAACAAAGACCAGCCAAGCACAACATGGGAAAGGATAAAAAGATAGAGGTCGTAAATTAGTAAATTTTCAAGGGCACAAATGGGGTGAGACAATTTTGAGCACCAACATAGGCTCCGACTCGGGGATGGGCACTCCCTGCGAGTGCCACAAGAACAAAAGTAGACCAAGTGCCAAAATATTATCCATTGGGCAGCAGATTCACAAGCTAAAACATCCAAAAAACCAAGCTGATAAACTAACAAAAAGGGTTTCCACACACAGCAAACCAAAAATTGATCAAAATAACAAAAACAGAGCAGAAACAAAAGCTGTACACTATACAAGTGATATGAAAACTTCAGTTTTGGGGATCAACCCAAGAAATGCTTCAAATGTCTCGCCATTACTAGGCGAGTCAAGAAATTCCCTATCTAAATCCTTGAAGAAAAAATTATTCTCACCAATTCTTATGTCAATTGAATATGGGCCCATCCACAAAGAATCAAATTTACCATGCTTGCCCTTATCTTCATGCCTACTATCCCACAACAAAGACAAGGTCTCCAATACTAAAATATCTTGGGGTTACCTTCTTATCAAACAACTTCATTCTCTCTCTAAATTTGACATGCCTACGATGGGATGTTCTTCTTTCTTCATCAAGTTCAAAAATCTGATTAATCCTTGCTTCATATGAACTAATTTCTTGATATTCAAGTTGTTGAACAAAATAAAATGAAGAAAAATCCAAATGCAAGGCGAGAAGAGCTTGTGTTCCATATACCAATTCAAATGGGCTATTACTAGTAGCTCTTTTATCGGTGATCCTATCAACCCAAAAAAAAAAAAATTAGTTGCTCATCCCACTTCTTCTTATTCAATTCCAAAGTCCTTTTAATGATTTTCAACAAGTTTTTATTGTTGGACTCATCTTGTCCATTTCCTTGTGGATTGTAGTTAGAAGCATATGTCAACTTTATTCCATATTATTTGCACATTGCCACTAAAGGTTCAGATCTGAAAATCATGGCATTATCAGCAACAATCTTGATTGGCACTCCAAATCTACAGATGATATGTTTCAATATGAATTCCATTCCAACTTGATGTGTTGCCTTCCTAGTGGGGATTGCTTCCACCCATTTTTGAAGAAATCGGTAGCTACCAAATCCTTTTGTGTCCAACACTTGAAGAATAAGAGATTTCACCAATGAAGTCAAACCCCATTGTTTGAAAGGATCTCCAATTGATACAGTGTAAAGGAAGGGATCCTTAAGCTTTCATTATTCTAGAGAAATGCTTGTGACAATTCTTACATCTTCTAACGAATCGTGAGTTGCATCAGTAAAATATTTGGCCACCAATAACCAGCCCTCAAAATCTTGTGTGTAGTAACCCTCCTAAAAAATGTCCTCCAAAAAATCCCCCATGGAAATTAACAATTATTTTGGGAGCTTCATATTCGGATCACACATCTCAAGAGGATTCCCTCGGGGTTCTTCCAAGCCAATCCAAAGTTTGTAATGATATATTTTGAGAATCCATCTTGAGATCTCTTTTCTTATTTTTATTCAAATGTCTAGGGCAACATAGGTGTTAGAGATAATAGATTACATCCTTTTACCACTCGAGTTCAACAATTTTTCAAGAACATTTTCCCTCTCTTCTTCTACTTCATTTACTTCGCATTCTACAAATTGCTTTCACCCATGAGCTTGGCAAGACCCAAACCTATTACTAGATTTGTGGTACGAATGTCCATATCATACTCCTGTAATTTGTTAACCCACCCGCATCTTTTTCTTGAAATCTCAATCTCCGATAAGACATCTTTTACCATTTTGTGAGGAACATAAGAAACAACTTTGGAACTCAAAATATAAGGTCTGAAAACCTTAGTTAATTTCACCAATACAAATGCTTGCTTCTCCATGATTGTGTATTTTAATTGAGTTTCTTGCAATGCCTTACTAAAGAAGGCAATAGGTCTTTCATATCCATCATCATCCTTTTGCAACAAAATATATGCAATGGTGTGCTCATAAACAAAGGAGAAGATTTGGAAAGGTTTCTTGTAATTTGGGGCTGCTAGAGTAGGAGCATGCTTCAATGCTTCCTTGATTCCATCAAAATATTTAAGGGCAGCCTCGTCCCACCTGATACTTATGTCCTTCTTCAACATGAAAGTAATGGGGAGATTTAACTCGGAAAAATTAGACACAAACCTTCTAATGAAATTTATTTGACCGAAGAAGGATTGAATTCCTTTGTTAGTTTTTAGAACCGGGATCTTGCTTTGCTAACTTCTATCCTTTTGGATCAATCATAACTCCTTCTTTAGACATAATTTGACCAATTATTTTTTCTCTTTGCACTCCAAAATGGTACTTCTTTGGATTGAGTGATATGTCATATTCTCTACATCGATCAGCATTCTTTCCAAATGCTCTAAGTGGTCAATTATTTTGCTAGAAAAAATAGTAATATCATCTTGATAAATATTAATAAAATAATTGATATAGCATGAAAAAGCAACATCCATGGCCCTTTACAAAGTAGCTCCAGCGTTCATTAAACCAAAGGGAATCCTGAAAAAAACATATATTCCCACAGAGTAGTAAAGGTAGTTTTAATCCTCTCGATTCTTTGACAACAACTTGTTTATAACCAAAGAAACCATCCAAAGTAGAAAGCATTTCAGAACTAGTCACTAATTACAGCATGTTTTCCATGTTTGGTAAAGGATAGTTTTCCTTTATTGATGCTCTATTTATATTTCTAAAATCCACACGATCGATATCTCCATTCTTCTTTCTAACCGACACCAAGTTTTCAACCCAAGAAGAATACCTTGTGGGATGAATCATTCTTCCATCCTTTGACCTTTTCAATTTATCTTGCATTTTGAGAAAGGAGTGGTTCAATTGGCCTTTGCTTCTATCTGAATGGTTTAGCATATTTCTCAAGAGGGATTTTATGTTTGAATAAGTCTTCTCTATATGATTTCAGCTCGAAATAAGACAAAGCTAAATAGTCTTGATATTGTTTCAACAATTGGAGGTAGGACTGTTTTTATTCCTTGTTTAAACTAGTCCCTAACAAAATATTCCTTGGTTTTTTTTTTTCCCCAAGTCATGATCTTCAACATCTCTAGATGCAAATATGTTTCTATTGATTACACAATTAACATTTTTAAAATTTGACTCAAGATCAACCAGCCCTCTAGGGATGGTGTTATTCTTCAATTGAATGATATCCTTGACAAACAAGGTTTCTTTTCCATCAACATTACACACGAATGGTTCCAAATCAATATGTTGATCCAAAAACTCACCTTTGTATTGAAAAAACCTTGGAACTTGAGCATCATCATCAAACACTTGCCAATGTTTGATGTTATCGAGGCTGCGAGGCCTAGTGAGTATCTCAACATCATATTCACAATATGGAGAAATGGTACTATTGTCAAATATAGACCCCAACACTACCAGCTTATCCACAATCATATTTAAACTTCTGTCATGATGAATAATGTTGTAGGAATCAAACATCTCAATCAGATCCAAAACTACGTGTTTGTATTGTTTCACTCGCTAATTTTTGTTACATACGGTTGTCTAACTTGTTAGACAACCAACTAAGAATATCCCTTTACAACAACATCTTTTATGCCATACTTCCAAGAAATCCTTAGCCCTAATAGTAATGCCTCATACTCAGCTATGTTATTGGTGCATTCAAAGTTAAGTTTGAAGGAGAAAATAAATTCCTCATTTCTTGGAGAGATTAAAACAACACTGACTCCATCAAAAACAAGGTCCATGGTGAGCCTACCTCTTCAAGACACTTAGACTGATCCATCTTGTGCTCCTTACCATCAGAAAACACAATAAAATTATCAACATCAACATCAACAAATAATACTTCATAAGAAGCATTGTTTGGATCCTCAATTAGATGCAACATCTTCTTCTCTCCATATAATTTTACAAGGCTTCCTTCAATGGGAATGGTGGAAAATGACATATCCATTTGGACACTCCCTCCAACACTTGTAGCCCACTTTCTTGACAATAAAATACCCCATTTGCTAGGGCAATCAACAATTACAACATCAAGTTTCAAATTCTTACCCAGATAGGCTGCAAGTTGCACCACCAAACCTTTGACACACCCAACAAGCGGCACTTTCACGAAATCCATGGAAGTACACTTGCCATACACTGCTGTTCCCATTACTTTGATATATAACTCATTCATGACTTCCAAAGGTATGACATTACATGATTCCTGGAGTCAAACATACAATTATTTAGCAACCTATCCTTGATGATCGAAGTTGTGAAGAAAGGGTCAACACTCAGCTGAGATTCAACCAAGGATGTTCCTAAATATACCTCTGGTGGTTCACCAAATTCTTCCAATGCTGATGTATTTCCTACCTCTACAATAGCAAGTGGAGCCTCTACAATATTCACATTCTTTTTCACAGAAGCCTTCTCCTCTTTCAATCCCAAATTCTCAAGTGCTCTCTTCTTGTGCTCAGGAATTCTAAGCAGATCAAAAATTGGAACACTAACCTTGATTTGGCTTAGAACTTGTGTGATGTCATAGGGAATGTATTTAGGAAAAACAATAGTAGGAGCATTGGAAACATCATCAAATGGCACAAATATTTTAATATTTTGAGCATTGGGTGAAGCATAAATTTTACTTGGGACAACGGGGCTCTTAGTAGATGTTTCTTTCTTAGGAACTTCTTTTGGGATATTAGAAAGAAATGGGGTTTTATTCTTGGCCGAGGCCCAACTCCCTTGATAGCCTTACTTCTTGTGTTATACTCCTTCTCTTGGTCCACCACAACATTCATAATCAACTTCCTATCCTCTTCAAGGGTATACATCCATCATATTTCTTGATCATCAACTCCGTCAAGTATTCAAAATCATTATTGGGCAGCTCAAAGGCTTGTACATTATCAATTTCTAAAACATGAGGAGGAGGAAGAAGATGTACCTGTTGGATGCAATCCCAAAAGCTAGCTGTAGTCCATGCACTTATCACTTCAATAGATGTTTCGCTTAACATGAGTGTGTAGGGTAGTGCATCATATAAGCATCATCATCCGTATTACAATCTTCGTCTTCCTTTTCAATTTTTTGATCTATTCCACATTGAGGATAGGGTAATAAAAATTTGTCATGCTAGTCAATCTGATTTACATCATCAACAATAGCCACTCTATCATTTAACGGATCGAGCACAACCTTAATTTCTTTGGCCTAATATTTTATATTTACAAATCCAATAGGTCCTTTACCTTTGTCATCAAATCTCTTCTCATTCCTATGGTGATTGCCAAATCTATCTTGTGCTTGTTGCCTAGGCTAACCTTTTAAATTTTTTCCAATTCCTTTCTCATCTCTTGCCAACTTGTAGGAAATCTCTTTGATAGCCCATACCAAAGTTTTCACCACTTCCTCCAAGTCTACACTCTTTTTTTCTTGAGGCTTGTCATTGTTTACCAATTTAAATCCATCTCTCTTAGGAGGTTTCCCAACAACCTTGATATTGTTCTCAATTTGAAGTGCCATGGTGAAGGCCTGCCTTAAATTGCTAGGATTTTTGTCCCTTAAGAAATATGTAGCCTTCTTTTCAAATGCATCAAAATATTTTATCAAACAAGATTCATCACATGGTCTTAAATTTACCAGAAATCTTCTCAAATTTTTATTAAACCTTGTGTTGAATTCATGGACCATTTCATTTGGGTTTTTCTTGATATTCTAGAACTCGATAAGAGGAATCGGGATCATTTTTGTCACCATATTGCAATCTAAATGCATTTTGCATTTCACTCCATGAATCAATTGAATTATTTGGCAAGGCCTTATACCAATCCCTAGCATCCTCCTCTAAAGTGTGGAAAAAAAATTTAATGTACACATCCTCAAATCCAATTTCAAAATCCTCCATCATATTGATAAAGATTTTCAAATGTTGATCACATGTAATGGCATTGTTTCCTTAGAACTTTGGAAATCTACTTCTAACATCTTGAGGCACAACATTAGGATAACAAACCATTCCCTAAAATTTATTGGGCCAAAGGTATTGACCACAAATGGAGGCCTAGGTGGAGAGGTGAGCCATGTTATACGGTGGAGGTGATCTTGGGGTGACACAAGTGATGAGGAGTGCAAGGTCTTTGGGGCTCAAGAATGTGGTTCACAAGATTGGTATTCTCTAGGTGCTAATTTTCTTGGAAAGTTTTACTAGAATTGAAACACACATGTGCAGATTAAAGAAGGAACTCACTAGGTACAGTAGAAGGACCTTCACTAGTTGAAGTAAAACATTTTATGAGAAGATTGCTTGAATCGAATCACTAGAATAAGAGTGATAATCCTCTATTAAAGGCTAATATCTCTCACAAATGGATATACCTTTGCTTGATGTATGTCCTTCAACAACCTTCCAAAATTTTCTCTCCTCTAAAACTATCTTTCCAAATTCTTGAAATAGCTTTCTAATTGGGTCCCTCTGAAGAAAGACCTTCTTCCTTCTAGGTTTGTAGATTTATATGAAAAAATTCAATTAATCTATGATAAGGTACTAGTATTTATCAAAATATAATAGTGACGAGTTGCCACTAAGTACTTTCACCCTAGTTTGTGCAAATGCACCATGAAGATCTATCAAATGACTACAAATATTAGCACTATGCAAAGCCCCGAACGAGCAGATCTGATTTTCTTTCACTCAATTTATCAACTATTGTGTAAAGTTTGAAACAAAAAATTAGAGACACTTCAACATATCAAACTCAGAATTCTACTCTCATTCCTCGGTATAAATCTGATCAGAAACTTATTCTTAGGAATGTAGTTGCACATAAAATACGTGAGAAATATTACCAGGGATTTTGAAAAAATTGAAATATTGAAATATGTCCCCAGAAATGGCGCCAGAAGTGTGCTGATACCTAGATTTAATCTCCTTCACAACTTGAGTTACATCATGGATTTTACAAGACACTTTGAGGAAAATAAATTGTTTATATATCATTTTATAGCCGGGGAAGTAATTTATCCGACTTGTTAACACTCGGGCTTTGAAGAAGTGGGTAGCACCTTTGTAGGATTTGATCTAATCCTCACTATTTTAGGTTTTGCCTATCAAAAAGGTAAGACAACCTATATTTTAGCCTCTGTTTTTGTGAAGGAGGTGAAAATATCCTTATCTTGTGTAGATTGTATGGAGATGGCCTTGAGAAAACACGATCAATTTCCCATTATTCAAACTCAACGAGCTATCACTACTAAATGATGGAAATGCTTTCAAGACAAGGCTAAGGCTACTAAATACATGGTATGATCTGATTTGCTTTGTGCATTTTTGTAAATGAATTGTATTCTTTTGTAAAATAGGGGTTATGGGTGATAGTTGTAGGTAGGTGGAGTGGATGTAAAGACTATCGTAGCGATCAAAGGAAGAGACTATGGGATGGAAAGGACAAGGTTATGGAATGGAGTTTAGGTTGTCTAAACTAGTGGTTTACGAGATGTTATAGGTATATGAGAAGTGGAGGATGTAGATAGACCTATACTAAGGGTGGTTGATGAAGGCATGGTGGACTTCTTGAGGTCGTAGATGATGAAGGAATGATAGATTCCATAGGTGTAAAAGATTTTGATTATGCAGGGTCAAGCTCGGAAACCACTAGTGGTAAGGTGGAAGAGGATAAGGCTACATTGGTAGTAGATGATGCAGAAGTGGGTATGAGAGGAGGAATGGACACAAGAAAATTATATACAAGATTCCCAGGATGAAAAATGGGTAGATAAATGAGAAAGGTAATACATAATAGAGGAGGGTTTTTGATGAAGGAGTCTTGCAAACTCCTTAGTACTAGTGGAGTGCAGTAAGAGACTGATTGGGGTCCATAGGTGATGAAGTGGAAGTGGGTGATCGACTAGGTGGAAGAGGTTTGCAGTGGCATGAAACATAAGAGAGTTGGCTTATCTATAATTCAAAACCATTTGGTGACAATATAGAATGGGACATATAAGCCCATTGATGATACATAAACACAAAATGAATGGAGAAAATGGGTCTAAAAGGTGTGATTTGTTCGTTGTTCCGATTGAAAAATTAGAACACAGAGAAAAACATCAATTGAATAACAAATACCGGTATGAGAGCGTAACCACCACCGGTCAACTAAACCGATCTTGATTACTATGGTGAAATGAAAGATTGGAAAATCTGACAATAAATGATGAAGACGAAGTAGAACTAGACTCTGAAGGTAATATCAAGGACTTAGAGATATAGTAAAGTGACAGAGGAAGTCAGAAAAAGAAAAGAAATATAAATTAAACACTACTTTAGTAGAAATGACCAAAACAACATAAAACCAATGGTATTCAGTGAACCAATTGTGGTGAGATGATGAAAGTGATGGTGGTCATTGGACCAACACATGTTACTGTGAAATCTATGAAAAATGGAAAAAGTGAATTTTTGGTGATTTACATCTAATAAAAATACCAACTCAGAGACCAAGTATGACAATGATTAGTCCCTGACACACTCGAAATAGTAGAAATACACTAACTATGATTGTGGAGTTTGTAGGGAGATAAAAAAATGAAGAAGATGAAATTACACCTCAAAACAAAAATCAAGCAAAAGCTAGCAAACATGATATCCTATGATGTAGATTTTATGTTGTGGATTATGCCATTTAGGACTGACCTGTGAATAGAATAGTGTTTTTGGTTACCAAAGGTGCCCTACAAAAACTTACAAATATGGCTTGTTTCAAGTAATTTTTGCATGGTTTCCATAATTTATACTTTGCGTGTACTTGAGGTTGTACTTTTATCATGTGATCGTGTGATCCTTTGTCAATCCTCTAATTGTGTGATCATTGACATCTTATTCCATGAAAGATGTTGTTTAAGAAATGTGTAGTTTTTTTTCATTGGTTTGGTATAGAGAGAGAGAGTGTGTGTGTGTGTAAAATATGAGCTAAGGTTGAATTTTTCAACCATCATCTCTTCATGACTTCTAGTGTATAGGTTGCCCACAATTTAAATTAGCTATAATGCAACATAATTAAATGAGATGCAAATATTTTAAACCTAAATCAAAAAATTATATTTGATGAGAACAAATTATGAAGGGGTAAAGAGTATGACTTTCACTAGATGAAATGCAAGAAATAAAAGAAGATTTCTTTTTAATCCCAAAAGACAAATGTCACTGAGATAATTAGAAGAAGAGAATGTTTCCAGAGAAGAAGCTTAATGTGAAATTGTTTTGAATGAAATAGACACACAAGATTTTTCCCTAAAAATTAACCAATGCAATGAAACCCAACAAGGGTCCCACCGAGCATGCCAAAATGTTTCACCGAATAGTTTACATAAAATAGATAAGGTAAATGGTTAATGAGGAATACCTATGAAGTGAAGGTGAAAGGTAGAATTCATGCGTTGTTTATTTGTCCAAGATGATGTAGAGAACTCCTTTTTGTCTAGGAAGGACTACTTGTAAATGCAAAGAAAGACCACAAAATAATATTAAATAGCATATGACAGTGGACTACCTAGCGTATGCTAGATCCAGGAAGCGTGGTACTTCCTAGAGAGGTTGTCAATCCACTATTTAATAACAATTTAATGTGAATAAAAAATTGAAATAAATAGGTCCTATTGTAATGTAATGATTTAGGTTTCTCATACACAAAATACACTAGAACTTACCTAGAACTTCTATAGAAGTGGCCTATTTCTCACCTACTTGTTAGCTACTTTGCAACATGTATCTTGTGTTGTTCATTACGATCATCCTTTTTCAAAGGGCATTGATTTTCATAATGATCTTTTCCACAGTAATACCAGTCTCCTACAGGTCCCTTCCTAGGCTCGAGTTTATTTCCAGCCTTAGAGTTATCATTCTGATGCCCATAGGACTTATGTCCGTTATTATTGTTCTTAGCAAAGTTGTTCCATGCATTACTAGAAAACTTGTTTGTTGTTTATTTCTTATTAGTATCAGATGAAATCTTACTTTCATTCCAAATTTATTCCATGGTCCTTTCTTAGGTGCAAGAGATGATGAAGAGGAGTTGGGATTTTTTTCCTTACTTCCCCCTTATGAGCAGAAATCACCTTTAATTTTTGTTCCTGCCTTATGGCCTTTTCAACAACCCCTTCAATCATGGTTGGGATGTGAACATCCACCTCTCCTCCTATAATGGGATTCAATCCCATGATGAATTTCATTATCCTAAAATTCTCATTTGTTTGGTACTAAGGTATATACTTAAGGATTTTTTAAATCATTCCAAGTACTCGATTATAATTAGCTTCCCTTGAGCTAAGTTATGAAATTTAGTCATTTTCTACTCATAGTAAAGTTGCGACAGCCAACATTGCCTAAAGTAACCTTTAAATTGATCCCAGGTGATATTATTTTCATCAATGTTTAACTTATCCTTTCGAATGTCCCACCATGAAGATGCTTCATGAGAAAGCGGATATGCTCCCCATATCGCCTTTGTTTCTTCTGAGAAATTCCTTATTGAAAAGTATTTCTCCATTTCTTTGAGCCAATTCTCAGCTCCATCTCCTAATGTGGACCCATCGAGAATTAGGTGGACTTATCCTATTTATATCATTAGTGAGTTGAGCTGCTAGCCTAGCCTTTTTGTTTTCAAGTTGAAAAGGTATGTTGGCATTATTATTATCAACACCTATATTGGCATTGTCCCCATGAGGTGGCTGATTATTGTTATCAGCATCTTCTTTCTCCTCATTGCCCATTACTTGTTGTTTAAGTACATCCAAACAATAATTTGTGTCCAACAGGGCAACAAGGATCTCATCAAGTTTCTACGTAGTTGCTACTCCTTCCTCAGGTGAAAGTTTATTTACAACATTTCCTCTTTTTTTGACCATTTTGTGTTATAAAAAAATTTAAGTTTCATCAGATTATGGACACAATAGGTCCAAGAGCTGCAACCTTCACTCGATACCAAGATGTAACATTCCCATTTTAAGACTTTAGAAATAAGGGAATTTTTTTTATCACAATGTTATCTATTCTAAATTAAAAACATTATTTAGAACAAACATTACATACCAATCAATCTCATAACAGATAACCATATGCTCACGTAAATGACTTGGTGACATTAAGATCTATTCATTCCATGAATCGATGACATTCTAATCTATTCATGTTTAACTTTAAGTATTAAATAATTATCGTATACTTGGTTTTACTACCCTAACCAGTCTTGAGTGATCTGTTTAAATAACATACTTAAATATTTGTTACCGATATCCATCCGATATCACGTTGCTTTAAACTTGGTGACATAAGACAAGGCAACCGGAGCTTGCGATACTTTGGAAAAATATTTATAGCACATGGTGTATGTTACTTATTCCTAGATGACATACTCGTCATTTTGGAATACGTCCTTCACCTCACTCCTCTATTATCATGAATGGTATTTACTGACTACAATTAGTCCACTTGCCCAAAGTTTAACCCTAGCCCTAGTTAGAAACATAAATCATTATAGGAAGATGCTCACAATGACTTAGGGTATATGGGCATAGTTGATTGACATATGTCAACTAGGTGTTCCAAGGTACCCTAAGCCATTGAGAGCTACTACCTATCCTAAACATGCCACTAACTTGACCTAGAGAGAAACTAAGTTCAAGTCCTTATTGTGTGTAGATCTAGATGATCAATGCAGAAGGGTGTTGCCACATGTCAATTGCAATGTTGTATCCTCAAGAAAACCCTAGTCTTCTCAAAGGTACAACCCTACAATTGGTGTGTGCCGAACATCCTAAAGAAACTACCTCATCACAATGTACATACCCCAAGGAGGTTATTAATGTTTAATTAATTTGGATAATAAAACAAATTACAACATCTATGCTAACCCTAATCCAACACTCCTTAAGTCCTTGTTCTATACTTGAATCAATTAAGCATTAAAGAACTTCCTTTAACTCATGATTGCTTTTAATGTTTGTTTATTTAGTTTAACAACAATTAACCAAAATAGGACAGCAATATCATAAGTTCCATTAAATATAACCTAATCATTCAATGAAGGTGTAACAACCAAATAGGTTCAACTAGAGTAGACTTTCTAGGGAAATGAAGTCTAATGATTTACAATCATATCACCATTCTTTAGATTACATTCCTTTTAGCGAGGAAGAACCTTCCTCTACTTGATTAAGTGTTAGGGTTGTCTAACCCTTTTTATTCCTCACAAGCTCTATAGTTTTATCACATATTCATTACACATTCCAATACTATATTAGGAGTGTTTAGGTAAGTTTGGTAACTTATGCAACTTAACAAGTGCATCTTATTAAGTGAGATTACACTAGTTCCCTTTTATCTAACTTATCAAGTTTACCCATATTAAGCATGTAATGAGATATGAATAATATCATCCAGATAGGAATTCCATCTTCTTCATAAATATAAGATAGTTTACAAAACCAATACAAGTAAATCTCTAACATTCAATTCCTCATTAAAAACTTATTCATTTACAAGATGATGTATTTCAGGCATGCTGTATAACAAACAACCTTCATTCTAAAAGAATACAACTTTTATTTTTCAATACAATTCAATCTTTGAATCGAAACTCATTACATAAGGTTAAAAATTAAATAACCCAATACAAAATGAAATTTCATGTCTTCTTTAATCACTTATGATGTTCATCTACAAAATTACTACCACGGGTCGAGTTTAATGGCTGAGCATGATAAGCACTAAGCATTAAAGTAAAGTGCATTCCACTAATTGCTTCATTAAACAACTTTGCTTTCATGAAACAATTGAAAAACATCATGCAGATAATCATAAGTAATAACATCTAGAAAGAAGTACAATTAAGAAATCTAGATTTACTTTTAAGAAAGGAACATTTTATAATCTGCAACATTAGAATTATACCACAAGACTTAATTGATCCTATCAATAACTTTTAAATAGTCAACAAGTCTTATCATTAAATTATTTCATAAATTCATAAGGATAGAAGGACACATTTAACTTTTCCCAATCTGCAAGGAGTTAGTTACAACATAACTGATATTAGTAAGTTTCATCCCTCCATATAGACAAAGAAGAGAATCAAATAATGAGAAGTTCAATCAATAAACTTATCAGTCAACAAAAAAGGATCTCAAACCAACAAGGACCCCAAACCATATTTCATTTCATTTATACTATGAAATGAAGTCCATCATTTATTGCAAACTTAGAAATCCTTAAGCTAGTTCCAAAAGATAACTCAAAACCGAAAGCACTATCAAATCCCGCATACTTCTAATTTCTATACAACCTTCCCAGGAAAACCTATTCTCATTCACCTAGCTCAAATCCAATATCAAATCTCAAAATAAATACATAGTATAGTCCCAAACTATAGAATTCCCCTAAGAGAGTATAATTATTTCTCTTTAATACAAGGTGGTTCAACAAGGATATAATAGTGGAGTAAAAGCTCTCCAATAAAAAAATATTGAAAAGTCACAACAACTCTCAACTCGAAGACTGAATTCCCATTACAAACATTAACAACAAACTACAAATGAGAAGGCAGTTCAAAATCCCAAGCAAGAGCCACATTATCAACATCCATATAAGTGATATTGTAACTTTTCAAACCACATACAGAATAACAGGTCTAAAATTTAGCATTCTACAAAACCCACAACTCAAATGGAGGTAAGTAGTTAAGTAATTCAATAAGACAAGTTCTATCCTACCTTCTTCCAACTTGACTGAACAAAGTAACCACAAACCTCTCTAGTTCCTTTTAAAATTGTAAGACAGGTAGGGTTCATTCAACATAAAAGATAGAAAGGAAGTAAGTAATTCATTCCTGAACCTCTACAACTAATACGACTATCCCATAATAGAACATAGTTCCAGTTCCAATTATTTCTAAGAACAAAGAAGTCAAGTTTTCCCAAAAGACACGGGTACGCTCAGAGCAGATATGAATAGAATACACTCTTTAATTCACATGCCCCGTCAAGTTCGAAAACACAGTGTAGTCTAAAAGGTAGAAGTAAAACAACCATTCCTTCTCAAAATTAAAACAAAGGAGGCCCAAAGAAGTTACACGGTCTACTTTGACCAAACAAACTCACAAGACCCCTTCCATCAGACAGTAATAAAAGAGACTGAAATTTTCAATTCATAATACCTGTAAATATACAACACATCAATTTCTAGATATAGAATCAAAACAACCAACAATGGAATACCTACAAAGATTGCATCAATGATGCATCAAACAACACAAGCTCGAATACAAGTTTAAAACCGATTCCCAAGGACCTAATAAAATCTCAAAATAAACACCAACACCCTATTACAGTTCATGCCTTCTGTTTCCTAAGGAAGAATAAAACCTCGATTAATAGCTAAAGTACAAGGCACAACACAATAACTCAAAAAAATTCTATATTCATAAGAACTGTATACAAGTTCAGTTGTTGCATATGAAAATTCAACCAAGGTTCAAAACTTCAATAAGTTCAAAAATAGTCCAAACAAACACATGGTCCGCATAAAGCTAAAATTAATCTTAGGCTTCAATACAAGTTTAGAACCCCTATGAAGTTCCACATCCAACTCATGAAACACAAGTCTAAACAAAGATTCAGAACCTAACAAGCAATAAGCCAACTCTTTCCACATTATTTTCGAATGCAAGAAAATAAAGCTTCGAATACAAGCTACAAGATTCAAATACAATTAACAAAACTACTAGTTCAAATTACATAGTTCAATAGAGCTTCAAGTACATGTTATAGAGTTCCAAAACAAATCACATGTAAACCTCTATCAACCAGTACAAAGAAAGTTCAAAAAATGTCAATAACAATAAAGGATTCACATTCCAAAACCCACATAATTTCCAAGAATACATGTAAGTGAATAACCACATACATCATGCAAATATAAAATTTCGAGAAGGTAATTATTTCAATGAATCATTTAGAAAAAAGTAAGAAATGTTAATGGGTAGAGCCTATCATGCACGATAGTGCCTCTCTACCAATTTGAAGAAGAATTCAGTGAGTTTCCAAGACCTTTTCTTCTCCAAGTAAGATCAAACAATAGTAATATTTTTCAACAATGCCTCTTATACATTCCTCGAACCTAAAATAGATCAAAGAAATCAAAAAAAGCCACTAAGTGCGAGATCAAATTACTAGTACAAAAAAAAAAAGCTAGCTCCATGTAGAGAAAAATTGTGAAGCATGCAAAGAAAGAAAACCTCAAAAAAACCTCCAACATGCCTTCCAAGACAGATTGCTCACCAAACACGAGGCATATTAATTCAATTAAATCCAACTTTCACCTGCTTATCTTTCCTTACCACCGCCATCCATAGTTTTGGAGATGTAATTGAACTTCATAATGCATTTCAAAACTTAGAGATGCCTCCACGTAGGTTCCTCTAAACTTTCACTAACCCTGCCACACCGCGAGTACTTTCATGTATTTAAAACCAAATCAAATCCCAATAAAATATTAGGAAGCGCCACTTAGTTCCCAAACTGCCAATGGCCCTTAGGTCCCCTTTCATATCCCATTAGTTAGGATGTATAGAATTTATCTTAGGTTAGATATTAGGTTAGTTTAAATATATATAACCTTAGGATATAAACCCCAACAATAAATTGCCACCTTAGGATAGGATGTATATTTAGCCAAAAACAATAGGTTTAGAAATAACTTAGCATCCCCTAGGTTATTTCCTTTTAAGATAACAAATTAGGTTAGAATGCCATCCAGTGGTGTAGTAGTAGTTAGGTAAATTACCCGAGTCCCGTATCTATTAGGGTAGACCATATAGGTAAAGGGGTACATAATAATTTATTTTTCTCAAGAATCTGGAAGCAAGGTTTCTATTTCCCTTAATGCCATTAAGCACCCTGCAAGGGTCGATCAAGAAGAGCCGAGCACAACACAAAATAGAATGCAAGCACTTGTTTTCAAGATGATAAAGAATTTACAATAACTACAAGTTCAGTCCATTAAGTATCTTAATCGATGAATGTCATTTTTTCATTCAATTTTGATAAGAATATTTAAACATACCTTAGATCAATTCCATTGATCCAAGGATGAGTCCAATTGCAAAGGATAAGTTTGCAACCATTCAAACCAGATTACAACTTTACTCATAAGAAGTGAAATAGATTATTGCAAGCAATAACATACCAACCCTACAATCAAAGAGCATAAATGATTTATCCATATCAAGCATGATCTTCAGTAGTCAAAAGAACACATCTTTATCAAGAAAATCACATGTCAACACTTGAAATGTAAAGGAGGAATATAACCATTGTCAAGGGTGTTACATGCTTCCCTCCTAAAAAGAATCATCATCCCGATGATTACCTCATTTTAGTCATTACATTTAGGATAATCAATTTTTTAATTCACTTTCTTAACATATGTTTGCAATAGTATCCAAATTTTAAGTTCCAGAAATCAGCATTAAATAGTTGTTTATTCAAAACAAATAAATATCTACCCAAAACTGGCATACTTATTGTATTATAAAGATAAAATCACAATTTATTTTTATCAGTCAACAGAATCAATTCTATTCAAATAGATATGGAAAAGAAGTTTTCATATCGTCCATGTTTTCCCAGGTTGCACTTTCTTCATTAAACTAGTCCCATTGGACCTTGCATTGACTTATATCATGATTTATGAAATGCAACTAGTGAGTTTCCAGAACTCGTATTGGTTTAACCACAATTATTCCTCGAGTCTTGGACCCGTAAGGAATTATAATTTAACACATGTGGTAAATCGAAACATATTTCCTAAGCAAATAAATATAGAAAACATCATGCATTCATGATAAAGAAAGAGGTAATGCTAAGTGGTAATCTATAGGGTTGATTACTTCAACTATCTCAAAAGGTCCCACATAACAAGGTGATAACTTGGAAGCCTTGCCAAAATTTATAGAGATCTTTTCGGTTTGACCCGAAGAAATATTTTCTCACCAAGTTCAAATTTCTTGTCTACCTATTTCAAATCAATATAAATCTTTTTTCTAGTGTTGCTTCTTTCAAGAATTCATGAATCAATTTAGCTTGTTGTTCCATTTCGATGAAGGAGTTCAGCTCAATTACCTCTCTATCCTCCATGCTATCCCAACTAACGGGGGTTCTGCATTTTCTTCCATATAATGCTTCAAACAGTGCCATCTTAAGAGAGGCATGATATGTGTTATTGTATGCAAACTCGACTAGTGGAAGATACTCTTCCCACTTATAATGTTGGTCCATACAATACATTCGTAACATATCCTCCAAAACTTGATTAAATATTTCAAGTATGTCCATCCATTTCCAGATGATACGCAGAACTAAAATTCATCTTAGTTCCTAAAGTTACATTAAGTGTTTTCCAAAATCTTGATGTCATTCTAGGATCTCTATCCGAAATGATTAATTTAGTTACTCCATGTAATCTGAAAATTTCGTGAACAAATATTTTAGCCAATGCCGAGAATCATCCTTCATATTTCCAGCGATAAAATGTTCTACCTTTGTTAGTTTATCCAAAACTACTAAAATAACATAATGTTTATTTCTTGACATATGCAACCCTTATACAAAGTCCATGCTTATCACTTGCCATTTTATCTGCAGTATGCTATGAGGATACAATAAACCGATTGGGTGCATATGTTCGCTTTTAACACATTGACATTCAAGGCAATGTGTCACAAAAACTATAACATCATTTTTCATTCCCTTCCAAATTGTTGTTTCATATCAGTAAGCATTTTTGTAATACCGGGGTGTCAGGAAAAGGTGAATTATGAAATTCTACTAACAATTTATTCCTTAAATCATTTAGCGAAGTACAAATACTTTGTTTTTAAATCGTAAGATTCTTTCATTATCAAAGTGAAAACCTTTATACCTTGAATCACTAAGATTTGTAGGAAGTGATGTCTTTACTTGCTGAAAATAAGAATTAGATTCCATAACATGTTTTACTTCATCCTTAAATTAGGTTCTCAATGTTATAAGAGAAAAAATGTGCTTCCTACGACTTAGAGTGTCACCAATCTTTTTCTTTACCCTTGATATAATTGATGTCAAAATCATATTGAGATAAAAACTATAACCACCTTCATTTTCTTGCATTAAGGTTTGGCTAAGTGAAGATATATTTCATCCCAAGATGATCAATTTTCAATTCAAAAGGTTTACCAAGTAGGTAATTCCTCCAAACTTGCAATGTATGAACAATGGCAACAAGCTCTAAATCATGTGGACCATAATTCAACTCATGTAACTTAATTTTTATACTTTCGTAAGCTATGACATGACCATTTTGTAGCAAAATACCTCCTAGAACCTTCATCGGATGCATCGAGTTACCACCATAAAATATCCATTAGGATCGGTATTAAAGAATAGATGTAGAAGTTAAATATTCCTTCAAAGTTTTGAAATCAATTTCACATTTCTTATTCCAAACAAACTTTTTATCCTTCTTACGTAAAGAAGTTATTGGTGCAACCACCTTAGAGAAATCTTTTAAAAAATTCCTATATTAGCCTAAACAAGTCCCATGAAGCTTCTAACTTCATGTACATTATTTAGTACAAAGCCACTCCATTATAGCTACAATCTTTGAAGGATCTACAACAATTCCATTCTTACTTATTACATGCCCCAAATAGTGTATTTTTATGTCATAGAAATAAAATTTAGACAACTTAACAAATAGTCATCTCTTTCTTAATATTTCCAAAACTATCTTCAAATGCTCATGGTGTTCCTCAATACTTTTATAATATATGAGAATGTCGTCGAAGAATACGAGCACAATTTTTTCTAAGTATTCTTGAAAGATATTATTTATTAAATTCATAAATTTTGCAGGTGCATTAGTTAATCCAAAAGGTAAAACAATGAACTCATAATGTCCATACCTTGTCTTGAAAGATGTTTTATGAATATCCTCATTCTTAATCTGCAATTGATGATATTTAGATCGAAGATCTATTTTAGAATATACAAATTCTCCACGCATTTGATCAAATAAATCATCAATGCTAGGGAGTAGGTATCTATTCTTGATTGTTGCTTTGTTTAACATTTTGTAATCAATGCACAATCTAAGTGTTCCATCCTTCTTATTCAAAACAATTATAGGTGTTCCCCAAGGTGAAACACTTGGTCTAATCAAACCTTTAGACACAAGTTCCTGCAACTGAGCCTTAAGCTCTACTAATTCTATAGTAGTCATTTGATATGGCGCTTTAGAAATAGGTTTAGTGCCAGGTTTGATCTTAATCGTGAAATCAAACTCCCTTTTAGGTGGAAGACATGACAATTCTTCCAGAAATACATCACTGATGTCTCGTAACAATAGATATCGTTCCATAACATCGCTATTATCTTTAGTTGTTTCAGTAATTTTTACTACATATAAGGTACATCCTTTGTTTTTGGCCTTTTTAAGTTGCATAGTGACAGGTTTTATAACGAGAAATCTCACGTTTCACACCTTGAATCTCTATTTTTTTCTAAAGGTCACTTAAACAACTAATGTGTTTTTCAAAATAGTCCACTTTAGCCTTATGTTCTACTAACCAATTAACACCTATAATTACATCATAAGACCCCAAAGGTTTAACATAAAGCTCAACTTTAGTGGAAAATTTAGGTAAATAAAGGGCTACTCCAAAAAGAAACATACTAAGCTGTATGAACAACATTGTTTTAAATCTTTATCTGCACGGTCCATGTTTTATCCATGTTTCCATCTTTTATTTTTAGTTTTGATGCTAATTTATTAGAAATAAAACATTCAATAGCTTTGGTATCAAAAATAATAGTTACTGAGTAAACCAAATAACTTACCCAGAACTTCTATAGGTGTGGCCTATTTCTCAACCTACTTGTCAGCTACTACAACGTGTATCTTGTGTTGTTGATTACGATCGTCCTTTTTCAAAGGGAACTGATTTGCATAATGATCTTTGCCATAGTTATAATAGCCTCCTACAGGTCCCTTCCTAGGCTCGGGTTTATTTCCAGCCTTAGAGTTATCATTCTAACCCCCATAGGACTTTTGTTCGTTATTATTGTTCTTAGCAAAGTTGTTCCATGCATTACCAACAAACTTGTTTGTTGCTGCTTTCTTATTAGTATCAGATGAAATCTTACTTTTCATTCCAAATTTCTTCCATGGTCCTTTCTTAGGTGTAAGAGATGATGAAGAGGAGTTGGTATTTTTCTTCCTTACTTCCTCCTTATGAGAAAAAATTTCCTTTAATTTATGTTCCTACCTAATGGCCTTTTCAAAAACCCCTTCCATCGTGGTTGGGCTGTGAACATCCACCTCTCCTCCTATAATGGTATTCAATCCCATGTTGAATTTTTGTATCTTGAACTTATCATCTGTTTGGTACTAAGGTACATATTGAAAGAGTTTTGTAATTCGTTCCCAATACTCAGTTATAGTTAGATTCCCTTGAGCTAAGTTCTAAAATTTAGTCATTTTCTGATCATAGTAAAGTTGTGGTAGCCAACGTTGCCTACAGTAACCTTTAAATTGATCCCAGGTGATATTAGTTTCATTAATGTTTAACTCATCCTTTTGATTGTCCCACCATGAAGATTCTTTGTGAGAAAGCTAATATGCTCCCCATATCACCTTTATTTATTTTGAGAAATTACTTATTGCAAAGTATTTCTCCATTTCGTTGAGCTAGTTCTCGGCTCCATCTCATCATGTGGTGCCATCAAACTTAGGTGCACTTATCCTTTTTATATAATTAGTGAGTTTAGATACTAGCCTAGCCTTTTTATTTTTAGGTTGAACATGTATGTTTGCATTGTTATTATCAACACCTACATTGGCGTTGTCCCTAGGAGGTGGCTGATTTTTGTTTCGCATCTTCTTCCTCCTCCTTGCCCATTACTTGTTGTTCAAGTACAACTAAATGATATCTTGTGTCCAACAGGGCAGCAATGATCTCATCAAGTTTCTGGGTAGTTACTACTCCTTCCTCAGGTGGAGGGTTATTTACAACATTTGCTCTTGTTCTAAACATTTTCTGTTACAAGAAAATTTAATTTTCATCAGTTATGGACATAATAGGTCGAAGATCTCGTAACCTTCACTACGATATTAAGATGTAACATTCCCATTTTAAGACTTTAGAAAAAATGGATTTTTTTATCACAATCTTCTCTGTTCTAAATTAAAAACATTATTTAGAACACACATTACATACCAATCAATATCATAAAAGATAACCATATGCTGTTGTAAATGACTTGGTGACATTAAGATCTATTCATTCCATGAATCGGTGACATTCGATCTATTCATGTTTAAATTTAAGTATTAAATACTTATCGTATACTTCGTATACTTGGTTTTCCTACCCTAACCGGGTACTAAGTGATCTGTTTAAAGAACATACCTGAATATTTGTTACCGATATCCATTTGATATCATGTTGCTTTAAACTTGGTGACATAGGACAACGCAACCAGTAGCTTGCGATACTTTGGCCAAATATTTACAACATATGGTGTATGTCACTATTCCTAGACAACATACTCGTCATTTTGGAATACGTCCTTCACCTCACTCCTCTGTTATCATGAATGGTCTTTACTGACTACCATTAGTCCACTTTCCCAAAGTTTAACCCTAGCCCCGGTTAGAAACATAAATCATTATAGTAAAATTCTCATAATGAATTAGGGTATATGGGCATATGTGATTGACCTAAGTCAACCGGGTGTGCCAAGTTACCCTAAGAAATTGAGAGCTACTACCTATCCTAAACATGCCACTAACTTGACCTAGAGAGAAACTAAGTTCAAGTCCTTATTGTGTGTAGATCTAGATGATCAATGTAGAAGGGTGTTACCACATGTCAATTACAATGTTGTATCCTTGAGAAAACCCTAATCTTCTCGAATGTAAAATCCTACAATTGGTGTGTGCTAGCATCCTATAGAAACTACCTCATCACAATGTACATACCCCAAGAAGGTTATTAATGATTAATTAATTTGGATTATGAAATAGATTACAACATTAATTATAACCCTAATCAAATGCCCCTTAATTCCTTGTTCTATACTTGAATCAATTAAGAATTAAATAACTTCCTTTAACTCATGATTACTTATAATGTTTATTTATTTAGTTTAAAAATAATTAAGCAAAATAGGACAGCAATATAAGAAGTTCCATTAAATATAACCCAATCATTCAATGAAGGTGTAGCAACCAAATAGGTTCACCTAGAGTAGACTTCCTAGGGTAATGAAGTTTAATGATTTACAATCCTATCGCCATTCTTTAGATTACATTCCTTTTAGTGAGGAAGAACCTTCCTCTACTTGATTAAGTGTTAGGGTTGTCTAACCATTCTTATCCTTCACAATCTCTATAGATTTATCACATATTCATTACACATTCCAATACTATATTAGGAGTTTTTAGATAAGATTATTAACTTATGCAAATTATGAAGTTGTATCTTATTAAGGGAGATTAAACTAGTTCCCTTTTATCTAACTTATCAAGTTTATCCGAATTAAGCATATAATAGATATGAATAATATCATCCAGATAGGAATTCCATCTTCTTCATAAATATAAGATAGTTTACACAACCAATACAAGTAAATCTCCAACATTCAGTTCCTCATTAAAAACTTATTCATTTACAAGATGATGTATTTCAGGCATACTTTATAACAAACAACCTTCATTAAAAAAAAAATACAACTTTTATTTTCCAATACAATTCAAGACTGAATTGAAACTCTTTACATAAGGTTTAAAATTAAATAACCCAATACAACATGAAAGTTCATGTCTTCTTTAATCACTTACGATGTCCATCTACAAAATTTCTAGCATGGTTGAGTTCAATGAACTAAGCATGATAAGCACTAAGCATTAAAGTAAAGTGCATTCCACTAATTGCTTCATTAAACAACTTTGCTTTCATGAAACAATTGAAATACATCTTGAGATAATCATACGTAATAATAGCTAGAAAGAAATCTGTGGACACCTAAAGTATGCTTACACTTAGCATTTCATCCAATCAATCAATTAACAACACTTTGTTAAATCCACATACTTCTCTCCTTTGTTTGAGGCCCATTTACAACACATTCTCGGTCATATTCTTCCCATATTCAGCTTATTTGGCTAACATCTCTCTTATTAGCTAAACATTCCTCCTTTTGATCATTCAAAACCTCCCTAGTTCTCTCTAGACCACTTCTTATTGGCTTCGTAGGCTATCTATCAGTCATAATTGGTTATCCATACTCCTCCTAACTCTCAACTAGTCTCTAATAACTTGCTAATAAGTTTAACTAGCCTAATCCTAGATTAACTAAGCCTAAAGCATGTTTATCCTAATCTAATCTAAAAGTTATTTTTGACCTTTAATCCCATATGCACCCGAAGTTCAAACTCTTCCATTTGGAAAACTATAAATGCAAGGCCAAGCCTACCTATTCAACTTACCACTTTATACACAACTTTACTCACAAGTCCTTGTTATCATTTGAATCACAAAGCACACGGATGTTGATCAGATTTCTAGTTTGATCACTCTAAGCATCCAGTGTGATTGGATAACATGGGTACTATCTCCAAGTTGTGGGACTTGCTACTTGAGATAGACCTCCAGAGAAAGTTGGTTCTTGCTCCTAAACTACCTGCCACAATCTACTCTAATGCGGGATAAGCTAATTGTTCTAACCTAAAATTCCAAGGGACCGAGAGAGAGAATGCATAAAATGAAATCCTACACTAAAGCGGTGATACACCAGAAAAAGAGGGTGTGAGAGTAATCTCCAAATGTGTGAAATACAGAGGCAAAGTGCACACTAGAAGAGGTGATGACAGTTCACCATAATCCAGCAAAATGCATTTACAACAATATTCCAAGCACACACAATGATAATGAATTCCTGCAAGAACATAATAAATAGACACAATATACTTGTAGAAAGATTAAAGGGGCAAGAAGAATGCAAGGAAACATAGCAGGGGAAGATATATCCACAAACTGATATTTTATTGCTTCATGATATGCACAGTTCAATCTATTACAAGATAAGGGCCTGGATCACCATGCAAGGAGTCCACTACAAGGGCTTGCAACACACTGCAGCTTCACAAATCAATTTTGACAGAGCTTTGTTACCCAAAAACTCTCCCCTTACAATGAGCCCAACACTCCAATTTATAGAAAAAGAGAAGGAAAAGAGAAGGGAAAATGGAAATCCCGAAATCTGTCCTTCAACCACCTGTAAGAGGCATTAAATTGAGTGGAATGGGTATACATTACTTGCAAAAGGGTCCCCATACTGTCCCATGTGCTGCGCAGAGAGAAGGAATGATGACCATGCCTCTTAATTGCACTCCCAGCTACCAAATAAAACACTGTTCTGAACCCGGCCACGTTTCCTTAAAAAACTCAATCAATTTCTGATAAAATCTGGAATTTCTTGATTTCTGTGCATCGGGCTCGGAACCATGATTCCAACGGTACCAATTTTGTGTGATTTCGTTGAGAAATGCAAAAGTTATGGCCTTCTGAGTGTGGGCAGCAATTTTGGGTCTAGCAGGCGTTTTCTGTCATTTGACGGGAATGAGCATTGACTGACTGGAGCCGAATATGTTTCTTTTATTTAAATATATCTACCCTCATTAAAATTAAGAAATCTAGTTTTTGTGGCGTAGAGGACGTCGTGCTCATTCCAGAAAGTCCAATTTTATGAAAATCGGAGCTCGGAGTCAAAAGTTATGGCCGTTTGAAGTTTCCGGACCAAACGTTGACTTTTCTTCCCTGCCTTCGGCCATTTCACCTTTTCACCATTTGGTTTGGTGCTGAAATTTCCCATTTCGGCCGAACCAGCTGGTTCGCGTACTCGCAGCCCATATGTCCCATTTGGTTTCGGACCGTCTGGGACAAATTCACCCGGTTCGGCCGGTTCGCGCCCTTTTGTCCCAACTGTTCCGGGACAAAAGTTCTCATTTCGGCCGGTTCGGCCGGTTCGCGTACTTTTGGCCCACGCGTCCCAAACTGTTTCGGGCTGCCTTGACTCATTTCACCCGGTTCGGCCGGTTCGCGTCCTTTTGTCCCACTTGTCCCAAAGGCGACCCTCTCAGCAGTTAGCCAATTTTCTCTCCTTTGGCCAGATCGGCTTTTCGCGTCCGCCGCGTACTTTTGTCCCAGATGTCCCAATTGCTTCCGGGGCCACCTGTGCTCATTTCGGCCGATCCGCGCCTTTTTGTCCCACTTGTCCCAAATGCTTCTAGGACTAGGACTTAGCCGATTTTCACAAATTTTTCTGGATCAACCTACTTGCTTTCTCTGAATTTTTTTTTTTTTTTTCGTACGTTTTCTCGAGCTTGCTCTTTTCAACCTGGACAAGAGAGTTAGAAAAATTCTGAAGGGACCCTAGAAACTTGATTTTTGCTCAAACAATCAATTTTCCGGGACTTGAATATTCGATGCATGTTATCAAAATTACTCTGGGGCAAATTGGATATGAGTCCTCTCTCAAGCATTTTGGAAAGGCATTAGAAACCATTTGTGATAGCTTTAGGCTATAGAACATTTAGATCTTGGCCATAATCCATTGTTAAGAGCTCCCCCATCTTGCATCCATCCACTCCTAAGGAAAACAACTAATTAGACAATTTGATTGCTTAGGATCTATACTAGGTTCACTTTCATTAAGATTTCATGCGGTAGAGAGTAGTATGCCTATTAATTTTTATGTTTTTGTCAAATTTGTAATGCTTTCATGTTAGTTTCTCTTGTTTAGCTCTAATCCTATGGTGCATGGATGAGTTAGCAAATCTTTGAGGTTCTTTAACCTTGTTCCATAGCTTTTTCTACTTTTCCATTGTATACATTTGGCACGCCGGTGGGACACTTTTGTCCATCCTCCATTAATGGAGTCACTTTGAAGCTTTTTTTTAACTTTCTAACTATTTATTTGTTTTAATATTTCTAGGATAGTTTCAAATCTTTCTATATTAGTTTCAAAGCTTTCTAGATCAGTTTCAAAGCTTTCTAGACTAGTTTCAAAGTTTTTAGATTAGTTAAAGTTTTTAGTTTCACTAATATTTTTGTTCTAAATGGAAAAAATCATGTTTCTTAACTAGTTTAGCTAGGTTTGTCTTGTTTTTTTGCTCTTTGTAGGATCAAAGGAGGTGAAGTGCTACCAAAAATTGAACCAAATCAATAAAATTTTGTTTATTTTGAAAAATCATGTGTTTTTAGCCACCTACGGGAAAGGGGGTGCACAAGCCATTCTATGCATGTAGGCATAACTCTCACTATGTTTTTTTACACAAAGTCATGCAAGCACCAAAAAGGGGCGCAGGTACACTATGAAGGGCACGTGCATCATTAGCAATCTTCCGGAGGCCATAACTTTTGCTCCCGAACTCAAAACGACTCTATTTTTGTTGCGTTGGAAAGGTATTGAAGTGAACTACATAATAGAATCATAAAACTAGGATTTTGACTTACTAAAAAATTATGGTTTACATTATTAGGTAAATAGTCATTTCTAACGTATCTTAAAGTTCAAAAAAATGTTTTATTGGCCATTCTAACACTTTGAAATATTTTTGTGGCACTAATCAGTAATTTTCAGTGGTTATTTTGGTTTTATTTTTGAATAACTTTGTTAAGTGTTTCATTTCTTAGCTTGAGCAAGGTTTGTAAAGTGTGTATGCTCTCTCCTCACACCTTCAAAAGCGATCTTGGAGATCAAAAACACTTGCACAACTTTGTATCATATGTTAAAAACACTTGTTCTAAAAGATAAATTAATTTTTATGTGATTTAGTAAGAATTTTCACACTGCATATGCTCTTCCTTCGCGCCTTTTGGTGATCTTAGGAATCAAAAGCAAGGTGTAAATTCCCTTTATTGATATCAATTTGCAATGGAAAATTACTAAACTCGTTGTCTACAGGACCTAACGCTTGTCAAAGAAAGGCATCAAAGACAAAACACAAACCCACTAATACACATTTTTCTTGCAGGTTGCCAAATGGTGTGCTACTTAAAACCACATTAAGTTAAGCAAGATAAAAAACACACCATATTCAAAACATTGTATTGTAGGTTTTGGAAAAGGGTACGTCCCTATCTACTCAACTGGAACATAACCCCTTTAGCATAACCTTAAGCTACAACAATGGGGGTGGTTCCAAGAACCCCAAAGTAGTCCATGCAAGAGGGAACCTTGTGGATGAAACGGGAAGTGCTCCACACTACCTACTTGACTAGTGATTCCTTTGTGAGATAGTGTTACAAGTTGTCCCTATGTGACCCTTTTAAGTACATGATGGATGCATTTACTACCCACTGTGCTTGAAGGGGGCAAAGTCGAGATACTCCCAACATATTGGGACTATTTGGTTAAATTGTCTCACTTGTGGATAATTTTTGTAACACCTAGGATGAGAGAACCACCTAGGAAAATATACTTTTCCCAGGAGCCCACTTTGACCATTCTAAAACAGTGTTGAGTTGTGAACCATCTTTTCATTGCAAAATGTGTGATGCGTTACTTTCGCTTAGTTTTTACTTTCCTTAAGGCGAGGTAAAACTCCGCCAAAGTGAATCCAACATTTTCATCCCCATTATTGATTTGCTTCCTTCACAATTCTTTCAACACTTTGTTGATCAAAAGAAGGGTGACTACCTCTATGTTACCAATCGATTATTTCTACCACTTTTTTGTCCGTTTACGCCCATCCATGTTTACGGCTAGGTAAGTTAAACATCTAAAGTGCATGGAGATGTATTTATGTCATTGGTGGCCTTTGTAATCTTGATACCCATGTCAAGATCATCATCACAGATTAGGACTGGTTCATAATTTTATCTCCCTTTGACATGTTACCTCATTTGTATTGTCTCGACATAATTAAGATACTTATGTCACATTTCTCGTAAACATGATCTAAGTGTATGTATTGTGGCATTACACGCCCATGTTTTAACACATCCTTAGTATACTTTGACTTAGTTTGATTTCAAACATTGTCCTAAATCTTGAAAGGTGTCACTTACTTTGTTTGCATCATTTCGATACCACTTCGATACTAAAATCTCACTTCTCCACGAAGCTTGATAAACGTGTCCAATTGGTGTGGTTACCTGGCTTACATTTATATACCACACCCTTTAACATTTAGGTCTTATTATATGTTGAAATTTTCATGGTATCCTTTGATTTGGAGTCACATCTACCCTTTGTTAATATTTACACCTTGTTCATTTCAAGCTTGACATAAATATTTACACTGTGTTGATCACCTTTGCATCGAAATTTGCACACGCATTTTCATATGGTGTGTTTCCTTGTTGATTGGCTTTGTGTTTCACACTTGAATGATTGTTCCTTATGATTATACATTCATAAAACTTATTTTCTAGGATAATCACTTTTTATCTCATCGATATTGCATCATCACGATGTCTATTTTCCTTACACCTTCTTGAGAAAATCATGCACATATAATAATACTTACGAAATGTCTATTTGGTTGTCCTTATGATACCAAAATTGACATGTCATTTCCTTCCCTTTGAAGGAGTTCCATCACACTATCTAGATCTAGGCATTTTTTGTTAAAACAATGCCAAAATGAGTGACTATCACGTGGTTCCCCATACTTACATAAATATGGAACCTAGGTTTAGCAATTAAAATCAAAAGATTCCCATTACAACTAAACCTAGTTTGGTTCTTCATGCTAGAGATCCCATATGGGTAACTCATTCCCCACCTTCATCTCATAGTTGGTGGTATGATTTGGAAACTTCTGATCCAAATTATTATTTGAGTTCCCCCACTCTTCTTCTAATTCTAATCCAAACATTTCCTCTTCTTCTAAGGATTCCAATCCAAATATTTCCTCTGACTCTTCTGAGGATTCAGATCCAAACTACTATTTAGATTCATCGAATGTGACTCCTATGTCATGGTCCTCCCTATCTTTGCAGGAACCTCTTCATCATACATTTAATATGACTCCTACGTCATGGTCCTCCCTTTCTTTACAGGACCCCTTTTATCAGTCACCTCGACGACGTCTTCTTCCTTTAAAGATACATGTGACTCCAAATCCCTCCAATCAAACATCTAATACAATTCTTGAATCTTGGTCCTCTATTTCTTTGTAGGACCCTTGTTATTAATCATCCAATGTTATTCTTAAATCACGGTCCTCACCTTCTTCGTAGGACCTTCTTCACCAATCACCCTCGATAAGTCTTCCTTCTTTGAAGATTCGTGTGACTCGAATTCATTCAAGTTAAAATTATGAATCAACCCATGTGTTGCAATATACAGAATTTGGACTTAATCCTACTAGTTTACAAATAATATACCATCATATAGGTAGGTCCACACCACCTTCTTCTACTCCTGAGACATCTAGCTACACATCTTCTTTGTCTCTCATGTCATCTTCTTCTATCAATCATCATCAAACATCTTCTAATTCTTCCACACCAAGTGAACTTATTTCTTCCAATCAACCCCTAGTGGTCGATCAACAAATCATATTGATTGACCTCTTTCAGAATGAAGAAACAATCAAGGCATTTATAGGGGCACATGAAGATATTCCTTTAGAATATTATGAGAAAGGATTCTCTTTAGACTTTGATGCACCCACATATTCTGAGAAAAATGTTGATTCCTTTTATCAAGAAATAGAGGAAGAGCCTCAAATCATGCAACTTGATCCTCCTCTTATTCTTCCATCTTCACATTCTTCATTAAGTGAGGAAACTCCTAGGTCTTACATTAATCCATGGCCTATCTTCTCATCACCCAATAACTCCTTGTCTATCATAATTCCTTAACCAAAATCTCTTATGGGGTTAACACCAATTAGCCCTTCATCTTTGTCTAGGTGTGGGTAACCTTCTAGTATCCCCTCCTCTACTATTTATGGGACATTTTTGAGTATCCCACTATCTTCTATTCTTGGGGCACATCCAACTAGCCCCTTGTCTTCTAGGTATGGATCACCTCGGGTAGTCCATCATCTTCTATTCTAGGCCACATCCTAGTAGCTGATTATCTTACATCTATAGGTCACGTCATAGTAGCCCTTCTTCTTCTATTCTTGGGCCACATCCTATTAGCACTTCATCTTCTATCTATGGGTCACATCCTAGTAGCACTTCTTCTTCTATTCTTGGGCCACATCCTGGAATCCCTTCATCATCTTCTATCAATAGCTCACCTCCCGGTAGCCCCTCCTCTTCAATTCTTAGACCATATCCATTTCATCCATCACATATTTCTTCTATCAATGGTTGTGGCAAGCCCATGGTCATTTATCACATCAGTTATAAACATCCACATTCACTTTCTTCTCCTTCTCAAGATTAGACAAGTCACGCATTAGCTTATAAGAAACCCAAATAGTTTCTTAATCAAGCTTAGATCAAAACTATAAAGATCTCTATAGCTCCCAACAAATAAAACAATCTCAAAATTCTAAATCAAGCGTGATTCAAGAACGTACATCAACGTAACCATCAAGTATGGTGCAAAGTGGATAAACCTTTGGATAGGGAACTCAAACTTTGAAATATGAAATCCATGTTTCAAAACAAATCATAGTCATTTATTGAGTGTGAACTCACCTCAATCATCAAGATCAGGGGATAATATCACTCTCGATAAACAAATGCACCTAGTCTCCCTTATTAAGGAAGTTACAAACATTATTGTTGGATCTTACCACATAGAGTGACTTTGTTAGTCCCAACCTCTTAAAACTGTCAAAAATCTAAAAAAATAAAAAACAATTCAAAAATACAAAAAACATTGAGAAAACACAACAAAAATCAAAGGTACAAAGATCAAACATTGCAATTAGGTATTGTGTACACATGGATGTTTCTTTCTTCCCTTCCTTGCTATTTTTCTGCAAGTATCCCTACCATTTTCATCCCTTCGGTGATGTTTTGGTTAGCTTATTCACACACATTTTATGACATTTATCTCTATGGTATCCATTTGACCCTGCTCTTTTATCACCTTGTTAAATTAAAGAATGATTGACCTCTTAGATATCCTATCACATTCACCATCTAATAAACTTGTTTTGAAGAACTTTTGGACATATTTGTTGACGCTTAGCCAATGTCATCATCACAATCACTTCCATCTCCTTCCATCAAGCCATATGTGGTTCTTAACCCCTTGTCAAACAAGAGAGCTAAAATAAGTTTCTAGAAATCAAAAGAAACAATATCAATCAAATCAAAATCTAAAATACAAAGAAAAATTAAATTGATATATTACTCTCTCTTGGGGTATTTCCAATAATCTCTATCGAGGCTATGGATGCCCTGGATGTGATAGAGAAATGTTGTGATTAGAATCAAATGCATCTCTATAGGGGTTATGGATGCTGGCTGGTAGTAGAGAAATGTACGACTATCCTTCCACCCTCCATTCACAAAATCACCTATCAAAATCAATCATCCCTTCACATTGGCTAGGTGTACTCACTTTTGTCTATTAAATCTTCCCTTCAAGAGGTAATAAATTTCACACCCACACACCTTGAATCTCTATGAGTAAATATTATTAGTATGTTACCAAGTGTCTTTTTTGGACCTTGTTCAAACTCTTACTCTAGTCCATATCTCATCTCATGATTTTTGCTTTTGTCTAATCACTTCTTCGCCACGAGGATTCTAAGATACATTCATATCATTCACATTATTCTTCTACTTTGTTCAGAACATCCATGTGTATAAGATTTCATTTTTTCCATGTTTTCAGACACCTTTGTCCCCTTTCACAAAAACAATCTTCTCCTTCCTTTCTATCATGTGATTTTAAGCCAACTTACGTTGGGGGCATCCTTGCTTCTTCCCAACACTTCATCGGTTTATGTTCAAATTCATGTTGAACCTATCCATAATTGCCTTGAGTCCTGTTTCTAGCTATGAAGAGTTTGCCTTTGAATACTCCCACCTAATCATTGGGGCATTTTTGCATCTTCACCTTTCTTACATGCACGTGGCCTTATGCCCTTGTACATCCCATCTATCGCTAAGGGCATCCACACTTCCTCGTCTTCCTATACATAGTTTCAAAAAACTTTCAAAATCAATAAAAAACATTCAAATATGTTAGAAAAATCAAAAAAACATTCAAATATGTTAGAAAAATAAATAAAAAATTCAAATATGTTAGAAAAATAAAAAAATTCAAATATGTTACAAAAATCCCAAAAAACATTCAAATATGTTAGAAAAATAAAAACATTCAAATATGTTTCAAAAACTTCTAAAAATTGAAAATCATCCTACAAAACGTCACTCTTTGGTTCTCACTTGTTCATATGTGCGACTCGCGGATCATCTTGATCTACCTCCATAAACAAAAGTTAGGTTGCTTACTTCGTCTGTACTTTGGGGCACAATGAGTTGCCTAGTATTGTTTTGTAGTGCAAATTACTTTTTCGTCAAACCGAAGTGTCCTCTGTTTTCCCTTTACATGTATCCTTGCTTGGGGCACCATCATTAACCCTTATAATTAATTCAAATAGGTTGGAACTGAAGCTTGATAACAAAAACATGATACTTGTTTCTTTGTTAGTTTATCTTGTTTACTTTCTCGTATTACATTGCATTATGTATGTTGCATGGAGTTAGGCATATTTTACTTTCTTGTATTACATTACATTTTGTATGTTGCATGGAGTTGGTGTTTTTAGCAATGGACATTTGTTCGTATATGGATTTTCATGTCATACTACACTTTTGTTCATTCTTTTTAATAAGGACAAATGATGAAGATCCTTAGAAATATGATGAAAAATAAAGTTTTTTAAAAGGCCTTTGGATGGATGTTAGCTCATTCCCCTTTCTCATAGTCCTTTTCTTCTATATCCCCTTTATTTTCTTCTTATTCACATTATCATTTCTTTTATTATCTTTCTATCATCTTTTCAATCATCAATCAAGTTCTTCTATCACCCCATCGCCAATCGAGGGGGCATCCTTCATTATTCTCATTTTTCTTCTATCCCTTCAAGATTTTCTACTTGTTTATGCTTGTCGACTTTATTTGAAGTGATGTCACTTATGCCACCCCAAATAGGGGCAAATGTAGACACCTAAAATATGCTTACACTAAGCATTTCATCCAATCCAATCAATTAACAACTCTTCGTTAAATCCCCATACTTCTCTCCACTCTCGGATGCCCATTTACGACAGCTTCTTGGTCATATTCTTCCCATATTCATCTTAGCTAATATCTCTCTTATTAGCTAAACATTCCTCCTTTTGACCATTCAAAACCTCCCTAGTTCTCTCTAGACCACTTCTATTGGCTTTGTAGGCTATCTATCAGTCACAATTGGTTATCCAGACCCCTCCCAACTCTCAATGAGTCTCTAATCACTTGCTAATCAAGTTTAACTAGCCTAATCCTAGCTTAACTAAGCCTAAAGCATGTTTATCCTAATCTAATCTAAAAGTGATTTTTGAGCTTTAGTCCCACATGCACCCAAAGTTCAAACTCTTCCATTTGGAAAACTATAAATGCAAGGCCAAGCCTACCTATTCAACTTACCACTTTACAGACAACTTTACTCACAAGTCCTCTCTCAAGCATTTTGGAAAGGCATTAGAAACCATTTGTGATAGCTTTAAGCTATATAACATTTGGATCTTGGCCATACTCCATTGTTAAGAGCTCCCCCATCTTGCATCCATCCACTCCTAAGGAAAACAACTAATCACACAATTTGATTGCTTAGGATCTATACTAGGTTCACTTTCATTAAGATTTCATGGAGTAGAGAGTAGTATGCATGTTAGTTTTTGATGTTTTTGTCAAATTTGCAATGATTTTAAGTTAGTTTCTCTTGTTTAGCTCTAATCCTATGGTTCATGGATGAGTTATCAAAGCTTTGAGTTTCTTTAACCTCATTCCATATCTTGTGCAAATTTCCACATGCATACAAGTACAATTAAGAAATTTGGATTTACGTTTAAGGAAGGAACATTTTATAATCTAGAACATCGAAATATACAACAAGACTTAGTTGATCCTATCCATTAATTTTAAACTATCAATAAGTCTTATCATTAAATTATTTCATAAATTCATAAGGATAGAAGAATACATTTAACTTTTCCCAAGATCCAAGGAGTTAGTTACAACATAACTAATATTAGTAAGTTTCATCCTTCCATATAGACAAGGAAGAGAATCGAATAATGAAAATTTCAATCAATAAAATTATCAGTCAATAGAAAAAGGATCTCAAACCAACAAGGACCCCAAACCATATTTCATTTCATTTATTCTATGAAATGAAGTCCATCATCTATTGCAAACTTAGAAATTCTTAATCTAGTTCCAAAAGAGAACTCAAAACCGAAAGCACAGTCAAAGCCAGCATACTTCCAATTTCCATACAACCTTCCCAGGAAAACCTATTCTCATTCACCTAGCTAAAATCCAATATCAAATCTTAGAAGAAATACACAGTACATTCCCAAACTGTAGAATGCCCCCCAAGAGAGTATAATTATTTCTCTTTAATACAAGGTGGTTCAACAAGGATATAATAGTGGCGTAAAAGCTCTCTAATCGAAAAAGATTGAAAAGTCACAACTCTCAACTTGAAGACTGAATTCCCATTACAAACATTAACAACAAACTGCAAATGAGAAGGCAGTTCAAAATCCCAAGCAAGAGCCACATTATCAACATCCATATAAGTGATACTGTAAATTTTCAAACCAAATACAGAATAACAAGTCTAGAATTAAGCATTCTACAAAACCCACAACTCAAATGGAAGTAAGTAGTTAAGTAATTCAATAAGACAAGTTCTATCCTACCTTCTTCTAACTCGACTGAAAAAAATAACCACAAACCTCTCTATTTCCTTTTAAAATCATAAGATAGGTAGGGTTCATTCAACATAAAAGACAGAAAGGAAGTAAGTAATTCATTCCTTGAACCTCTACAACTGATACAACTGTCCCATAATAGAACACAGTTCCAGTTCCAATTATTTATAAGAACAAAGCAATCAAGTTTTCCCACAAGACACGAGTATGCTTAGAGAATATATGAATAGAATACACTCTTTAATTCACATGCCCCATCAAGTTTGAAAACACAAAGTGTAGTCTAAAAGGTAGAAGTAAAACAACCATTCCTTCTCAAAGTCAAAACAAAGGAGGCCACAAAGAAGTTACATGGTCTACTTCGACCAAAAAAACTCACAAGACCCCTTCCATCAAACAGTAATAAAAGAGACTGAAGTTTTAAATTCATAATACCTGTAAATATACAACACATCGATTTCTAGATACATAATCAAAATAACCAACAATGGATTACCTACACTGTGTCAAATACATACATCGATCACAAGATCAAACAACACAAACTTGAATACAAGTTTAAAACTAAATCCCATGGCCCTAATAAAATATCGAATAAACACCAACACCCTATTATGAGTTCAAGCCTCTGTTTCACTAAGGAATAATAAAACCTCGTTAAGAGATTAAGTACATGGCACAACGCAATAAATCAACAATGAATTATGTATTTATAATAAGCGTATACAAGTTAAGTTGTTGCATACAAAAATTATACCAAGGATCAAAAATTCAAGTAAGTTAAAACATAGTCTAAACAAGCACCCGGTCCCGATAAAGCTAAAACGAATCTCGGGCTTCAATACAAGTTTAGAACCCCTACGAAGTTCCACTTCCATCTCATGAAATGCAATTCTAAACAAAGATTCAGAACCCAACAAGCAATAAGCCAGCTCTTTCCACATTATTTTCGAATGCAAGAAAACAAAGCTTGAATACAAGCTACAAGCTTCAAATACAATTAACATAACTACTAGTTCAAGTTACAGAGTTCAATAGAGCTTCAAGTACAGGTTACAGAGTTCTAAAACAAATCACATGCAAACCTCTATCAACTAGTACAGATAAATTTCAAAAATTGTCAATAACAACAAAGGGTTCACATTCCAAAACCAACATAATTTTCAAGAACACATGTAAGTGAATAATCACATTCATCATGCAAATATAAAATATCTAGTAAGAAAAATTGTTTTAATGAATCATTTAGAAGAAAGCAAGAGATCTTAATGGGTAGAGCCTATCATGCCTGATAGTGCCTCTGCCGATTCGAAGAAGACTTCCAAATGAGTTTCCAAGACCTCTTCTTCTCCAAGAAATATCAAACAACAGTAATATTTTTTCACGATTGCCTCTTATATATTCCTCAAACCAAAAATAGATCAAAGAATTCAAAAATAGCCACTAAGTGCAGATCAAACTACTAGTTCAAAAAACTAGTTAGCTCTATGCGAGAGAAATTTTTTTGAAGCATGCAAATAAAAAAAAACCCCAACAAATCCATCAGCATGCCTTTTAAGATGGATTACTCACCAAACCCAAGGTGTATTAATGCCATTAAATCTAATTTTCCCACTTATCTTTCCTTTCCACCACCATCCATAGTTGGCAAGACCTAATTACACTTCATAATGCATTTCCAAACTTAGAGATGCCTCCACATAGGTTCCTCTAAACTTTCACTAACTCCTACCACATTGGTAGTACTTTCATGCATTTAAAACCAAATCAAAACCAAATCCCAATAAAATATTAGGAACCGCCACTTAGTTCCCTAACTTGCCAATGGCCCTTAGGTCCCCTTTCATAACCCATTAGTTTAGGATAGATATAATTTAGCTTAGGTTATATATTAGGTTAGTTTAAATATATATATAACCTTAGGATATAACCCCTAACAATAAATTTCCATCTTAGGATAGGATGTAGATTTAACGAAAAACAATAGGTTTAGAAATAACTTAGAATACCCTAGGCTATTTCCTTTCAAGCTAACAACTTAGGTTAGAATGTTATCCCACGTAAAGTGGTGTAGTAATAGTTAGGTAAATTACCTGAGTCCCATATCTATTAGGGTAGACCATAAAGGTAAAGGGGTACATAATAATTTCTTTTTCAAGAATCCGGAAGTAGGATTTCTATTTCCCTTAACGCCATTAAGCACCCTGTAAGGGTTGATCAAGAAGAGCCGAGCACAAAAAAAAAAATGCAAGCACTATTTTCAAGATGATAAATAATTTGCAATAACTACAAGTTCAGTCCGTTAAGTATCTTAATTGATGAATGTCAGTTTTTCATTCAGTTTTGATAAGAAGATTTAAACATACCTTGGATCAATAGATTTAATCCAAGCTTGAGTCCAATTGCAAAGGATAAGTTTGCAACCATTCAAACTAGATTAAAACTTTACTCATAAGAAGTGAAATAGATTATTGCAAGAAACAACATACCATCACTACAATCAAAGAGTGTAAATGATTTATCCATATCAAGCATGATCTTTAGTAGTCAAAAGAAAACATATTTATCAAGAAAATCACATGTCAACACTTGAAATGCAAAGGAGGAATATAACCATTGTCCAAGGAGGAATTTTAAGTGGGTAGTCCAAGGAGAGCAAAAATTTAAGTGGGTGTACATCGTGATGAGGTGGTTTCTGTAGGATGTTGGCACATGCCAACTGCAGGGCTGTACCTTCAAGAAGACTAGGATTGTCTTGAGGATACAACATTGTAATTGACATGTGGCAACACCCTTCTTCGTTGATCATCTAGATCTACACACAATAAGGACTTGAATTTAGTTTCTCTCTAGGTTAAGTTAGTGGCATGTTTAGGATAGGTAGTAGCTCTCAATGGCTTAGGGTACCTTAGCACAACCCAGTTGACTTAGGTCAACCAAGTATGCCCATATACCCTAAGTCATTGTGAGCATCTTCCTATAATGATTTATGTTTCTAACCAGGGATAGGGTTAAAATTTGGGAAAGTGCACCGCGGTGAGTCGGTAAAGACCATTCATGATAATAGAGGAGTGAGTGAGGTGAAGCAAAAATTTAAGCAGGTGTTCAGGAGAACAAGGACTCAAGGTGTACATCGTAAGACAAGCAAGGTTCGTCCTGAACACCCGCTTAAATTTGTGCTCTCCTTGGACTACATCTAATTTCCCATCATCCCCCTCTTGCGGTAGAGGTGATGTAGTGGTGGGATCAACTTCATCCTTTTTCATAGGATTTTCTCTACCTCTATGCTCCAAACCATTACTATCCTTGCGTTCATCCTTCTAATCTCCCACTTCAATTAGCTCTATGTGCTTAGGCACCTTTGGGTTTTTCTCCATCATGTGTTTACCCTTTGGTGGTTACGGAAATGCAAACTCATCTTCCACATACTTGTTATTCTCTAAATTTGGCTTTAGTTGGAGGTACACTAGTACCGCTCCAATATCTCCACATCCAAACTTATTGGTTTAATGTTTAGTACATATGAAATGAGTCTTTCAATATACGCACCCCGCTCTGGATACACGTATTTCTTCCTTAGTGTGTGGTAGTCACAATCTACCTTATCCACATTGCATGTGAGTCACCACATGTCTAGAAGCTTGTTTATTAACACTGTAAGTACCTTGTTTTGAAAGCATATGGAAACTTACACTAAGGGCTCCATGCTCCATCCGTCATGGAAAACCGTGCTCTCTGAAATGCTGGTATACAAAAATTGAACTACCTTTCCAACCACTTCGGGGAAAGTCTTTAGGGATGTTCCACTACTCTTTAAAGGCCACATGGAGCATATTGTACCATTTCTCATCACTTTGCTTGACCTGTTCTACCATGGATCCCTCACACAAGTACTTTTGAAGCATTTTGCAGGTGACTTGTGTTCCATGGGATACTCCCATATCTTCTCCTTTGGTCCATTAGGTACTCTAATCTCCATGAACACCAGTGATAACAGAATAGCTCCAAATATGATCTTTCCTCCTGTGTGTTCTTCCTCAACAATATTTTTTTGCAACATACCATGAAATGTTGTAGACTACCTCTTTAGACATCTGTTTGGAAATGAACAGCCATATGGTGTTCAGTTGTGACCACCTTTCTTGGTCATTTAGCTTTGTAACAAGATGTGTGGCTACTTGCACAACTAGATACTTCTTCAATTTATCAATGTCCATGCTGTGTGGACCCTTTATATACCCAAACTCCTTTTTGGTCTCCAATATTGTGGCCTTGTCTATTAAGTCATCTTTCAAATCTTCTCACGTGCCTTTCAACCCCATTACTATGGAGATGAGCATGGCTAAAATTCTTTCTCTACATTCGAAAAGTAGAAAAAATATTCTTGAACTTAGCTCATGAGCCATTGGTATAAGGGCTCATATTTCTTGAAGTAAGGGAGTTCGTATAGCTAGTGATCTCCAATATTCTTTAAGAGCTTCTTGCCAACATTCTTATACATTGGCATGTCTTCCACCATGTGTTTATTTATCTTCGTGTTTAGCAATGCATCAAGATCCTTCTTATTCTCTATGGTACGGTGATTGTACTCACTCACCTTACTTTTCCTTATGTTATAATCCCACTCTTGGATGACGATAACCCCCTCACGAATATTGCATTTCTTTTTTTTTGAGGAGCCATCTCCTCTTCTTCTTCAACCACCTTCTTCTTTCCCTTCACTCTTGTTGCAACTACTTTCTTTGGTGCCATTTCTACCTTGCAATCCTTTGTAGATCTATGCCCCTTGAATTTTGTAATGTGTGAATCAAACCTTAGCTCGATTCAGCATGACCTAGGTGAAACTACGTTCCCTTACTCTTCTCTATCATGTTTCTTCGCTTGAACCCTTCACCACCGAGAACACAAGATCTTTCTACACACAAATATCTTCATAATGAATTGTTACACACCTCTCACATTCCAATATGATCACTCGTATCTTCACACTTGGATCCTTTTCAAATAATCTTAATCACAATGATAAAAATGAACTTGCATCCCATCGTAATATATAGTATCAAATTTTTGATGCATTCATTACTCCTTCACCTACTAAATATCCTCTCATTAATTGACCAATTCCATCCTTTCCATATGTTACATCTTCGTGCCTCATCTATAACCTTCTAGTGTGCCTTCCTACCCTCTCGGTCACAAACTTCTCTTCAGTGAGCTTCCTTTCGCTTGAGTACCTTTTCTTCGCACCTTCTACTAGTATTTACTATGGCCTTTACTTACCTCGTGTTATACTATTCCTTCATTCATCTCAATATTTGGTCACTTTTTAGAAGTAATCCTTTAACTTAAAGAACACCTATAGCATCTTATTCCTTTCACCTTTCAATTCCCATAATCTTGTACCTAGATATAAACAACTACCCCACACTAAAATTATGTGTAGTCCTCTACACATAAACATACTACATATGTTAATTAGTTTCATGTGCGTAAGTGAGCTTATTGTAAAACAAACCAACTAAATTGAAAAATCATAGCAACAAAGAAGGAAACACATTAAGAAAATATAGAATTGAAAACCTAATCTAAATGGCAATGCTACCTTATTACAAACACCAAGAAGACTTATTTATAGTAGGGCTTCAACCTACTCCCGTTGAAGTAACCAGTGCATTGTGTTCCATCAAGTGCTTCTAACTGGAAAGTGCTTGTTTCAAGGATGTAAGTGATAATATACAACCCCAACCAATGTACCTTAAGTTTTCCTAGATGGTGCAAAAACTTAGAGTTGTAAAGAAGTACTAGTTTTTCAATTTCAAACTTCTTATCCCTTATGTTTTTGTCATGCCATGATTTCTACCGGCCTTTTCTTGATTCGACTCCAATGTGTTATGGCTCATTGCTCATCCAGCTAAATTATCTTTTCAATCTATTATTTTAAATATTTCTCATGAGCTAGATCTCCAAAGTGCATGTAATATGAAAATAAGGTAACATAAATTCCATAGGAAGAATGACTTCTACGCGAACACTAACTGAAATTGTGTTTCTTTGTTCAGCCTTTTATATGTTGTTTGATATGCCCAAAGTAGTGTAGATACTTTATCATCCCAATCCTTTCTTCCAACATCACATATTTTTATCAATGTGTGGACCAAAATTTTGTTGAGAGCCTTAGTAGTCCCATTTTCCTGAGAATGATAGGGTGTAGTCTTACGGTGTGCAATCATGAACTCATCCAATAAAAATTATAATTGTCTCATGATTAAAATGTATGCCCCTATCTTTGGTCAAACTCAAAGAACATACATACCTTGTAATAATATGTTCATATAAAAACTAAGTTGTTGTAACCATTGTACATTCCTTGTTAGGTGTTGCTTCTTCCCAACTTGTCATATAGTTTGTGCAAGTTATAATGTAGCATGATCCAATTTTGTGCACATTTGGAAAAATAGGACCCACAAAATTTATATCACATTTCTCAAATGGTTATGTGCTAGCAATAGGTCTCATAGGCATTTCATCTCGCTAACCTCATCTTACAAGACATTGAAAATGATCACATGCCTTACAAAAGTCGACAATCTTTATAAAGGGTCTCCCACCATAATCTAGTGAGTATAATCTTGCGGCGTTACGACATCACCTACACAAAGTAGCCACCTGTAATCTAACCATAAGATTCTTCCATAATACCCGTGTGCTCATGTTATAATACACAATGACATAATACTTGATTCCGGCTCATTTTGTACAAGTCACCACTAATTAACATATAAGGTGCGGTGCATATAGAAATTTGTTTCTTCTCTAAGGATTTCATTCCTCATGGTGCCATCCCTATGCACGAGAAAGATAACAATGTCCTCTAGTTCTAATGGTGCACATTGTAACATGTATAACTATGCATTTGGCATGGTATCCTCAATTGCATGTGCTTCTTCTCCGTTGATGTTTCGGGCATCTAGTGTGATTGCACAACATTGAAACCTCTCTCCAAGTGTGGGACTTGTAAAATGAGAGGAATCTCCATATTAGAGGCTTGGTTCCTCAAACTCCTCGATCAGATCTGTTATTTGCATAATTGCGAGAGGTTTGAATCCTAATCCTACTCTAAATTCCAGGAGAGACGAGAGATAGAAAGTGTAAAAATTGAAACTAAACTAATAGGTGATACACCAAAGGAGTGGTGAACACTTCTTGTTCATGAAAATTGACACAATTTCATAAAATGCAACATGAAACATCATACACAGGCTGATAAGATGTAATTAAGTGCGAAATGAAGCAAGACAATATAAACAAAGGTGAAAATTGATCACGAGTCTGCCTTTGTCATTTTCATTGTCAAAATCCTTGCATTTGCAACATCAAAGAGGTAGAAACCTATTACAATCATGAAGAAGGTCTGATACTTGCAAAAATCACTTGTTGAAGGTGAAAGAAGAAGCTTGCTATCAAAAAAATGTTCAACCTCAAAAAATGAGCCAAATCTGGCTTTTACAATGCATGGGTCGAGCCCAGGAGAGAGAAAACATGTAAAAAATGTGGAAGCCATTCCCCATTGAATGAAGATGCATTAAAATAGCATGGGCATCCTTACAGACCCATGCCCTGACATTTTTGGCCATGCTGAAGAAGAATGCGACCCATTTTGCATTAAAACTGGTTGTTGAAACGTCATTTCTGGCCATTACCACGTGCCAGAGGTGTTTCTTGATTTTCTCTCTCCAAACTCAACCAAAATGCAAAATTGACCCTATGGAATCATGTAGATAATTTCACCATCTTTCCATTGATATAAAGAACGTGAAAATCTAAGCTCTGGATCGAAAGATATGGCGATTTGAAAATTTAGGGCAAAAACAGGCCAAAATCGGATCGGCGGGCAAAAGTTTGAATTTTTACCCGTTTGGTCTTTGGAAAAATTTTCAAATTTTCCCCGCGCTCCACCACTCCAGGTGCCACGTGGTGGCTTCTATTGGTGCGTGGGCCTCTAAGGAAAATTTCCCCAAAAAACTCATCAGAGCCATAACTTGAAAAATATGAGGAGTTAGGAGGAAAACTTTACCTTTACGGAAAGTGAGAGAGAGCTCTATCAATGGTGCCATTTTTAGAAAGATTTGAGTGCCTAAAAATAAAAAATGGAGAGGCGAGGCACAAGAGAGGTAAGAACACAAGGAGTTAGCCACAAAAATGAGCGGGGCACATTTTGGATAACAATTTTGGCGACTCGGAGGGTCATCACTGCTTTAGATGAAGATACCGAGTTGCACTAGCAACCCCCATTGGGTATGGTCACATAAATTTTTTTTTTGAACCCCCAACTGCCTTAAATTGTTGAAAGGGGGAAGATGGAATATCACCTGATGGAAGCAAGGACTGCAAAACATCTCAGGGGGACAGCAAGCACTGTGCCCAAAGCACTTAGGGAAAAGAAAAACAACCTACAACAAAACAATGTGCACAAGCACTTGGAGGAATGAAAACCTAAGCTAATATTTACAAGGTGGAGAATTTCCCTTTAGTAGCAATGCTTTAGATAGATTCCATTGATTTGGAATCTGTAGTTCTTCGCCATCAGATGAAGACAATTGGAAGGCATTGTTGTCCTTACACTTTGTGACCATGTATGGGCCACTCGAATGGCATCAAATTTTGAATGCCTTCCGGTTTTTTCTCTATCTGCATCCCATTTTAACACTAGATCTCAACTTGGAAAGATCTACTCTTGGCCTTCCTATCAAAGGTCTTCTTGATCAAAGCTTGATCCTTCTCCATTGCTTGGGATGCCTGATCTCTGATCTCTTGGAGCTCCATCAACTCTGCATATCTCACCTCCATGGGCCCAAACTCTAGCAACTCTAACTGCTTCATGAGTTCCAATGTTGGCAACTCAAGTGACATGGGCAAGATTGCCTCTCTTCCATAAACAAGCCTGAATGGAGAGTTACCTGTGGATCTCTTGGGAGTTATCCTATCAGCCCATAAGGCTGATTTCAGTTTGGTATGCCAAGACCTCTGATTCTCATCAAGAGTCCTCCTAATGATCCTCAACAAGTTCTTGTTTGTAGATTCAGCCTGGCCATTACCCTGAGGGTAGTAGTTTGATGAAGTACTTAGGTAGATCCCGTTCTTGACAGCCCACTCAGTCACCTTGGATCCAATGAATGCTAATGCATTATCTGAGATTATTATTGTAGCAGGTATGCCAAATCAGTTACTATCCCCTCATAGAAGTCTAAGATCTTAGACTCATTTGCTTCCTTGAGTGCTCTCTTGCTTGATCCACTTGGTGAAGTAGTATGTGTTATCAAAATCCACTTATGCCCTTGGCTTGAATTGGGATTAATGACTCGATGAAGTCAAACCCCATTGCATGAATGGCTGGTCAACTGAAATTGGATGCAATGGAAGGGCAGCAAGCCTCTCTTTACCTGTGAAGAATGCACAATTCTTGCACCTTTTGATCCACGCAAAGCAATCACTGAAAATCTTGGGCCAATAATAACCAGCCTTCATGATTTTTAGAGCTGTCACTCTTGGTGCAAAATGACCACCAGCTGGTCCACCATGGAACTCTTCCAACACCCTATGAATCTGATTTGTGCTAATGCATCTCAGCAGCACTCCATTCACATCTTTCTTGAACAAAACACCATCTACTATGGCATATGGGACAGCCTGCAATCTGAAGTGTCTTCTTTGGGTTTTGTTCATCTCTGGAGGGCATAGGCCTATGCTTAGGAAGTGCATTATACCTTGGGTCCAGCAAGGAGTGGGGACAACATTATCCTCTTCTTGAGTGCTACCTTGCACATGGCTGTCTTGAACTGTCAAAACAACCTCTTCTTTATTGCATACTCCTTTTTGCTTGCCCAGAATCAGCTGCTCACACAATCCTTTTCCTCTTACCAGCTTGGTGACCTTGATCTCAATGTCATACTCCATGACACGAGTGATCCAACCTGCCCTTTTCTCATTCAAATCCTTGTTGAGGAGGAAGTCCTTTACTCCGCATGAGAGACCAACAACTGAACCTTGTTGTTTGAGACTAGATGCTTGAATTTCTTCAAGCTTCTGATTACTGCAAGTACATGCTTCTCAATAAAAGAATATCTCACCTCATAGTCATCTAGGCTTTGGCTGAAGAAAGCAATTGGCTGCTCATCATTGTCCTTGTTCTGTTGTACCAAAATGGCAGAAATGGTATCATTACCCCCAAATGCATAGAGGATGAAATCCTTGGAGAAGTCGGGTTGATGAGAGTTGGTGCTTGAGAGATGGCTTCTTTGATTGCTTCAAAACTCTCCTTGCCTTCTCTTTGTCCATTTGAAAGCCATGATTTTCTTCAACATCTTGGTGATAGGTTTGACAAGGGCTGCAAAATCAGGACAAACCTCGAACAAAATTTATTCTCCCAAGAAACTACGAAGTGCCTTCTTGTGGCTTGCTTGCAATGGTAGTGCTCTTATGGCTTGACTCTCTCTGGATCAATTGCTAATCCTTCTTTGGAGACAATATGGCCAAGGAGCTTTCCTTCATGTCTTTAGGAAGATACACTTCTTAGGATTCAAAGACACTCCAAATCTCTGCACCTTTGGAAGACTTGTCTCAAATGAGAGAGGTGGTGGTCTGCTGCATTTTTTGAAAAATAGTGATATCATCAAGATATATCAGCACCATGTTGTTAATCAAACCTTTGAACGCCATGTCCATTGCTCTTTGGAAGGTAGCTCCAGCGTTGGACAGCCCAAATGGCATTTTCCTGTATGCATAAGTTCCCCATTTGGTTGTGAAGGTTGTCTTGAACTGATCTTCTTCCTTCACCATAATCTGATTGTACCCTGAGTAGCCATCAAGCAATGAAAACCTTTCGGAGCCAGCAACAACTTGTAAAATCTGCTCCATAGAAGGAAGTGGGTAATGGTCCTTGAGAGATGCTCTATTCAAATCTCTGAAATCAACGCACAATCTGATCTCTCCACTCTTCTTTCTGACTGGAACTAAGTTGGCAACCCAACTAGAATGCTTGATTGGGAATATGATTCTTGACTCAATCAACTTGTTCAATTCCTTCCTCATGAGAGGTTCCATGTGTGGATTGGTGGCCTTTTTTTTCTACTTTGATGGGCTTAGTATTTGGATCAACTCAATGGTGTCTTTGAGCTAACTTGGGATTGAAACCTTTCAAATCTTCGTAGCTCAAGCAAACACATCGGGGAACTCTTGACACATTTGTATGAACTCATACCTTTCTTGTTCGATTGTCATCTTTCCAATTTGCAATGGTTTGTTCTCTTCCACCAAGATGGATCTTGAATCTTCTCTCTTGACATGAATGTTTGCTTTCTCTTTCCTAAACTGATCATTGGGATTGAAAATGGACTCCAAAGTGATAAGTCCCTTGGGCAGCTTGTTAGTTCTCAGTTGTACCACTTGGTCACCATATTGTTGTTCAATTTTTCCTGATTTTTAGCTGAGAACTCAGCTTCTTCTTGTAAGAAATGGATGATTTGCTGGTCATTCTCAAACACTTGCCAACTTACATTGTTATCCGGCACTGAAGGCCTCACAATCACATGGATGTTTGGTTGTACCTTGTCCTTTTGAATGCTTTCCACAATATCAAAGGCTGCCCAACTGCTGCAAGTCTGTCAGCAACTTGGTTTTCTTTTCTAGGAATGGATTTTATGCTAAAGCCCTCAAAATCTTCAATGAGGTCCCACACCCTGTTCTTGTAGCACTTGAGCAGATTATTCTTGATAGCATGCTGCCCCTTAACTTGGTTTACAATCAATTCATTGTCACCAAAGACTTGCAAGTTCTTTATTCCTCTCTTTATTGCCCAATGCATCCCTTGCACCAAGGCTTCATATTCAGCAGTGTTATTGGAGCATGCAAACTGAAATCTAAAAGCTGAATAGTACTTTACTCCTTGAGGTGAAATAAGCATAGCTCCACCTCTGCACCTTGTCTACTCCTTGATCCATCAAAAAACAGCTGCCATACCTCATTGTCATCCTTGTGGTTTGGCTTGGTGATGCTAGGAATGGGCTGATCTTCTTGATGTATGCAATAGACCCCTAGCTCAGATTCTTCTACTTCTTGATAAGGATCAAAAGCATGCACCTTGTTTGCCCATTCATCAAGAGTTAGATCGGGATGCTTCGACCTTGGTGTCAGCTTCATCAGTGCTTGGGTGATCTTCTTGATCAAATGCCGAACAGTTGGCATTGATCTGACTTGGAGTGTAGGGCTCAATGTGGAAGTTTGCAATAGGTTCAGACCTGATTGTAGCTTTGGTTCCATACCTCGTTCTGAACAGCATGTGTGACCAATCAGCAGACAAATATCCTCGATCTTGTTGTGAAATCTCTTGACAAACATAGGGAAAAGAGTGGTGGAAGGTCTATAACTGATACATCTTGTAAAACAACAACATTTGGACATGCATGCAAGGTAAGACTCAAGTTTCTAATCACCCCAACTATTGTTATTGTTGTCCCATCCAGCTGCACTACCCCTTTGGATATGGTTTCATATTGAAGTCCTAGGTGATCAGCTATTTGCTTGGGCATCTTGAGCTACTTGCCCCGGAATCAATCATGCAATTGTGCACCAATTGGTTTCGATGATTAATGAGACATAAAAAGGAGGGGCTTCAACATTTTACCTTTTTGTCCTCCATGATTCCCTTGATTTGGGCAGCATTTGTGAGCACCTTCTCTTGCATTTGGACTTGTTGATTGAAGTTGGCAGTCCTTCATGGCAGCTTGTAGCAAATCTCTCGGCACAGGATAGATAGGGATTCCCACATTGATATATTTACATTTGTCTTCTTCATCGATCAATGATACTAAATGGTGATGAAGGATCTCTTTGTTGTCCCTTGGTTTGCATATTCATCCCTTGCATGTGGGCATGACAACAATTGGTATTTGAGTTGGTCTAGGAGCTGTTCTTGGCTGCCCTTGTGCATTTACAACTGGATTTTGTTTTGCCAACCATTTGTGGAGCCATAAAGGTTGTGGATTGGTTGGAGCTAATGGTTGTTCTTCACCCAAATTCCTTCTTTTTGACCTTGTGTTGGCTCTGACACACTTGAGAAACTATTTGATTTATGCCACAAAAATCCTCTGCCTGCCAGTTCACAAGTGTGGTGTCATTTGGAGCTGATTGCTGCTGGAATGTTTCTTGTTGTTGGTTGTTTCCTTGACTTGCCCTCACCCTCCACACCAGTAGTTGTCACCATTAATGCTTGATTCAAGGCACCGTTGAAGCACATAGATTGGTTGTGAGGTTCATTGCATGGAAAACACCAATCATACTCCTGAGCAACGTTGTTTTGTGTTGGCACCAATGCCTTAGAGGTAGATATAGCATTTGGATTATAGGGCTGAAATGGTCTATTGGTAGGAGGCCTTGCTTGATTTAGATTTGCAGCTGGATTGGGTGGTCTATGAGGTTGATATGGCTGCTGTTAGGCTGAGCTTGAGGCTGGAAGGAAGGTCTAAAACTTTGGGCTTGTTGCCTCTTGAGAGTAACCAGCTCATTACCTAAATTTTGCAATTGCTTCATGACTTCTTGAAGCTCATTTGGGGCACTTGGAGATGAAGTAGAAGCTTCATTTGAACTCTGATTTCTAGGAGTGGGAGAAGGAGCCAAATTAGGTGCTTGATTAGTGTTTGGGCTCTCTAAACTTGGAAACAATGGCATGGGAGGTCTAGGGGCTAGTTTGCCAGCTTGGATCAAACAATTTTCAGCCCTAATGGCAATGCTATAAGCCATAGGGATAGTTATGCCTCCCATGGACTGAATCAACATAGAAATATCAGAATTTAGAGCTTTGAGATAGTAAAGAAAAGCACCTTCTTGTTGGCCTGACTGCCACTGGAATTCTCTCCCAAGTCCTTTGAAATCTGAAATTAAAATCAGTCAGTTGCTCATTGGGAGCTCTTTTGATAGTTGTCATTTGCTCCAAAGGGACAAGTTGTCTCCCTTTTCCCCAAAGCTGCTCATGGAGGGCTATACATAGCTGATTCAATTTTGAATAGAACACTGAGGCAAGACTCTGAACCATTGCAAAGCTTTTCCCTTTGAATGAAGATGCGTGAGTTTGTGACAACTTGCATCTCATTGATCTCATGGATTGCACAAATGTTAGCAATATCCTTAACATGATCACCGGTGAGGTCTGATTTTCTCCGGTGAAGTATGGAATGTTCTTGATCTGCAATTGGGATTGGATTTTGTGCATTGAGAGCAAGTGGGCTCTTTGCCCGAGTGAAATTGACATAGGGGTTGTTTTGTGCCATTCTAATTGGTCTTAGAACCCTTGTTGGTGAATGAAAGGCCTACCGAGGTGGAGGAGTTGAGAGAGTTCTGTTTGGTGGAGATGGAGACCTTTGGATTCTCCTCCCACTTTGCCTTATTCTTGGAGATAGCTGAGATATTCAAACAACACCTCTTCCTCTCCGGCTCTTGACCTTGTGTTGATTCTTCTCATGAGTTTTCAGGTCTGCCTTTGCCAAAACCAGTGATTCTTCCCCTTGGAGTCGCGGATGTGTAATTTATAGCTCTTTTAAGCAAGAAAAATTGCAGCGAGATGCACATCAACTTTTTGCATGATGAAAATGAGACCTCTAAGGTCCCCCGGTCGTGCCAAAAGCTGTTGTTGCAAATCAGCGGCACCCCTGGATGCAAATCAGGTTTCTAAGTTGATGTTTCAGGCATCCAGTGTGATTGCACAACATTGAAACCTCTCTCCAAGTGTGGGACTTGTAAAATGAGAGAGGAATCTCAGATTAGAGGCTGGTTCCTCAAACTCCTCGATCGAGATCTATTATTTGCACAATTGCGAGAGGTTTGAATCCTAATCCTACTCTAAATTCAAGGAGACGAGAGATAGAAAGTGCAAAAATTGAAACTAAACTAATAGGTGATACACCAAAGGAGTGGTGAACACTTCTTGTTCATGAAAATTGACACAATTTCATAAAATGCAACATGAAACATCATCATACAGGTGATAAGATGTAATTAGAAGTGCGAAATGAAGCAAGACAATACAAACAAAGGGTGAAAATTGATCAAGTGCACTTTGTCATTTTCTTTGTCAAAATCCTTGCATTTGCAACATCAAAGAGGTAGAAACTGTTACAATCATGAAGAAGGTTGATACTTGCAAAAATCACTTGTTGAAGGTGAAAGAAGAAGCTTGCTATCAAAAAAATGTTGACCTCAAAAAATGAGCCAAATCGGCTTTTCTGATGCATGGGTCGAGCCGGGAGAGAGAAAACATGTAAAAAATGTGGAAGCCATTCCCCATTGAATGAAGATGCATTAAAACAGCATGGGCATCCTTACGGACCCATGCCACGACATTTTTGGCCATCTTTGAAGAAGAATCGACCCATTTTGCATTAAAACTGGTTGTTGAAACGTCATTTCTGGCCATTACCACGTGCCAGAGAGGTGTTTCTTGATTTTCTCTCTCCAAACTCAACCAAAATGCAAAATTGACCCTGGAATCATGTAGATAATTTCACCAGCTTTCCATTGATATAAAGAACGTGAAAATCTGAGCTCTGGATCGAAAGATATGGCGATTTGAAAATTTAGGGCAAAAATAGGCCAAAATCGGATCGGCGGGCAAAAGTTTGAATTTTTACCCGTTTGGTCTTTGGAAAAATTTTCAAATTTTCCCGCGCTCCACCACTCCAGGTGCCACGTGGCAGCTTCCTATTGGCCGCGGGCCTCCTAAGGGAAAATTTCCCACAAAAACTCCAGTCGAGCCATAACTTGAAAAATATGAGGAGTTAGGAGGAAAACTTTACCTTTACGGAAAGGCTGAGAGAGAGCTCTATCAATGGTGCCATTTTAGAAAGATTTGAGTGCCTAAACTTAGTATTTCTTCAATAAATGACATAAGGAATGGATCTATTAGTCTTTTTCTGACATGCAACACTCAGCTCCTTGTAGTCTACAATAAATGACATATTCTAATATGTCCATCTATCTATGTCCATCTATCTTGATCTGATCACCATTGGACTAACCCATTCGACTCATCAAGGGATTGATAATTCCAAACTTCAACATGTTATCAATCTCTTCTTTGACCTTTTCGCATAAATTGGGGTTCGTTATGTAAGGCCTTTTTCTAAATGGGTGTGCACCCTCTTTAAGATTTATCTTCATCTCCCCTAACAATTCATGCATGCCTTTCAGTTCATGGTACCCCCTAGGAAATAGGTCTTGCTAGTCCCTTAGTAACTCTATGATTTTTACCACTTCAGAGTTTGACCAATAGTCTCTAATTATGGCTTCCTTAGGCTCGATATCTGCTCCAATATTCACCTGATTTGTCTTCATAGGTTCATGATAGGTGTGCATGGTCCTATCCACGATGTCCAATACCTCAATCCTTCATGTTGACTAGTTTACATCTAGATTATCTACTTCTTTGTCATCCACTAGGTAGACCATTTTTCCTTTTTCTTTCTCAAGGAACATGCGTTGAAGTAATGTTGCATCGGTCTCGGCTCTTTATCAAGATACGCTTACGAGTCCTCTTTATCTAATAATTCCTAGAGCATTTCTTTAGCCTTGGCACTATCCCCCATAGTTAAGCACTTGATAAATTTCAATGCTTCTTCTACCGAGAGGTTTTGTAGAGAAGAAGTCAAACATCTACGACATTCCCGTAATTAAATTCTACTAATTTCTAGTTTCTCAATGGATTTCTACATACACATACCAAACATGCACGCAACCTTGTTGTAGACACCCATAATTACACTGAGCAATTTAAATACTTAAATTGTACTAAATATCCCCTTTCTCACAAATCGACAACATATTGTCAATAACACTCATATTCCCTCTTATTTTTGTTAATTAATTACAATACGCTAATTAATTAAGTCACCTATCCAACTAACATCCTGATTAACGACCTTCCTTTAATTATTCACCCCGTCTATCTAGACTAATTAATTATTATTAATTAATTAGCTTTCCCCTTCATTTAACCAATAAAATCAATAGTCCCCTTCGATAGCCTAAATCTTACTAATATTCCTCTAATTAGCTTCTATAAGCTTACATCTACCTATTAGTTAATCACCTTTGATTAATTAAAACACCCCCCAACTCCCATGACTTGCTAATTATGAATTAAACCCTTCTAAAGTAAGGTTACCTTTTATAAAGCAACCTTATCCATTCCTAATCATGTTTTACCTTTATCCCACATGCAAAGGGATGAAGTGTTTCCTTTATCCATTGGGCTATATAAGGAGCCCTCCTTCTATCTTTATACCTACACCTAAACTTCTTAAGAGAGAAAATGCAAAGCATATAACAAAGAGACTAAGAGCTTGCCTTTTGTTTTCTTGAGAGGTTACCATTTTTAAGAGCTAAGCTTCCTATTATTTCATTCTTTAATGATCAAACAAGAAATTTTTGATTTCCAATTGAGCTAAATAGTTCCATTCATTCTTGTTGGTAATCTAGGAGGGTAGAGATTTTAAATAGCATGCTAGTTTTGATCTTATGTTTTCAAAGTTATGATGTTAGTTTAGATCTTTATCTTGATGGTGCTTAGTCTTGGTCTTAGCTAGATTATAGAACTATTTTTAGGTGGTAGTTCTTGCTTCATTTAATTTAGCTTAAGAAAAGTACACATGCACACACTTGTAAAGTGGAATAAAGCTGGTGCACCCATAGTGAAGGTGGTAAAGCTTCATGCCCATTCGTACAGAGTTTCTCACAATTTTGAACATGGTGTTGAACAGGTTGATCACCATGATAATTTCATATTTGTGTAGGTGCATTTATCCTAAAGAACCTAGTAGTAAGAGAAACCATAATTTCATCGCATTCGACTAGATTATCCTTGTGGACCACCAAGTAGCATGTTGTTATCCAACGTAGTGTGTATGCTAGCATATTTATCCTCTCCAGTGGGTCTATCCAATTTTCTTCCATGGCATGCAAGAATACCATGGGATCCCCATCTCTGTGTAATAAAGTCTTGAGTTGTTACCTATCCTCCTAATATAACATAGTTTTTTTCCTCGAGGGAATATTCTCTTTACTTCACGCCCTACAAACTCATAAGTGTTGTGAGCCCAATTATTACAAGTAACACATGTGGTATCACTAATATATTGTGTATCCCCCCCTGAATTAGTTCTTATTTGTTTGGTTCAATCATATCGGATCTTGGATGGCGCGTACATAAATCCTATTTAGATCTTCTTCACTTAAGGGCTCAACATAGGGTGTGAAATTTCCATCTGTTAAAGGGATAATAAGTATTTCCTCTTTATTTTCAAAAATGATATGGTGCTTGTTGAACTAAAGATCAACATTATTTAAATAACACCAAACACACCCTAATAGAGTGGGAAGCTATCTAATTCTTCAATCCTAAAGCTTCAAAGTCTTTAGTTTACTTGGCTCCTTGTATGGTAATGGATGCATATTTCAAAACTCCTACGGGAGTGGCCTTAGTCCGATTAGCCATGAATAATACATTAGAGGATGGATTCAATGGGGGTCTCCCCATTTGTACCCATGCATCCAAGGTAAGAACATTGACTTCCGTACCTATATCAATCAGTATATTACTCAATAACCACCCATCCACAATAGCATTGATTGATTTCCTTGTCTTAATCCGGCTATGAGGAGGAGATTTACATATAGGATCTTCCATTTGGTCTCGTTCTTATGTGCGAGTGTTCCCTTTTAACCAACTCCGCAGCAGTGGAATGATGTTCTCCTGGTGCAACATTTTGCACACTTACAGTCAAGTCATCTATATCATTTTATTGTTTCTAATGATTTCTTCTACTCCTTTAAATATTATATCTCAACCTGAAGATTCCTTAGAATTTCCATGGTATCCTGATAAACCTCCTTCTGATAGGTAGGATCTAGGTACCGTGTATGAAGAACCTCATCTTTAGTGATGGTAGGTTTCTACTATAATGCCTTCGTGGAATGTGTTGCCTCAGCGTGGGTCATGATCCTCACTTGTAGTGGCTTGGACTCTACTTCTATTTTGGGAATCCATTCATTTTCCACAGCTCAATGTATCCTAACCATCTCGGTGCCTTTGTTTTCTTTTTATGTTGCTTACTCAGATGCTCATATAATTTTGGGCACTCCTCATAGCTATGGTTCTTTCCACAGAAATAACATGTAATATTCTAAGGACATTTACACCTATAGTGGACAAGAGATCTGCATATATAACATTTTTCATGAGGAAACTCACTTCTTCCACCACCATGACATCATCCTCTGAATCCACCATGGTATCCTTGACCTCTGCCACGACTTCCTTCAAAATGCCCCTCATTCCAATCATAACATGCATGATTGTGCTCCTAGTCTTGATGCTCATTCTTTCCTTTAGAGTTATCTGAAACTCTTGTCTATTGTACACCAATATCTATAGCATCATGGATCTGTCCAATCAATTCGTAGTCCTCCATGTCATGAGTTGTGGACTTGCATATTTTATAGTAGCTTGAAATGTTCTTCCTTATCACATGTTGTAATAATGGGTAATGTCTAGCATCATGGTTTAAGTGGCATATCTGACAATCCATCAGCAATGAGTGTACTATTCTGTGAGGGAAAGTATCCTTTATGTGACCTTCTACTTCAAAATCTGTACACTAAATTCCCGAGCACGTTTCATGGGCTGATTTTGTGAATAAATTCTCTAGTTGCTTTGTCATAGCTGCAATCTATGCCTCTAAGAATGGGCTAATGCTAGTGTTAATACTCCCAACTACCTCAACATGTAGGGTTGCTTCCAATGCCTCACGTGGATCAGTATATGTCTTATGTGATAGTGCCCTCCTAAATGGTGTAATCAATCCCCTAACAAACCATTATGCATGTTGTCTTGCGTGAATATCATAGGAAATTTTAGACAGAAGCATTTTAAAATGGGCATCATACTCACATACACTCTCAGTAGTGCCTTTCTTAATATCCTTGAGTGCACTTATACTCTTCTTCTCAAATTTAGGGATATAAAACTCTTTTAAGAATGCATCCTTGAATGTTTCATAATCCATGCAAGTCTGATCAGGGTCAAAAATTTTGTACCAACTATATGCGCACCCTTGTAATGTAGTAGCAAATTGGCTTTCCTTACACTCAAAAGTTGTGATTCCTTTTGCGCGCCATAATATTTCACACATATGCACATGTTTAGCAGCATCTTCTATTCCCCTATACTCTAGAAGATGAAGAGACATTTCCATATAAATATTTTGGGGTTGGTGCGGACCTTGCCCACCTGATCTAGAACCTCCAGTGTTCCCCCTACCTTTAGAACCTCTAGATCCACCTGAACTAGAACTTCCCATGCCTCCTAATCCCAAACTTGTAGCTGGAATAGGTCCTATAGACATACTCCCCTGTGCTCTAACAATAGTACCATATTGAACCCCTACATTATGTGAATTAGTTCCACTTCCAAAAGTGAATCCAACATTTGGTGCACTCATATTTTGTGTGGATAATGTGCCTGAAAACACACCTCCAAATAAAAATGAAGTCATTTACCTTGTCATTGATGTAATTGATCTCTTACTTCCCACACTTGCTTGCTAATTACTTGTCGTACTAGATCTTTGGAAAACTAAGTGCAAGGGCTAGGTTACTAGGTTGATTCATATACGTGCCCATGGCCCGGGTAGTCTATGCTAACGCACTTCATTGTGAGGTGGAGGAGGGATCCCCTGTCATGCTTTCCAAGATGGGGAGTTCTGATGTTATTGCTCTACATCTTCTATGTGAGATTCAAATCCTTCATGAGCCATCTCTCTCCTTAACTCCATACTTTCTGTAATGGCACACTACTTCTCTATCTCCCTCTCATGTGCCTCATTATACTTAATCTTCCTCTCCTCTCTTTTCCTTTTCTACCGCTAGTCTGCCATCTTTCACAATCATGTTCCTACCCCTCGGCATGGTGGGGTTTAGTTAGCCATCGGTTTACTCTCGATTCAAAGTTACCATCAAGATCTTGATCTCTAATGGAATGCATTATAGGTAAGCTCCATGTGGATGTCATAAGAAGCTGGAATTCAGCTACCTCTAGAAATGAATAAGTGGAAATTGACTATTCCAAGATATAAATGTTCAAGAAACCATGAAACCACTTATCCACATCTCGAGTCCAAATCATATTAGCATCATAAAGGTCCTAGAATCATTCCTATGTCTAGACAAAAGCACGATATCTCCAATTCCATTTAGATGCATAAGCAACCAGCCACTCATACAACTCTACTAGAAAGATAACAAAAAAGCTCTCATATAAATTGTCATACATATTCTATTCCACCCAAGTGTGTGTGTTAAACTCAGATCTAGTGCTGAAATTCCATAGGTATTCTTCTTCTAGATCACATATCCATTCTTCAATACTTGCTAAGGTAAACTAGTATGTCTTTATTACTAACCGTCCTAAAAACAAATGAAAAAGAGGTCTCGAAAATAGATGATGCAACCTAGAATTCAGTGATACAAACCCAATAAAACCCTATGCGTGCTAGCACATCACTCAGCCTAGACTGAGCACTCACTCGAAGTACGTAAAGGTACCAGGTCCCTCTTTAGGGTTGCTATAGTAGGATGTTAGCATGATGAAGACTTAACATATATAGTTCTATTACTAACACATCATTCTACAGAGCATACCAGATCTATATCCAAGGAAAAGTAGAATTAAGTACTAACCATGATGAGATGAAAAACATATTAGATTTAGATACACATATAACTAACACATAGATTTAGCCAATATCCTCCATTATATTCACTTTGAAGTAAGTTTACGAAGCATCATTACAATATGAGTAGTATGTGTGTAGCATATTTAGCAACATATCTCTGTATATTTCAATCCCCTTTTATCACACAATTTACTACATATATATAATGGTGGGGAATTACCCTTCACCACTTATCCATTCCAAAAATAGGTCACATCATATTGCTAGCCACACACCTTTACAAAACTAGCTAGACATGTAAGTGTGCTAATAATAGACTACTACTAGCTAATTGACAATAGTAGATTTATTTCTAGCCTATGTCTATGAAAAGTGCTTCATATCCAATCCTCCAAAAATATCCAATGTGTGGTGTACATGTATCTACCTTGTTTGTGTGCTTTGCATGCCATCTCTATAAATAGACATTTATGAATGAAAACAGCTAAGTCTTGAAAAGCTAAACTTCTGTTCTGAGCATTTGTTCTCCCTATCCATTCGCACCTTTGAATATGACCTAATTTCTCATGTGGACTTCTTCTGTGCTTTTTTTCAAGTTTTCATTGATCAACACAGGAGAAGTACACAAGACAAAGAGGTTTAAGAAGGGTTTCGGAGAGACTAGGGTGTGCACGGGGAGACAATATATATGATCCAAGGACTTAGCCACATTTGGAATTTTGAAGGCACTTGAGGAAAAACATGACCCCATTAGGCATTTCGAGTGGATAAGGTGGCATCTCGGAGACTTTATGGTCAAGAAAAGGATATTCCATGTAGGGAATATTCCTAGGGAAACATCATTACAGAAAGTGGAGATCTTAGAATAGGATAAACAATCACCATTGGAGGACCACATTGAAACTTGGTATGCGATATGTTCGAGAGAGAAGGCATGGAGGTGGATGTTGAACCTATATATAGAGATTCCATGGAGAAAGAAATATATAACTAGATGAAGACAGAAGGTGCGGGATCAAGAGGGAATGCATCAATAGCATGATCTTTGTAATCATGCTAGGGTTTAGAGAACTTAGTACTCGGGGATTTAACGGGTGTAATAAGAATTTTCATAGGATTATGGTCTAGAATAAGGGATGAACTAGGAGGACATATCTAGAATAACATTCTAGAGAAGATTTGTAAGGGATGAATCCTAGTATTTTTTATGTATGGTTTACGTTGACCTATTTTGATTGTAATATGTCTACCGGGATCACTTTGTAAATGAATATATATGTATAGGGTTTTTATGTATATCATGATTAAGGGTGTAAACCCTCTTGTTGAATGGATATCATAGTTTGGATTTGCTTTAGCATGCTTAGTACTCTTTTCTATAATGCATTAAGATATGAATCTGTTAGATATCTCTTCCATCTTATTTATAAGTTGATGCACTATTATTTCGCAAGCCATTCTCCACTAATGGAAAGACCTTCTCACAATTCTCACATAAAGGTGGGGCTCGTCACTTGTGCATGCCTCGGTGAGCACCTAGTGTAACACCCTTAACTATTGTTACTTCCTCCTGAGCATTCAAGTGTTGATATATGATTTCTTCTGTATAAGGATGTGTTCCTTTGATTGTGAAGTCATGCTTGATATGGATTGTATCTTCTTTGCTCTTGAAGATCTTTGACTGAGTCAGGATATGCTTGGACTCTTTTATTTCTTTCATTTTTAGCACCTGAGTTCAATTTGATTTCGAGAGGAATTGTGGATTTATCCGTCTTTATGACTCAGCCTTGGATCAGTTGCATTGATCCAAGAGATGTTTTAAGTTTATTCTGGATGAACAAAAATTATAGACCTTACGAAAGTTGCAAGGTCTGAATGTGTTGAATAAGCAATTCCGGAGTCTAACTCAGGTTGATCGTGTTAAATGAATTGGTTCCCGATATCGTAATATCAGGAAGGCCTAGACCTTAAGCCAGGTAATAAATTTTGGTGTATACTGCAAGCTTATTATCAATGCCGGATAGAATCCATTTCGGGAATGTTATACCTGTTGGTTCTAATACTGATCGAACCTACTTGTGGGACCTAGAATGGATTCATTAAGGTTAATAACCTTAACCTAAACTATAACCTATGGGTTGAATTATTGCTAATCTAACCTAGCCCTAAACTATAGGTTTAATGCTCCTAAGGTTAGCTACCTAAGCACTATGGAAGTAAGACTAATGTCTTACCGTAAGATCTAACCTATGTTTCTAACCTAACTTATGATAATGGATGAAGGGGGACCTATGAAGGGGTGCGAGCCGTGGGTGGTGGTTTCCATGGCATTAAATGAGGTGGATAAGCATGAAGGACAAGGGATTTGGCAGAGATTGCAAATGGCTATTGAGACCTGACGTGGCAGAGTCGCCAAATTTGGGAATGGTTGTTTGTTTTCATTTGTCAATCACCAACTTTGGTGGTCGGTGGCAATGGAGATTAGGCGGGAATCTTGGAGTTAATGTCATTGATGAACTTTGGTTCCTGAGCGTGGATTGCTCGGGAAGGCATGCAAATGGAAAACTAGTTGGTTGTTTGGTTTTCCATACGCTCCGTTTTTCTCTCTGTTTGATCACTGGTTCTTCGAACCAGTCTACTTTGTGTTGCATGGAAACTATGAGAATATCTAGCTCTTTTCTCTGTCGGGGAAAGTTTATAAGGCATGAGGGTAACAAATTATTGTTGCTGAATCTATCGTGGAAGAAGAGGAGAAGGTGCGAGCACATTCAGAGGTCTTCTTCAGATTTTTAAGCGACATTACCAGGCATGATAGGCCCTGACTTTTAAAAATCTTGCTTTACTCCAAATGCTTTCATTAAAACAACTCTGTTCAGGTGATTTTAGTACAGTTGGTTTGAAGCAATGTTTTGGTTCTTCTTTTCCTATGGAATTAGGAATCTCAGGTTATTCGAAGACTTTGTTGGAATGTTTCTGTATTTATTCTTCCTTTTGGATTCATTTCGATTGAAGACCCGGCTGTGCTCTTATTGTTGTTGAATCCTGTTGATTCTTGCTGTGAATACTTGAAGTTTCTTCTGTTTGGAATGCTTGCTGTGATTATACTACTTGAATGCGACTTTAGTAGAAGTCCTCACTGTGTTTGCAATTTTGGGATAAACTCCATTGAAAGTTTGCAAGGATTATCTATGAAAATGACTCAGTGGGAGTCCTTGTAATGTTTCATATGTTTTCAACTTCTGTTTAAGCTTAGTTATGAATACTGTTGCTTAGTTGTGAATACTGTTGGTATTGACTCAGTGGGAGTCCTTGAAATGTATCTTGTATTTCAACTTCTGTTTAAGCTTAGTTATGAATACTATTTCTTAGTTGTGAATACTATATGGTATTGACTCCGTTGGAGTCCTTGAAACGTAATTTATGTTTTTAAACTTCTGTAGAAGTTTAGTTGAGAATACTATATGGTATTGACTCTGTTGGAGTCCTTGAAACGTAATTTATGTTTTTAACTTCTGTAGAATTTTTCTTTGTAGTCTTTTGTTGGAATTCTTGAATTATTGTCGTATGAATTTACCTTCAATCAAACCTTGGTTATGAGTACTGGTTGGATTTGACACTGTTGGAGTCTTTGATATGCTACGTGTTGGCTCGATTCCCAATTTAAGTCCTCTTTGTGCATGCATATCATATAAACTCTTTCTTAATATTGTTGTGTTATGTTCAGTTCGATTATGAGGAATTAAGGGATGGGTTTCTTACAAACTTGACTCTGTTAGAGACCCTGTTGCATTTTGTAATAGCTTGACTTCGGATGAAACTTTGAGGAAATTATTGATTTGGAATCGTCTGTGAAGTCCTTGTTGTGATTATTCTTCTTGAAATCAGCTTCTAATATAAGTCCTTGCTGTATAATCGTAGGGATTTGATTTAGTTGAATGAAGTTGTGCATGTTTGTGTTTCGACTCAGTGTGAATGTCACTGTATTTGCATATGGAACGTCATTTGTTTTAGTGTTATCTAGTCTCGTGATTGACTATGATAAAGAGCTCCTAGTTGTGCCATGTTAGACGATGGCGTTGGGTATATTCATGTTGATGAATGATATGAAAAAGATTTGTTGAGTCTGTTATGGTTGGATTATTTACTATTGCTTGTCGCGAGAGCTCTTGTATTGCTTAATAGCTACAGGTGATTTTTATAATTGGATTTAGATGAAACTGTAGTTCTTCTTGTAATCTCGACTGTTTAGTCGCATGCGTAAATGTAATTGCGTTATTCTAGAGGAGTCGGTACAGTCCAGAACATGATTGATATTGGAATCTGACTGTCTCTGTTTCTTTTCCTATGCTGTAAAGTATATGTTGATGCATAATAGGAGGAATAAGAAAATACTCTCTCCTAGTCTGGAAACTTTGTGTGCTTTCTTCTTGTATCCTTATGTGATCTCTACGGTAAGGGCATAACAAGAATAGACTGTGGTATTGTATGGAGAGACTGGTATAAAATGTGTGTTGCTGTATAAGTAGGTATACTTGTCAATACCATTGAAATATGTTATGATTATAAAAGAATCCCGTCAGTTGAGCTTGCGGAATGTTATAAACTACCTTTGTGGAAGGGTAAAAACATATTTGTTGGATACACGAACTGTTAGGAAATTCATTTGTGTTGTTGAATGGAATAATTTGTGGATTATTGCTGTCCTAGTGATTCAGATGGATGGTTGTTTTGGATACATTTGTTCTTCTTAGTCTCTAATATATATGATGAAACATCTGAAAAGTATTTAGGACTAATTGGTAACTATAATATGAGTTATGCATTAAAAGTCATGTTTGAATTATAGAAAGAGCATAGTCTGAATTATGTTTACATGTTTGATGAAATGATTTCATTTAAACAGGGTGTTTAATGAGAGCAATTGGTGGATTGCAATTGTTTTAAGAATTAGTGCTTATCATGCTCAGTTCACCGAACTGACCCGTGTTGACAATTTTTGCAGATGGTTGTCGTAAGTGGTAAAGGCACGCAGATCTGATATGATGTTTAGATTGTTTAATTTGGTTTTATGATGAATTCTAACTTGATTCTCTAAATGTATTACTTGAAGAAAGATGTTCTTTTGCTGTTGAATATTGTATCAAATATGCTAAAAGCATAAATTGTATTTGATTAGCATAGAAATGAATGAAATGAGGAATTTTTACTTATGTGTTTGCATTCATATCTTGATGGATTGAACTTCTTCAGTTCGAATGATTTTAAGAGCATTTTTATCATTGTATACCTTGGAGACATTTGGGATTCTCTAAGTAAACTTTGCAAAGATTAGGTGACTGAATACTTGTAAATGTTAGTAGTTCTGTTATGTTCTATCTAAAGCTAAATTGGAATTTAGATCACTGTCTTTTGAGAAGCTAAGGTTAAAATAAACCTCAACAGGAAGCTGAACAGGAAGAATAAATTATTACTTCCTAATCTTGATCTAAGTCAAGACAAGATTAAATTGATTTTGAATCACTATATCTTAATACTAATAAGTAAGATATATTTCAGTTTTGAGAACTGATATAAACCTAAAAGGGTATGGTTAGCAACCTTATGAGAAGACTTAGGGCTATTGCCCAATTTCGTTGATTTAGATTACTGTGTATTAATGAACTCCTTGATGAGACCTCAAATCTTATTAACTTCTCTTTGTGAAATGGGTCTTAATAAGAAAGGAAATTCTAAGGTGAGGAACCCAGGGGTTGGGAAAAGACTACCCTAAAAGGAGCGTCTTAAAGTATAACTTTAACTCAACGTAAGTAACACCTTAAAGTTAAGTAGATATTTTCGAGGTAGATTTGAAGGTTGATGGCACAAGTCAACTACAAGGTTGTACCTTCGAGAAGAATAGGATCTTCTCGAAGATACAACAATGCAGGTGACTTATGACGACACCCTTTGCATTGATCGTTAAGATTTACACCTTAAACTCGAACAAGTTTTACTCTGGGACTGGTTAGGAATGTGGTCATGTTATAAGACTACCCCTGGAGACTCAGGGTATCTTGACACACAGGGTTAACTAGGGTTGACCCAGTATGTCAGTGTATCCCTAGTCCTCGAGAGCATCCTTATAACATGGTCATATTATTAATCCGTTCCTGAGTGAATAACTTGGGGCAGGGAGGCTGACAGAAGTCAGTGTAAGACATTCTACATAACATAGGAATGGGGTGAAGGACGTATTCCAGATTGATGAGTATGCCGTCAAGGAATACAAGACATAAGCAGTATGTTTCAAATCTTTGGCCAAAGTATCGCAAGCTACTGATTGCGTTGTCCTATGTCACCTAGTCTGAGGGATGAGATGCCGATGAATAATGGTAACAATTATTCAGATAGGTTCCTTGGATAGAGCATTCTGAATCCCAGATTAGGGAAGAGAACCGCAAGAGTGATGTGTTAAAATAAAAATGCCAACTCTTTGATACTCATGAATAGATCGGTAGATTACCGAGTCATGGAATGAATAGATCGGAGGTACTCCGAGTCATCACAGCTACATATGGTTATCTATTATAAGAATGATTGTTATGATCTGAGAGTTCTAAATTATGTATTTAGAACTAGGATGCACCTATCAAAAAAATAAAATAAATTCTTGTTCTAATGTACTAAAATGAGGATGTTACATCTTGGTATCAGAGCTGAAGGTTGCAGCTCTTGGACCTATTGTGTCCATAATCTGATAAAAACCTAAATTTTCTTGTAACGAGAATATGCTTAGAACAAGAGGAAACGTTGCGAATAATGCACACATATTGTTAGGAAAACACATGTATCATGAGTTATACGAGAGCCTCTTTTGTTATTTTCCAGTGGAATTATATGAATGGATTTTAGTGTATGCATCTAGATCAAATGGGTACTATAGACCTCTGCATGCGGACCCAATATGAATATCGAGGTTACATGATGTTGATTTGACTTGGACGTATGTTTTTGATCATTGGTGGAAGAGGGTGCTGACCAGTTATACCCTAGAATATGCTATTTCTATGTATTCTTATCCTAAGGTTTCGATTTTGAATTATTAAGGGAGCCTAGAGGATTATTTTTGTGTGTTATCCCTTTAACCATTAAAATCCTGATCATTACACTACGTTTGGAAGCATTTCTTATGGCTAACTACTCTTTTTCTTAGCGTTGGGCGAGGAATCTTAGCTAGAGGAAGATGGAAAATCTTGCGGTGAAAAGGAGAGAGAGGAGAGGTGACTCAAGTATAGAAAATCTCATGAAAGGGATTTGGCTAGACAATGTTAGGTTGTAAGAGTGAATGATATATAGAGTCAGACATTATGGGAAGGAATTGAGGCTCGTGTAGAGGATGTCTTGAGTAGTCTATCCTACCCAATAATGGAAAACACCGAAGAGAGATCCCTTGAGATCACTTAAAGTATCAACCCACTCCATCATCCCGCTGATCCTTCCAACCTAGAAGAACAAGCCATGTGTCCCATTCCGTTGGCCCTGTGGTGCATGGAGGTGTTTTGTGCCTTGTGCTTAAGGAAGGGAAAATTTCTCCCTAAAACTCCACCGCCCCATAACTTGAGTTTTACAAGGAGTTAGAAGGAATTATTTATATGGTGGTAAAGGTAAGATAATTTCCTATCCAATGAGCATGATTAAGGAAAGCTTTGATGACTCTAACGGTGTGAAAAATCAGGTTGAATCTTGTAAGCCTTTAGGGAAAGGAGGAGTGAGAAATTACTCTCCTAACCTATGTGATGAATTTAATACCTTGTTTGACCTTGTGCTTATTGTGATATGTTGTAGAATCATTTCTGCAAGTCAATCTTATTTGTTAACCTAAACCTAGTTGGAATAACTTGGTCTTGTAATCTTCGTTGCAAATACCCTTAATAAAAAAAATTATTCCATAATTTTCTTAGCTAACCCTAGTTTGTTTCTTAGTCTCTAGTGGTAATTTGAAGTGGGAATTACACTTGGTATCAGAGTAGTGGTTCAAAGGCTTGGACCATTGGGTACACTAAAAAATTGAGACTTGAAAACTTTAAAACTAGTAAACCTGGTAATCTAGAAAATATAACTATTAGAAAATTGAACATGATAGTAAACTTAGAAACTGAAGAAGGGAGCTTGAAGTAATGAACTAACTCTCACTTTGGTATACGGAGGAGGCTTAGATGGAGCAAGAGGAACCTTCAACGAGACCCAAATTCACCACCACCACCACCATCAGATCAGGGTGTAGCAGCCATTCTACCTCAGATTCTATCAACCCTTCAGGATGTTAATGTCGCTCTACGTGGAGGATCAGTAGGAGGGCACTCAGGAAGACATGATAGAGTTACTTCAATTGAGGGACATGCACCCCCTCCACTCGGTGAGGAGCATAGAGGAGAGAACTCTCACGTGGAGTTAGTTAGAGAGGATTCACCACCTAGGAGACAGGGTGATAGAGTTTCAGAGCATAGAGAGAGGTCTCAGAGCCCTAGGCCTAGGGATGAGCTTGCGAGAGAGGCACAACAAGCGGATCACATTAGGGAGATCCTGAAGCTTAGGCCCTCAAATTACTCAGGTTATCTAGGTCAATTTCAAGTAGAGGCATGGCTAGTTAGCTTGAGTGGTTGCTTCAAGCTTTGTCCTTGTTCTTGCAACACTAAAGCTCTTGTTGCGATCCATCTACTAAGGGATGGAGTAGGAGTGTGGTGGAGGAAAGAGGAGTAGAAGCTCCATGTTGATTTAGAGATAGTGACTTGGGAGCTATTTGAGGAGAGATTTAGGAGTAGATATCTATCACGGAGGTTCATCCAGTAGAGGATTGACAAGTTCCATGACCTCCGATAGGCTACCGCTTTCGTAGCAAAGTATGAGAGTAGACTTCTAGATCTACTTCTATATGTAGATTATATGCAGGATGAGTAGGTGTGGATTCATAGGTTCATCCGGGGCCACGAATTTGGACATTGGAGGGCGATGCAGATTCATTTCCCATAAACTTTACTTGAGAGGCCATCGAGAAGGCCTATATTACAGAGGAGACTCGGGGTAAAACCCAACAGGCTAGAGACCGAGTCAGGAGCCACATTCAGTAGATGCAGGACAGTAGATCGAGAGGTTCAACACCTCTCCCTCATGGTGGTTAGCATTTAACATAGTCATCCTTTAGGCCATAGTAGCAGCAATGGGCATCCCGCCCACCTTATATACCCCCTTAGAGAGCGATGCACGAGAGAGGTCAAAGCATGGGGCCTTCTCCTAGGGGTCCCATCAGGACACAGGGTGGACCTAGAGCTTAGTCAGCTAGAGCTCGCCAAAGAAGGCCACTGACAGACCACGGTCGAGTCATCGGGATCCACACCATAGGCTTCTAGGGAACCTCTGGAGGTGCTCCCCTTAGAGAGGATCAAGTGGTTGTTTTGGATATGGAATAGCTGGACACTTTTGGAGAGATTTCCCTCGGAACCCTAACAAGGGTAACGCACTAGTTTATGAGTGACAGTTGGTGACATCGGGTGCAGCCATAGGATTTATGCGGTGGTTGAGAACCACTAGGAAGAGAACCAAAGCATAGTCATAAAGACCACAGTAGCATTGGTGGTATTCCTACCTCTGTATTATTTGATTATGGTTCTTCTAATTCCTTCATTGTACCATCTTTAGTAGAGCGATGTAGGCTGGTGGCAATTAGGAAGGGTCTTAGTTGGGATGTCGAGATGGCTTCTGGGGCCAAGATCTCTATGGACTCCTTAGTTAATGAGTGTGTTATGGATTTAGGACCTTTCACCACCACTTTAGATCTTTGTATTCTTACTTTGGGCTCGTATGGAGTTATATTAGGCATGGATTGGTTATCTACACATAGGGCCAAGATGGATTGTTATCATAAGACTATTGCTTTAGTAGATGATTTGGGAGTAGATTCGGTGATCTCGGGGGTCAGAAGACCCATTTCTATTCACACCATTTCTACTATGCAACTTAAGCGGCGTGTGTGTGGGGTCGTCGGATGATGCTGTTATTACGATTAGTGTGAGTTAGAGGATGGGTCTAGTGGACCATCGCTAGATGATCATTCCATCTTGAGAGAGTTTTCTGATGTCTTTCCATGGGAGCTACCAGGGATGCCACCTCCATGTGAGATTGATTTCCATATAGACCTAGTCCTAGGAGCAGAGCCTATCTCACGGGATCCTTATTGGATGACCACCCCGCAGGCTCTGTGAGATCAAGTTGTAGCTTGAAGGCCTTCTGGAGAAAGGCCTTATCCATCCTAGTGTATCCCCTTGGGGTGCACCGATTATTTTCGTGAAGAAGAAGGATGGATCATTATGGTTGTGTATTGATTACCACCAGTTGAACAAAGTGATGATCAAGAATCGTTACCCTCTTCCTCACATTGATGACTTGTTTGATCAAATGAAGGGAGCCACGGTGTTCTCTAAGATTGATCTCAAGTCAAGCTACCATCAGTTGAGGATTTTGGAGGCAAACATTCATAAGACCACCTTCCGCACGAGATATGGGCACTATGAGTTCACAGTGGTGCCTTTTGGTTTGACGAATGCCCCTGCAATGTTTATGAGTTTGATGAATGGGGTATTCAAAACATTTTTAGATCACTTCGTGCTCATCTTCCTTGATGACATCTTGATATAATCACGTACACGTGAGGAGCATGAGGGCACCTTTAACAGGTTCTCCAATGTCTTCGTGAGCAATAGATTTATGGGAACTTGGAGAAGTGTGCTTTCTTCCAGATAGAGGTGCAGTATTTGGGACATGTTATTTCTGGGGAAGGTATCATAGTTGATCCTTCCAAGATTAGAGCCATTATGGATTGGCCAACACCCACTATAGTGACCGAGGTGCGTAACTTCATGGGTTTAGTAGGATACTACCAAAGATTTGTTCATGATGTCTCTCATATTGTGCACCATATCACTTCCCTTCAGAGGAAAGGGAAGAAGTTTTTTTGGATGGATAGATGCAAGCAGGACTTTAGGACACTGAAGGAGTGCCTCACTACAACACCCATTCTTGTAGTTCCGGATCCATAGGGTGAGTTCTTTGTTTGTATAGATGCTTCTTTAGCAAGGCTTAGAGCTTTGTTGATGCGGGATGACGGGGTTCTAGCTTTTGAGTCTCAAAACTCAAGAATCACGAGCTTAATTATCCTACCCATGACCTTGAGCTTGCAACAGTTGTGCATGCTTTGGTTAGATGGAGACATTTTCTTCTTAGACGAAGATTCATCGAGGATAGATCATTTCGATCTTTGCGAGCTCTTCATGAAACCTAAACTAAATGCTCATCGAGAGGCATTGGATGGAGTTTCTTTATGAGTATGACATGGAGATAGAGCATGTGAAAGGGAAGGAGAATGTGGTATTAGACGCTCTCAGTAGATAGAGACATGTGACTATGGCCACTACAATGAACACAGATTTGGGGAGCAGGATTCTTCAAACATCTTCCTCTGGATAGGTTCTACATGATAGTACGAGAAGAGATTGAGTCGAGAGAGACACCTTGAGGGGAAGTTTGATGGTTTCACCTTAGAGGCATAAGGTCCTCTTAGACACAAAGGCAAGATATATGTTCCTAGAGATGGAGGATTCAGATAGGACATCTTGGTAGAGGCACATCATGCACCCTATCCAGCTCATCCCGGGTGAAGAAGATGCACGCTACTTTGAGACAGGTTATATCACTGGAGAGGACTTCATCGAGATGTGGCTCAGTTTGTGTCACGGTGTTAAGAGTGCTAGAAGGTTAAGGTTGAGCATCAACATCCAGCAGGTCTTCTTTATCCTCATGTCATACCGGAATGGAAGTGTTACACCATTTCCATGGATTTCATTATTGGATTACCTTTTTTGAGATATCACCACGCTGCCATTATGGTAACGGTTGATAAATTGACAAAAGTGGCTCACGTTTCACTGGTGAAGACCACTTATATAGCTAGAATGGTGGCACGAGTATATTTGGATGAGATCATCAGGTTGCACGGGTTTCTGCGGAAGATCATTTGTGACCACGATCCTTTGTACACATCACACTTCTGGATTACCATGCAGTATGTCCTCAGAACAAGGATTAATTTCAGCACAACATATCATCCTAAGATAGATGGACAGACCGAGCGAGTGAATCAGATTTTAGAGGATATGCTCAGGATGTACGTGATGGATCAGCAATCTAAGTGGGAGGAGTACCTGTACTTAGTGGATTTTTCCTACAATAATAGTTTTTAGAGTTCTATAGGCATGGACCCTTTCCAGGCATTGTATGGTATGGAGTGCAGGATGCCCCTTAGTTGGAATAGGTTGGAGGATAGAGTATCTCTTGGACCAGCTCTTTTGCAGGACATGGAGCAACAGGTAGTGTTGATCAGGAAGAGATTGTAGGAAGCACAAGATAGGCAAAAGAAGTATGGAGATCAGCATAGGATTGATCATAGCTTTGATGTGGGCATGAAGGTGTTCCTTCATGTAAGGCCAAACAAGAGCCCTATCCGCTATGGAAAAGGATATAAGTTAGCTCCTACATTCATTGGTCCTTTTGAGATCTTGGATCGTATCAGCCCTTTGGCCTACCGTCTAGCATTTCCACCCATCTTGTCTCGCATACATGATGTGTTCCATATTTCTATCCATAGAAGGTACATTGCAGATCCTTCTCATGTGTTGGACTGGACATCATTACGGAAGTGCGGGATCGGGGTAGGTGATGGTGGAGCTTTGCCCATATCATACATCGCAGGACCACAGGCCTTCGAGGAGAGATATTGATCGATTCACGGCAGTGCAGTGAGGACAAATATGATATGACTGCAGCCACTTGGGATGATCCTACTATGTTAAAAGTGCAATTTCCACATTTTTTCTAGTGACTTCAATGAGGAATTCGAGTCTAGGGGGGGGGATGTTGTGCCCACTTCCCTTTAACATTGTTTAGATACGATCTTGCTCTTGTTAATCTCATTTTTGGACATTATTGTGTTTTTATTTAGTATGATGTCTATATGTTATATCTTGGATTATTATGGATCTGGATTCGATTATATGCTTGGTGATTATTAGAAACATTATTATATATGGATGATTATATCTGCTTTGGATATGGATAGGTTATTGATGTTGATTTTAGACATGTGACATTTGATATTATGAGTAGCTCTAGTATAGAGATTCATTAGATGATGCAAAATTGAATTTAAAATGATAATGTTGAATTCATGATATTCTTTGTGATTTGGATTTGATATGTATATGTTGCTTATGTCATTTTGGATGTTCTGATATGGCCACAAGGCCAAAGGGGGTATTGTCATTTTGCAGGTTAAAATATCACAACAATGTCGGGGGACTGGAGACTAACCATATTGAAATTTTGGATGAACTCAACGGGGTCACCATGGCAACTATAATTATTTGTGTGTTGTGTTGTGTTAGGATTTCCCATGGGGGGAATTCCATTATTGTGACCATGGGATATATGTGTTTTATTTATGTGTTCCTTTTCATTATTGTTGTATGTATTTTTATTTGTAATGTGTTCATTTTTAATTTAAATGTGATAGTCATATAGTTAAACTTTATTTAAATTTAATTGGGATGTGGAATGTAAATAATAAAGTGTTGTCTTGGTTATTAATTAAATTGGAATTATGTTATGTATAACCATATGTTAAATAAATAAATTATTATGTCAAAAGTAAGTAATAAATGAAGTCATAGATATTAATTCATGTTGTAAGAGATGTGTAAGTGATGTGAAGGTTTGTGTAAGTCATATTTTGGAGTGTAGAACACTCCATCCTCAATGGAACTCGAATTTGTCCTTGAGGGCTGCATTTTGAGGCTTGTGGGACAAGTTAGACTTGTCCCACACCTCTTAAAATCATCCACCAACCATACCTATGGTTTGAGAGTAAATTTTAGCCTTTATACTTAAAATTTGAAATGACTATGTGTAAGTTTTTATTAGGTTTACTTACAAATTTTTAATTTAGTCCTTGTCAAAGTATGGGTTAGTTTTGAGTGTGTAAATTGTTTGTCATCTCCTTTTATTTTGATTAATTGTGAGGTTGAATTTCTCCTTTTGGGGTTGAGTAAGAATGATGTGGCATCCCACTTGGAATCCACATCATCCTCTCCCTCCCTCTCCTTTAAAATTTGAATTTATTCTCTATTTGTGATTGTTGAAATTTTTCTCTCATGTGTGGGTCGAATTTTTATTATTACTTTTGTTGGAGCTTGATTTATTGAAGGAGTTGGAACTTATTTTGCATGCTTATACCTTGCTGATTTGGGAATTCATTTTGAGCACCGAGGAAGCTGTTGTTTTGGGAAACAATCTCCACTATGGAGAGGTAGGATTTTGTCCTTTTTATATGTTGTTTTTCCCTTTTTCTTGCATGAATGAAATGGTGATTGTGTTGTGAATTCATGGCTAGTTGGGTAGATTTCTTAGGGAAAGGTGTAGGAGAAGACTATGGGGATTTCACATGGGGGGCATAAGGGATTGCCAATGGCACTTATTCTTGTGGAGGGAGTGTTGGTTTGGGATCCACCTAGGAAAAGAAATTTCTTGCATTTCTTACTCTTGGGGGCGCATAACGGAGAAATTTTGCGGGGGCATAAGGAGGGGTTGGGAGATATAAGGTTTATGGGATTTGGTATGTTTTATGGTGGTATGCTTTTGGTGGATGCCCAATTCCACTTTGGGAGGTATAAGGAGCTCCCATAGCTCTTGTTGTTGTTTGGCTTACTTGAAGAAGCCTTTGTGTTGTTTTAAATGTTAAAATGTAGTTGGGATCTATTGTCTTGTTTTGAATTGTGTATTGTGTTTTTCTATGCATGTGAAAGAATCCTATGTTGCCATGTGTTGTTATTCATGCTCCATTTGAATATGGCTGGGGCTCGGGGCCAATGGGGAAATATGGCTTCACTTTTCCCGTTGGATGTCTTGGTTGGTTGGAGAGCGTTGCCTTTTCCTCTTCCTTGTTGTGATAAGAGTTGCAAAGGATAAGAAAGAAGAAATTATAGTCAGACAGTCTTATCCCTTTGGAGCAAATTCAATGCAACCTTTCACACTTCAAGTGGATGAGTGTATAAATGTTGTAATATGAAATTATTGTATTGATAGTAGATGTTTGAAATTGAAATAGAGAATGTAAAGAAGAAGTATATTTGATCTTTGTTCTATTTTGGAAAGAAAATGTAAATGTTATTCCATGCTTTGTAAATTGAAATTTGACACCAATTCAAATTGGAAAGGAGACCAATTGTAAAAGTGTTATTGAATTTTGAATAAAGGATTGAAGTATTTTTCAAAATGTATTGTATGCTGGAATTGAATTGTTGTCAAGAAGATTGAGATTTCAGTGTTGAAAGAAAATACGTATGAGAAAGCTAAAATTTATTGTTTTCATTTGAATTGTGCATTTGAATTGAAATCTGAATTGTAATTTAATTCAAAATTGAATGGCTATCTTAATAATCAAATGTATTTGAATAAGCTTAGGAATTGTGTGCACATCCAAATTACCAAAAAATTGATGAACAAAATTAAAGGAAACAGTTCACTGTCTTAAAAGTCAAATATGACAATGCACATTTAATAAAAATGAGTAGTTCAACTTTATACTCTAATAAATTATGAAACTTGAAATTTTCACTTAGGAAGACTTGAGGAATCCAAATTCACTAAAATAGTCAAGAATGAATCTCTAAAACTCAAGGAATTTCAAATCGGAGCTTGCACGGTCGTTTTTCCTATCAACTATTGGAAAAATGCAAAATTGTATAAATGAACAAATTAACTTCACAAAAGCACCCTAAACCCTCCCTAGACTGATCCTCCATGTCTATTTTGCATGTTGAGTTAAGGAGGTGTTCTAATTTTATTAAAATTTTAAGTTGAAAAATTGCCAATTCACATATTAAAATCCTGCGAGATCGATTTCATAAAATTGACACCCAACACTAAATCAAAATCATAAATTAATGACATACATCCAAATAGGACTCGAGAGATTTCTAGAAAGTCCTTGTTTTCCCAAAATGGAGTTTCCTATCAAAAGTTATGGCCATTTGAAGTTTTTACTTCAAAATGGCCATTCAAAAATAAATCTAACTTTACAAAAATCAAAATTTGAACTTTGGAAAATTTTCCCAAAATTCCACTGCACCACAAACTTCTCACCAATCACATGTCACCACGTGGCACTTGGGGGGAGATCTTTTTGAAAACTTAAGTTTTAAAAAAATTTCCCGGGAAAATTTTCCCAATTTTCTCTGCAACCCCGCGGCCCTACAATCAATCTTGACGACACATGGCGTGGCGGATGCGTGAAAGACATTCGAAAACTTAATTTTTTTTCCTTTTGGAAAAATTACATCTTTTTCCCCACATCTCTATACACCCGCAAGCAATGGGGTGATGACATGTGTCCTGGTGGACATAAGAACCCGCGCAAGTCATTTTTTTAATTTTTAAACCTTTTGGCTCAAATCACAACTTTTCTCTACCTCTCTGTCGACTCCACGTCCAATAATAGTATGCCACATGGAAATTTTTGCATGGGTAGAGGTTTGGATGCAAAATTTCATAGAAAAATTTTGGGTTTGACCTTGGGAAAAATTCACAACTCTTCCCCGCGACCTATAACCGTTTAACACGTGACACTAGGGCATCGGCATGCACGCGGACCCTTCTATCCTCTTAACACTTTTGGCAATTGAGACTTAAAGTATCAACCCACTCCATTAGCCTAGTGATCCTTCCATCCTAGCGGAGTATGCCACGTGTCCCATTCCATTGGCCCGTGGGCATGTAGTGGTGTTTTGTGCCTTGCTCTTAAGGAAGGAAAAATTTTCCTGAAACCCCACCGTCCCATAACTTGAGTTTTACAAGGAGTTAGAAGGAATTATTTATATGGTTAAAGGTGAGAGAAATTCCTATCAAATGAGCATGATTGAGGAAAGCTTTGATGACTCTAAGGGTGTGAAAAATCAAGTTGAATCTTGTAATCCTATTAGGGAAAGGAGGAGTGAGAAATTACTCTCCTAACCTATGTGATGAATTTAATCCCTTGTTTGACCTTGTGCTTGTTGTGAGATGTTGTAGAATAATTTCTGCAGTCAATATTATTTGTGAACCTAAACTTGAGATAACTTGGTCTTGTAATCTTTGTTGCAAATACCCTTAATAGAAAAAAATTATTCCATAATTTTCCTAGCTAAATGTAAGTTTTTTCTTGGTCTCTAGTGGTAGTTTGAAGCGGGCATTACACTTGGTATCGGCGAGTGGTTCAAAGGCTTGGACCATTGGGTACACTAGAAAATTGAGACTTGAAAACTTGAAAACTAGTAAACCTCATAATCTAGAAAACAGAACTATTAGTAAATTGAACATGATTGTAAACTTAGAAACTGAAGAAGAGAGCTTGAAGTAATGAATTAACTCTAGCTTTGGTCTATGTGGGAGGCTCAGATGGAGTGAGAGGAACCTTCACTGAGACCTAGATTCACCACCACCATCACCACCACCACCACCACTCGATCAGGCTGTAGTAGCCATTCTACCTTAGATTCTACTGAGACCCTTGATTGTTAATGTCATTATACATGAAGGATCAATAGGAGGAACTCGGAAAACATGACAGAGTTACTTCTATTGAGGGACATGCACCCCCTCCACTCAGCAAGGAGAATAGAGGAGATAACTGCCATGCAGAGCCAGTTAGAGATGATTCACCACCTAGGAGACATGGTGACAGAGTTTTGGAGCATAGAGAGAGGTCTCAAAGCCCTAGGCTTAGGGATGAGATTGCAGAGAGGCCTAGACGCCGACGAGACCACAACAACAGATCACATCGGGAGATTCGAAGCTTAGGCCCTTAAATTACTCGGGTGATATAGGTGGATTTTAGGTAGAGGCCTGGCTAGTGATCTTGAGTGGTTTCTTCAAGCTATGTCCTTGTTCTAGCAAAACGAAAGCTCCTGTTGCAATCCATTTCTTGAGTGATGGAGTAGGAGTATGGTGGAGGACAGAGGAGTAAAAGCTCCATGTTGATTTAGAGACAATGACTTGGGAGCCATTTGTGGAGGGATTTAGGAGTAGATATCTTTCACGGAGGTTCATCTAGTAGAGGATTGACGAATTCCATGACCTCCGATAGGCTACCCTTTACTCGTAGTAGCAGTATGAGAGTAGGTTTCTAGATCTACTTCAATATGTAGATTATATGCAAGATGAGCAAGTGTGGATTCATAGGTTCATCCGGGGCCTGAATTTGGACATTGGAGTGGCAGTATGGATTCATTTCCCATAGAATTTAGTAGAGGGCATCGAGAAGGCCTATATTACGAGAGGAGACTAGGAAAAACCCAAAGGCTAGAGACCGATTCAGGAGCCACATTCAGTAGCTACAGGACGGTAGATCGAGAGGTTCAGCACCTCTCCCTCATGGTGGTCAAAATTTAGCATAGTCATCCTTTAGGCCACAATAGCAGTAGAAACAGTAGTCTCACTAACCTTGTAGACCCCCTTAGAGAGCTGATGCACAAAGAGGTCAGAGCATGGGGCCTCCTCCTAGGGGTCCCATCAGGACACAGGGTGGACCTAGAGCTCAGTCAGATGGAGCTCTCCAGTAGAGGCCACAACAAACCACAATTGAGTCATCAGGATCCACACCACAGGATTCTAGGGCACCTACTAGAGGTGCTCCCCCTTGGAGAGGATCAGGTGGTTGTTTTGGATGTGGAGTAGCTGGAAATTTCTACAGAGATTTACCTCATAACCCTAATAAGGGTAAGGCACCTATTTCTAAGTTGTGATTGGTGACATGGGGCACATGCCATAGGATTTATACGCGGTTGAGAACCACTAGGAAGAGCACTAAAGCACTTTCATATAGACCACGAGGTAGCATTGGTGGTATTCCTACCTCTATATTATTTTATTTTGGTTCTTCTGATTCCTTCATTGCACCATCTTTGGTAGAGCGATGAAGGCTAGTGGCAGTTAGGCAGGGTTTTAGTTGGGATGTCGAGATGGCTTCTGGGACCAAGATCTCTGTGGACTCTTTAGTTAAGGAGTGTGTTTTGGATTTACGACATTTCACCACCACTTGATCTCTCGTATTCTTCCTTTGGGCTTGTATGGAGTTATATTAGGCATGGATTGGTTATCTACACATAGGGCCAAGATGGATTATTATCATAAGACTATTGCTTGTGCAGATTATTTGGAAGTAGAGTCGATGATCTCGAGGGTTAGAAGACCTATTTCTATTCATACCATTTCCACTACGCAACTTAAGCGGTGTGTGCGACAAGGTTATCGAGATGTATGCAATTGATTAGTAACATGTTATAGGATGTGTCTAGTGGACCATCATTAGCTGATCATTCCATATTGAGAGATTTTTTTCAATGTCTTTCTATGGGAGCTACCAGGGATGCCACCTCCACGTGAGATTGATTTCCATATAAACCTAGTCCCAAGAGCAGAGCCTATCTCATGGGCACCTTATCAGATGACCACCCACGAGCTCTGTGAGCTCAAGTTGCAGCTTGAAGGCCTTATGGAGAAAGGCCTTATCTGTGCTAGTGTATCCCCTTGGGGTGCACCAGTCATTTTCGTGAAGAAGAAGGATGGATCATTGCGGTTGTGTATTCATTACCGCCAGTTGAACAAAGTGATGATCAATAATCGTTACCCTCTTCTTTGCATTGATGAATTATTTGATCAGATTAAGGGAGCCACGATGTTCTCTAAGATTGATCTCAAGTCAAGCTACCATCGAGATGAGGATTTCAGAGGAAAACATTCATAAGACCGCCTTTTGCATGAGATATGGGCACTATGAGTTCACGGTGGTGCCTTTTGGTTTGATGAATTCCCCTGCAGTGTTCATGTGTTTGATGAATGGGGTATTCAAAACCTTTTATATCACTTCATGCTCATCTTCCTCAATGGCATCTTGATATACTCACGTACATGTCGGGAGCATGAGGGCACCTTTGTGCAGGTTCTCTAGTGTCTTTGTGAGCAGCGGTTTTTATGGGAAGATGGAGAGTGTGTTTTCTTCAGACAGAGGTGAAATATTTGGGACATGTTATTTCGGGAAGGTATCATAGTCAATCCTTCCAAGATTAGGGCCATTACGGATTGGCTAGCACCCACTATAGTGATCGAGGTGCGATGACTTCATGGGGTTAGTAGGGTACTACTTGGAGATTTGTTCGAGGACTTGTCTCGATTGTGCACCATATCACTTCCCTTTAGAGGAAAGGGAAGAATTTTGTTTGTATGGACAGACAGGATGCAAGTAGGCCTTTAGGACACTGAAGGAGTTTCTCACTACAACACCCATTCTTGTAGTCTTTGGATCCACAGGGTGAGTTCTTTGTTTGTATAGATGCTTCTTTAACATGGCTTGGAGGTTTGTTGATGCAGGATGTTAGGGTTATATCTTTTGAGTCTCGTAAACTCAAGGATCATGAGCTTAATTATCCTACCCATGACCTTGAGCTTACGGTAGTTTTGCATGCTTTGGTTAGATGGAGACATTTCCTTCTTGGACGGAGATTCACACTCAGGACAGATCATTTGAGTCTTCGCCACCTCTTCACGTAGCCCAATCTAAACGCTCATCAGAGGCATTGGATGGAGTTTCTTTGTGAGTATGACATGGAGATAGAGCATGTGAAAGGGAAGGAGAATGTGGTAGAAGACGCTCTCAACAGACAAAGATATGTGACTATGGCCACGATAGTGAACACATATTTGAGGAGTAGGATTCTTAAGAAAATTCCTCTGGATAGCTTCTACATGATAGTACAAGTAGAGATCGAGTCACAAAGACACCTTGATGGGAATTTTGATGGTTTCACATTAGAGGAAGATGGTCTTCTTAGACACAGAGGCAAGATATATGCTCCTAGAGATGGAGGCTTCGGACACAACATCTTGGTAGAGGCACATTGTGTACCATATTCATCTCATCCTGGGGTGAAGAAGATGAACGCTACTTTCGAGATAGTTATATCACTAGAGAGGACTTCATTGCGATGTGGCTCAGTTTTTGTCATGGTTTTTAGAGTGCCGAGAAGGTTAAGGCAGAGCATCAACATCCAACAGGTCTTCTTTATCCTCATTCCATAATGGAATGGAAGTGTGACACCATTTAAAGTGGATTTTATTGTTGTCTTACCTATGTCGAGATATCACCATGATGCCATTATGGTCACGGTTGATAAATTGAAAAAATTGCTCACTTTTGGCGGTGAAGACCACTTATATAGCTAGAGTGGTGGCACGAGTATATTTGGATAAGATCGTCGGTTGTATGGGATTCCGTGGAAGATCCATTGTGACCACGATCCTTTGTACACATCACACTTATGGACTACCATACAAGTATGTCCTTGAAATGAGGATTAATTTTAGTATAGCATATCATCCGAGACAAATGGAAAATACAGAGTGAGTGAATCATATTTTAGAGGATATGCTCGGGATGTACGTGACGGATCGGTAGTCTAAGTGGGAGGAGTACATGTACTTAGTGGATTTTGCCTACAATTATAGTTTTGAGTTCTATAGGCATGGAACCTTTTCAAGCATAGTATGGTAGGAAGTGCGAGGACACCCCTTAGCTAGGATAGGTTGGAGGATAGAGTATCTCTTGGTCTAGATATTTTACGGGACATGGAGTAGCAGGTAGTGTTGATCAAAGAGATTTCGGGAAGCATAGGACGGGGAAGAAGAAGTATGCGGATCAACATAGGATCGATCGTAGCTTTGATGTGGGCATGAAGGTGTTCCTTCATGTTAGGCCACACAAGAGCCCTATCTGCTATGGAAAAGGTTCTAATTTAACTCCTAGATTCGTTGGTCCTTTTGAGATCTTGGATCATATTAGCCCTTTGGCCTACCATCTAGCATTGCCACCCAACTTATCTCGTGTATATGATGTGTTCCATTTTTTTGTCCATAGGAGGTACATTGTAGATTCTTATCATGTGTTGGACTAGACATCATTACACTGCAAGATCGAGGGGGGTGTGACGGTGGAGCTTGTCTCAGTATCATAGATCGTAGGACCCTTGGCCTTCGAGGTAGAGAGATTGATTAGGAATGGTACAATGGGACAAATATGATGAGATTGCAGCCACTTGGGATGGTGCTTCTATGTTACGAGTGCAATTTCCTCATTTTTCCATTGAATTCCATCGGGAAGTTGATTCTAAGGGTAGGGGGTGGTGCTCACTTTCCTTTGACACTATTTAGAATCGATCTTGCTATTGTTAATCTCATTTTGGACATTATCGTGTTTTGATTTAGTATGATGTGTATATGTTAGATCTTGGATTATTATGGATCTGGATTGATTATATGCTTGGTGATTATTGGAGACATTATTATATATGGATGATGATATAGTGGCAAAATTGAATTTAAAATGATAATGTTGAATTCATGATATTGTTGTGATTTGGATTTGATATTTATATGTTTTTTATGTCATTTTGGATGTTCTGATATGGCCACGAGGCCAAAGGAGGTATTGTCATTTTGCAAGTTAAAATATCACAACAATGTCGGGGGATTGGAGACTAACCATATTGAAATTTTGGATGAACTCAACGGGGTCACCATGGCAACTGTAATTGTTTATGTGTTGTGTTGTGTTAGGATTTCCCATGGGGGGATTTCATTATTGTGACCATGGGATATGTGTGTTTTATATGTGTTCCTTTTCATTATTGTTGTATGTATTTTTATTTGTAATGTGTTCATTTTTAATTTAAATGTCATAGTCATGTAGTTAAACTTTATTTAAATTTAATTGGGATGTGGAATGTAAATAATAAAGTTTTGTCTTGGTTATTAATTAAATTGGAATTATGTTATGTATAACCCTATGTTAAATAAATAAATTATTATGTCAAAAGAAAGTAATAAATGAAGTCATAGATATTAATTCATGTTGTAAGAGATTTGTAAGTGATGTGAAGGTTTGTGTAAGTCAGATTTTGGAGTGTAGAACACTCCTTCCTCAATGGAACTCGAATTTGTCCTTGAGGGCTGCATTTTGAGGCTTGTGGGACAAGTTAGGCTTGTCCCACACCTCTTAAAATCATCCATCAACCATACCTATGGTTTGAGAGTAAATCTTAGCCTTTATAATTAAAATTTGAAATGACTATGTGTAAGTTTTTTATCGCACTTTACTTACAAATGTTTTATTCATTCCTTGTTAAAGTATGGGTTAATTTTGAGTAAGCTGTTTGTCATCTCCTTTTATTGTGATTAATTGTGAGGTTGAGATTATCCTTTTGGGGTTAAGTAAGAATGTTGTGGCAACCCACTTGGAATCCACATCATCCTCTCCCTCCCTCTCCTTTAAAATTTGAATTTCTTCTCTTTTTGTGGTTGTTGAAACTTTGTTCTCTCATGCTTGGGTCGAATTTTTTAGTATTGCTATTGGAGCTTGCTTTGTTGAAGGAGTTCGAAATTCTTTTTCATGTTTATACCTTGCTGATTTGGGACTGCATTTTGAGCACTGAGAAAACTTTTGTTTTGCAAAAGAATCTCAACAATGGACAGTTAGGATTCTATCCTTTTTATATGTTGTTTTTCCCTTTTTATTGCATGAATGAAATGGTGAATGTGTTGTGAATTCATGGCTGGTTGGGTAGATTTCTTAGGGCAAGATGTAGGAGAAGACTATCAGAATTTCACATGGGGGCATAAGGGATTGCCAATGGCACTTATTATTTTGTGGAGGGAGTGTTGGTTTGGGATCCACCTATGAAAAGAAATTGCTTGCATTTCTTACTCTTGAGGGGAATAAGGGAAAAATTTTGGGGGTGGGCATAAGGAGGGGTTGGGAGATATAAGGTTTATGGGATTTGGTATGTTTTATGGTGGTATGCTTTTGGTGGATACCCAATTCCAACTTGGGAGGTATAAGGAGATCCCCATAGCTCTTGTTGTTATTTGGCTTGCTTGAAGAAGCCTTTGTGTTATTTGAAATGTTTAAATGTAGTTGGGAACTGCTGTCTTGTTATGAATTGTGAATTTTTAGTTCTATGCATGTGAAAAGAAATTATCTTGTATGTGAAAGAAGCCTATGTTGCCATGTTTTGTTATTCATACTCCATTTCAATATGGTTGGGGCTCGGGGCCAATGGGGAAAGATGGCTTCTCTTTTCTCATTGGATGTCTTGGTTGGGTGGAGAGCATTGCATTTTCTCCTTCCTTGTTGTGATTAGAGTTGCAAAGGAGAAGAAACAGGAATGTTGTTGTTTGGAGAAGAAATTACAGTTTGACAGTCTTATCCCTTTGGAGCAAATTCAATGTAACCTTTCCCACTTCTAGTGGATGAGTGTATAAATGTTGTAATATGAAATTATTGTATTGATAGTAGATGTTTGAAATTGAAATCAAGAATGTAAAGAAGAAGTATATTTGATCTCTGTTCTATTTTGGAAAGAAAATGTAAATGTTATTCCATGCTTTGTAAATTGAAATTTGATACCAATTCAAATTGGAAAGGAGACCAATTGTAAAAGTGTTATTGAATTTTGAATAAAGGATTGAAGTAGTTTTCAAAATGTATTGTATGCTGGAATTGAATTGTTGTCAAGAAGATTGAGATTTCTGTGTTGAAAGAAAATACGTATGAGAAAGCTAAACTGTATTGTTCTCATTTGAATTGTGCATTTGAATTGAAATCTAAATTGTAATTTAATTTAGAATTGAATGGTTGTCTTAATCAATAAAATGTATTTGACTAAGCTTAGGAATCACATGCACATCCAAATTACCAAAAATTGATGAACAAAATTAAAAGAAACAGTTCATTGTCTTAAAACTCAAATCTAGCAATGCACATTTAATAAAAATGAGTAGTTTGACTTTATACTCAACAATAAATTATGAAACTTGAAATTTACACTTAGGAAGACTTGAGGAATCAAAATTCACTAAAAAAATCAAGAATAAATCTCTAAAACCCAAGGAATTTCTAATCGCAGCTTACATGATCATTTTCTGTCATCATTTGTTGGAAGAATGCAAAATTATACAAATGAAAAAATTGACTTCACTAAAACACCCTAAACCCTCCCTAGACTGATCCTCCATGTCTGTTTGGCATGTTGAGTGAAGGAGGTGTTCTAATTTTATTAAAATTTTAAGTTGAAAAACTGTTAGTTCACATATTAAAATCCTACATATCGATTTCATAAAATTGACACCTAAAACTTCATTAAAATCCTAAATTAATGATTGTTGTGCAAAGAGGACTCAGAGATTTACGGAAAAGTCGTGTTTTCCCAAAATGGATTTTCTGATTGAAATTTATGGCCATTTGAAGTTTTACTTCAAAATGGCCATTCAAATATAAATCTAATTTTACAAAAATCAAAATTTAAAATTTGGAAAATTTTCCCCAAAAAATCTGTTGCCCCACAAACCTCTCAACCAATCATGTGTCACAATGTGGCACTTAGGAGAAGTGATATTTTTGAAAACTTAACTTTTGAAATAAAATTCTTTGGGAAAATTTTCCCAATATTCTTTCTGAACCCCGCAGCTCGCATGACAATCATGTGTTGACACGTGGCGTGGCGAGATGCGTGAAAGACATTTGAAAACATAAACTTTTTGCCTTTTGGAAAATTTTCATCTTTTTCCCCATAGTTCTACACACCCGAAACCAATGGGGTGATGACATGTATCTGGCGGATGCAAGAACCACGCAAGTCATTTTTTTACTTTTTAAACCTTTTGGCTCAAATCACAAGTTTTCTCAACCTCTCCATGAGACCCGCATCCAATCATAGTATGCCACGTGGCACTTTTTTGCATGGGAAGAGGTTTGGAGGAAAATTTTCATTAGAAAATTTTGGGTTTGACCTTGGGAAAAATTCACAACTCTTCCCCCATGACCTATAACCATTTGACACTTGGCAATAGGGCATAGGTGTGCGCGCAAACCCTTCTATCCTCTTAGTGCTTTTGGAGATTGATACTTAAAGTCTAAACCTGCTCCATCATCCCACCGATCCTTCCAACCTAACCGAGCATGCCACATGTCCCATTCCATTGGCCCCGGGGCGTGGTGGTGTTTTGCGCCTTGCGCTTAAGGAAGGGAAAAATTCTCCCTTAAACCCCGCCGCCCCATAACTTGAGTTTTACAAGGAGTTAGAAGGAATTATTTATATGGTTGGAAAGGTGAGAGAATTTCCTATCCAATGAGCATGATTGAGGAAATATTTGATGAATGTAAGGGTGTGAAAAATCAAGTTGAATCCTGTAAGCCTATTAGGGAAAGGAGGAGTGAGAAATTACTCTCCTAACCTATGTGACGAATTTAATCCCTTGTTTGACCTTGTGCTTGTTGTGAGATGTTGTAGAATCATTTTTGTAGGTCAATCTTATTTGTTAACCTAAACACTTTGGCTAGGATAACTTGGTCTTGTAATCTTTGTTGCAAATACTCTTAATAAAAGAAATTATTCCATAATTTTCCTAGCTAAACCTAGTTTGTTTCTTGGTCTCAAGTGGTAGTTTGAAGTGGGAATTACACTTGGTATCAGAGCAGTGGTTCAAAGTTGGACCATTGGGCACACTAGAAAATTGAGACTTGAAAACTTTAAAACTAGTAAACCTGGTAATCTAGAAAACAGAACTATTTGAAAATTGAACATGATAGTAAACTTAGAAAATGAAGAAGAGAGCTTGAAGTAATGAACTAACTCTCACTTTGGTCTATGTAGGAGGCTTAGACGGAGTGAGAGGAACCTTCACAGAGACCTAGATTCACCACCACCATCACCACCACCACCACCACCGGATCAGGGTGTAGCAGCCATTCTACCTTAGATTCTACAAACCCTTCATATTGTTAATGTCTCTCTATGTGAAGGATCAGTATGAGGGCACTCGGGAGACATGATAGAGTTATTTCTATCTAGGGACATGCACCCCCCCCTCCAGAAGGAGCATAAAGGAGAGAACTCCCATGCGAGTCGGTTAGAGAGGATTCACCACCTAGGAGACAAGGTGATAAAGTTTCAGAGCATAAAGAGACGTCTCGGAGCCATTGGCTTAGGGATGAGCTTTTAGAGAGGCCTAGAGGCCGACGGACCACAGCAATGGATCAAATTAGGGAGATCCTGAAGCTTAGGCCCTCACATTACTCAGGTGATATAGGTGGATTTCATGTAGAGGCACGGCTAGTGATCTTGATTGGTTGCTTCAAGTTGTGTCCTTGTTCTAACAACATGAAAACTAGTGTTGCGATCAATCTCTTGAGGGATGGATAAGGAGTGTGGTGGAGGGTAGAGGAGTATAAGCTCCATGTTGATTCGAGAGATAGTGACTTGGGAGCTGTTTGAGGAAAGATTTAGGAGTATATATCTTTCACGGAGGTTCATCCGAGTAGAGGATTGATGAATTCCATGACCTCGACGGGGATACGCTTTATGTAGCAGAGTATGAGAGTAGGTTTCTATATCTACTTCATTATGTAGATTATATGCGCAGGATGAGTAGGTGCGGATTCATAGGTTAAGCTGGGGCTGAATTTGGACATTAGAGGGTTAGTACGGATTCACTACTTAAAGAATTTAGCGAGAGGCCATCAAGAAGGCCTATATTACGAGAGGAGACTCGGGGTAAAACACAATAGGCTAGAGACCGAGTCGGGAGCCACATTCACCGAGATGTAGGATAGTAGATAGATAGGTTCATCACCTCTCCCTTGTGGTGGTCAAAATTTATCACGGTCATCCTTTAGGCCATAGTAGCATTAGCGTAGCAGTCCCGCCCACCTTATAGACCCCCTCGAGAGCTGATACGAGAGAGGTCGGAGCATGGGGCCTCTTCCTGGGGTCCCATCGGGACACGAGGTGGACCTAGAGCTCGATTAGGTGGAGCTCACTAGCAAAGGCCACAATAAACCATGGTCGAGTAATTAGGATCCACACCACATGCTTCTTAGGCACCTACTGGAGGTGCTCCCCCTTGGAGAGGATCAGGTGGTTGTTTTGGATGTGGAGTAGCTGGACATTTCTAGAGAGATTTCCCTCATAACCTCAACAAGGGTAAGGCACCGATTTCTAAGCTGATAGTTGGTGACATGGGGTACAGCCATAAGATTTATGCAGTGGTTGAGAACCACTATACGAGCACGAGCACGATCATAGAGACCACAGGTAGCATTGGTGGTATTCCTACCTCTATATTATTTGATTCTGGTTCTTCTGATTCCTTCATTATACCATCTTTAGTAGAGCGATGTAGGCTGGTGGCAGTTAGGCAGGGTCTTAGTTGGGATGTCTAGATGGCTTCTAGGGCAAATATCTCTGTGGACTCTTTAGTTAAGGAGTGTGTTGTGGATTTAGGACCTTTCACCACCACTTTAGATCTTTTTATTCTTCCTTTGGGCTCGTATGGAGTTATATTAGGCATGGATTGGTTATTTGCACATAGGGCCAAGATGGATTGTTATCATAAGACTATTGCTTGTGTAGATGATTTGGGAGTAGAGTTGGTGATCTCGGGGGTCGGAAGACATGCTACTATTCGCACCATTTCTGCTATGCAACTTAAGCAAAAAGTGTGCTCGCCAGCGGGGTTGTCAAATGTACTGTTTATTACTGATTAGAGGACAGTCTAGTGGACCATCACTAAATGATCATTCCATCTTGAGAGTGTTTTCGATGTCTTTTCATGGGAGCTATCGGGGATGCCACCTCCATGTGAGATTGATTTCCATATAGACCTAGTCCCAAGAGCGAGCCTATCTCATGGGAACCTTATTAGATGACCACCCCGAGCTCTGTGAGCTCAAGTTACACCTTGAAGGCCTTATTGAGAAAGGCCTTATCCATCCTAGTGTATCCCCTTGGGGTACACCAGTCATTTTCATGAAGAAAAAGGATGGATCATTGTGGTTGTGTATTGATTACCGCCTTGATTGAACAAAGTGATGATCGGTAATCATAACCCTCTTCTTCGCATTGATGAATTGTTTGATCGGATGAAGGGAGCCATGCTGTTCTCTAAGATTGATCTCAAGTGAAGCTACCATTAGTTGAGGATTTCAAAGGTACACATTCATAAGACCACCTTCTACACGAGATATGGGCACTATGAGTTCACAGTGGTGCCTTTTGGTTTGACAAATGCCCCTGTAGTGTTTATGAGTTTGATGAGTGGGGTATTGAGAACCTTTTAGATCGCTTCATGCTCATCTTCCTCGATGAAATCTTAATATACTCATGTACATGTGAGGAGCACGAGGGGAAACTTTAATAGGTTCTCCGGTGTCTTCGTGCAAGTGAGTAGCTTTATGGGAACTTGGAGAAGTGTGCTTTCTTCCGAGATAGAGGTGTAGTATTTTGGAAATTTTATTTACGGGAAGGTATCAAAGTCAATCCTTCCAAGATGAGGGCCATTATAGATTGGCCAGCACCCACTATAGTGACCGAGGTGTGCAGCTTCATGTGGTTAGCAGGTACTACCGGAGATTTGTTCAGGACTTCTCTTGAATTGTGCACCATATCACTTCCCTTCAGAGGAAAGGGAAGAAGTTTTTGGATGGATAGATGCAAGCGAGGCCTTCAAGACACTGAAGGAGTGCCTCACTACAACACCCATTCTTGTAGTGCTGGATCCACAGGGTGAGTTATTTTTTTGTATAGATGCTTCTTTAGTATGGCTTGGAGGTGTGTTGATGCAGGATGGCAGGGTTGTAGCTTTTGAGTCTCACGAACTCAAGGATCATGAGCTTAATTATCCTACCCATGACCTTGAGCTTGTGATAGTTGTGCATGCTTTGGTTAGATGGAGACATTTCCTTCTTGGATGGTTATTCACACTCAAGACAAGTCATTTGCGTCTTCGTCACCTCTTCATGTAGCCCACTCTAAACACTCGTCAAAGGCATTGGATGGAGTTGCTTTATGAGTATGACATGGAGATAGAGCATGTGAAAGGGAAGGATAATGTTGTAGTAGATGCTCTCAGTAGATGGAGACATGTGACTATGGCCACTATAGTGAACAAAGATTTGGTGAGTAGGATTCTTTAATAGCTTCCTGCGGATAGCTTCTACATGATGGTACGAGAAGAGATCGAGTCATAGAGACCCCTTGATGGGAAGTTTGATGGTTTCACCTTAGAGGTATATGGTCTTACTAGACACAGAGGCAAGATATATGTTCCCAGAGACGGAGGCTTGAGATAGTAAATCTTGGTAGAGGCACATCCTACACCCTATTCGGCTCATCCGGGGTGAAGAATATGCACGCTACTTTGACACGTTATATCACTGGAGAGGACTTCGTCGAGAAGTGACTTAGTTTGTGTCATAGTGTTTAGAGTGCTAGAAGGTTAAGGCCAAACATCAACATCCAGCAGGTCTTCTTTATCCTCATGCCATACCGGAATGGAAGTGGGACACCATTTCCATGGATTTCATTGTTGGACTACCTACGTCAAGATATCACCACGATGCCATATGGTCACTGTTGATAAATTGACAAAAGTGGCTCACTTTTCATCGGTGAAGACCACTTATATAGCTAGAGCGGTGGAATGAGTATATTGGGATGAGATCGTCAGGTTGCACGGGATTTCGTGGAATGTCCTTTGTGACCGTGATCCTTTGTACACATCACACTTTTGGATTACCATGCAGTATGTCCTCGGAATGAGGATTAATTTCAGAGACAACATATCATCCTCAAACAGATGAATAGGCGAGTGAGTGAATCATATTTCAAAGGATATGCTCGGGATGTACATGATGGATCAGCGGTCTAAGTGGGAGGTGTACATGTACTTAGTGGAGTTTGCCTACAATAATAGTTTTCAGAGTTCTATAGGCATGGCACCTTTTTAGGAATAGTATGGTAGGGAGTGCAGGAAACCACTTAGCTAGGATAGGTTGGAGGATAGAGTATCTCTTGGACCAGCTATTTTGTAGGACATGGAGCAATAGGTAGTGTTGATTAGGAAGAGATTGCAGGAAGTACAGAACATGCAGAAGAAGTATGCGGATCAGCATAGGATTGATCGTAGCTTTGATGTGGGCATGAAGGTGTTCCTTCGTGTTAGGCCACACAAGAGCCCTATCCACTATGGAAATTTTATAAGTTAGCTCCTAGATTTGTTGGTCCTTTTGAGATCTTGGATCGTATCAGCCCTTTGGCCTACCGTCTAGCATTTCCACCACTTGTCTCGCGTACATGATGTGTTCCATATTTCTATCCATAGGAGGTACATTCTGAGATCCTTCTCATGTGTTGGACTGGACATCATTGTAGGTGTAGGATCAAGGGCAAGTGAAGGTGGAGCCTGTCTATATCATAGATTACAGGACCCTGGGCCTTTGAGGTAGAGATATTGATCAGGTACGGGTACAGTGGGACATATATGATGAGATTACAGCCACTTGGGAGGTTGCTACTATGTTACGAGTGTAGTTTCCACATTTGTTCAGTGACTTCCATGAGGAAGTTGAGTCTAAGGGGGGAGGGGATGTAGTGCCCACTTTCCTTTGACCTTTGTTTAGATACCGATCTTGCTATTTGTTAATCTCATTTTTGGACATTATCCTATTTTGATTTATTATGATGTGTATATGTTAGATCACGGATTATTATGGATCCGGATTGATCATATGCTTGGTGATTATTGGAGACATTATTATATATGGATGATGATGATATCTTTGTTGGATATGGACATGTTATTGATGTTTATTTTACACATGTGACATTTGATATTATGAGTTTCTCTAGTATAGAGATTCATTGGATGATGATATAGTGGCAAAATTGAATTTAAAATGATAATGTTGAATTCATGATATTGTTGTGATTTGGATTTGATATTAATATGTTGCTTATTTTATTTTGGATGTTACGATATGGCCACGAGGTGAAGGGGGTATTGTCATTTTATAGGTTAAAATATCACAACAATGTTAGGGGATTGGAGACTAACCATATTGAAATTTTGGATGAACTGAGCAGGGTCACCATGCTGTGATAATTGTTTGTGTGTTGTGATGTGTTAGGATTTCCCATGGGGGAATTCCATTATTGTGACCATGGGATATATGTGTTCTATTTATGTGTTCCTTTTCATTATTGTTGTATGAATTTTTATTTGTAATGTGTTCATTTTTAATTAAATGTGATAGTCATGTAGTTAAACTTTATTTAAATTTAATTGGGATGTGGAATGTAAATAATAAAGTGTTGTCTTGGTTATTAATTAAATTGGAATTATGTTATGTATAACCCTATGTTAATTAAATAAATTATTATGTCAAAATAAAGAACTAAATGAAGTCATCGATATTAATTCATGTTGTAAGAGATGTGTAAGTGATGTGAAGGTTTGTGTAAGTCAGATTTTGGAGTGTAGAACACTCTATCCTCAATGGAACTCGAATTCTTCCTTGAGGGCTGCATTTTGATGCTTGTGGGACAAGTTAGATGTGTCCCACACCTCTTAAAATCATCCACCAACCATACCTATGGTTTGAGAGTAAATTTTATCCTTTATAATTAAAATTTTAAATGACTATGTGTAAGTTTTTATTGAACTCAAACCATACTATAATTTATTGTATGTTGGAATTGAATTGTTGTCAAGAAGATTGAGATTTCTCTGTTGAAAGAAAATACGTATGAGAAAGCTAAACTGTATTGTTCTCATTTGAATTGTGCATTTGAATTGAAATCTGAATTGTAATTTAATTTAGAATTGAATGGATGTCTTAATCAATCAAATGTATTTGACTAAGCTTAGGAATCACATGCACATCCAAATTACCAAAAATTGATGAACAAAATTAAAAGAAATAGTTCAACTTGTCTCAAAACTCAAATGCACGCGATGCACATTTAATAAAAATGAGCAGTTCAACTTTATACTCAACAATAAATTACGAAACTTGAAATTTACACTTAGGAAGACTTGAGGAATCCAAATTCACTAAAACAGTCAAGAATAAATCTCTAAAACCCAAGGAGTTTCTAATCGCAGCTTACCTTGCATGAGTCATTTTCCGTCAAATGTTGGAAGAATGCAAATTATACAAATGCAAAAATTGTCTTCACTAAAACACCCTAAACCATCCCTAGACTGATCCTTCATGTCTTTTTGGCATGTTGAGTGAAGGAGGTGTTCTAATTTATTAAAATTTTAAGTTGAAAAGCTGCCGAGTTCACATATTAAAATCCTGAGATCGATTTCATAAAATTGACACCTAAAACTTCATTAAAATCCTAAATTAATGATTGTTGTGCAAAGAATGTTCCAAGAGATTTTGGGAATTCCTTTTTTCCCAAAATTGAGTTTCATGTCAAAAGTTATGGCCATTTTAAGTTATTACTTCAAAATGGCCATCCAAAATAAATCTAACTTTACAAAAATCAAAATTTGAACTTTGTAAAATTTTCCCCAAAAATTCCACCACCCCATGCAAACCTCTCGCCAATCATGTGTCACCATGTCGCACTTTGGAGGGGTGATCTTTTTTGAAAACTTAACTTTTGAAAAAAATTCCTTTGGGATATTTTTCCAATTTTCCGCAACCCGTATGTTGCCTGACCCAATCACGTCTTTGCGACACACATGGCATGGTGAATGCATGAAAGAAATTCGAAAACTTAAAATTTTTACCTTTTGGAAAAAATTCATCTTTTTCCCACAGATCTACACACCTGCAACTAATGGGGTGATGACACGTGTCTGGTGGATGCAAGGACCCGTACAAGTCATTTTGACTTTTTAAACCTTTTGGCTCAAATCACAACTTTTCTCCGCCTCTCGGCCGACCCGTGTCCAATCACAGGACACCACGTGGCACTTTTTACATGGGTAGAGGTTTGGAGGAAAATTTTCATTAGAAAATTTATGGTTTGACATTGGGAAAAATTCACAACTCTTCCCCGCGACCTATAACCATTTGACACGTGGCACTAGGGCATCGGCGTGCGCGCGGACCCTTTTGTCCTCTTAGCGCTTTTGGTGATTGAGACTTAAAGTCTCAACCTGATCCATAATCCCACCAATCCTTTAGGCCTACTGGAGCATGCCACGTGTCCCATTCCATCGGTGTTGTGGGCGCGTGGAGGTGTTTCGCACCTTGCGCCTAAGGAAGGGAAAATTTCTTCCTAAAGAGTTTTATAAGGAGTTAGAAGGACTTCTTTATATGGTTGGAAAGGTGATATAATTTCATATCAAATGAGCATGATGAAATAAATATTTTGACTCCAAGGGTGTGAAATATCAAGTTGAATCTTGTAAGCCTATTAGAGGCGAGGAGGAGTGAGAAATTACTCTCCTAACCTATGTGATGAATGTAATCCCTTGTTTGACCTTGTGCTTGTTGTGAGATGTTGTAGAATCATTTCGTAGGTCAATCTTGTTTGTTAACCTAAACTTGGTGGGGATAACTTGGTCTTGTAATCTTCGTTGCAAATACCCTTAACAAAAAAAAAAATATTCCATAATTTTCCTAGCTAAACCTAGTTTATTTCTTGGTCTCTAGTGGTAGTTTGAAGCGGGCATTACAACCATGATGGAAAATATAATATTGGATTTATTGGGTGAATCTCATTTGGAACCACACTTTGATAAGGAAGAGTCGGAAGACATGTAGCTTAAGCATGTGTGCATGGAGAAAGAGAAGGGAAATATGTTCTATATGATAGATGGGGAAGAGATGGAGAGTTCTAATGTTACCCATACTCAAGGTACACGTGATATTATTGATAGTCCTGATGAGAAAGCACATGCCTACCATTTCTCACCTCAAAATAAATAAGCTTAACATTTGTTCGAAATAGAACCTAAGGAGCTACTATTAAATACTATTGGGCAGAGAAGGATGTTTTTAAGATCATTGACCTCTCGCATGAGTTTCAAGACTTATCTCTACATGGATACCATGAACTTAAAGGCGTTCACCACTCCTTGGGAGAAATGAGAATCAACTTAAAAGAGGGTATGTGCCCGATTCAGAATAGGCCTTATTGAATGAACCTCAATCTTTGTGTCAAAGTCAAGGAGGAAATAGACAAGATGATCGCTTTAGGTATCATTGAAGCTATGGAGGAATTAGAATGGGTAAGCCCAATTGACTTCAGTATTAAAAAGGATGCAAGGATAAATATCTATGTTTACTATAGGGACTGAAATGTGGTGCGTGTAAATGATCCTTTTCCAACCCCTTTTACCAAGGAGATCCTGCAAGGAGTGGATGGGCATGAAATCTATTCCTTCACGGATGGATTTTCAGGATACCATCAAGTTATAATTGCTAAAGAAGACCAAGAAAATACAAATTTCACCACTAAATGAGGAATGTTTTCCTATACAGTCATGTCATTTGGACCAAAGTATATTCCTATTGTGTTTTCACGCAGAATGGTCTAGGTATTTCAGGATTTTATCAATAAGTTCCTTCAGGTATACCTTGATGATTGGACAGTGTATGGACCAGTGAAAGACCATTTTCACAATTTTTGGTTGATGTTTGAAATTTGTCAGGAGTTGAGCATATCCCTCAACATCAAGAATTTTCTCTTCCCTAATCCATTTGGGACCTTGTTCGGGCTTATCATATGTAAGGAAATCTTGCTAGTGGATCCTTCCAAAGTCACCATTATTGTGGGATTGGGGAAGCCTACTAGCCAATGCACAGTGTGCTGATTTCTTTGGCATACATGGTACTACTAGAAATTTATTAAGGGTTATGCCAAAATCATGGCATCATTGGAGAAGTTATTAAAACACAATATTGCCTTTCACTGGGGAGAAGCGCAATAGAGAACATTTAACACTTTGAAGGATAGACTTGTCATTGCACCCATATTACACTTTCTTTCTTGGGATAAACCTTTCCACATGCATGTTGATGCCTTAGGGATAGTGATAGGGGCAATTTTAACACAACCTAGAGAAGGAATTTTTTATCACCCCTTGTGTTTTACTAGAAAGAATTTAACACCAACAGAGTAGAACTACACTACTACTGAGTGCGAAGCACTATCAATGACATGCATGCTACAAAAATTTAGCCAATATTTTTTTGGCAATACCCTTTATATTCTACACAGACCACATGACATTAAAGTACTTCATGAACAATCCCATTTTGTAAGGCGCATATGTGGTGGGTCCTCTTGTTTCAAAAATATGAGTTTACAATTATTATGAAACCAGAAACAACAACTCGTGGTCTAACCAATTGTTAAGGATTGACTTAGGAGAGAGGGACGAGTAGAGCATTAAGGATTTTATGCCGGACGTGCAACTTTTTAGGTTGTGGCACATGCCATATGACTTATAAGTTATTGTTATTTTTCTCAAAACGGGTGTGGCACTTGAAGGAATGAAGACTACGGAAAGAAAATAGTTAGCCATATCCTTCGTGCCCTACATGCTAATCAGTGGAGACTAATACAAACTAGGATGTTATGAGGCTTTGCACGGTGTGTGTTGGAGCACGAGTACATTCTAATCATGGAAGAAGCACATGGTGGGATTGTAGGAGGGAACTATGCAGGGAATGCCACCACATGGAAGATTATACTCGTAGGGCTTTTGTGGGAAAGTATATACCAAGATTACATTGAATTTTGAAAGGCTTGTGACCATCCCCAATGCCTTGGTAAGGCAAAGAAAAAATATGAGATTCCCTCGAGACCAATAGCCAATGCATAACCATTTGAAAAGTGGGCCATTTATTTTTTAGGATAATTTCACTTGCCACATGAAGGACTAGTTCGTGTTATATCATCACTTGCATTGATTACTTAACAAGGTTAGTGGAGAAAGAATCTACAAGGCATTACACAATGGTGACAAATGTTGATTCTTGTGGGAAAACATAATCAATGCAGTATGGATGTCGTTTAAGCTTTACTAGTGATAGGGCTACACATTTTGATTAAAACATTTAGGATTTTCTTGATGAGTTTATGGTGGCCCATCATAAGACTACCCCATATCATCCATAAGCTAATTGAACTATTGAGGCATTGACCAAAATTTTGAGTAATATGCTAACAAAATTTTTGATGAGGGAATAAAGGATTGGGTTGATAAGGTATCATTCGTTTGATGGGAATACGGGACAACCTACAAGAGATTGAACAAGGCCACACCATCTTAATTGGTGTTTGGCACATAGAATTTTTACTAGTTGAATTTCTACTACCATTCCCACGTATTTTGCATACAAGAGGGTTAGCTGATGAACAAGAAATTCAAGAGTGCATGGAGAAATTAATGTACTTAGATGAAAGGAGATCACTTGCTAGATGGAGTGAGAAGACTGAAAAGTCACAAAAAAAATAATGGCATGATCACCATATTAAAAATAAACAATTTGAGGTTGGGTAGATGGTCTTGCTTTATGAATCTAAATTCCTGTGCCATCCTGGGAAACTAAAATTCCATTGGTTTGAGACATATATCATCTTGTAAATAATTAATTTAGGCACCTACGATTCTGAGCATTGGATGGAACATTGTTACAGGAAATTTATATGGGAGTAGGCTAAAGCCATACTATAAATAAGTTTTTCTTGTGTTCATAAATATGATATTATTTCCATTTAGCTTAGGATTCCCCTTAATGCATTTCTTTTCCTTGTGTTTCCCTTTATCGTTGCTTTTTCCTTTATTTTTCTCTTAATTTTTGCATGCCTTATGTGCTAGTAGCCACTTATTATTTTATAAAGGTTATGTATGCCCAGAGCATTGTGAATATATTTTTGTGCGAGTGGAGTAATGTGAAGTAAAATTGAAGTTGGTAGTAGAGGTTTTGTTTCGATGTCTCGGATTGAAGGCACGTAGTGTTGAAGAACTCATGTAGAAAAGGTTGAAATAAGGACTTTGGTGTCAAGATAAATTTAGAAATACCACATACAAAGGATGAGAAGAATAGGAATAACATGAGGTAGGTGAGGGAAAAAATTAGGTTAAGGATCGAGGAAGTGCCTTGATCTTTGTAAGTGCGCGTGTGAGGATCTTCAGTCAATAAGGATTTTTGTGTGCCATAAGGTTGTAGAGATTTTTTTCGCATAGGATAGGGCACAAGGGTAAGAGCACTTAAGGTTAGATTTAGTGGAAAAAACATCCTTTATTACAAAATTAAATTAGTAGGTAGCATAACATTTATTACGGGAGACAATAGAAAGCTATAAGTAGAAGGTCAGGAACATTATTGTTTACCTTGCAATTATGATATCGAGGAGCTCTTGCAATTTATGCCATCCATGAAAAGGATTTATGCGAAGGAAAAAATTATGAAAATATGAGTATGTGACTAGTTTGATTTGTGAACCAGAGTGGAAGAAGTACACAGGCATAGGAAAGAAGATTTCGAGGAGAATACATTGTCTTATGGAAGAGTTTTCCAAGTTAGGGTTCTCGGCTAGGGCACAAGAGTTAAGGGATCTTTCACGAAGGCATGCCAAATATTTGAGCGAGAGAAAGGAAGAGTGTTTTTAGGAACTGATAAGAAGATGACACCAAAGAAGGGAAAGCGTAAAGGGAAACGGGTTTCTTTCACTAGTTTCAATAAGGAGTGGTATGTGGAGATGTAATACCTAGATGGTGTTTTACTCAAAAAAAAGTGGGTATCCCATGTGAGGAAGATGGTGGTAAGTGATTACAACCATTGAACAAGCACCACTAGGAAAGAGATAATGTTAGAAATGGTTAGACCTATAGAAAAGAGGACACCTGACTAGAATGCCCATCTATGATAATGAGGTGAAGGTGAAAATGGAAAAGGTCAGATTATTATAACTATTTGAGTTTCCCTATTTTGGTAAACTCGAGCGGTTGTACCAATTACTAATTTCATGAATACATGAAGACCGTTTCTACTTCACGGGAAAAAGAATGAGGATAACTCCCCAACTTATCTCGATATTCACTAGTCTTACCTGTGAGGGAGATTCATTTGATGATGACTTGGAGGAAAAGGAGGCCATAAAGAAAACTATGGAGGCCTATGACTATAAGAAGGGGTCATAGTACTTGAAAAATTTGTGTTTTCGACCCATTGATGTGGATGGCCATGTGCTTAGTGACCAATCTAAATGGATAAGAGAGGTGGACATAGATCAACAATTCTTGTTTAAACATTTGCTGGAAAATTTCAGAAGGAACCATCTACAACCACTCACCATTCATAGAAGAGGATATCATTAATGCCATGTACAATGAGGAGAATATTATGTTTTGTAATTTCCTCCTTACCATCATGTTTTTTAGAAATTGAAGTGCCCCATGGGCCGAGATAAATTTGTATGGGAATAATCGGATGAGAACCCATCCCCGGCCAAGAGATTTGAGAATTATACTTGTGACACCATGACAGCCGCCCACAAGATGCACCTGGAGAAGTGGTACAAGTGAATGCATGACGCATTCAAGATAGAGTGGAGGATACCCAAACAATTACAATGTCGGTGTAACAAGAGGATGAGGTTGATGTATACCAGCACTTTTGTATTGGCAAGTTCACTCTGTCGAGAAAGGGACCAAGAGCCCAAGATGTAAATTACCCTTCTCTTTCACTACTCAATATTTCTTAGTAGGGGTCAATCGCTTCAAGGAGGCCAAAAGACTAGGGTTCGACCTCAACAAGGTGGACCAAGAACACTAAGAGCTATGTAGAAAGCTAGTATACCCCAAGAAAAGTGCTTATGTGGAGAAGTATGTCTCCCATGAGGTTCATATGATCACACCTGTGATGTTACCAATTGCTAGAAGGACGGAAAAAGGGTATACCTATGAATTAGGCCAAAGTATGAGAAAGGCACCTACATGGAGAATGATGTCTCAATCCCGAGAAGATGCCACCATGAAGAAGAAGGCCATGCCATGGAAGGGAGAGAGAGGAGGCACCGAGAGAATAAGGGACCAAGTGTACAAACATAAAAATTGGTAGGTGTGCTAGAGTTAGGTGCAAGTCCAAGCACATATGTAAGGAGGAATAAGTCCACCATTAAGGAAAAAAAGGCACTGAGGAAGAGGCGTCGAGATCAAGAAGAGCCCCTACGGAAGAAGAGTCACCGAGGAGGGATTCACTTGCTAAAGAAGTGGAGAAGCAACAATCTCGTATACTAGAGTCACCAGTTAGGAATAAGAGAATGGTGGTAGCGGAGGCAAAATCAAAAGAAACATAGATCTCGAAGCCTATAGAGGAGAAAAGGATGATAATGAGCATGAAGAGGATCAGGACCATCCTGTGTACGATGTACATGACTCGGATAAAGGAAGTGAAGAAAAGGATGGGGAAGAAGAAGGCACTCAAGGAAAAGGGGAGAGTGAGGAGGTGAACACCAAAGATCAAAGGACCCCAAGCCTCACCAAGGAGAAGATAGAATATTTCATGGAAAGGGAAGTAGCAGGCATAATAAAGGATTTGGTGGAATAGGAGGTAGAGCGCAATGCTGACAAAGTGCTCAAGGAGATAGAGGAGGAAAGCATGGGAAAATAATATGGAAGCATGGGTGGAGACCCCATCCTAGTGGTGAGCTTTCCTAAGGTAGCGTGCATAGGGGGAAAAGGTGTGGTAGCGGTGCAGGAGTAGGGAATGAGTTATATCAATGATCTAAATAAGGTACTGCATGTGTGCTTCCAAAGTATCATGCCTATAGACCAACTCCTTTCATGGTATTCATTCGAAGAAGAAGGCACGTACCCATGAATATAGAAGATGTTATCTTATTTTTTTAGTCCCATGTTGATGATCCTAATTTTGAGGTATGAAAAGGGGCACCGATTAAAATACCAAAGACTAAGGGAGTGAACCCCATGATAAATGATCGACAGTTATCGATGAACAAGTCTACAATGTACTCAACAAGATATCGATAGAGGTTAAGGTGAGACTCTTTAGGAGGAATGACATGGTAAGGTTATTAGAGGATGAATTTGAGAAGAGGAATGAAGAGATCATAAAGAAGATCAAGGACATAAAACATGAGGATTTTATCAAAGACACGCTGATTAAGGCGGGAGCTAAGGGAAGAGAAGGCAAAGTTGTGCAATGTCTACAAGAAGATAGAAATGATTACAGATGTCATTATCTTGAATCATCCAAACCTAGACTTGCTCGAGTAGACATATGATTCAATCTTACAATACTTGGAAGACTTAACCCACATCCTTACCATGAAAAGGAATCCATTTGCACTAGAATCAATGAAGAAGCATTGTGGGCCAAAAGGAGGAAGAGAAACGAGAAGATGGAGAGAAAATAAACTAATAATCCAAACTCCTTTCCATTTTATAGACTACCACACACATGGCTTGGACCATATATGATAACCGCACCGACAAAGACATTTTAACAAGTATACTAGTTGTTACACATGAGGTGGATCTGAAATAATTCTAGGAGAATAATAAAGGAAATAGGGTAGAGTGGGATAAAATACTATCCGAAGTTGAGAATAAAATGGAAGAAATCAAAACCTTGCGAGGTTCGGTTAAAACTTTCCTTAAGGAACCTGTACCCCTAGGTCACTTTCAGAATGGATGAGCTAGACAAACTTAGCAAGTTGTTGGAAGGGATTGTAGATACGTTGGAAGTTAAGGGAAATGAATTGAGCTTTGAAGAGGTGATAACTATAGTGGGTGACCTACTACACGAAGTGCAGGTTGAAGTGGATGTATGGGAGAAGATTGAGGTGAAAATGAGGAAGTAGTTCCCACTCCTCTTACAGTAATAACATATTTTTCCATTCTTCAATTCTTAATTACCCTATTCTACCATTCTTTCATTCTTCATTCAAATTATTTGAGTCCCACCATTCTTTATTTCTTTGAGGAAGTAGGATGTTTGTGAGGATGGAGAACAAGCTTAGTGTGGGGTGATGTTGGGCCTCGAATTATTGGCTAATTACCAAGTAACACATGCTCGGGAGCAATAAACAGAAGGTTTAATAAGCATGCGGGAAAAAGAGGTTTAAGAAGGGTTTATGAGAGAGCAAGGTACGCATGGGGAGACAATACACTAGATCTAAGGACTTATCCATATTCAGCATTCTGAAGGCACTTGAGGAAAAATGTGAGCCGACTAGGCATGCTGAGTGGATAAGGGTCAAGCTTGGAGACTTGATGGTCAAGAAAATAATATTCCACACAAGGAATATTATTAGGGAGACTACATTGAAAGTGTTGAGCTCAGAACAGGATAATCATTCACCATTAGAGGACCACATTGACACTTGGCATACAATATATTTAAGAGAGAAGGCATGGTAGTGGATGTTGATACTATATATATATTCCTTGGAGCAAGAAAGAAACAACTGATGAAGAAAGAAGCCGTGGGCTCAAGAGGGAATGCATCAAGAGCATGATACTACAGTCATGCTACGGTTTAGAGAACTTAGTGCTTAGGGTTTTAAAGGGTATAATAATCATTTTCATAGCATTAGGGTTTGCAATAAGGGATGAACTGGGAGGGCATAGCTAGAATACCATTCTAGAGAAGATCTGTAAGGGATGAGTCCTAGTATTTTGTTATGTATGGTTTGTGATGACCTATTTTGATTGTAATATGGCTACCAGGATCACTCTAAATGAATATATATAATGGTTTGTTATGTATATCATGCTTAAGGGTGTAAATATTCTTGTTGAATTACTATCATAGTTTGTATCTATCTTAGCATGCTTAGTACTTTGTTTCGTGATGCATTAAGATATGAATCTATTAGATGTCTCTTCCATATTATTTATAAGTTGATGCACTATTACTCCAAAAACCATTCTCCAATAATGGAAATACCTTCTCGTAATTCTCACATAAAATAGGGGCTCGGGACCCATGCATGGCTTGGGTGAGTGCCCAATGCCTGCTGGTAGTAGACCCATGTGCATGGGATTAGAAAGTTGTAATAAGGGTATATGAAAAATGACTAAAAAGTGTGACCCAAATTTTGTGTCTACATAGACTCTAACACACATTTGAATACATGGTCAACCTTTCAAGACTTTCTTTAGAGTCATACTGAGCATTCATGACAATTTGAGATCAAATTTTGAAATTTATAGATCAGTGGAATCAAAAACTAATAAATGAGATCATTATGTAGTTATTACGAGTCTCCTAGTGTGATTCATACCTTTCCAACCATTCTTATAGGTTTATAAAAATTCTTGTAACTTCACTAAAGCCAACAAACTGAATATAGAGCTCTTTTTGACTGCAATTCATCTCAATTTGAATCAAAACCACATTTTGGTTGGATCGAGACGATTGTGAAGAGCCATAGTCATCAAAATATCCTCAACTACAAAATGAAACCTAATAATTATTTTTTCAAATGTTTCATGCCTTCAACACATAAGTATCAAAAAAATTCAATATTTTTCATTTGATAAATGGTGAGATTCAAACATAAAGATGTTTCAAACCCTAGAACTAGATTTGTAGACATAGTGAGAGATCGACACCAAATAAAAAAGGATTTATTATGAAAATCTTAATGAATAAAATTTCAAATGTTTTAGACACATTGGAATATTTTTCATCATTTCTAGTTGACTTCTAAGTCTAAAACATACAAAAACACTCCCAGTAAAAATAAAACCAATGCCCGGTGTGTGAAAAAAATTGATACGGTTTATATAGGGAGATTTCATGAAATTCAAAAATTCCACTAGTTATGTATTTGTAAGAAAAATATCCATCTTCTCTAACCATTTATCAAGTGTTTAACATTCAAAATCATTCCCAGAAACCAAAAGGGAAGTGCATAGTGGATTCCATGCATATTGTCACAGTCTATGATGATATATACTACTCTTCTTACCATTTGAATTAATTTTTCACATTTGAGAAACTTCATGTTTGCCAAGAACATCTTAGAAAGACAAGTATGATCATGTTCAAGAGATTGAGAGATGTTTTTCAAGAAGAAAAAAATCATACAAGCTCATGAAAACAAATTTCTTAGCACAACATCATAAAGAACTATAGATCCAAGAAGTTTGATCAATGGAACTCACCATAGATTCTTCTCAATTGTTCTAACAACTTCAATATTTTTCACTATAAGGAATTTAGAAATACTTTCAATCACAGTACCACATTTGAATAATAACCTTGAATGTACCCTCTAACTCACATGATTGAACCTGTAAGTCCTTGTAAGGACCAAGATGGATGTTATAGAATGATCACGATCGAAGTTCATGATCATAACCACTATGGCATGGAGCATACCTCAATGAGATATGAATATACTAACCACTTCAAAAATATGACAATATAACCAAACCTAACTCATTTCAACTTAAGACTTCTAGAAACAAACCTAGGAAGTGAAATATCCTATTAGTAGGATTCTCATAACTTCTCTAATACTTATTCATTTTTCCTAAAACATTTTGCAACACTTGAGGCTTGGATATTTATAAAAAAATTACTTTTATGATTTATACGAAGAATCCTTCATAATTTTTCTTGGGTGATATGAAGATGGGTAGCCCATTTAGAACTTCTTAAAGAAATAGTTTAAGAAATCTTACAAAACTTTCATAACTTCATGAAATTCGGAATGGAGCACCACAAAACACCCCTCTATATGATCCATTAGATTTTTATCCATAGTTATGCATGTATTCTTCAAACCTATCTCACTTAACTCGTCTACAGTTGGATTTCTCAAGATTACAATGAAAAGCAATAATGACATGAGCCTAGTAGCTGCTAAGCTAGACTTTTATTTGTTATTATATGATTAAAAAATGGGATTTCCTAGCTTAATCTAATGTTATTCAAATAAGTGAATAACAACTAAATAAGTAAAGGAAATGACTAAAGTAACAAAATACATAGAAATGTGAAACCCTAATGTATAAGAGAGGGTTAAGAAAGCCTTAGCTGACTTGAAAAAGGTATGGGGATGTACCACAATGTAAAAAAGGTGAACAAGAGGAGGAAATGATGAAACAAAATCTTGAGAAAGTAGAGATCGATATCTTTGGTGAACTAGGGTGCCTAGAAAGGGATAGCGGCTCTGTGGGCACCATCATCTAATATTTTGGCACCCTCATCTCTAGAAATGACCTAAAACCTACCTATAACATGCCGATGGATGTTCACTTGTATTTTTCTTTTCATACTAAATTTAGTGGGTGTGGCAAATTTCTCCGAATACACTGATAACGAATCACCCTAGGTTGATATTGTGTCATTTCTTGTTTGAAGTAACAAATATGTAACTAGATGTAGAATGTAGTAAATGTATGCATTGATATAATAGACTCCCCTCTTTTGAACTCGTGATATAGATGAACTAGCCTTGTGTGCCTTGTGATGGAGCTAGATGGATGTAAATTGAGCTTTAGGTTCCTTTGATGGATATAACTCTAGATGGTGATGATAGATGTTTAGTGCTTGGTCCCTCATTCAAGTCTCATAACTTTATATTTATATGTTTATCTTGTAATAATATTGTAATTAACCCCGAAAAGGATGAGTACTAAAAATATGGAAAGATCAAATGACTAGAAAATGCCTAAAAGATGAAAATAAAGTACAAAGAGGATTAGGGTGCCTAGAGGGGACCAATGCACTGGGGCATCCCAGTCGGTTGGGTGCTCTAATCAAGAGTAGGAATAATGTAAAATGAAAAAATAGACTAGGTAAGTATGTGCATAGGATGAAGAGTGATGATAGAAAGAAAATCAAAAATGCCAAAGGACATGGGTTAATTAGTAATTTCTTCACTCAAAACCATATGAATAGTAGTATGAGACTCGAGGCGCATATTGACTCAAAATGCATTATTTAGTGACTACAAGCTACCCCCACTTTATGTTGGTGATCAAAATTATTTGTAACATAAAGTAGATAGAAATGCATACCTGATATCCATGTAGAGTGATGTAGAGAACACGCCGAAGGACTAGAAAAAGATTGGAGTGTGGAAACTAAAGATGTAAAAATGTAAAAGTGATGAGAGTGAACCTAGGGCGAAGCACATGTGTAGATGCCAATGTGTGTAGTGTACATTGCTCAGTTAGTACCACATGTGTGATGTACTCACCATGTGTTTATTGTTGTTGACTTCTTTCTTCTTATACAGATGGAATTAAAAAGAGAAGATGATCAAGTAGTCATATACACATGTATATGTGAAAAAATGTAAAGAAACATGTAAAAATAGTATGAAAATGCCAATGAAAAAGGAACATGTGCACCTAATCCATGATGAGACAAAAGGGTGTAGAAAGGATATCTTGTATGCTGTTGGTAAAGTGCAATTTTTTGGCGATCTCACACCGATGTGGCTATATAAGTATAGGGAAAATGTCATGTTATTATTCAACCTACAACTACTTCCCCGAGACTAGCAAAGATATCTCTATAATGTCTAGTTTTTTCGGCAAGCCAATGCCGCTCGCCAAAGTAGTGTAGGGAGGAAAGTCTATTGTATCCTCCAACCTGTAACTTCTCCCCAGAATGCTAAGGACAATCTTCCCTATAAAATATGTTGTGTATGGGGTTCATAGACTAGTCTAAACCCACTCACAAATTGTAGACTGAATTGTATCGATACCATGTGTAAACCCCAAATGATGCCCCCCTCTTTGGGGGCATATGTGACATTGTTGATAGGAGAATACGACCCCAAAACAAAACCGACCATGTAAACATAAAATTTTACCTCTAGGGGAAAAATGTGTTTGGTAAAGACAAGTCACATGCAAACAAGTTCTTTAGAAAATAAATATTATTATGAACACACATGCATGTAGAGAACAAGTATAATCCAAACAAACAATGTGTACGATAGAACATAAGCACATAATGCAAACACCCAAGAAGACAATCATAAAATGCACAAAGTATTTTGCAAACATGGGACACCACTCAAGGCCGTCATGGCCAAAAATTAAAAAGTGTATACAAACAACAAAGGGAAAGGCCCCAAACAATAACAAGAAATAGAAAACAAAAATAAGTATGGAAGAAAACATCCCTACATAAAAAATGTTGCACATTAAGCACCCGTTAGCATGTTATAAAAATAATGAGTATGTCAAAGCATGTATAACTCCTGCTAATGGAAAGTGTTAATTAAAAAATGTAACAATAGCACTTTATCTTTGTACAAATGTAGATGCCCCCAAGTATCCTCATTGGGACTAGTAGTATCTAAACATGCATGCTTGGACATTGGTTCCTAGAACTTTCTTCAAATAAGAGACATGGAAAATTGGGTGAATTCTGGAGGAAGGTGGAAGCTCCAACTTGTAAGCAATCGAACCAATTTTCTAGAGGACCTTATATGGCTCATAAAACTTTGGAGAAATCTTATGATGCCCTTTGAGCTTCAAGGATGATTTCTTGTAAGGTTACGAGATGAAGGAAGACCATATCACCTGGTTAGAAGGTGCACTTGAAGTGGTGCTAATAATCCTATTGCTTCATGTGGTTCTATGCCATGTGGAGATTGGCTCGTAGAGTACTAAGAATTTGATCCTAGTTGTGGAGAGTAGTGTTGACTGCATGAAATCTCAAACTTTCGGGTGATATGGAAGAAGATTTGGTGGCTTTTAACCATAGAATACTTCATATGGGGTTATTTTAGTAGAAGTGTAGTACAAGGTATTTTACCACCACTCTCCAAATGGAATCCAATTTTTCCACTAAGCGTTACTATTTTTAAACAAATCAACAATGGAACATTTCCAAACACTCGTTGACAATTTTACTCTAGACATCTGTCTAGGGGTGATATCTAGAACTCATCTTTAGTTGGGTTCCTGTGCATGGGAAAAGCTCTGTCCAAATTTTTTTGGTGAAATTGGCATCATGATCTCGAGACAATGGAGGAAGTAAAGCCATGCAGATGGAAAATCGAACCATGAAAATATGGATGATTGTGGAGGTTGAATATGGATGGGTGAGGGAACAAAAAGAATATATTTGGAGAGGTGGTCGACCACAACCAAGATCATTGATTTACCTCCCGACTTAGGGAGACCCTCGATAAAATCCATAGAGATATCTATCCAAATCCTAGTCAAAATTGGAAAGGGCTCCAAAAAACCCAGAATTGTTGTTGTCTCACCTTTGTTGCATTGAAAGGTATCACATTTTTCCACCATCTATTTAATAGCACCCTTCATTCCTTTCCAAAATAATTTTTGTTGTGCCCACTCATATGTTTTGAGAAACTGGAGTGTTACGCTAATGAAGAAGCAAGGATTTCATAAAAGACAACTTAATGAAGGTTTTTCCAATGGGGAAGCACCAGATGACCCTTGTGTCATAGAAATGCACCATCCCATGAATAATGTGGTATTGAAGCAATGTTAGTATTAAATCGTTGAATGAGGTGTTGTGAGGAAAGATCAAGTGCATACCCTTTTTACTGATTCCAACTGTTTGGGATGAGAATGGAGATGGCCGATATGAGTGCTGGTCTTGGAATGCATGTGAGAGAGAATCGACCAAAATATTATCTTTACCCTTCTTATAGGTTATCTCATAATCATACCCCATGAGTTTGTTGACCCATTTCTATTGTGTTAGGGACAAGACCCATTATTCCAAGAAATATTTCAAACTTTTGTGATCTTTTTGATGCAAAAATGACTCCCGAGAGGTATAGCCACCTTTTTATACAACATGGAGAATTTCATTCATTTCCTTCTCATATGTAGATGAGGCTAACTTTTGGCCTAAAAATATTTGTTAGGGAAGGAAAATGGGGGCCTTCTTTGATAATGAAAACACCCAAGCCATTCCCACATGCACAAATTTCAATGGTGAAAGTTTGAGTGAAGTTTAGCATGTCCAAAACTAGTGTGCTACACATAGTCTATTGGAGAGCCATAAATGCCTCGGTCGAAGTTGCCTTCTAGGTGATGGCATCCTTCTTCAATAAGGAGGTCAAGGAGGGTGCGATATTTTTATAGTACTTGACAAACTTACAGCAGTACCATGTAAGTCCTATAAAACCACAAAGGATCTTGAGAGTTGTTGGCCGAGGCCACTCTTGAATTGCGTTGATCTTGTATAGATCTACACGGACCACACTGGCATAAACAATGTTCCCTAGATATTCCATTTATTTGAGGCCAAAGGAATAAATGGACTATTTGGTGAGATAATTAATTGTCTACCATTAATTTTAATGCCCTGTCAATATGTTGGAGGTGTTCAACCCATGTACGGTTGTAGATTAGAATATCATTAAAGAAAACTAGGACAAATTGTTTGAGGAAAGGCTAAAAGATATTATTCATGAGTGTTGGAAAGGTAGAAGGGGAATTTGTAAGGCCAAATGGCATGACCAAAAATTCATAGTGAACCTTATGAGTACAGAAGATTATTTTTGGAATGTCTTCAGGATGGTCTCAAATACGGTGATAGTGAGCAAAGGTCCAATTTGGAGAAAATGTTTGCCCCATAGAGCTCATCCAAAAGCTCATAAATGATTAGCATGGGGAATTTATCCTTTATAGTGAGGATATTGATGACACAAAATTCAATGCAAATCCACCATGACCCATCTTTTTGTGGACAAGAAAAAGTAGAGAGAAGTACAGTGTAGTCTTTGGGGTGAATGATGCCAGATTTGAGGAGGTCGCGGACTAGGTTTTAAGTTTCATACTTTTGCAGATATGGATAGTGGTAGGGATGAATGTTGGGGGATGCTTCCTGGGAGGAGTGGGATGTGGTGATCTTTGGGTCATGAAGGGGAAAACCCATTGGTTCGATAAACATTGTAGAATGTTTTTGATGATGGCTTAAAAATCTGCAAGGTTGTTAGCGAGAGTGGAGGCTTGGAGTTGGATGGAGTGCATCGGGAAATTATACCATGGGAGCCTTTCCTAAGAATATTTTCCATGTAATTAGAGATAATTATGGAATAAAATCCTAACAATAATCCCTTTAAGGTGTGCTTTTAGCCATTAGCTATGAACTGCATCCAGAGCTTAGAAAAATCCCATATAATGGCTCCCAAAGCATGGATACATTATGTACCTTAAACCAAATCACATCCACCTCGAGGGAAGGAAACATATCCAATCAAAAATTTAGTTTTTGATCACAATGCGTACATTCTGAAATTTTCCTTTATAAGGAAATGTTCTCTGATTAACAATCATTTCTTCAAACCTAGAACAAGGGTACACAAAGTAGTCTACCTACTTAACAATGTGGGGATCGATGAAATTGTTTGTACTTCCGGAGTTAATTAGGATTTTGAGAGGAATATTTTTTAGGTACCCCTTGACCTTCAAAGTTTATGGGTGGGTAATACCACAAGCTAGTGTATGTAGAGAAATATCGGGGTGATACTCCTTGGGTGTGGAATCATCTCGGAGCTTGGTTCATCGAAGCATCATGAAAGTTCTAGCTATTGGCCTCACTTTCCTACTCTAGTGGTGATTCCAAATCTAGTAGATAAATATTTTTGTGACACACTTGTGACCCTTAACCCATTTATCATCATAGTTATAACATAATCCCTTCTCCTTACGATCGACATGTTGGCCTCGGTGAGACGCTCGATCTAGGTGTTTGATGTTGATCACCGGTTCGTTGGGTTCTTGGTTATTGACAACAATGGAATTCGATGTTCAGACTTTGAGATTTTATTTTCATCATACTTAATTAGGCCCAAGGCTTCCATCATATTGGTGGGGTGAAACATTTTCACCTCTCGAAAGCGATTGGCTCCGTAAGGCCCGTAACAAAATAGATATTGAATAAGTCTTACATTAGCACTTTGGTATGATTAGTCAATTTCTCAAAATCTTTCTAATACTCTCAAACAATACCTGTCTAGTATATTTTGGTGATATCTCTAGTGAAGTCCTCAAATTCAGATGTACCAAATCTACCCAAAATGAGGGATGTAAATTTATGGGATACAACCCAGTACCATTGTAGTGCATCATTTTCCAAGTGGTAGGAGGTGATTGGAACTTGATTGTGAGAATACTTGTTATGAATATTAAAGAACTACTTGACCTGATAAATCCATCATGTAGGATCCGTACCATTGAAATTTGTAAATTCCATCTTGGTCCCATGGGATTGGGTGGAGAAGGAGATGTGTTAGGACTCCTTTTTCCATTTGTTGATCAAAATATCATTTTGTTGATTCAATCCATGCAAATTTTGAGCTAGCTCAGTGACTGGGCTTTCAATGTTTCAAGTTCTTCCTCCATGACCTTTGTGCCTATATAGGTAGTAACCATAACCAGGATTTGTTTTGTCAATGAATAGACAAAATATTTCTAAAACATGTTTAGTAATGGAAATTTGGGATTTGAGCTCAAGAAAATGAGGATAATGGACTTGAACGGGGTTTTGGCACTTTCTAGGCAATTTTATGGAGGAAAAATGCAATTTGGGGGTTGTAATGGTAAGAACTAGAAATTTTTTCCTTGAGGAAAAAAGGAGTGGAATAGTGAAAGGAAGAATGTGTGTGTATTTCAGGAAATCACGTAAAAATGAAGAAGTTATAGAAAACCCTAAATAAAAGATGATTTTTGAGTAATTGAAGTGGAATTGGGTCTTGGAACCTCAATGTATGAAATGTGTGAACTGGGATTTTGGGTGTTCTATGAAAGTTTCAGGGAAAATGAAGCTATAATATGAAAGATATGTCTAAAAAACATAATTTCCAATGTTTATTTTATAAATTTAAATATTGCATTTGTGAGAAGAGAGAATTTCCAAGCACCCACCAAAGACCCTATACACAAGCCAAAAAAAAACCATAACTTAAATCAATAGGACATAATGATTTTTTCCCAATATGGTTTTGTACAGAGGAATGGTCTTGAGAAAATGATGAAGGATGGCTTTTGAAGCTTGTGGTTTGGAAATGGAGACAACCACCTGGAACTTTCAAGGTTGCCTAGCTCTAGCCAATGCTCATGTCAGGTTTCCATGTGAATGTTAAGGAGTGCATGTGTGTGTGAATAAAATGCAAATAGATTGCAATATTTTTGAAATGGAACAACTCATAGCTTCTACCCATATTTGCATAATATAATGCAATAGTGTGAGCATAATGCAAACAAGATCTGCACCAAAATTTGATCACCAAGATCTTGTTTGGGTGAGGTGAGAGCATACGGTGGGTAGGATTAGATGTCTACGATTTACTTGCGAGAGAGAAAATAAAATTTCCCATGGAAAGTGCTTAGATACTAGATGTGAAGACCCTGTAACACTATTTTACCAATCACAATAATTTAACTAGAAATGGAAACGACTTGCAACAAATAACTTAAGCAAAAGGAACTTAATATGATATTAAATAACATACCTCTTGAGGGTAACCTCCTTTGAGAAAGATCAATACAATATATTCATGGATGCTTCATTGAGCCTCAACACCTTCTTGTATACTAATTCCTATCAAAGAAACTACTACATCCCGCACATGTGGGGATTTTAAAATATGTTGAAGGGAAAACTTATAAAGGATATATGTCCAAAATAACTAATCTAATATAAATCAAATAGAAGGTTCAAAAATAGGTTCTCAACATTAAGCACATGTTAGCATGTTAGAAAAATAATGAGTATGTCAAAGCATGTATAACCTGCTAATGGAAAATTCTCAGTACAAAATTCAACAATAGCACCTATAGTGTACGAATGTAGATGCCCCTAGTATCCTCTGTGGGACTGGATGTAGCCAAACATCCACCTTTGCGTGTAAGAGAACTTTATCTATGATCAAAACTAGAAAACGATGTGAACGTGCATGTGTTTATGATAAAGATAATGAAATACAAGATATTTAACTAACATTTGTAGTAAATTAAACATGTAAAAATAAGTTAAGCAATAGTAACTACAACCATAAAATGTAGTATGTTGTGGATGGATGGAATCGAATGTAGTATAGATGATAGGATCTGTGTGCCCCTTGAGTGAATGGAGTTGTATGCATTGATGTTCATTTAGTATGCCCCCTCAATAGTCAAGAATGAACAAAAAATGAGAGTATGTCATCGGGAAATGGTCAAACTATGTGTTGTGTGCTACACATTTTGATGATTGTGTATTGATGATATAAGACCTAAAGAGGAAGTATGCGTGACTCAATATCCTAAGTGTATATCATGAAAATATCAATATAATGAGGTGGTGATGTGGCCTAAGGTGTATACAACTACAAGATGATGGAATGGATGATGATTGAGCCTATAATGTATGTCACTAAGAGATGAGTAGAAGGGGTGGTGATGTAGCCTACAATGTATACCAAGTAAAAGATACTAGAAGAAGTGACCATATAGCCTAAGGCGTATATCACTAATCCTAGGAATGTCGCATGATAAAAATAACATTTAATGATGAATGTGTGAGCGTGATGTGGTCCATTTTTTTTTATACCCTCAAAAGTCTAGTATGGACAAAGTGAGACTAGAGTTTTCATAGGGAAATGAGTGCAATGTATATAAGTGGATGTACAAAATGTGTAGTATGTATGGTAGAATAGGATGTAAATGCAAGATTTTCCAATGCCCTAAGATGTATAACATAGTAGATGTAAGATGCAAGATGTAACATGTAATGTGAAGGATGTATAATGTAAGGTGATGTGTATGATGTGTGAAAAATGTGCAACATGTGATAGCTAAGGTGTAGTAGGTGTAGAACGTGTATGATGTATGAAGACACATAATATATATATATATATCAAAATGTAGTGTATAATGCATAGATAATGTGTAGTGAATACTATAAAGTGTGTGGAGTTAATGTGTAGAGAATGCCCTTAATAGTCAAGTGTGAGCCAAATCACAATAGTTTTTATAGGTTAATGGTGAAGCATAGAGTGTAGATAACAATGATTAAGCTAGGAGTTTGATAAATGCAAGTGTAGGACATGTGTCAATGCTAAGATGGTGGGGGAAAGTGTGAATTCTATTCCCCCAAGTGCATATGTGTGAACAAATATAACCAAAGTGAAAGTTAAGGACGAAGGTCCCTCATCCGATACTAGTGGTGGCTAAAGCATTTGACCATGCTCTAGTAGTGGTGGAATAGTAGATAGTCATTGCACAAGTGATTGAAGTCTATGTGCATGTGATGGGTTAATATATGATGAGTGCATAGGTGCAAAAAAATTCATAGGTGATGAAGACCAATGAAGAGGTAAAGGAGGAAGTGATGGACTCTGCATGGAATAAAACAAGGCGGTGACCTATGTTGAGATGTAACAACTATGTGAGGAAGGGGCCTATGCCTATGTGTAGGACTAGTAGAGTGGTGCAACTGCATATATGGTGTTAGAGTAAGTGAACTAAGAGTATATTATGCTTTAATTAACATAAGTTGTGATGCGGTGAATGAAGTAGGGAGTCTTTGAGGCGGTGCTCATGGAAATGACGACCATGGAGTAGATGAGGGTACACCATCGATAGAAACAAATTCATGGTTATGAATGAAATTTAGTCACAAATAATTCATATAAATGATAGACTAAGACTGATGAATCCAATTGAGGCCTCGGAGGATGTTGCAACCATATACGGTCTGTCTAACAAAGACAAGTACAAGTATAGTAAGAGGTCATACTGTAACATAAAGTTTGACCACACGATATGAATTTTTCATCGGTTATGAGATGTGTCAACATGGATAACCAATAACATTAAGAAGCGGCACTAAACATGCACTAATAGGCCATGATGGGTTAACGTTAGTATTATTGATAGAGATAGATCCAATAGAAGAACTAATACGTAATTGATTAGAAGATAAATTGGCATGATTTTCAGGGTTAGAAAAAAAAATTTGGTGGAGAATTTTCAGAATGCACCACCAAAATTCATGGGCCCTAGATGCAAGTGGAGGTCTGCGTGATAAACATAGTTAGCGAAATTTTACACTACTTTTGTTTCATGTTTGGGTAGACGGTTATTAAATATCTTTAGCTTATAATTTTAAATGACATGTGGAGAAATTGTAGGTCTTGAAAGCTCAATGTTACCATATCGATCAAACCTTGAATGAGAAATCAAAGTCGAAGTGATGATCGGTGGAGTTTCATACGCACTAATGATCACCACAATGGTTATTTTCATCAAAATTATGCACATTTGGTCAAGATGGATCTACTTGTAGTGGAGAAAGTAGTGTAATGAGGTTACTAGTTAGAAGTTGGGGTAATAAAATATGTGAAGGTACACTAAACTTAGTGAAGATATGGAAATATGGTTGTGGTTGAAGCTTCTTAGTACTAGATATTTTGTTGATAGTAAATTTTGTGTCTGTTGGTTTAGTTGTAGATGGTTTAAATGCTGACTTATTTTGAAAACACATGGGAAATGATGCCTACTTGTTGGTATTTAAGCTTTCCTATAGCTAAGATCCTAGTTTCACAGAGCTTAAGAGTATGAAAAATATGATCAAAAGAAGGAGTAGTCTCAAAGAACAATCTCCTAGAGATGGGGTAGGAGATTCGAATGAACAAATCCTGAAGCTCGGTCTCGTAAGCACATTTGAAATCTTAGCTAAATTATTTTTATAACACAAGGCATAATTTGCTAAATGTTCATTATATCCTTGTTTAAGTTTCACTAGTTAGGCATAAGATATCTTAGATTCGATGTTTATAGAGAAATGAGTTATAAAAGCATCGATAAGATGCGTTAAAAGACTCTTGAATGGATAAGTAAGTCATAAGACCAATGCTTCACATAATCTTACAAACTACGACAAAAATTCTTAACGAGTATGGTATAATCATCCACATAGTCCAAGCATGCTATATGAAAATCTTGGACATGTTCTTGTGGATCACCACGACCTTTAAAGATGGGAAACTTGGGAGAGATTAAATTAGGTGGCAAAGGATAGGAAGATATATTAGGTGCAAAAGGAGTATGTAGTAGTGAAGTAGATTCTAAAGATGGTGAGGCACGAGAAGTAGTGAGTTGGAGCTGACGAATTTGGGTTTGCAAGTCTTGATATAAAGAGTTTAAGTCAGGAGTATTTGAAGAAAATCCAAGCTACATATTAGGTGTGCTAGGGTGAATGGTAATAGTAGGAATTGAATATGAGACATGAATAGGTGGGGTGGAGACCATGGGATCCACATAAGGAGCAAATATAGAGGCCGAAGCATCATGAGAATTCTTATCAATAATGAAATCATGTAGGACATGTAGAAGATGAGTGGGATTATCACGCAAATCTTTTCAAAAATTAGTAATTGGATTTAATTGGTATTGGTCAACATTAGTATCTTCATCATAGGACATTTATGTTAGAACATAATTTTTAAGTGGGTTGGCCACTCCTTAATTAAATATGGGTCCTATTGGATCCCTAGATTATTGGCCAAGTATGAAGGCACATAGGTATGTAGGGTCCCGTTATGAAAAGGCACGCTACACAAAAGCACATGAGAGAAAGGTTTAAGAAAGCACATAGCACACATGATGCATGAAAGGAGGCTTGGGAATTAGTCAATTTGAGCACCCAGGGCAAAACACGTGAAAAGCATGATCGGTTACACGTGGATAAGATGCTAGCCTAGCGATAGGCTTGCCTAGGAAGGAGAATGCCTTGGATGGAATATTCTAGAAGAACATGATGAGATAAAGTGGAAAGCTTAGGCCTGGAGAAGCATGCTCACATGGACCACATTTGACACTTGGCACTAGATCTGAGGATGCTAGAAGGTGAGTTGGTAGTGTAGGAGAATTATAAATACAAGTGCTTGCAGAGTAAAAGAGATACAAGTACGAGATATAGTGGGTTAGAGAGTGAGTGGAGCTCTGTAAAATTACTGTGAGTGGATATTTGTATTCAAGAAAGAATGTACTAAGCATGGAGTTGTAATTTTTCTTTTTCTTTTAGCTTAGTTACATATGTCCAGTGATATGCATGACTATAGTCTACTCTCTGTGACACTCTGTAATGAATCAATGAATATAATGAGGTTACCTATTATAAATAGATGTGGATATCAATGGTTTTAATGCATATTTATCTCATATGAGTTCTCTTTCCTTTCATTCTATGTATGAATGCTTGTATAAATCTTTTTTTCATAATACATATTTTGGATTCTGTTAAAGTACTCAATCTGAGGTGACTACAAAAATCTAGAGGCTGTTCTCAGCCCTATGGTTCTTGTATGTTTCAACCTCCCTCATAAAAAATCTTACACTAATCATAAATAATGCTTCCCACTAAACTCACATAAAAGAGAGACTAGGGTACCTACGCGTGCCTCGGGTGAGCACTCATCTTCTGGCTGGGCGATATGCCGGTGCACATGGGGTTCCCTCCTTTTGTGATAGGAGTAAAAATGACTACATCTTGGTTCTGCATTTCCGATACCTCTTTTCAAAGTTATAGTGGGCTATAACATACATCATGATCTCGTGTAGTGAGGAATGATAGAGTAGTTAACATTGGAAATTATTAAATCATGGTTCAAGAGAATGGAGGATGAATTTTCTCGAGAGATTCGTCACTTTGGAACTAAGTTTAATGCATGTAGATGGGTGGAAGAGAACCTCTACCATGATCTGTACGAGACCTTCTTCTGCTTCCCAGTAGAACTATATGAATGGATTTCATCCTATGCATCTAGATCAAGTTCGCATTATGGATCACATATTGGGACCTAAGAAGACTACCAAAGGTTGCAGGATGCGAGATGTGACGTGGACCCATGTGGTAGATCATTGGTTGAGTGATGTTTTAGGCATCGAGTGTGATTGCACAACATGGAAACCTCTCTCCAAGTGTGGGACTTGTGAAAATGAGAGAGGAATCTCTAGATTAGAGGATGGTTCCTCAAACTCCTCGATTTAGATCTATATTTTCACAACTACAGAGGTTCAGATCCTAATCCTACTCTAAATTGCAAGGAGACAGGGATAAAAATGCAAAAATGAAACTAAACTAAAGATGGTGATGCACCAAAAGGAGTGGTGAAACATTTTTTGCCATGTAAATAGACACAAATTCATGAAATGCAACAAGGGAAAACATACACAAGCTGATAGATGTAATTAGAGGTCTTAAAATGAAGTAAAACAATACAAACAAAGAAAGGTGAAAGCATTCACAGAGTTTGCACTGTCAATTCCATGTAAAAATCTCTTGCATTCCACCCTCAAAGAGGTATAAACCTACTACAATACTTGAAAAAGGTCTGATTCTTACAACTATCACTTGCTGGAGGTGAAAGAAGAAGTTTTCTATGCCAAAAAGTGTTCAACCATGAAGAAATGAGCCAAATCTGGCTTTTACAGTACATGGGTCGAGCCCAGGAGAGAGAAAACATGAAAAATGCATGGGAGCCATCCCTCATTGATGGAAAATGCATTAAAATAGCATGGAGGACCTTACAAACCCATACCCTGTCATTTTTGACCATATTGGAGAAGAATGCGACCCATTATGTATTAAATTTGGTTGTTGAAATGTCATTTCTGGCCATGGACACGTACCAGAACCGTTTTTGAATTTTCTCTCTCCAAACTGAACCAAAATTATAAATTGACCATGGAATCATGTAGAGAATTTTAACAGCTTTCCAATGATATAAAGAACGTGAAAATCTGAGCTCTGGATCAAAAGATATGATCGTTTGAAGATTTAGGGCAAAAATGGCCCAAAAACGGATCGGCGGGAAAAAATTTCAAATTTTACCTTTTTTTGTCTTTGGAAAAATTTTCAAAAATTCCCCAGCGCTCCTCTGGTCGGATGCCACGTGGCAAGCTCTGATTCACTCTGGAATTCTCTCTCCTTCTCTTTTCTATGGGTTTTCCTTTGAAAATCGACCTTTTTATACTCTTTTGGAAAAATTTCAAATTTGCCTCCGACCCCGAACTCCTCTGCCACGTGGCAGCTTCCTATTGGCTGCGGGCCTCAAATGGGAAAATTTTCCACAAAAACTCCACCGAGCCATAACTTGAAAAATATAAGGAGTTAGGAGGCAAACTTTACCTTTCTGGAAAGCTGAGAGAGAGCTCTATCTGATGGTGCCATTTCAGAAAGCCTTGAGTGCCTAAAAATCAAAAAATGTAGACTGAGGCACAAGAGAGGCAAGAACACAAGGAGTTAGCCACAAAAACGAGCTGGGGCACCATTTTGGATAACAATTTTGGTGACTCAGAGGGGTCATCTGCCTGCTAGATGAAAATACCAGTTGCCTGAAGCAGTCCATTGGGCATGGAGTCATCAAATATTCTATTTAGAACCTCAACTGACTTAGAATGTGCAAGGAGGAAGATGGAATATCACATGATGGAAGCAAGGACTGCAAAACATCTCCAGGGACAGCAAGTTGTGCCAAAGCACTTAGGGAAAGCAAAACTAACCTACAGCAAAACAATGTGCAAAGCACTTGGAGGAATGAAAATCTAATCTAATATTTACAAGGTGGTAAATTTCCCTCTAGAAGCAACGCTTGAGATAGATTCCATTGACTGGAATCTGCAGTTCTTCACCATCCAATGAGGCCAATTGGAAAGCATTGTTGTTCTTGCACTTCGTGACCATGTATGGGCCACTCCAAATGGCATCAAATTTTGAATGCCTTCCGTTTTTCTCTATCCACATCCCATTTCAACACTAGATCTCCAACCTGAAAAGATCTATCCTTGGCCTTCCTATCAAAGGTCTTTTTGATCAAAGCTTGATCCTTTTCCATTGCTTGGGATGCCTGATTTCTGACCTCCTGCAGCTCCATCAACTCTGCATATCTCACCTCCATGGGCTCAAACTCTAGCAACTCTAATTGCTTCATGAGTTCCAATGTTGGCAACTCAAGTGACATGGGAAAGATTGCCTCTCTTCCATAAACAAGCTTGAATGGAGAGTTACCTGTGGATCTCTTGGGAGTTATCCTATCAGCCCATAAGGCTGATTTCAGTTTGGTATGCCAAGACCTCTGATTCTCATCAAGAGTCCTCCTAATGATCCTCAACAAGTTCTTGTTTGTAGACTCGGCCTGGCCATTACCTTGAGGGTAATAGTTTGATGAAGTGCTTAGGTAGATCCCGTTCTTGACAGCCCACTCAGTCACCTTGGATCCAATGAATGCCAATGCATTATCGAGATTATTATTGTAGTAGGTATACCAAATCTGGTTGCTATCCCCTCATAAAAGTCTAAGATCTTTGGACTCATTTGCTTCTTTGAGTGCTCTTTGCTTGATCCACTTGGTGAAGTAGTCCGTGGTTGTCAAAATCCATTTGTGCCCTTGACTTGAATTGGGATTAATGACTCCAATGAAGTCCAAACCCCATTGCATGAATGGCTGGTCAACTGAGATTGGATGCAATGGAAGGGCAGCAAGTCTCTCTTTTCCTGTGAAGAATGCACAATTCTTACACCTCTTGATCCATGCATAGCAATCACTGAAAATTTTAGGCCAATAATAACCAGCCTTCATGATTTTTAGAGCTGTCACTCTTGGTGCAAAATGACCACCAGCTGATCCACCATGGAACTCTTCCAACACCCTATGAATCTGATTTGTGCTAATGCATCTCAGCAGCACTCCATTCACATCTTTCTTGAACAAAACTCCATCAACAATGGCATATGGGATAGCCTGCAATCTGAAGTGTCTTCTTTGGGTCTTGTTCATCTCCGGAGGGCATAGGCCTGTGCTTAGGAAGTGCATTATACCTTGGGTCCAGCAAGGAGTGGGGGCAGCATTGTTTTCTTCTTGAGTGCCACATGGCTCATGGCTGTCTTGAACTATCAAAACAACCTCTCCTTCATTGCATGCTTCTTTTTGCTTCCCCAAAACCAGCTGCTCACACAATCCTTTTCCTCTTACCAGCTTGGTGATTTTGATCTCAATGTCATACTCCATGACACGGGTGATCCAACCTGCCCTTTTCTCATTCAAATCTTTGTTGAGGAGGAAGTCCTTAACCCTAGCATGTGAGACCAGCAACTGGACCTTGTTGTTTGAGACTAAATGCTTGAATTTCTTCAAGCTTCGATTTTGACTAGACACATGCTTCTCAATAAAAAGTACTTCACCTCATAGTCATCTAGGCTCTCTGGTGAAGAAGGCAATTGGCTGCTCATCATTATCCTTGTTCTGCTGTACCAAAATGGCAGAAATAGTGTCATTACCTCCAAATGCATAGAGGATGAAATCCTTGGAGAAGTCGGGTTGATGAGAGTTGGTGCTTGAGAAATGGCTTCTTTGATTGCTTCAAAACTCTCCTTGCCTTCTGCTGTCCACTTGAAAGCCATGCTCTTCTTTAACATTTTGGTGATGGGCTTGACAAGGGCTGCAAAATCTGGGACAAACCTCGAACAAAGTTTATCCTCCCCAAGAAACTCTGAAGGGCTTTCTTGTGGCTTGGAAATGGTAGTGCTCTTATGGCTTCGACTCTCTCTGGATCAATTGCTAATCCTTCTTTGGAGACAATATGGCCAAGGAGCTTTCCTTCATGTGTAAGAAAGATACACTTCTTAGGATTCAAAGACACTCCAAATTTCCTACACCTCGTGAAAACTTGTCTCAAATGAGAGAGGTGGTCTGCTGCATTTTTGGAAAAAATAGTGATATCATCAAGGTAAATCAGCACCACGTTGTTAATCAAACCTTTGAACGCCATGTCCATTGCTCTTTGGAAGGTAGCACCAGCGTTGGACAAGCCCAAATGGCATCTTCCTGTATGCAAAAGTCCCCCATTTGGTTGTGAAGGTTGTCTTGAACTGGTCTTCTTCCTTCACCATAATCTGATTGTAGCCGGAGTAGCCATCAAGTAGTGAAAACCTCTCGGAGCCAGCCACAACTTGCAAGATTTTCTCCATGGAAGGGAGTGGGTAATGGTCCTTGAGAGATGCTCTATTTAAGTCTCTGAAATCAACACACAATCTGATCTCTCCACTCTTCTTTCTGACTGGAACCAAGTTGGCAACCCAACTAGAATGCTTGATTGGGAATATGATTCTTGACTCAATCAACTTGTCCAATTCTTTCCTCATGAGAGGCTCCATGTGTGGATTGGTGGTCTTTGTTTTTTTGACTTTGAGGCTTAGTATTTGGATCCAATTCAATGGTATGCTGAGCTAAGTTGGGATTGAAACCTTTCAAATCTTCATAGCTCCAAGAAAACACATCAGGGAACTCTTGACACAGCTGTATGAACTCATACCTTTCTTGCTTAGTTGTCATCTTTCCAATTTGCAATGGTTTGTTCTCTTCCACCAAGATGGATACTGAATCCTCTCTCTTGACTTGAATGTTTGCTTTCTCCTTTCTAAACTGATCATTGGGATTAAAAATGGACTCCAAAGTGATAAGTCCCTTGGGCAGCTTGTTAGTTCTCAGTTGTACCACTTGGTCACCATACTGCTGTTCCAATTTTTCTTGATTCTTAGCTGAGAACTCAGCTTCTTCTTGCAAGAAATGGATGATTTGCTGGTCATTCTCAAACACTTGCCAACTGACATTGTTATCCGGCACTGAAGGCCTCACAATCACGTGGATGTTTGGTTGTACCTTGTCTTGTTGAATGCTTTCCACAATGTCAAAGGCTGCCCCTACTGCTGCAAGCACTGTCGGTGACTTGATTCTCTTTCTAGGAATGGATTTGATGCCAAAACCCTCAAAATCTTCCATGAGGTCCCACACCTGTTCTTGTAGCACCTGAGTAGATCATTCTTGGTAGCATGTTGTCCCTTGACCTGATTTACAATCAATTCACTGTCACCAAAGACTTGCAAGTTCTTTATTTTCTTCTTGATTGCCCAATGCATCCCTTGCACTAAGGCTTCATATTCAGCAGTGTTATTGGAGCATGCAAACTGAAATCTAAAAGCTGAATAGTACCTTACTCCTTGAGGTGAAACAAGCATGGCTCCACCTCCTGCACCTTGTCTACTTCTTGATCCATCAAAAAACAGCTGCCATACCTCATTGTCATCCTTGTGGTTTGGCTTGGTGATGTTAGGAATAGGCTGATTTTCTTCATGTATACAATAGACCCCTAGCTCAGATTCTTCTACTTCTTGATAAGGATCAAAAGCATGTACCTTGTTTGCCCATTCATCAAGAGTTAGATCCGGGATGCTCCCAACCTTGGTGTCAGCTTCATCGGTGCTTGGGTGGTCTTCTTGATCAAATGTTGAACAATTGGCGTTGATCTGACTTGGAGTGTAAGGCTCAATGTGGAAGTTTGCAATAGGTTCAGACCTGATTGTAGCCTTAGTTCCATACCTCATTCTGAACAGCATGTGTGACCAATCAGCAGACAAATATCCCCCAATCTTGGCTGTGAAGTCCCTTGACAAGCATAGGGCAAAGAGTGGTGGAAGGTCTATGACTGATACATCTTGTGAAACAACAACATTTGGACATGCATGCAAGGTAAGACTCAAGTTTCTAATCACCCCAACTGTTATTTTTACTGTTGTCCCATCCAGCTGCACTACCCCTTTGGATATGGTTTCATACTGGAGCCCTAGCTGATCAGCTATTTGTTTAGGCATCACTGAGCTACTTGCCCCGGAATCTATCATGCAATTGTGCACTAGCTGATTTCCAATGATTAATGAAACATAGAAAGGAGGGGGCTTCAACATTTTACCTTGCTTGTCCTCCATGATTTCCCTCAGGGTGGGCAGCATTTGTGAGCACTTTCTCTTGCATCTGAACTTGCTGATTCGAAGTTGGCCAGTCCTTCATGGCAGCTTGTAACAAGTCTCTTTGGCCTGGGATAGATAGGGATTCCCACATTGATATATTAACATTTGTCTTCTTCATCTGATCAATGATACTGAATGGTGATGAAGGATCTCTTTGCTGTCCCTTTGCTTGTACATTCACTCCTTGCACGTGGGCAGCAATAACTGGTATTTGAGTTGGTCTAGGAGCTGTTCTTGGCTGCCCTTGTGCATTTGAAATTGGATTTTGCTTGCCAACCATTTGTGGAGCCATGGAAGGTTGTGGATTGGTTGGAGCTAATGGCTGTTCTTCACCCAAATTCCTTCTTTTTGACCTTGTGTTGGCTGCAACACCTTGGGAAACTACCTGATTCATGCCACAAAAATCCTCTGCTTGCCAATTTACCAACGTGGTGTCATTTGGGGCTGATTGCTGTTGGAATGTTTCTTGTTGTTGGTTGTTTCCTTGACTGCCCTCACCCTCCACACCAGTAGTTGTCACCATTAATGCTTGATTCAAAGCACCATTGAAGCACATGGATTGGTTATGAGGTTCATTGCATGGAAAACACCAGTCATACTCCTGAGCAATGTTGTTTTGTGTTGGCACCAATGCCTTAGAGGCAGATATGGCATTTGGATTGTAGGGCTGAAATGGTCTATTGGCAGGAGGCCTTGTTTGATTCATATTTGCAGCTGGATTAGGTGGTCTTTGTGGTTGGTATGGCTGCCTGTTAGGCTGAGCTTGGGGCTGGTAAGAAGGTCTAAAACCTTGGGCTTGTTGCCTCTTGAGAGTAACCAGCTCATTGCCTAGGTTTTGCAATTGCTTCATGACTTCTTGAAGCTCATTTGGGGCACTTGGAGATGAAGTAGAAGCTTCATTTGAACTCTGATTTCTAGGAGTGGGAGAAGGAGCCAAATTAGGTGCTTGATTGGTATTTGGACTCTCTAAACTTGGAAACAATGGCATGGGAGGTCTAGGGGCTAGTTTGCCAGCTTGGATCAAACAATTTTCAGCCCTAATGGCAATGCTATAAGCCATAGGGATAGTTATGCCTCCCATGGACTGAATCAACATAGAAATATCAGAATTTAGAGCTTTGAGATAGTAGAGAAAAGCACCTTCTCTTTGTTGGTCAGCTTGCCCTTTGGAATTCTCTCCCAAGTCTTTTGAAATCTGAAGTTGAAATCAGTCAGCTGCTCATTGGGAGCTCTCTTGATGGTTGTCAGCTGCTCCAAAAGAGACAAGTTGTCTCCCTTCTCTCCAAATTGCTCATGAAGTGCTATACATAGCTGATTCCAATTTGTGATAGAACCAGCTCCAAGGCTTCTAAACCATTGCAATGCTTTCCCCTTGAATGAAGATGCCAACAATTTGACAGCCACTTGCATCTCATTGATTTCATGAATTGCACAAAGATTGGCAATGTCTTTAACATGATCACCTAGAGTAGTTTGATTTTCTCCAGTGAAGTAGGGAATGTTCTTCAAGGCTGCAATTGGAATTGGATGTTGTGCATTGAGGGCAAGTGGGCTGCTGCTGTGAAGTTGACATAGGGGTTGTTTTGTGCCATTCTAATTGGTCTTAGAACCCTTGTTGATTGAATGAAAGGCCTACCAGGTGGAGGAGTTGAGAGAGTTCTGTTTGGTGGAGATGGAGACCTTTGGATTCTCCTCCCACTTTGCCTTACTCTTGGAGATAACTGCAGATATTCAAACAAGCACCTCTTCTTCTCCAGCTCTTGACCTTGTAGTGATTCTTCTCATGAGTTTTCAAGCCTGCACTGCTGAAACTAGTTGATTCTTCCCCTTGGAGTCGCTAGATATGCAAATTATAGCTCTTTTCAAGCAAGAAAATTGCAGCAGATGCACATCAACTTTGCTGCTGATAAAAATGAGACCTCTAAGGTCCCCGAGGTGTGCCAAAACTATTGTTGCAAATCAGCAGCACCCCTGGATGCAAATCAAGGTTTTGAATTGATGTTTTAGGCATCGGTGTGATTGCACAACATGGAAACCTCTCTCAAGTGTGGGACTTGTGAAAATGAGAGAGGAATCTCTAGATTAGAGGTTGGTTCCTCAAACTCCTCTGATTTAGATCTATATTTTGCACAACTACAGAGGTTCAGATCCTAATCCTACTCTAAATTGCAAGGAGACAGGGATAAAAATGCAAAAATGAAACTAAACTAAAGATGGTGATGCACCAAAAGGAGTGGTGAAACATTTTTTGCCATGTAAATAGACACAAATTCATGAAATGCAACAAGGGAAAACATACACAAGCTGATAGATGTAATTAGAGGTCTTAAAATGAAGTAAAACAATACAAACAGAGGACTGAAAGCATTCACAGAGTTTGCACTGTCAATTCCATGTAAAAATCTCTTGCATTCCACCCTCAAAGAGGTATAAACCTACTACAATACTTGAAAAAGGTCTGATTCTTACAACTATCACTTGCTGGAGGTGAAAGAAGAAGTTTTCTATGCCAAAAAGTGTTCAACCATGAAGAAATGAGCCAAATCTGGCTTTTACAGTACATGGGTCGAGCCCAGGAGAGAGAAAACATGAAAAACACATGGGAGCCATCCCTCATTGATGGAAAATGCATTAAAATAGCATGGAGGACCTTACAAACCCATACCCTGTCATTTTTGACCATATTGGAGAAGAATGCGACCCATTCTATATTAAATTTGGTTGTTGAAATGTCATTTCTGGCCATGGACACGTACCAGAACCGTTTTTGAATTTTCTCTCTCCAAACTGAACCAAAATTATAAATTGACCATGGAATCATGTAGATAATTTTAACAGCTTTCCAATGATATAAAGAACGTGAAAATATGAGCTCTGGATCAAAAGATATGATCGTTTGAAGATTTAGGGCAAAAATGGCCCAAAAACGGATCGGCGGGAAAAAATTTCAAATTTTACCTTTTTTTGTCTTTGGAAAAATTTCAAAAATTCCCACACTCCGCTGGTCGGATGCCATGTGGCAAGCTCTGATTCACTCTGGAATTCTCTCTCCTTCTCGAATGGTTTTCCTTTGAAAAACCTTTTTATACTCTTTTGGGAAAATTTCAAATTTGCCTCCACCCCCGAACTCCTCGCCACATGGCAGAAAATGTGGTTGTGGGCCTCAAATGGGAAAAGTTTCCACAAAAAAGAGAGAAAAATATAAGGAGTTAGGAGGCAAACTTTACCTTTACGGAAAGGCTGAGAGAGATCTCTATACGATGGTGCCATTTCAGAGAAAGCCTTGAGTGCCTAAAAATCTGAGTAGGGCACCATTTTGAATAATTGAGATATATGGAGATAGATGTTGCGGGAAGGAGTTGAGGTTCACGTAGAGGATGTGGAACCTAAGCGATCTGTGTTGCCTCATCTTGGCAAGCACGTGAGGGAGATCCTTGCCACGGTGAGAGTTTGTCGCCTTTGAGAAAGGAGAGTCATTAGCACATATCCGAACACACCCGGTGATTGAGCTCTAGTGCTTGGTTTTCTGAACCGGAGTTGAAGTGTTATTGACCCAATTGATATCAGTGGAAGAGATAGATCTGCACCTAGGAGATACAATTTTACAGTCCCATCTTCTATGGATGCACATATTCTAGTATTTGGAGGATTCTTTGGACAAGGAGTGAGTGTAAAATATTTTGGTCTCACATCAAGGAGTGGTGTGGGACATAGTAGTGGGAGAGGAGTGCTAACGAGGACCATCGGCACACGAGTTCGGTGGGACCGTTGGGGCACTTGACACATCTCCTACAAAAACCCTATTAGACCCGGTAAGTGTTTCTAGTGGATCGGTGGCTCAGAGGCACAGGATCTAGTGGACTTGGTGGATTAGGTGGCAGAGGAAACACCAAAGGGAACCAAGGCTCTGGCCCAGGAGGACACGGACCCTAGCCACCACCTCAAGTATTCTTTGAAATGTCTCTACATTTTCTAGATTACAGGGGCATTGAGGATGATGTGGAACATGTTCACAAGTATGAAGTGCTATGACATGTGAAGGGTATCATAACACCCAGAACAAAAGGCTAGTTAGTTTACAACCACGTTACTGAGGATGCGCACATAGCTGGTATAGGAAGTATAACCCTCATTAAAAAATGGTGGACTATCTTGCCTTAAGAATGCATTCTTGGTAGAGTTCCACATTCCGATTTCGAGTAGAAGAGCATCGGTGCTTTGAAGAAGATTCAGCAAGGAATGGCGAGAGAGAGTGTGCGGGAGTATGATGTGCACTTTAAAAATCTCTTATCTAAATTATCATATGATATTCATCCTTCTCAACATGCACGGTTGTGTGTTGGAGGATTGATCACCCCTTTGAGAAGGGCCTTGTCTCATAAAAAATTCTGAGACCCACGCGAGGCATTGGAAGCTTCCATGCACACTAAAGCTATTGGTAGTATAGATACTGGCATTATCTCATTTGTAGAGGAAAAGATTTCTGCTATGGCAAAGTAGTTGGAAAAATTATCCGCGAACATGGCCCATGAGACTCGCAATGGTTTGTGGTGCACAGATTATGAAATGGAGGGACACGTTAAGGATAATTGCCCCCAGAGGATGGTATGTGTTGTGACAGTGGATTGTGAAATTTTTCATAGGGACCATGATGGAAGTAGATGTCCCTTGATACAACACATGATCAGGAAGAATTTATCTTGTTATTACAAAATTTACACCTCTACAACCCATGATAATAAGGAATTTAGGCTCATTGATCAGATCCATGAGGCCATTGATCATGGGGTGTACCAAACTAGTATTGCTAGTGGTTCCAAGGATAATGATCATCGTTGTGAGGAGCGCACAGAAGGAGGCGTGCATGGAAGAGGTTTTTGAGGAGGATTTTGTGGCTAAGGTAACCACAGAGGAGTAAGGAGTGAGTTCTCGTATGGAACCTATTTCAATCTGTGGATCTATAGAACATTACAAGCGTGAGTTCCCAAACCTATTGTAGTTCTCATGGTGCAGAAAGAAGCATAAGTATGAGGAGTTCCTGGAATTATTTAAGCATATGAATCAGTAGCACTGGAAGGATAAGGGCATTGTAATGGTCAACATAAAAAAGGTAAACATACAATGGATGCCCTGGGTAACACGGGATGAAGGTTTGGAGCCTGTCTTGGTAACAACAAGGGTAGAAGCCATGCACACAAGAGAGGTACCAAGACAGAAAACCCTAGTTTCAAGAGAGGAGGTCATTCATGGAAAGTATCCAGACCTCGTGCATCAAAAGGAAATATATCAAGACACCATGGATGTTATTTGAAGCTTACTGAGGGAGATCGATGTCTAAAAAGAAATCTAGGAAGGAGGAACAATGAAGGAGAGTCGAGGTGCAAAAGAATGGCTGGATGAGGTCAAGGAGGTGTGTAAAATGTTACGGCATGAGAATATCATTCCCTTGCTAGGATCTTAGTTGGGAAAGAAGGTACCATGCACCAGAGAGGAGCACAAGAGATAGGTCTTGCACGTGAACCTTCCCCCTCATAGCCTCGACTATGACAAGGAGATTACGTTGAATGTAGTTGTAGATGGATGGCTCCTCAACAATATCCTCATTGAAACAGGCACGAAGGTTAGTGTTCTAACTTTAGATGCATGGCATCAAATGGGAAGACCTGCATTACAGGTTTCTTCGAATGTGTTGTATATGAAAAAAAATACTAAGGCAATGCCCATTAGTGTCTTCAAGGATGTAGTTATTACCTTCCGAGGAGCCAAGTTTTTCTGGGGACTTGAAGTCTTGGTGCTTCCGAGGTGGAAAATTTCCAAAGCACTACTTGGGCACCCTTGGTGTTACAAGAACAATGCGAGACCTTTGGTTCAACAAAGGGTACATCAGCTTTGAGAACAAGGAGGAACGGGTCATTATACCCTTGGCTGATGGGAAGTCGACACCATATATTGAACCATTGGGAGAGGAAGTTCTAGACAAGATTTATGTGCACTCAATCAGAGACCCTGAGATGATACACCCTACTAACGGGGTTATCTAGTTTGAAGATGCTCAGTCAGTGAGTGATACCACTAGTCTGGCATGTGACAATTGGGTGCATGGAACTTACAAATTAATGGGATGGTATTTGAGAGGGTCGGTGACCAAGGTGACTAAGGCACACACAATTAGGCACCTTAGAGGAAAAGAACTACCCAAGTATTCAGGAGGAGCCTTCCCTGAGATCTTTCTACAGGAGGTAGAAGCTCAATGGAAGGATGAGAAGGAACAGAGGGAGATGTTAAGTTATGTCTTGCTTAGCACAATAGCTTGATGGTGGGCCACACATCAGGAGAGCCTTTTAGAGTGGTGTGAGGTAAGAATTGCTCTCTTTGTTAGGTTTTCTAGGAGCAATGTACCCACCATCATCAAGGAGTACCATGGGAAGGAGCCCACCTCTTTCCATATCCAGGAGTTTGAATGGAGTGCGGAGAGAATGTACATAAGCTTTGTCACCATCTCTCTAGGTGCACAAGTTGTATTCTACACTGCAGAGTTGTATGCACACATGGTACATTCATTCGGAGACACGCCACCAGAAAAGGAATTGGCAAGAGCTCGTGGTTAACCTTATTCAAACCTTTGAATATCAGTACCAAGCCATTAGTTGATAAGGCCTTGTAGGGTATCAAGCACCTTACCATGGGGGATAGTGCTAGGATGGAAGATAGGCTTATTGGAATTACTAGGCGAACTAGGATTGGAGGTGCATTTTGAAAGAAGAAGAGGAAGCAAAAGAGTTACAACTTGAGCGTACATGTTTAGAAAAAGAGAAGGGAAAGTTGGTATATGTGATTGATGGAGAGGAATCAGAAAACTTAGATGTTAGCCATTCTATAGGAATGCGCGAGGTAGTGGATAGATAAGTGGATGCTCATGCACATGCCTACCATGAGCCTTTAAAGACGAAGAAAGTTAACATCAGTTCAGGAGAAGAACCTAAGGAAGCTATTATTGGAGATTACTAGACAAAGAAGGAAGTATCAAAGATCATTGATCTACTACGTGAATTTGAGGATTTATTCCATGCGGGTACCATGAGCTCAAAGGTGTTCACTAATCCTTAGGGGAGATGAAGATAAAACTAAAGTACAATGCAAGTTTGGTTAGGAAAAGGCCCTACTGGATGAATCCCAACTTACGCGTGAAGGTCAAGGAGGAGATACACAAAATGATAGCTTCTGGGATCATTGAGGCAATGGAAGAATCGAAGTGGATAAGTCTGATGGTAATCAGCATCAAGAAGGATGGGCAGATTAGATTTTGTGTGGATTATATGGAATTAAATGTATTTTGTGTCATTGATCCATTTATGACCCCCTTTATTGAAGAAATTTTGGAAGGAGTCACTAGGCGCAAAATCTATTCCTTTCTGAGATGATTTTCGGGTACCAGAGTAAGTCTGGATTGCAAAGGAAGACCAAGAGAAGATGACTTTTTCCACCGAGTGGGGAAGTTTTGCATATACGGTCATGCCCTTTGGGTTGTATAATGCGCCAGCTATCTTTTCATGCATAGTGGTGCAAGCATTCTAGGACTTCATCCATAAATTTCTTCAGGTCTATTTGGATGATTGGATAATATATGGCCTAGTTAAAGACCATTGTGACAATTTGAGGTTAATCTTTGAGAGGTGTAGGTAGTTGAGGATATCCCTCAACATTAAGAAATGTGTGTTTGCTACACCCTTTGGGACTTTATTGGGACATATCATATGTAAGGAGGGCTTGCTAGTAGATCCTGCTAAGGTTGTAGTTATTGTGGGGTTAAGGGAGCCTACTAGCCAGAGCGCAGTGTGCGGATTCCTTGGGCATACGGGCTATTACAAAATTTTTATTAAGGGATATGCCAAGATCGCCATGCCGTTAGAAGAGCTACTTAGACATAAAAGTGCCTTCCATTGGGGAGAGGCACAACAAAGGGTGTTTGATACATTAAAATATAGGCTTATCACCACGCCTATTTATAGTTTCCCTCTTGGGATAATGCCTTTCATGTTCATGTAGATGCCTCAAGGACCGCCATTGGAGTAGTGCTTGTACAGCCAGGTGAGGGGATTGTTGATCATCCTCTCTATTTTGCAAGCGGGAAGGCGACACCGGCGCAGGGTATAATTATACCACAACTAAGTGTGAGGCATTATCAATGATCTACGCGCTCTTCAAGTTTAGATATTAGCTGTTGGAAAAACCCTTTGTGTTCTACACCGACCATATGGCATTAAATTATTTAGTGAACAAGCTTGTTCTATAAGGATGCATATGCCGATGGGTGTTATTGTTTCAAGATTTTGAGTTCACTATTGTAGTGAAGCTTTGAACAAAGTAATGGGCTGATCATCTATCAAGAACTGATTCGGGGAGGACATGTAGAGTATTAAGGAATTACTACCAGACATGCAACTTTTTAGATTGCGGCACACACCCTCGGATATGGAAGAGATTGTAATATTTTAAAAGGAATGTATGGCACCGGATGGAATGAAGACATTAGAAAAGAATTAGTTGGCCATACGTGTCATGCCATACATGTTAATCAATGGAGACTTATACAAGTTAGGATGTGATGAAGTTTTATGTAGATGTTTCTTGGAGCATGAGTGCCTAACCATCGTGGAGGAAGCACACGAGATGAAGTGCATGTGGGCATTATGTAGGTGATGCCACTATGCGCAAGATATTAATGTGAGTTTGTGGTGGGAAACCTTATACAAAGATAATAGAGATTATTGTAAAGCATGTGACCATTGTCGGATCTCATTTCGTAACCTAACCTCATCACCTAAACCTTACACAATTATTTATTAATTACCTTATAATTAATAAATCCACATCACCATACCTGCCACCTCATGTCGCCACCTCATCATGACCTAGTCTTAACCCTAAACTAACCTAATTAAGACCTATAACTTGGTCGATTCCACACCTATGACTAATTACTCCTCATCCGCACCTAAAACCAACTTCATAATGACTTGACCAAGCCCGCTACCAATCCCCGGAAGAAAAGGAGGAAATTTGGCTATTTTACCAAAAATAGCCCACTTTGACTGGCCGATACCGTTTCTCTACTCGACGCCGTCGGTTGCGTAACCGCCATCGGTTCCCGTAAATGACCACTTCGACCAAAAATAAGAAGGGATTTTCATTTGATCGAGAAGAAAAAGAAATCATCGAAAGGATCTGGATTTGCTTGGCGAGCGAGAGACAAGTGAAGAAGCAGGAAGAGCTTGCGAGAGAAGGACATCAAGCCCAAAATTGCAAGCGGCACAACCAGAGCCCGAGTAACACTCATCCGAGCATCGAGAGAGAAGCGCATCGACTTGGGTCTGTCTTCACCATCACGATCTGAAAACTGCTGCTGCGCATCGGGGACGAGTAAGTAGTGTTTCATATGTTTCTAAGCACCATTTTCTTGAACCTGTTGCTTAATAGTAATCATAAGTTTATTCCTAGATCTACTAGCAACATCTTGCACTTAACCTTCACCCATACATCACGATATTTCCCGGAAGGCCATTTTACCACACTCACGAGTCTTCCCTATCCTCCCATCATTCCCCTCGGCCATCCCCCAATCCTAATAACCCCACAATCACCTTACTGACCAACCTCTATCCAAAAGCACTTAGATTGCTGACCCTACTAGGTATCGTTTATCCCTACCGGGCGGTGGTTCTCTAATCGCGGTCGGTTACCCGATGACCGGCGTCGGTCTTTGTGACTTATACCCCAAAACCCTTTTCTCACCTATTTGCTACCTAATGACCTCGAGATCAGTCTGGTTTATCCCTATAACTCAACTTTGAGCGTACCAATGACCGATGTAATGAACAAACAACGTGACGCTTTATTATTGATAATTTAGTTTCTATTGCTTTGTAGCGAGATACCTAAATCGTGATTTTGCAATAGCTTTCTTTGTTATCATTTGTGTTAAATCGTATTAAAAAGGGAACTAACCACCTTGAAAGGAAGTTTTATATTTCTGGGCCTAAGGCGAGATCCCTCATTTATTGTCTAATTAAAATCTGGTGGTCTTGTATTCTTACTTGCAGGTAGTCCTTCCAAGACAAAAAGGAGTTCTTCGCAGTCGATCTGATCTTTCTCTATGAGTACGCGCACACCATCTCAACATTTAATAGGTATTCCTCCTAGCCCTAACCCTTATCTGTTTCTCAAAGGAATGATAGGATAGAAGCAAGTCTATTCTGCAGAGCCGAAACCATTCCGTGCGAAACATTTTGGCACGCCCGGTGGGACCCATTTTGGGTTTCTTTCTTTCTTGCTTGCTTTCATATAGGGAGCATATCTGCTATTTTCTTCTTCTAAAAGATATTCACAAGGTATTTTGTTATTTTGATAAAAGAACTTGCTTTACTTTTACATCTTGCATTAGTGAAAGTCATCTCTTTTGCTTCATCGAATATCATTTTCGATTTGGGTTTTAAAACACGTGCATCACATTCTTGCTTGCTGTTTTCAATTCTAGTGAACATAGATTAAGTAATAGGTCGTACACGTGGGGGTGATTTCCACGGTATTGACAGGAAATTAATCTTACTTTTTCAACTGCGCAACACATATCGAATCACTTCATAATTAACATAACATCTCAAAACATCCCCCCTTTTCCGCGGTATTCCTCCGCCCGATTGAGGTAACCTTATAAGCCAAAACAAACTTGACATTTCCCCTAAGTCTTTTGTTTAGGATTCTGACATCATTCTACGTCTAAAGGCATAAGCCCACGATAATTTAAATTAACCCTAGGGTTAGTCTCTGGATTTGCGTGTGCATCTTGCTTTTTTCGAGTTCATTTTCTCTGTCATACTCATCTTACATGAACACCTCAGAACTATTTGATAAGTGTACTAAACATTGTTTAAAATCAAATCAGCAGCTTCTCATATTTTTTCTTATACCAGTCTTATTACACCGACATCGGTTAAGCGGCCGAAGCGTCGGCTATAGTCTAACCGACATCGGTTATTAGGACCGATATCGGTTCTTGTCTTTTCTGATTCGACAAACCAATGACTTACCAATTTCACCATTACGAGTCGGTTTTGTTCTTGATAGATTGAAACCCCTACGTGTACTCCTTGTCCATGGTTGTTATCACTCGAAAGCAAGCCACCGCCATGGTTTCACATGCTTGCTCTGTGCCTTTACTGAATCACCCCCTTCACATTCATAGGGGAACCCTACGGACACCGGTGAGTTCCCCAAAATTCTGTGGGAGATAAAGAATTTGCCAAATTTTTGGATGCTAATCCTAGCCTTTTGTCTACAATACTATTTGTCTCATGCCCTTGACCGTCGCACGATGGTCGACTCCTTATTGGCATGCCTATTAGTATAGCTGCTCATTTAGCCCCTTCTCCTTTGATAACTCCACTTTGCCTTCTGCATCCTTAGCCCCGTCTCCTACCTCGATGGCTTCGAGAGGTCCATACGGCCTGATTGGCTTTCCTTTGGTTAATCTTGGCCCACATGTCATTACCGCTTGGCCATTGCTCCTACCTCGTCTCTCTTGCATTTGTTTTCAGTTCATGACTTGCTCTCTTACCACCTATCCACTGAGCTTTCCTTCTCAAGCTCCGCCCACCTTTTCATTTCCACACACATATCCGAGTAACCTCAACATCTTATATAGGACATCCCTATTCGGTTGCCTCAACACATTCATCCTCCATACCTTATCAACATTTAACCCCACCATTGTCTAGCGGTGGCCCTTGGCCCAATTTGCCTCCGTTTACCACAACCACACCATCATCTCATCCAACTACTGATTTAATTAAACAAATGATGGAAAAAATGCAAAATCTGGAGGCTTCTGTTTCAGGAAGTCGTAGCGCCTTGACATATGAGCAAGTTTGTCGGGAGCCTATTCACCCTTCTGTCCCCCTTCATTCATATCCTCCTCAATGGGAATTGCCGAAATTTACTCGTTTTAATAGTAAAGAGGATCCTCAACAACACTTGCGATCATTTAGACATGCTTGTTATTTGATTGCTCATGATGATGCCTTGTTACTCCGCACTTTTCCCATGTCCTTATCAGGACCCACCTTGGAGTGGTACAGTGCTTTAACCCAGCACTCAATCTTCTCTTTTAACCAACTAGCCCAATCTTTCTTGGATCATTTCTCCATTAACATTGCCAAGAAAGTATCTATCACCGACCTTTATGCCATCAACAATTGAAGATGAATCTATCGCAGATTTTGTTGGACGATGGCGCGGCCTTATCAACCAACTTACATATGCCTTGCCTCAGACTGAACTTATCAAACTTTTTACGCGGGCATGTGCTAAGAACATTTCTCCTACTCTTCAAATTCAAACTTTCCACACATTTGATGAGGCCTTTACCATGGCTCGAAAACTAGAGATTCGAGCCTTAGAAGAAGAGAAATTGCGGTTGCGCAACAAAAACCCCAATTTCGAACTCCAGATTCTACCAATAAACCAAACACCACCACTCCTCATGCATCCACTTCTTCTAAATCAAAAGGAGCTGTCCACGCGGTGATGGTCAAATCTCAAGCACCGTCTAATACTCCACCAAAAACCACCTATAAGTATAAAGCTGAGCCCATCAACTACACTCCCTTGGGAGAAACATATGGTGTGATATTGGAAAAATTGCTCAAAGCAGGAGCCATTACCTTACCTCCTGTTAAACCTCATTCCGGGTTCGATTCCACTCGCGCCATACCTTCTTGGTACAAAGAAAATGACACGTAACTTCCACCGCGTGAAGGGACATAGTCATGAAGCTGCAAGATGTTGAAAAACATAGTGAGGAAATGGTTGATGCGGGGGATATAGCCCTCGATAATCCTAACGCCCCTGCTAATCGAAATTTGAAAATATTCAACAAACCATTCCCGAATCATTCTTCTAACAGTAAACTAAACCAAGATATCTTAGCCGAGGAGAGTGTTCATGAGATCCATGCAGTCTTCGATTCCCAGCCAAAGACCTCTATCGAACAAATTCTGAATCAAACCTCTTCACTAACGCAGGAAATTGAACCCCCTTCCTCGCCATCAAGACAAACTGAAATCCTTGCCGTTCCTTTACCCATCAAGGAATTAACTGCCCAGAGTTCCCTTCTCACAAATGAGCCTTCTTATACCACATCCTTGCAAGACTGTGAGCGGATGTTATCTAATTTATCTATTTCCCAAACGTCTCCTTCTACCATTCTTGCTGTACAAGAGGAAGGCTCGCCACTTCTTTTGTCATCCTTAGATGAGAAACCTCTTGAACCGACATCACCACATTCTTTAAACATGACAGATCCTCTCAAACACGCCCTCCTACCTATTAGTCCTTCATCACCTAAATCTTTTCAGCAACCGGTGGACCTCTTAACGCCCATTGATACAGTGCCTCACATACCCCTTGTATCACACCCACAGTGGACCGGAATCACAACCCACCTTTCTTCCATACAAAAGTTCCTATTCACACGTGAGGACTATCATTCCCCAGAAGATAGACAGGTCCTGTGGGAACGTTTGAGTACGCCATATTCTACTCAAATGCAAATGACCGATCCTGATGCCTCTACCATATACCCGAAGTGTTTACAGAAGCTTAAAATGCCTATGTCCTCATCTTCACCCCCCTCATCTCTACCAAATACCTCATCCACTTCTATTAACCTAACCAAATCTTCCCCTACGCTTGGGACCTCACCCATACCTAGTCTAACACATCCACCTAAGCGGCTTGATTTATCTAAAAATAAAGCCGTCCATCCCATTAGGAGACAGACTCTATCTCCTCCATCTAGGCCGTTAACACAACTAAAACCCTCGTCGTCACACCTACCTTCCATATTGGGACCCCATCCCTCTACCTTACATCAATATATCATACCTCCTGCGTTTTCTTTTAAGCGACCTATGCCTTCATATACCCATACGAGAAATCAAAAGTATATGAACACCGTCACCCGCGTATCTGTCCCTATCAACCCTAAACAAATTCCATCATCAAAAGATTTGTTTTCTGTCACTCCTATTTCTCCGTGGTTGTTTTCTGATACCACATCATCTGTGGCCTCATCATCCAACCTAGCTTCTGCGTCAAAGAAGCCACGTTTAGTTAAAACCCATTATCAAAACTCCTTGGCTAAAACACCCCCCATACGAACCAACCCCACCACGTCATCACCAGAATCGACCCAGTCAATAGCCTCATTTTCCTCTGACTTTGACCCACTCAAAGGGTCTTACGCCAAAATCCTTGCTATGTTGGTAGAGAATGCGACCATTTCCCTACCCCCACTTAGACCTTATGATCCATCTAAACCTCGACCTATAGGTTACGATGAGTCTAAAATCTGTGCTTACCACCACACACCAGGACATGACGTAGAGGGATGCAAAGCGTTGAAAGCCATACTTCATCGTCACCTCTCTCAGATAGAAAAGTTAAGAAAGACAACTTCCGAAGAGAGAGACCTTTAGCTTCAATTCCCTCTCCTATACCACTGTCCCCCTCACCAAGATCTATCATTATTACAGCCCCACCTCTGAAAACCATGACCTATCCCTACCATCTTCCTCCTCTCGTATTCACGAGATCAATATGATTAGTGTTCTTTACTCGAGGCGAGAAAAACAATGGGAAAGCGAAAGAAAACACACTGCGGCATCTCTTTCTCCGTCCACCATCCGATTGCACCACCACCTAAAGTGGTTATTCAGCGGACCCACCTATCCCGTCTCTAATGGCATTGCCCCGAACTATGATCAAACGGCTTCACCGATCGCCTATAAAAATGACCTTTGTATGATCTCATTCGGACTTCTGAATCTCATCAACAAGCTCTCATTGAAATCCTTGAGGATAGAAGTTTTACCTAATGAAACCTTTCCCATTACCTCTATTCTAACACCCAATCACGTTGCTTTGCTCACCAAACAATCTATCTCCCTGACCACTTACATCTCTGCGCATGCGAAAAATGCTTTCTTTGTCGGTTTCTCCGAAAAGATGAAATTATTGACTTGGTGCGAAGATCGACCCTGCTCTTTTCATCTTAGCGTACGTTCGGGATATTCGGGTGCGTCGTGTTATGATTTGCCGGGGCGCTAGCCTAAACATCATCTCTTCAAAAGCCTTCCAACAAATGAATATCCCTTCTAGTTGCATGTGTGCCAACCCCATCATGTTGCGATCATTCAATGATGCTTATTACTTCTACTTTAGGCACCGTGATCCTTAACATTCGTGTAGGACCACGCACTTTACCCGAACTCTTCTATGTCCTTGAGGAGAGTTCGATACAATATGTTGTTAGGCCGCCCTTGGATCCGGGCTATGGGATGCGTTCCCTCCACTTTACATAGATGCATAAAATTTGAGTATGAGGGAAGTCCTACACCGTAAAAGCTGATCCTCCCCCTTGAAACTTGCGATATGTTGTATCGCCCTAATGATGTGTTTGTACCGGTCAAGACACCCATTCATCAACCCTTGACCATCCACTTCACAGCACCTACACCTTGACCAATGAAACCCATTCTACAAATATTACTTCCTTTCCGCATGAGATAACATCCCAACCTCAGACCCCTTAGTAGATGTTTTTCAATGCCTTACGCTGGGGGAGTATCGCCTATATAACGTTAGTTCTTTCCATACCCCACAGGAGTACGGATAGGTACATGCACATCCTACCTATGACCGTCGTGTGGGGGAAGTAATCCCCTATGGACCACCTCATTGCCGCACTAACCTAACATATGGGGGTGTCGATGCATCTTAGTAACCCCCTGAACCTCCTCTTGGCGTGGTTCCTTTCCAATCCGATTTTCAATACCTGACAAATCGTCGTTTTGCCCTTACCTTCTTGACTCGTTGTGCTTGGAAAGGCTTTGGTTTTGGTCTTTATGAACAAGGCCGACATACAATCATTCTGTAACTACTCACAAACACAATGATCGTAGTGGTCTCGGTTCGGGAACACTTACACCAAGGAACCTCGTGTCGGTTGTCTTACGGAAGATGACAACGTCACCCCTACCGAACCATCATCACCCATTTTGCCTTCGTCACCCCACAGTCGATAGATCACTGAATCTATCCCTCCCTTTTTTTTTTCATAAATGCTATCTTCCTAGGTCCTCTCACTTATCAAGCGTGATAATGAGGACCCCTCTTCTATTCCCCTTCTATATCCAGATATGATTGAAGAGGACTCACCTTGATTGCGTTGTTGAGTGCGGGATGATGACTCCATCCTCACTTACCTTGGTGCGGATGACTCTTATATTCAACGCGCCTTACCATCTGAAACTCAAACCATGCTGAACGAGTCTACTATAGAAATCAACATCCACACAGAGGAAGATCCTCACATTGTGAAGATCGGACAATCCCTTAACGCATCAGAACAAGCCGCCTTTACTACCTTTCTCCGTATCCGCAACCAAGCTTTCGCTTGGTCCTACGCTGACATGCCAGGAATTGATCCTACCATTGCTGTCCATAACATCACCCTAAACCACGATTCCAAACCAGTCAAACAAAAACTGAGAAAAATGCATCCACGCATTGCCCTCTTGGTCAAAGAAGAGCTTCAACGACTTCTTTTTGTTTCCTTCATCTTGCCTATTGACTATCCTCAATGGATTTCTAACATCGTACCTGTCACTAAAGCGATGGGGGACTTCGGATATGCACGGATTTCTGAGACCTTAACCTCGCTTGCCCCAAGGATGACTTCCCCCTCCCAGTATTGATCAACTTGTTGATCTCGCTGAGACCATGAAATGCTTTCTCTCATGGATGGCTTTTCGGGATCTGATCAAATTTTGGTAGCCCGGCCGATCAACATAAAACTACCTTCATAACTCCTTGGGAACCTTACATTATCGTGTCATGCCATTTGGCCTTAAGAATCTTTGGTGCGACCTATCGGCGGGCTATGACTTACATTTTTCATGACATTATGCACACTATCCTTGAGGATTATGTCGATGATCTTCTTGGAAAATCTAAACATCGCAGTGAACATCTCGATGTTTTAACCATTATTTTCGATCGCCTGTTACAATATTTAGCCCGGCTTCAACCAAAGAAATGTGTCTTTGGTGTTCTTTTGGGAAAACTTCTTGGCTTTATTGTCTCTTTGCGTGGCATTGAGGTCGATCCATCTAAAGTAAAAGCTATCCTAGAAATGCCCCCACCCAAAAACCTCAAACAATTGCGTAGTTTGCAGGGTAAACTTCAATCCATCCGGCGTTTCATCTCCCAACTCTCGGATCGATGTCAACCTTTCCATCACCTTCTTAAAAGGACATTGCCTTTGATGGGTGACGAGTGTCACCAAGCCTTTGAAGCTCTCAAATCCTATCTCTTGCAGACCCACTGTGCTTATTCCACCGCAGGATGATCACCCTTTCTACCTTTACCTTTACTTGCTGACCATGTTATAGGAGCCATGCTCGCACATTCGGGACTCGGCACGTCGAGAACAAGCCGTTTATTATATAAGTCATACTCTCGTGGATTACGAGACTAGGTATACACATGTAGAAAAATTGTGCCTAGCCCTATCATTCGTAGCCACCAAACTCCGACATTACCTCCTGAATCACAAAACTTTTGTCATCACCAACACGGACCCCATTCATTATATGTATGCCAAACCACATCTAAACCAACGCATCACCCGATGGCTTATGCTCCTCGCTGACCTCGACCTTGAGTTTTTGTACAATGAAGTCAATCAAAGGACAAACTATTGCGGACCAACTTGCGGAGGCCCCTTTACAGGGAACAATTCACCAATTTTAATTTCCGACGAACTCATCGCCACTCTTTCACTCGGGGAAGAGTCGTATCAAATGACCCTCTTCTTGATGGATCTAAATGCCGGTGCGGTGGAGGAGCCGGCGTTGTTCTCATTCCTCTTGACCTTTGAACCTATGCCTCTTTCATTCGGCTCGATTTCCCTGCACTAATAATACAGCGGAATACGAGGCCCTGTTTTTTGGGTCTCTCGAGGTTGCGTTACACTTAGGTGTCAAATCCATTAATATTTTTGGCGACTCTCAATTGGTAGTCAATCAAGTTATGGGCATCTACCAATGTAAGAATGAGGAACTTCAAAAGTACAAACATTACGTGGATTCACTTTTGACCTCATTTACTCGTTATTCTATCAGACCATTCCCGCTCCACTAACAAATTTGCGGATACTATGGCTTGCTTAGCCTCACAAATTCTGCCTCACCAAGTGACTCGACATATTCGTCTTGGTCCAACAACTTTTGCCCCATCCTACTCAGCCCGGTTGTTTGTATGATAAATAATGTGTCTGCTAATTCAGGATACACGGTACCACCAATTTCACGACTACCTTACTGACCTCTGTTCTCCCACCTGACCTTACTAGTAACGGAAAACGTGCTTTTCTTAAAAGTGTTTCTCGTTATGTCATCATGGGGGGACTCCTCTATAAACGTGGCTTTGATGGCATCCTTCTTCGATGTCTAACCGGCGCGGAGGTCACCTATACCATCCAACAAGTCCATGACGGCATTTGTGGTGGACATTTTAGTGGCCTTGCCGTGGCCAAACGAATCCTTCGCCTAGGTTATTATTGGCCTACTCTTAATAATGATTGCTACGAATATGTTAAGCGTTGTGTTATGTGTCAACAACATGCCAACCTTCAACATACTCCAAGCCACCCGCTACAGGTCGCCCGAGATCTTTGGCCTTTCTCACAATGGGGTTTAGACCTTATTGGTGAGATTCATCCGTCCTCTTCGCAACGTCACCGATGGATAATCACAGCAACCGAATATTACACAAAATGGGTGGAGGCTATTCCGCTCATTTCAACTAAAAAAGAAAAAATTGTAGAGTTCATTAACCACCACATTATCTGTCGTTTTGGTGTTCCTCATCGCCTGATAACAGATAATGGAAAATCTTTCAAAAATAAGTTGTTGCAAGACCTTTGTGACAACTTTGGTATCAAACTTAGTTTCTCATCACCCTATTATCCACAAGTAAATGGACAAGCTGAATCTTCTAATAAAACCCTAACCAAAATCCTTATGAAAGTTGTCAATGAGTCCGGAAGAAATTGGCACGATCACATCCCCTTTGCCCTTTGGGCTTATCGTACTAGCATTCGTACCTCCACTAATGCCACACCTTTTTCTTTGGTATATGGTACCGAGGTTGTCTTGCCTCTCGAAATACAAATACCCTCCCTCAGAATATCTCTTCAGGATATTCTTACCAACGATGATTTCCGCCAAGAGCGGTTAGCCCAATTGGAGCTTCTTGATGAGCGTCGTCTTACAGCTCTTGATCACCTTCAAATCTACCAGAAACGCATCAAACGTGCTTATGATAAGTGACTTCATGAGCGTACCTTTAAGGTTGGTGATCTTGTCCTCAAAGAGAATCAACATGTAACCAAACTAGAAAAGAGCAAACGTGGAAAATTTGCTCCCAATTGGATTGGGCCTTACATAATCACTCACACTTACGGATCAGGCACTTATCGTTTAGCTTCACTTAACGGTAAACCTGAGCCTGAACCCCTTAATGCCTTGCATCTTCGACCATTCTACTGTTGAATTTAGTGTTATATCACTTCTTATCTACCTAACGCTCGTCCCTTGAGCTCATTTACCGCTACATACACTTTGTTTCCTACATCTCAAAATAAAATCAAGCTCACATAGTTTGATTCTCACCTCCCCTTAACGATGCCTTCCCTTTTTAGTCTAGTCCATGACTTCAAAGTATTAAAATAACACATTCTTATGGGATTTTCTTGAGTCAAACTTCTTACCAAACTAGATGCTTCACGCCAAAAGGACATCTAGCTATCTAAATTATATATAGACTGCTCCCTCGAAGGACAGCTATATGCCAAACTATTGCTGCTATTATATATAGACTGCTCCCCCGAAGGACAACTATACACTAAAATCACAGTTGTTACTATAAATAGACTGTTCCCTTGAAGGACAGCTATACACAGTCAGCCTTTATCAGAAGCTTCTCGCATTGATCAGCTTCGTGAAGACCTCAAGAACAACAAAATACATATCCCATGTAGACTTCCCGCATCGATCAGTCTATATCCAGAAAAATAAAATAAAAATCAAAGCAGTACTTCAAAGCACTTTTGAGTCATGGACTTGTCTATTTAGGTTTGGTTTTCTTTTTTCAGAATAATCATCTTATAATAAGTTCTCTGCGCCCCAGCCATACCATCCACCTCACCTCGCCATTCTTCACAATAACAAAACTCAAGGGACGTGACGTACAATCGATATATTGTGATCATATAACTCTTTTCACCTATTGACTTCTTGTCTATGCACGGTACCTAGGGATTCAAGTTGGTTCTACGTTATTATGTGGTTTGTTTAGCTCTTTTCACCTACGGAACACTCTTTTCTCTTTGCCTCGCATCTAGGATTATGTGTTGACCTTAATCGGGACATGGTTCCTACTACCACTTGGGTAGGCTAACTTTCGCTTCCCTTATACCTACACCAACAACATCCATCCCTTACCAACACCAACAACATTACCCTACCAACATCAAATTTTTACCAACCAACAAAATTGCCTAACCACAACCCAATTGCCTGAATTCACCTCTCCCGATCCTAAGGGAGAACTACATCGGTCGAGGCCCCTCCTTGCTTTGTGCAATGGGCTATGTAGGCAGCACTTAGGAGACATGAGGTCTCCCAAGGTTAGCTCGACCATCCCCTACCATACCCTATCATGTGTTGTAAATATAAATATTTTTTTGTGTATTTCTATTTGCCAACATTCATCTTTATCCTTTTCTTTTTCAAAACAAACAAAAACAACATTTTCTTATTATTATCATCACTCAAAAGAACATACATCTTTAGTTTTATTTTAGATGTTAAACAAATACATCTTCTCTATCATCGACTCGCAGGTCGGCATCTTTATTTATTCTTCTATTCCTATGAAATTCACTTAGATCCTTACACCTCCTCCCGAATCAGGTGGTGATCGTGATCGTCGATGCCCCTCCATGGGCCTCTCCATCCTCAAAGGTGCCACTGCCATTGGTTCCTCCCATTGATCCACCAACATCTCCTGTAACATACGAATACGTCCTCTCGCATGGAGGAATCTTGCCTCCAGTCTCTCCACTCGTAGCTGTGAAGCCTCTAACAATCCCATTGTCTCATTCACCTGTGTTTGAAGCTGGCGAGCTAAATCCTACAGACGATCTCTCTCTGCTGTAATCACAGCTATGTCAGGGCACTCACGTGCACCTCGTAGCTCTGCTACCCACCATACTCTATACGCCTCTATCGTTCTCGCATCCATAACCCTATGATCGGCTGCTATCTCTTCTGGCCCTTCTGGAGGTGTAGGCTGGGGAGGTGAGAATGCTTTGCCTCGGTGTCGATCCTCATGTATGGTCTATATGTCATAGGAATATCTGAACGAACCCAAATTGTCGCCACACGCGATCTAGAGGAATCCTCTCGTATTCACCGGCCTATGCCCCTGTGATCCACCTCAATCGCTCTACACCCCTCAACTCCTTAGCTATGTGCTCTGTCACCATATAGTTCCCGTGACGGCCTCCGAAAAATATCCGCAATCGCCACCATCTCCCATACTTATTTATAATACTCGATGTCATCTATCACGGCACGGGATCTCGCCTCTTGTTCTATCTGGACCCATCGCCGAATCCCAACCTTTGCACCCCAACCATTTGGCCCGACCCACGGCCCTCACTCATCAATCGGCCCGAGGCCAAGGGTGTACCACTTAAATAAACCCCGCCCAACATCAACAACATACACTTTCATCCACCCATCATGTAGCTTTTTGTTCAATCGAGCTCACTTGTTCGTGTTTTAGCATGATTAGGGTCCTTGACTTGATCTGTCGACCAACTTTGCCTAGACTTAGACCGTGACATTTATCTCGACCAAACCAACCATTTGGTACTGCCGAACATGCCTAAACGTTCCTGTACCTTACCTGTTATATCCCTGGAGCTACTTCCTATGCCTTGGATACCAGGATTATATCACCCTTGTTTGGATAAACTATCGACCTTTGTCTATGAATTGCTTGTTTGCTCTTCAAATCATATACCACAGTCGCACTTCGCATTTCAACGTGCGTCTGCTTCCTTGGACCTATCCCCACCCTCTTACCGTTATCTCAACACCATTTACCCTTTATCAACCCTATCCTTGCTTTCACGCTACCTCAATCGTGATAGATTTGAGGGGGATCACCTATACCCTTAACAGGGTAACCACTTCTTATTATTGTTCGTGCGACTTTACAAAACAAACTACACAACAATAAGGGGCTAATGTAGACACCAAATTTGTGTCTTACGACCCCCTGTGCCCCGCATCTCATTTCGTAACCTAACCTCATCACCTAAACCTTACACAATTATTTATTAATTACCTTATAATTAATAAATCCACATCACCATACCTACCACCTCATGTCGCCACCTCATCATGACCTAGTCTTAACCCTAAACTAACCTAATTAAGACCTATAACTTGGTCCAATTCCACACCTATGACTAATTACTCCTCATCCGCACCTAAAACCAACTTCATAATGACTTGACCAAGCCCGCTACCAACCCCTCGAAAGAAAAGGAGGGAAAGCTGGCTATTTTACCAAAAATAGCCCGCTTTGACCTGACCGATACCGGTTCCTACTCGACCGCCGTCGGTTGCGTAACTGCCATCGGTTCCCCATAAATGACCACTTCCAACCAAAAACAAGAAGGGATTTTTCATTTGATCGAGAAGAAAAGAGAAATCATCGAAAGGATCCGGATTTGCTTGGCCGAGCAGAGACAAGTGAAGAAACAGGAAGAGCTTGCAGAGAAGGACATCAAGCCCAAAATTGCAAACGGCACAACCAGAGCCCAGTAACACTCATCCGAGCATCAGAAGAGAAGACTGCATCCAACTTGGGTCCTGTCTTCACCATCACAGTCCTGAAACCTGCACCTGCATCAGGGACGAGTAAGTAGTGTTTCATATGTTTCTAAGCACCATTTTCTTGAACCTGTTGCTTAATAGTAATCATAAGTTTATTCCTAGATCTACTACCAGCAACATACTGCACTTAACCTTCACCCATACATCCTGATATTGCCCAGAAGGCCATTTTACCACACTCTGAGTCTTCCCTATCCTCCCATCATTCCCCTCAGCCATCCCCCAATCCTAATAACCCCACAATCACCTTGCAACCAACCTCTATCCAAAAGCACTTAGATTGCTGACCCTACCGGTATCGTTTATCCCCTACCGGCAGCGGTTCTCTAACCGCGGTCGGTTACCCAGTGACCGGCGTCGGTCACTGTGACTTATACCCCAAAACCCTTTTCTCGCCTATTTGCCACCTAACAACCTCAGATCCAGTCTGGTTTATCCCTATAACTCAACCTGAACGTACCAACGACTAGTAACCGAACAAACAACGTGACGCTTTATTATTGATAATTTAGTTTCTATTGCTTTGTAGTGAGATACCTAAATCGTGATTTTGCAATAGCTTTCTTTGTTATCATTTGTGTTAAATCGTATTAAAAAGGGAACTGACCACCTTCGAAAGGAAGTTTTATATTTCCTGGGCCTAAGGCAGATCCCTCATTTATTGTCTAATTAAAATCTGGTGGTCTTGTATTCTTACTTGCAGGTAGTCCTTCCAAGACAAAAAGGAGTTCTTTGCAGTCGATCTGATCTTTCTCTACGGTACGCGCACACCATCTCAACATTTAACAGGTATTCCTCCTAGCCCTAACCCTTATCTGTTTCTCAAAGGAATGATAGGATAGAAGCAAGTCTATTCTGCAGAGCCGAAACCATTCCGTGCGAAACACAACAAGAGCGAGGTTCTTATGGGAAAACATTATCACAAGGTATGGATGCCCTTTGAGTCGATGACCAGTGATAGGGGTATGCATTTCTTGAATGAGACCGTGAGGATTATATTATCTAAATTCATGGTGGCTCATCACAAGAGTATGCCCTATCACCCACAAGCAAATGGAACTGTAGAAGCATTCAACAAGATATTGAGTCATACCTTGACCAAATTTTTTGATGTCAGAAGACAAGATTGGGATGACAAAGTATCCAGCGGTATTATGGGCTTACAGGACAATGTATAGAAGGATAAATAAAGCCACACCATTTCAATTGGTGTTTTACGTAGAAGGTGTTTTTTGGTTGAATTTATGTTTCCTTCTCTATGAATAGCACGCACAGGAGGGTTAGCTGATGAACAAGTGTTGGAAGAAAGAATTGATGAGCTAATGAAATTGGATGAGAGATGATCACTTGCCCAATGGAGCCAAACAATGGAAAAGGAAAATAAAAAGGCTTGGCATGATCACCATATTAGAAACAAGAAGTTTGAGGTTGGGCAAGATGGTGTTATTATATGATTCTAAGTTTTTGTGCCATCCTGGGAAGTTGAAAGTCCATTGGTTGGGTCCTTACATAATCTCATACATCCTTGATTTGGGTGCATGCTAGTTACAAGTGTTGGATGGGATGAAATTTCTTGGACACTTCAATGGGAGTAGGATGAAGCCCTACTATAAATAAGTCTTCTAGATGTTTGTAAATAAGGTAGTTTTTCCAGATAGTTTAGAAGTTTCCTTTATGCATTTTCCCTTTCTTGTGTTTCCCTTTTGCGTTGTTGTTTTGTTTTGCACCTTGGGTGTTGGTAACCTTATTGTTATTTTTGGAGAATTTGTGAGTGCGCAGAGGACCGCATATCACTTTAAGTGTGGGGTGGAGAAAATTTAAGAAGCACATAATTAAAGTACTAAGGAAGTTGTGTTGAAAAGCCTTGTTGCGTAGCTTGGTTGAGAGAGGTATATAAAGAGAAAGATGGAAGAATGGTTGGTGCCAAGATAAAAGTACTTGTAGATTCCACATACTAAGGAGGTAGGCACGAGTAAGAATCGGGATAGAAGAAGTGCCTTACGCACAGTTACGTGCGCACAAGAGTCTCTGTCAAGTTGGATTTGTTACCCACCGAGAATGTTGGAAGAGTTTTCATGTAGGTTGGGTGCTGTTGTCCACCCAAAATTCTGAGTTCTTAAGAAAGTGAATTTTCAAAATTTTGAGTTTTAAGTGTCTTCTCTATTGTGCTGAGAGTGTTAAAAGTCGTGAAATTGAGAAAATATGTTTTTGGGTCATTTCATGTGTTTTTCGGGCCTGTCGGACATTTTTGTCCCGCGTGTCCCAAGTTCAAAAGTGTGCTCTGTTCCCCGATCGGCCGATCTCCCCGAAGTTTGTCTTTTTCGGGCCCGTCGGACATTTTTGTCCCAAATGTCCCAAGTCAAATTGTGCAAGTTGTTCCATTTTCGGCTGATTCGCCCGAACCGCGTACTTCACGCTTTCACGTCCCAAATGTCCCAAGCTCTTCCGGACCCATTGTCACCTTTTCATCCGATCCGGCCGAGTCGCGTGTTTCACGCATTCGCGTCTCACATGTCCCAAATGAACCAAGTGTCATTTGTGCTTATTTTTCCCACTCTACCCGAATATCATGCTTTTTCAAATTGGTAGATATGTATTAAATGCGCATTCATTGTCTTTCTCTCTCCTAATCGGCTATATAATGGGTATCCCCCTTTGCATTTTTCACCTTTGCTTTCATGCTATCCTTTGCTCGAACCTTTTGCAATATAATTTCCTACGCGTGTATCCTTTCCCTCTATAATTCCTTCCCAAATTCAAGCTCTCGTGTCTCTGTCCTCCAATTCTTGTCAATATGAAGATCAAATTTCAGGGACAGGAGTAAATCTTGCCACTAGAATTTTCCGTTCACAATATTGGGGACAGTGAAGCTCGTCATCTTGATTTCGGCGATTTTTGGGCAAGGATGGCAGATGTAAACCCTACACCTATGGCGCAGATGATTCACGATAGTGGTTTGGCTTTCGCTGGAGGTTTCCCGATCTCGGTACAGTGTTCTGGTGCTTTCGTGCGGAGCTCACTTCGACCCTGATTCGAGTGAATTGACCAATATACATGGGGAACTCATCGCCAAGCTGGATGCTACACCATTACATGCTTGCTTTGAGGATCCCAGAGATGGATAATGCCATAGTTGTTTCCTGGGATCAAGCACAAGCCCTGTTTAACCAAGACAGTGACAAATACAAGGCGCGGGTGGCAAAGTCATGGCTTAAAAACCCTAAGAAGGGAGCATCTCACCTATCCAAGACTATCTTCCAAGCATATTTCAATGAAGAGTTGTCAGATTTCATAATCCTACTGGCTCGAGTGATGGGCTTACCTTCTACTAACGAGTTCCATTTCTGGATGTGCCCACTCATCAGCATGGTGTGCGAGGGAACTCAAACTATCAACTGGGTAGAAATCATCAGCATGAGTTTGGCGAGATCATGTCAATGTACGAAATGAAGAAGTTCTACATGACTTCGTACCTGATGTATACCCTGGCGGCATCAAGACAATGGTTTGGTTTTTCTTACATTGATGCCCACAAGGATGACCCTATATATGCCTACTACCCACAGTTCACCCTAGAGACCAGCAATCACAATTTCAGAAGGGTAAATGATGCTTTCACCATGTACGTGGTCAGGCTGCTCGAGGGTGACACTGCTAGAAGGTTTTCAGACGAAGCCATGAACCTGATATCGCACTACGGTGCCTATTTTATTCAATTCAGAAAATTCTCTTATATCAGGCTTGCTGGCTATGAGAGCACCCCTCTGAGGCTTCCCATGTTCTGCAATGATAAGATGGCTTTGATTGAAGTATGCAGGCAATTAGACAAATTGCACAGAACCTGCAGAGACAAGAAGATTTCTGGTTTGCACTTTCCCATCTCTTTGGGAAATTACACTTGTAAATAGCCCTGGACGAGAACATAGAGAGCCCTGGTCCCTATCACCATTCATTTCTTTAAGCCAAGAACTTGCTTCGACTTGAAGAAGTTCATTGAGCAGAACATCAAGATAATCTATCATCATAGGGCAGATACAGAGGACTATTGGGCTGACTGTGCAGATGATTTTGAAGCTAGAAGGAGGCACTGTGGCAGGTTCTCTCTGCAATTGATCCAAGAACTCGGCTTGTACCAAGTTCCTGAAGGACTCCAGGATGACAATTCTGATCTATACTCATATGAGTATGACAGTGTGATTAAGCACACCCCCTTGGAGGACTTGGATTGGAACAGGAAAGAAAAAGATGATCTGGCTGAGATCCTTGCTCCAGTCTTAGTCAGGACTAAGGTCTGGTTTGACAGGAAAGTTTGAGAGCTCAGAAGGCACTCAGGAGAATCCTCTTCCAAGGATGTTTCAACACCAAGGAGGGAAGCATCGACTCCCATATCAGACACACCTGTGCAAACCCCTCCTACCTCATCAATGCAAGGACCTGCAGCTTCCACTCCTTCTTCATCCACTCAAGTGTACCAGAAGAAACTTAAAGAGGTTAAGAAGGAGCCTGTGGAAAAAGATCCTCAAAGTAAATAGGTAGAAGTGCCTTTGGGACCAGAGAACATCATTGTTCTCAGTGAAAGTGAAGAGAGTGAAGTGCACCCCTGAAATGCTCACTGAAGGTCATAGATAAAGATAAGGAAGTCCAGAGCACTGAACTTCCAAGTGCTATTGATTCTTCAGCAGCAATTGTATCCAGCGCCCTACTCACATCTCAACTTGAGACCACAGCTGTGCAAACCTTGAGCGTCATGAGCTCTATGTCTCTTGGTCCTCTTGCCCCTCCTGCTGCTTCCTCTTCCTCTTTTGCATGGGTTCAACCTCTTGTTGACAGTAGAAAGAGGAAATCTTCCTCTCGGAGCTCAGGGCCAAATTTTGATGCTGTCGCAGCCTTATTAGGCACTACTCCTTCTCGTGCCAAGAAAGCCAAAATCACCTCCAGAATAGTGTCTGATGCTCAAGGTCAGCAATTCCTGGAGATTGCTAAGCCTACAGTGGACAAATCAGAGTAGGACTTACAGGCATCTGACTTAGAGCTCTCAAGAATTCCAATGGGAGAGTCTACTCCTGAAGGTGAGATCCACAACCTCCAGGAAATGGTCACACGAGTCATTGGGAGGGTAGAGAAAGGGCAGCAAACTATTGAACAGTTGGAGGAACAGGCCCAGATTCTCACAAGTTTTATCAAATCTCTTTTGTCTAAGGACAAATTTTTGGACCCTACCCCATTGACTACTCTTCCACCTCCTGTAATTTTGAGCCAAGATGAAATACAGAGTATCAAAGACATACACAAGTATTCTATCTATGGCAAAGCTATGGAAGCCATGGTGGAAGATATGCTTGTTGCAGGATTGAATTTCATCGATGAAGCTTTCAAACTCCATGGAAAGGTGAACAATTTGCAACAGAAGCTCTCCTCCACTATCGGGGTCATGGATAAAGAGCTCAAACTCTGGAGCAGTTGCATAGTAGACCTCCGTCTCATGGGACAGACAGATGAGAACATTTTATTAGTGAATAAGGTTTTTGATGATGCAAAGGATAATCTGTCAAAGTCCTGGGTTTACAGCGTGGAGTGGAAGATCAAAGTCTGGAGGAGGCTTTGGGAGAGCTGAAGAATAGCTGGCAGAAAGGAGAGGCTTTCAAGACACTGGTGGTATCTGCTTTCAAAGATATACACTGTCATCTTCAAGATGAAACTTCTGGTGTGCCCCTTTCCTTGCAAGAAATCAAAGCTCAATTCAGAGCTTTTGTCAAAGATAATTTATTCAAGGAAAGTTCCATCTCCAAAGAGAAAATGAAGGAGATTTGCTCTCTTCAATCTGCCATCGAAGAAGCAAATAAAGATTATCATACTCATGTCGAGTTTGATAAAGAAATGGAGAAGTGTCTCGGATTTTGGGGTCAGTCTACAGCCAACACGTCAGTCCCTCGTGGCAGAGACATAGCCGAGGCGTTGAAAAGATTCAGGCAGCGGATTTTGAAGTCAGTGGGTCCCTCCCAGTAACTGACCACCTGTCTTCTTCTCCTTATTCTTTTCTCTTCTTCCCATTCTTTTTCCGTTTTCTTTGTAAAAAGTTGAGGTATTGCGGTTGGCAGTCCTTAACTATTCTTGGTTAAAAGAAGCGGTTACGAAGAGTAACTGATTTGTAAGCTATATAATGGCCTCTCTACGCCATTCTTAAAAAAAAAGGAAGAACTGGGTTTATTTTCTGAAAGTGTAAATAGATCATAAAGAAATCAATACAGAAGGGCTTTCCATTCTTTGTCTATCTGATCTCTGTTATCTCTAAGCTTTCATTTAAATTTTGTGAAGATCATTTGTCTCCAGTTTGTTAGTCTTGCCGATTGCATACTCTTCAACTTTGCAAGCATGGTGATCTTGTATAACCAAGAAGGAACTTTGTGTCCTTGATTAATGAATCTGTGTTACGTTAAGAAACTTTGTGTTCTGGCAGATGTTATTTACAGAACTTTGTGTCTTTAAATTCCATCTTATTTATACGATACGAATGATCTTGTTTTCAATTCACTGTAACTTCGCATACATAAAGAATTACTCTGTTATCTATAATTCTGCATGTTGCCTTTCTGCTCATTCTCATACTCTCATTCCTCAGTCCTTTTGTAATTGATGATCTTTATAGTAAACACTTTCGTAATATCCAAGTTCAACCAGAAAATCATGTTTTGTATATTTGTAAATAGGTTCGTTTCTGAATAAGGGAACCTCTCCCATTAAAGAGGAGGGACTTCTTGTCCCCTGACTGTTGCTCTTCATAAAGTCCTATTTGACGACCAACAGTTTTTGGTGACTCCGCTGGGGAAAATCATATTCCAGTTCTGTAATTTTTGATCATCTTTTGATCTGGCGACTCCACGTTTTACTCGAGGGAGAAGGGCCCTTGGTATTGAAGATTCTCAGTTTCAGATTTTGGAGTAGCAGGGTTTTCCTTTCCCTTCAATAAGAAATAGAAGGACTCGTTCGACAAGCACTCCACCTGCTCAAGATAGAATTCCTACGGGCGGTATTCCTTCAGAGCCAGCTAGCCCTAATCTTTGAGCTTTGATTCTTGCTGGTGTTGCAGTTCCTCTCCAAGCCATTTTTCCAAGAATGGCGGTACCATTACCACAGGGTCATCGTGTGGGCCCCTTGCTCTTCCTCAGCCTTTGCATGAGTTACCCAGAGGTAACCAGGAAGAACTTTCCTAAATTCAAAGGCGATGGCAAAGTGCATCCTGATGAACACATCGCAGCCTTCATAGTTGCATGTGGAGTTCTAGGAGTTGAACACGAAGACGTCTCCGTGAGACTGTTCGTTGAGACTTTACAAGATAATGCTGCTGATTGGTTCTATCACCTTTAAATTTGGTACTATCACTAGCTGGGACACCATGAGAACTGGGTTTGAAAACCGTTTCAAACCAGCAGAAGATGTGCATGCCTTGTTAGCTCAAATCTCTCAGATAAAGAAAGATTCACCAGAACCCATGAGAGAATTTGTGGCCCGATTCAACAGATTGATCAATAAAATTCCTGTAAATACTCGACCTATTGATCAAATCCAAAAATGTTTCTTCCTAAATGCCCAACGCGCTTTGAAGTTAGCTATGCGCTGAGAAGGGCTAATCTCACAACATTGGTGGAGGATCAAAATCTTCTGTTAGTGTCGAGGATGATCTGATCATGTCAGGGAAGTTGAGGAGAGACCCTTCCAAATCTAAGTCATTGCTTCCTCCTCCTCCCCTGGACCTAATACTGATCCATTAGTTCAAAAACTTGCGAATGATCTCATTGCTATAAAGAAACAATTGGCTCAGCATGCTCCTTATGCAGATGTTCCAAGGAGGAATTTCCAGCCCAGAAATCATTTGCCTGCTTCTCAAACAAGATTAGCACTTGAAGGACCTCCTGTTAAAGTTCCTGTAAATGCAACCTGTGAAGTTGAAGAGCCAGATGATGATGAGGATAATGAAGCTTGCGAGGAGTTTGTGGAGGAATTTGATGATGAAGCAGATGAACTTGAGGGATCTCGGGTTAATTTCTTCACCACTGAGGGCATTGATGATGGAGATGATTATGATGAAGTGGTAGCAGACATGAATAGTGAATCATTTGCTGTCATGACTCGAGAGTAGAAAATCAGAGGAGAAAGTGACACAACCCCCAAGAAATCTAAGGAGCAGCCGGCAACTATCCCTGTAATTGCAAAAAGAGGATCTCCTATCCCCACTTCATCTACACCAAAGGTGAGTCCTGTCAATCCTACTATTAAAGTTACTTCTTTTTCTCCTAAAGTTGATAAGCCTAGGATTTCAAATGATGATGGCCCATCCACTTCTGGGTCTTTTGATATTATTGATCATCTGAAAAAGACTAAGGTTCAAATCTCAGAGGCTGAGTATTATCAAACCCATCCCAAAGCTTTTGCCAAAATGATTCAATTTGTTAATTCCCATTCTAAAACCACCTCTAAAGGCCTTTTACCTACTCCTTCTTCGCACCATAACCTAGTCTGGTAGCTGCTGTCACCTCACCTAATGACAAAATTAAACCATTTTATGTAACACTTCTTATAGCTGGTCATAGGCTCAGTAATTGTGTCATTGACTCAGGAGCCTCAGATAATGTGATGCCTGCTAAAGTAGCTCATGCTTTAGGCTTGACCCTCACACGCACTTATGGATCTTGTTACTCCATGGAGAGTAAAGAAGTGCCCCTGGTCGGAAGAATTAAAGATGCACAAGTGGCTTTTGCTGCTTTTCCTGAAAAGAGAGTTTTGGCTACCATCTTAGTAGTAGATATTCCCCCTTCATACGGGATGTTGCTAAGTAGGAACTTCTGTAAGGATGTGGGTGGAGAAATTCAAATGGATTGGTCACATGCACTCGTACCTGTTAATGGACAAATGAAGAAGTTGATGCCTGAGAAGCAATCTGAGTATATTGTGCAAAAAACGGATGATCCTAAAGCACAAATACTCTATGAGGATATGGGTCATGGCAACTACATGATTATGTCCCCTGATGAAATCCAACTCCCAAAGTGTCACCTAAAGATCCTAATGGTGTTTGGATTTTAGAGTTTGATGGAAGTTGTTCCTCAGCTGGTTACGGAGCTGGTGTCCCTCTTGGTGTCACCTGAAGGAAGCCTACATCCTTTTTCATTTAAGTTGTAGTTGAAAATACTAATAATACAGCAGAGTATGAGGCTCTCATTCTTGGACTGCAAGTGGCCAAAGAACAAGGTGTAAAGAATCTTCTGGCTCGTGGTGATGCAGAATTGATTGTAAAGCAAGTCAGAAGCCTTTTTCAAGTAAAAAATGGAAGGTTGAAACATTACCGGAACCAGGTTTGGGATTCCATTGAATTTCTTGATGCTTTCTCCATTGAGGCAATACCTAGGGAGAAGAACAGCAGGGCTGATTCACTAGCAGTCTCAGGGTCACTACTGATTCCTCATCCTGACTTCTCTCAGGATAAGTTCACCATTGAGATGGTCCATCGGCCTAGTGTACCTGATAATACCAATAACTGGCAAGTTTTCAATGATGATCAACACTTGCTTTCCTTCCTGGAACTCAAGGGTAATTTGAACAAGCTGTATTTTGAAGGAAGTGACAACCTACCTCGTGAAAGTGTGCCCTTTGACAAAGCAGTCACCCAAGGAGAAGAAACAGATCAGGATGGATGCATCAATCTCAAAGGAAACAAGATTCCTAAAGGATTGGTGAGTTTGGAGGAACTATTTGATAAACATGATAGGTATGTGAAGTCTAGAGCTTCCGCTGGACCTCAGCAATCAGCTGAGTATGACAAGATTGATATTGGGAGTTCTACTGATCCTAAACTCGTGAACATTGGAAAATGTTGCACAGCAGATGAAAGGAAGAAAGCAATTGATCTTTTAAAGAGGTATAAGGATGTTCTTGCTTACTCTTATGAAGATTTGAAAACTTTCAAACCAAAAGATATGCAGCATTTTATTCCTCTCAAGCCTGGAATCAAGCCTTTTAAGCAGAAACAGAGGCAATACAACCCCAAAATAGCTGACACCATCTTTCAGGAAATTCAGAAGTTGTTGAAGGCCAAAATCATTTTTCCCATTCACCATTCAACATGGATTGCAAATATTGTGCCTGTTAGGAAGAAAAATGGTGAGATCCGCATCTGTGTTGATTTCAGGAACCTAAATCAGGCTTCCTTGAAAGATAATTATCCTTTGCCTATGATGGATCAGGTATTGCAAGCAGTAACAGGATCTGAAATGTTATCTATGCTTGATGGATTCTCGGGATATAATCAGGTAGAGGTTGATACTGCAGATCAACACAAAACAACTTTCACTACTCCTTGGGGTACCTTTGCTTACAAGAGAATGCCTTTTGGGCTTATTAATGCTGGTGCCACTTTTCAGAGAGCTATGGATCTGGATTTTGGAAGTTTGAAAGGGAAGTGTATTGTCATATACCTTGATGACCTGACAGTGTTTTCCAAAACAAGAGCGGATCATTTTGATCACCTGGAGACAGTTCTGCTAAGATGCAGAGAGCATGGGATTTCTTTGAATCCTAAAAAATCTGTCTTTTGTGTCACAGAGGGAAAATTATTAGGGCACATCGTTTCCAAAGATGGTATTAAGATTGATCCTGAATGAGTACAAGCTATCCAGCAAATTCCTCTCCCAACCAGTAAAAAGGGCGTGCACTCTTTCTTTGGTAAGATCAATTTTTTAAGAAGGTTCATCCCTGATTTTGTAGAGTTAACTTTGAATATTTCTCAGATGATGAAAGGGAAACAAACATTTGGTTGGTCTTCTGAAGGAAAGGAATCCTTTGAAGGTATCAAGAGAGCTATCGCTAAAACTCCTGTTTTAGCCTGTCCTGATTTCAGCAAAGATTTTATTATCTATTGCTATGCCACAGATAATACCTTAGCTGTTGTTTTGACTCAAGAAGACTCTAATGAGCATGAGCTCCCAATTGCGTTCATGAGCTATATTCTGAAAGATCATGAGTTAAAATACACCATGATGGAGAAACATGCTTTTGCAGTGGTCAAAGCTGTTAAGCAGTTTCACTTTTACATCCTCAACTCTCATTCCATGGTGTTGGTTCCAGATACAACGGTTAAGTCAATTCTCACATAGCAAGAATTTGGATCCAAGAGAGGGAGGCCAGGTTGCTTAAGGTCCAAGAATATGACATTGATATCAAACCGACCAAGCTGGTTCGTGGAAAAGGTCTTTGTGAGCTTATTGCTGAAGGAGCTAAGCATGAATTACTGGAGAACAAAGTTGGCCTTCCTACCATTCTGTTCCTTAGCTCAGTTGATGAATGGTATGCTGACATCACCCATTTTCTCACCTATGGAGAATGCCCCTCTCATTTAACTACCAAAGAAAAGAGGACTGTTAAATTGAGGTCAGTGCAATATGTGTTGTGGGAAAACACCTTGTTCAAGCGTGGGTTAGATGGGAGATTTTTGAAGTGTGTGGACAAGGAACAGCAGAGAAAGTTGCTCTCAGCTTTTCATGATCAGGCATGTGGAGGGCACTATTCATCAACGGTCACTGCTCATAAGATTCTTCGTGGAGGATATTACTGGCCTTCCTTGTTCAGAGATGCATCCAAGTGGGTTGATAAATGTGAGGCTTGTCAGACCTTCGTGGGAAGACCCAAATTGGCCTCTTTGCCTCTTAAGCCAGTTGTAATTGAAGAACCTTTTCAACAGTGGGGTTTGGACTTCATTGGAACACTTAATCCTACTTCTAGTGCTGGTCATACTCATGTACTAACTGCCACGGACTATTTCACCAAATGGGTGGAAGCTATTCCAGTTAAGAGTACTACTTCTGAAGTGGTGTGCAGCTTCATCAAAGAGAACATCTTGGTAAGGTATGGTGTACCTAATAAGATTGTAACAGATAATGCTTCGAATTTCTCTTCAACTGAGATAATGGATTTTTGCTATGGGTATGGCATTTCTTTGGCTCACTCCTCAGATTACTATCCTCAAGGAAATGGGCAAGCAGAATCCACTAATAAAAATTTGGTGACTATTATAAGGAAATTAGTAAATGAGTCTCAATGAAATTGGCACAAGAAGCTCTATGATGCTCTTTGGGCAGACAGGATTACGCCAAAGAGAGCTATTGGAATGTCCCCTTTTCAAGTGGTATATGGAGTAGAAGCTCAACTGCCAGTAACAGTGGAACTGCCAGCCTTGCATCTAATGAAGGCCATTGAAGATACTAGTTTCAGTGATGCTTTGGATAAGAGAATTATGTACCTTCACAAACTAAATGAGGACAGATTGGAGGTTGCTGATAGGATATCTATTCACCAGCAGAAGGTAAAGGTCCTGTTTGACAAGAAAGCTAGGTTCAGAGATTTCCAAGTTGGAGACACTGTGTTGTTATGGGATAAAAGGCATGAACCTCGTGGCAGCCATGGCAAGTTTGATTCCCTTTGGCTCGGACCTTTCAAGATCAGACACTTTGCTGGTAAGAATTCCTTTTATCTTGATTACATGGATGGTTCTCCTCTCCCACTTCCTTATAGTGGGCAGTACCTTAAGTTGTTCAAGTCATAGGTGATTAGGAGTCCTTTGTATATTCTGTACAGCGTTTTGTTTTTTCTTTCCTTTTTGTTTTGGTGTGTTGTCCTCTGTATTGGTCTACTTTTTGACTCCATGGCCCAATGGATAAGGTACTGGTCTGCTTCCCGAGTTTGTCTAAGTTCTTACCTTGTCCCATTCCTTGAATTTATGCCAAGTCATCCCCAGAAGGAGCCAGCTGTTGTCCACCCAAAATTCCCTGCTCTTAAGAAAGTGAATTTTCAAAATTTTGAGTTTAAGTGTCTTCTCTGTTGTGCTGAAATGTTAAAAGTCGTGAAATTGAGAAAATCTACGTTTTTGGGTCATTTCATGTGTTTTTCGGGCCTGTCGGACATTTTTGTCCCGCGTGTCCCAAGTTCAAAAGTGCGCTCTGTTCCCCGATCGGCCGATCTCCCCGAAGTTTGTCTTTTTCGGGCCCGTCAGACATTTTTGTCCCAAATGTCCCAAGTCAAATTGTGCAAGTTGTTCCATTTTCGGCCGAAACACCCGAACCGCGTACTTCACACATTTTTGTCCCAAATGTCCCAGTCAATTGTGCAAGTTGTTCCATTTTCGGCCGATTCACCCGAACCGCGTACTTCGCGCTTTCACGTCCCAAATGTCCCAAGCTCTTCCGGACCCATTGTCACCTTTTCGTCCGATCCGGCCGAGTCGCGTGTTTCGCGCATTCGCGTCTCACATGTCCCAAATGAACCAAGTGCCATTCGTGCTTATTTTTCCCGCTCTACCCGAATATCATGCTTTTTCAAATTGGTAGATATGTATTAAATGCGCATTCATTGTCTTTCTCTCTCCTAATCGGCTATATAACGGGCATCCCCCCTTTGCATTTTTCACACTGCTTTCACGCTATCCTTTGCTCGAACCCTTGCAATATAATTTCCTGCGCGTGTATCCTTTCCTCTGTAATTCCTTCCCAAAGTCAAGCTCGCGTCTCTGTCCTCCGAATTACTGTCAATATGAAGATCAAATTTCAGGGACAGGAGCAAATCTCACCACTAGAATCTGCCGTTCACAATATTGGGGACAGTGAAGCTCGTCATCTTGATTTCAGTGATTTTTGGGCAAGGATGGCGGATGCAAACCCTACACCTATGGCGCAGATGATTCATGACAGTGGTTTGGCTTTTCGCTGGAGGTTTCCCGATCTCAGTACAGTGTGCTGATACAGTGCTTTCATGCGGAGCTCACTTCGACCCTGATTCGAGTGAATTGACCAATATACATGGGGAACTCATCGCCAAGCTGGATGCTGCCGCCATTAGCACTGCTTTGAGGATCCCAGAGATGGATAATGCCATAGTTGTTTCCCGGGATCAAGCACAGGCCCTGTTTAACCAAGACAGTGACAAATACAAGGCGCGGGTGGTGAAGTCATGGCTTAAAAACCCTAAGAAGGGAGCATCTCGCCTATCCAAGACTCTCTTCCGAGCAGATTTCAATGAAGAGTTGTCAGATTTCATAATCCTACTGGCTCGAGTGATGGGCTTACCTTCTACTAACGAGTTCCATTTCTGGATGTGCCCACTCATCAGCATGGTGTGCGAGGGAACTCAAAATATCAACTAGGCAGAAATCATCAGCATGAATTTGGTGGAGCAGCTGTCCAATGTACAACAAATGAAGAAGTTCTACATGACTTCGTACCTGATGTATACCCTGGCGGCATCAAGACAATGGTTTGGTTTTTCTTACATTGATGCCCACAAGGATGACCCTATATATGCCTACTACCCGCATGATTCACCTAGAGAGAAGCAATCACAATTTGAAGGGTAAATGATGCTTTCACCATGTACGTGGTCGGAAATTTGCTGAGAGGTGACACTGCTAGAAGGTTTTCAGATGAAGCCATGAACCTGATATCGCACTACGGTGCCTATTTTATTCAATTCAGAAAATTCTCTTATATCAGGCTTGCTGGCTATGAGAGCACCCCTCTGAGGCTTCCCATGTTCTACAATGATAAGATGGCTTTGATTGAAGTATGCAGGCAATTAGACAAATTACACAGAAACTTACAGAGAGAATAAGATTTTTGGTTTGCACTTTCCCATCTCTTTGGGAAATTACACTTGTAAAACAGCCCTGGACACACAGAACATAGAGAGAGCCCTGGTCCCTATCACCGTTCATTTCTTTAAGCCAAGAACTTGCTTCGACTTGAAGAAGTTCATTGAGCAGAACATCAAGATAATCTATCATCATAGGGTAGATACAGAGGACTATTGGGCTGACTGTGCAGATGATTTTGAAGCTAGAAGGAGGCAGCTTTGTGGCGGAGTTCTCTCTGTAATTGATCCAAGAACTCGGCTTGTACCAAGTTCCTGAAGGACTCCAGGATGACAATTCTGATCTATACTCATATGAGTATGACAGTGTGATTAAGCACACCCCCTTGGAGGACTTGGATTGGAACAGGAAAGAAAAAGATGATCTGGCTGAGATCCTTGCTCCAGTCTTAGTCAGGACTAAGGTCTGGTTTGACAGGAAAGTTCGAGAGCTCAGAAGGCACTCAGGAGAATCCTCTTCCAAGGATGTTTCAACACCAAGGAGGGAAGCATCGACTCCCATATCAGACACACCTGTGCAAACCCCTCCTGCCTCATCAACGCAAGGACCTGCAGCTTCCACTCCTTCTTCATCCACTCAAGTGTACCAGAAGAAACTTAAAGAGGTTAAGAAGGAGCCTGTGGAAAAAGATCCTCAAAGTAAACAGGTAGAAGTGCCTTTGGGACCAGAGAACATCATTGTTCTCAGTGAAAGTGAAGAGAGTGAAGTGCCAGCCCCTGCAAATGCTCCTGAAGGTCCAGCAGATAAAGATAAGGAAGTCCAGAGCACTGAACTTCCAAGTGCTATTGATTCTTCAGTAGCAATTGTATCCAGCGCCCTACTCACATCTCAACTTGAGACCACAGCTGTGCAAACCTTGAGCGTCATGAGCTCTATGTCTCTTGGTCCTCTTGCCCCTCCTGTTGCTTCCTCTTCCTCTTTTGCATGGGTTCAACCTCTTGTTGACAGTAGAAAGAGGAAATCTTCCTCTCGGAGCTCAGGGCCAAATTTTGATGCTGTCGCAGCCTTGTTGGGCACTACTCCTTCTCGTGCCAAGAAAGCCAAAATCACCTCCAGAATAGTGTCTGATGCTCAAGGTCAGCAATTCCTGGAGATTGCTAAGCCTACAGTGGACAAATCGGAGCAGGACTTGCAGGCATCTGACTTAGAGCTCTCAAGAATTCCAATGGGAGAGTCTACTCCTGAAGGTGAGATCCTGACCTCGGGAAAGCGGTCACACGAGTCATTGGGAGGGTAGAGAAAGGGCAGCAAACTATTGAACAGTTGGAGGAACAGGCCCAGATTCTCACAAGTTTTATCAAATCTCTTTTGTCTAAGGACAAAGTTTTGGACCCTACCCCATTGACTACTCTTCCACCTCCTGTAATTTTGAGCCAAGATGAAATACAGAGTATCAAAGACATGCACAAGTATTCTGTCTACGGCAGAGCTATGGAAGCCATGGTGGAAGATATGCTTGTTGCAGGATTGAATTTCATCGATGAAGCTTTCAAACTCCACGGAAAGGTGAACAATTTGCTGTGAAGCTCTCCTCCACTATCGGGGTCATGGATAAAGAGCTCAAACTCTGGAGCAGTTGCATAGTAGACCTCCGTCTCATGGGACAGACAGATGAGAACATTTTATTGGTGAATAAGGTTTTTGATGATGCAAAGGATAATCTGTCAAAGTCCTGGGTTTACAGTGTGGAGTGGAAGATCAAAGTCTGGAGGAGGCTTTGGGAGAGCTGAAGAATAATTGGCAGAAAGGAGAGGCTTTGAGACATTTGGTGGTGGTATCTGCTTTCAAAGATATACACTGTCATCTTCAAGATGAAACTTCTGGTGTGCCCCTTTCCTTGTAAGAAATCAAAGCTCAATTCAGAGCTTTTGTCAAAGATAATTTATTCAAGGAAAGTTCCATCTCCAAGGAGAAAATGAAGGAGATTTGCTCTCTTCAATCTGCCATCGAAGAAGCAAATAAAGATTATCATACTCATGTCGAGTTTGATAAAGAAATGGAGAAGTGTCTCGGATTTTGGGGTCAGTCTACAGCCAACACGTCAGTCCCTCATGGCAGAGACATAGCCGAGGCATTGAAAAGATTCAGGCAGCGGATTTTGAAGTCAGTGGGTCCCTCCCAGTAGCTGACCACCTGTCTTCTTCTCCTTATTCTTTTCTCTTCTTCCCATTCTTTTTCCATTTTCTTTGTAAAAAGTTGAGGTATTGCGGTTGGCAGTCCTTAACTATTCTTGGTTAAAAGAAGCGGTTACGAAGAGTAACTGATTTGTAAGCTATATAATGGCCTCTCTACGCCATTCTTAAAAAGGAAGGAAGAACTGGGTTTATTTTCTGAAAGTGTAAATAGATCATAAAGAAATCAATACAGAAGGGCTTTCCATTCTTTGTCTATCTGATCTCTGTTATCTCTAAGCTTTCATTTAAATTTTGTGAAGATCATTTGTCTCCAGTTTGTTAGTCTTGCCGATTGCATACTCTTCAACTTTGCAAGCATGGTGATCTTGTATAACCAAGAAGGAACTTTGTGTCCTTGATTAATGAATCTGTGTTACGTTAAGAAACTTTGTGTTTTGGAAGATGTTATTTACAGAACTTTGTGTCTTTAAATTCCATCTTATTTATACGATACGAATGATCTTGTTTTCAATTCATTGTAACTTCGCATACATAAAGAATTACTCTGTTATCTATAATTCTGCATGTTTCCTTTCTGCTCATTCTCGTACTCTCATTCCTCAGTCCTTTTGTAATTGATGATCTTTATAGTAAACACTTTCGTAATATCCAAGTTCAACCAGAAAATCATGTTTTGTATATTTGTAAATAGGTAAAGGAAATACCTCGTAAGAGTTATACCATGGCACCCAAGAAAGGAAAGGGAAAAGCCAAGGCTAAAAAACAACTAGGGAACCCGAGCTAAACAACTAGAACAGAGGTAGACAAATGAAGAATGGTATGCAGATATGTAATACCCGGATGGGGTTATGATGGGGAAGGAATTGGAATCCCACTTAAGAAGTGTACTGTTAGTGATTATAATCACCGCACGAACATAATAGAAAAGGAAATGGCATTGGAATTCATGCACTCCACTAACAAACGAACACCTGAGGGTTTGCCTATATATGATGATGACATTAAGGTTAAAATAGAGAAGGCATGACTGTTGCAACTCTATGAGTTTACTTATTTTGGAAATCCAGTTTCTGTACCAATGTATGATGTCGTGGGTGCATGAATATTACTTCCACTTTGCAGGGTGCAAGATGCACATGACTCCCCAGCTGATTTCACAATTTACAGGCCTCATATGTGAGGGAGATAGCTTGGAAGATGACCTTAGTGACAAGGAGGATATTCAAGAGACCATCACTGAGTATGCCTGTAAGAAGGGGTCGTGGTACTATGATTTCATACATCAAGGACCCCGTAATGAAAATGGCCATGCATTTGGTGACTAAGCTGAATGGCTAGGAGAGGTGGATGTAGGTCAACAAACCTTGGCTACATGTCTGCAAGAAGATTGCATAGGGAACCATATACAACCTATCTGTGTACATCATCAAGTAAATTTTCAGTTGTGTGAAGGAAGGGGACAATATCCTCTTGAAATGTCTTGCTCACCATTGTATTCACGGAGATTGGGGTGCACGACGCATCGAAGAAATTTGTATGGGAGTACCTTGCTAAGAATCCTTCATCCACGAAATGGTTTGAAAAATATGCCTGTGATACAATGAAATCACCTCACAAATTGAAATTTGGAGAAATGGTACATGTGCCTGAAAAATGTGTTTGGGGTAGAGTGGAGAATCCCTGAAGAACTCCCAGTGGCCACTGAGGGGGCAACCAAATTTATGGTTTATCAATGTTATTTCCTAGGTAGATTCAAGTTGATAGAAAAATCATGGAGCCCTTGGTGTAATCTTCCCTTCACGTTCACTACTCAGTACTTCCAATCGGGGGTGAATAGATTTAAGGAGTCAAAAAAAGCTAAAAATTTGGAGCTAGGTAGTCTGGATTTGGGAACATAAGGAGATGAGGAATAAGCTGAATTATCCCAATAGAAAGTGCATGTACATGGAAAAGTACATGTCACATGAGATTCAAATGACAAGGCCGATGATGCTACTCATCGTATTTGGAGGATTTCTTGCAACACGCATGTACTTACGTATAAGGCGAAGTTCAAGAAGGGTGCGTATCTGGAGAATGAAGTCTCCATACCTGAGGATCCCTTGGAGAGAAAGAAGCTGCGCCCAAGAAGAGGGGAAGAGAGGAGAAAGCACCAAGTGTGCCAACTTCTTAGACAGTGAGCATGCCATCCACGAGTGCTAAGCCAAGCACTTACATACGGAGAAATAAGTCTCCAGTGAAGGAAAAGACACTGGAGGTAGAGGCACCTAGAAAACCCATATCCAAAGAAGAATCGCCTGAGGAAGAAGATAAGGAAAAATCCCTTGATCAATAGCCACCTCTCAGGAAAAAAGGGTGGATAAGGAAGATGACTCAGAGGTGACCGAAAGCTTGGAAAAATACTTGGGAGAGAGAGAAGATGAGAGTGAGGGAGATGACGACAAGGAAGAAGAGGCAGAGAAAGACTAGGAGCCACATGTGTCTACCGTCTAATACTCGGAACATGAGAGTGGAGATGATAAAAAAGAGTTCATATTCACACGGTGAAAGGGCGCACTAGGATGAGGAGGACACCGAAGACATGAAGGAGGATGAGGAGGTTTCTAGGGAGAAACAGGGAGCCATAAGTTTTACGAAGGAGTAGATTACTGAGGTGGCTGAAAGAGAAGCACAAAAATGCTCGAAGTTCTGGTAGACCAAGAGTTGGAGCACAAGTGTAGATATAGTCTTTGAAGGAAGGGAAGCAAGAGAACATCGAAAAGAGCATGATAGCACGATAGGTCCCACTCGATAGTAAGCTTCCCCAAAGGCACACACTCGGGTAGGATAACCCTTGATGCAGATAAGAGGCAAGTAACGGGCTATATGTATGATGAAAAGAAGGTATTACACACGTAGTTCCAAATCACCATACCCACAAAGAGGTTCCAAGCCATGGGGTCTTTTGAGAAGGACGATGCGTACCCTAGAACCAAGAAGATTCTCTCTTGGGCATTCGAGTACCACATTGATGAGCAAGACTTCAAAGTCTACAAGGAGCGCTCATCGCATTGCCATAATCTAAGGGCTAAATCCCTTAGTGAATGCTCAAGAGATCTCGAGATGAGATATTCTGTAATTCACTAAATAAGGTTGCGATCAAGATCGAGGCTAGGTTATTCATGTGTAACAATAGGATCGAGTGTTGGATGTGAAGTTAGGAAGGAAGAAGAACAGGTGGAGAAGGCAAAGAGCTTGAAGCAGGGAAGAATTGATCAACACATAGTTGAGGCGTGAGTTAAAGGAAGAGAAGGTAGAGGTGCTAGAAGTTTATAAGAAAATAGAGTTTATCAAATGTGCCATCCTTTTGAAGCACACTGGACTTAGCGCCACCCACACGAAGTACTCGTCCCTCATGGAGTGTATAGTATATCTAACTCACATGCTCACCATGGAGAGACTACCCTTGGCCCTAGAATCTGTAGAAGAAGTGTCTACACGCTTGAAAGAGGAGGATAGATTGAAGGTGGTAGTGCTCATTGCCGAGTATAGCCAAGTACTCATGGAGGTTAAGGTCACTACCCAATTTACGGAAGTCACGTATGATATATGCGTAGACGGGAATAAAGTGGTGAGCTCATTGGTCACCACACTTGAGGCAGAACAAAAATAGTTCCAAGAAAAGAACAAGGAGAACAGGGTGGAGAGGGACAAGGTTCTGGCCAAAGTAGATAAGAAATCAGAGGCAATTGAGGCTTTAAGGAGCTCAAGTAAGGCCCAGCTAAAGGAACTATACCCCTAGATTACTAAGAGGATTGATAAACTCGAGGACCAAGGCAAAGAGATGGAGTAGATTGTGGAAATTTTTCTCACCTAGGGAGTTGGCCTAAGTTTTGATGAAGTGAGCACCCTAGTGGGAGACCTCTGCTAGAAGGCATAAGGTGAGGTCAAATTATGGAATAAGCTAGAGGCAGACCTTCAGAAGGATTTTCCTAGCTTTTTGAATTGATGTTCCCCCACATTCTTCATTCTTTCCCCGATTCTTTCATTCCTTATTCTTTTTGTAAAGTGTAAGACTATTCATTGGTTCCCTAGATAGCAGGCATCTTGATTAAGTAAAATGTTTCGAGGATGGAGAAATGGTGTAGTGTGGGGTGATGTTAGATCCCTAGATTATTGGCCAAGTATGAAGGTGCATAGACGCGCGAGGGTCCCAGTTATGAAAAGGTGCACAAGGTAAATTCACGTGAAAGAAAGGCTTAAGAAAGCACATAGCATGCGTGAAACGTGAAAGGAGGCTTGAGACTTAGTCAATTTGAGTGCCTAGGGAAGAACACATGAAAAGTGTGATTGGTTACGTGTGGATAAGATTCTAGCCTGGCGATAGGCTGGCCCGGAAAGAGCATGCCTTGGATGGAATCTTCTAGAAGAACATCATGAGATAAAGTGGAAAGCTCAGGCCTAGAGAAGCATGCTCGCATGGACCACATTTGACACTTGGCACCATATCTGAGGATGTTGGAAGGTGAGTTGGTAGTGTAGGAGAATTATAAATACAAGTGCCTATGGAGTAAAAGAGATACAAGTACGAGATATAGCGGGTTAGAGAGTGAGCAGAGCTCTACAGAATTACTATGAGTGGATATTTATATTTAGGAAAGAATGTACTAAGCATGGAGTTGTAATTTTTCTTTTTCTTTTAGCTTAGTTACATACGTCCAAAGATATGCATGGCGTGGTCTACTCTCTCTATGACACTTTGTAATGAATCAATGAATATAATGAGGTTACCTATTACAAATAGACATGGATATCAATGGTTTTAATGTATATTTCTCTCATATGAGTTCTCTTTCCTTTTATTCTATGTATGAATGCTTGTATAAATCTTTCTATCATAATGCATATTCTGGATTCTATTAAAGTACTTAGTCGAGGTGACTGCAAGAAAATAGAGACCATTCTCGAGCCCTATGGTTCTTGTATGTTTCAACCTCCCTCATAAAAAAATCTTACACTAATCATAAATGATGCTTTCCAATAAAATCACATAAAACAGAGACTTGGTACCCGCGTGTGCCTCGGGTGAGTGCTCAACCTCTGCTAGGTGATAGGCCGACACACATGGGGCTCCCTCCTTTTGTGATAGGAGTAAAAATGACTATAGGTCCAACGTTATACTATATGTTAAATATTTAATAACAAGAAATATTTATATTTCTATTATTAAATATTCAAACCTCTGAGATATACTCTAGGTTAAATATTTTAAACCTTGGTATATTGACAACCATTTAGGTTGAAAAGATGGGTCAGAAACATACCCGATCACCTCATATAAAAATGACTTGGGTACTCATTTGATATATTGAAAAATATATATCAAAGGTGTTTTTACCATTATGGTTAGGGTTTCTAAAGGAGGAAGTAATTTCTTGGATGTAAAATAGTTCTCTACAATAAATTTTCTTTTCACATTGGTTTTTTACCTTCATGTTTTCCAATATAAATCATGTGTCATTTGTTATTTACTTTCGTAAGTATTTATTTACTTGTTATGAAATATAGTATGATGTTTATTGATTTAATATTACATTGTTTATTAATGTTGTATAATTTAATTGATTAAATCTATAATTAATAAAATCCTCACATTCTATCATGGTAACAGAGTGAGGTAAATTAATAGATTAGATCAAATGTTGTTGTATTTAATTAATTTAATTTTATGACGGGTTTTTCACCCATCCCTGGAAGGGTATTTAAAAATCATCAGGCCCCCTTCTCCCCAATTTGTTTGCAATCTAATTTTTTTTTAATGTTTTGTGAGGAATTAATGTGAGTGTGCACATGTGAAAGGTGTTTACATGCATGTGAAAATTCACATACACATAAGGGTAAATTTATATATGAAATATTTCTATTTATCTATAGTTTCAAATGTGTATAGGGTAAACTTTTTCAAAGGTAAAATTCAAGACTAAATGAAGGGAGAAGAAAAGTTTCATGAAAATAGGGATTTGAAATTATTTTATTAGCTGGGTGAAATTACTTGTCCCCTTTGTAAATCTCAAGATAATTAATACTCTCATGTGATTTGAAATCACCTTGAACTAGGTAAAAATTCTCTTATTATTTTTACCCTATTTTTTCCAAGTAATATGCATGTGTCCTTTGGAACCCCTTGTAATAGGGTTATAGTTTTTATAACTATATTCTTTAAATACAAATTTACTACAAAATAAAGATTGTTATAGTTTATATTATATAAAATATTCTCAAAAATATTATATAATTGTTAATATCTTACTATAATTTATAAAGAGAATATGTCTAAAAATTCTGAAATTTTATATTTTTGGAAATATACGAGTAATTTTAATTGTGTTAAATTTGATGGTCATCTAAACGTCAAATTTAAGATGGTCGTATCGATAAATTTTCAATTTGTTAAAATTTATGGTCAAATGACCATCACGAAAGACAAAAAATAAGGAAGAATGACAGGTCATTTAAAAATCAAGTTTATGCTTGCCAAATATTTATCTTCATTAAATATTTTAGGAAATTTGAATTTGTGAATTCTTAAGGGTTTCACGTTCACTTCTATATGGTCGAGAAAGTTTGTATGATAGGTATGGGGTATAATGCGAGCCCTTTATAATGCGGGTTATTATTTTATTATGAAAAGTTAATTATAATGAATTTAATGATAAAATTAGTTATGGTCAAATAGTTTCTTTAGATCTATAAATTTAGAGCCGATTCTATTAATATTTTTATGATCATATTTTTAAAAAATTAGTTATTTTTTTTTAAATATATATATAATAATTGATTTTTAAATGAAATAATACAAGTGTTTTTATCATAAAATATGTGTATTATTATTTTTTATTAATATGGTTCTAACTCGGTGGCACATTATATCATAATGGGGTATATGTTTCAAGAAATTTGAAAGAAAATGGTGTCTTGTTTGTTTTTCCTCAATAAATCCCAGATCCTAAATGGAGAAAATTATAATATTTGGAAGATCAGGGTCAAATTGAAACTTATGGAGAAGAAACTCTAAGCGATTGTTTTAAGAGCTGAACTTGTGCCCACTAGTCATTAAGAGAATGTGGAAAATATGAATGCATTCTTGCAGTGTACACAAGAGGCCCTTTCCATGATCTCGTGTAATGTGAAAGATTAATATCTTCTACACATTGGTAATATCGAACATCATAAAGAGGTATGGATATAATTAGAATCTATGCATGAAGGTACACGCTTATCTAAGATTATTAAAATTGTTTTAGAATTACTTACGAATCCTATGAAAGGAGATGAAAAAGTAGTTAATTTCTTATCCAAAATTGAAAATATCAAAGCACAATTAGATGGATGAAATTGTGACTTAATTGGTGAAAAATTAATCCACTTTTCTATTTAGTTGAATATACATGAAAGATTTCAAAATTTTATTTCTATCCTAAACTCGAATATCGAATGAGGATTAATTACCTAATTTAAATACTTTGATTTCTCTTATGATACAACAAGAGCAAGTGATGATGAACTTAAAATTTAAGGAGAATGCCTCTCAAGAACTTATTTCTTAGAATTCAAAGTTCAAACCATACAAGCCCTTATCTCGATCGAATTTTAAATCTAAATATTGATTTACTAATAAGTAAAGTTTACTTCAGAACATTTGTGTGTAATGTTTAATGTTAAATGTCAATAATGTCAAAAATTGGGAATAAAAAGGAAGAGTGTAAATCTAAGAAAAATATCCATAAAAATCGAAAGCAGAGACTATCTCATCTAAATATAATTTAAGGAAAAGGGATAGTTCTAATGATTCTCCTAAAATTATTGAATTATATGTTTCTTTATACTCTTACTCTAATTTAGAATGGATTCTAGATTTATGTGCTTCAAATGATATGGCTAGTATTTCCAACTCTTCATTTGATGTTACAAAAATTAATGAATGTGTTTATCTTGGTGATAACTCATCTTTAGAAGTATAGAGAAAGGAAAAGTAAAATTTTCAAATGGTATTTTGAATCATGTTTTATTTGTTCCTAAGCTTAAAAATAATATTTTTTCATGTTCGCAACTAATTCATGATTGTTTGTCTATTGAAATTTTGACGTATAATTGGTACATCAAACATAATAATGATAGTATAATTGTTAAAGAAATTCAAAGAAATAGTCTATATATTTTTTATGATTTTTCTTCTACATCTTGTTTTGTATCTCAAAGTTTGAATAATTCAAAACTATGGCATGAAATGTTAGGACATGTCAATTATCTAAACTTGTATGAAATATCATGATATAGTCTAGTTAAAGGTTTTCTAGTTTTGTCTTTATCTCATGATGATTGTGAAGGGTGTTTACACTTGAAACAAAGTGCTAACCCCTTTCACTTAGATCCTAAGAAAAAAACTTTTTTCCACTAGAACTCATTCATAGTGATGTTAGAGGACCTCTTGAAGTAACTTCATTAAATGGTTCTTTGTATGTTGTATCATTTATTGATGATTTCACCAAGATGATTTGGACATATTTTCTTAAATCAAAAACCTGATGTATCGCATTTAAAAGTATTTAGTAGACATGCCTCCTTATATATCCCTAAAAAGAAAAGAAAGCCTCCTTATTTTTCTTGTATTTTCATTGGATATGGTGTTAAAACTATAGGTTTAAGAATTTATGACCACTGTAAAAAGGAAGTAAGTGAAAATCACAATGTTATTATTTTAGAAAATAAATTGTTCGTCTTGAAATAGTAATGATATTCTTAATCCTTTCAATATTCCTAATGATTGTTCTAGTTTTGATAACAAAAATATGGTCAAATATCATGATGATGTTTCTTATGTTAATACTATGAATGTTTATGAAATTTCCTATATCCCTAAATAAGAAACCAAAATGGGCTCAATCTATGTTAGAAATTTCTAATCCTATTGACCTTAGAAAAATGAATAGAAGCCATCATATGTAACATGAATTAATGACATTGTATTAACCTGAACCACAAAGTTTTGAAGAAGCTTCTCGGGATAAGAAGTGGATCAATCTGATGTGGGCTAAATATAGTGCCCTAATTTAAAATCAAACCCGGGAGTTGGTTTCATCTCCCGATAAAAGAAGAGTTATAGTGTCAAGATGGATATACAAAGTAAAATATAATGTTGATAGTAGTATTGAAAAATATAAATCTAGACTTGTTGCTAGAGGTTTTACTTAGAAACCTAGGATAGATTATTTTGAGACCTTTTCCCCTATAGCTAAAATGAGCACGGTTAGGAAATTGTTTTCTATTGTTGCTCATTTTGGGTGGGAAATCCACCAAATGGATGTAAAAATGCTTTTTAAATGGTTGTGTAATAAGAACTTTACATGTCTCAACCTAAAGGTTTTGAAGAAACTGGTAAAGAAAACTATGTTTGTAAGTTGAAAAAATCTTTATATGGTTTAAAGCAAGCTCCTAGAGCTTGGTATGTGAAAATTAATGTTTTCTTTAAACAATTAGATTTTGTTAATTGTTCTTCTGAAAATGATCTATTCATTAAGCAAGAAGGTTCTCACATTATCATTGTATGTCTATATGTGGATGATCTTCTTATGACTAGTGATAGTCTTGCTTTAATTAATATGATTAAATAAAAATTGAAACAATGCTTTGAAACTAATGATTTAAGTCTCTTACATAATTTTATTAGCATGGTTGTATTTCAAGATAAGAATTCTATTGTTGTTTCTCAATCATAATATGCAACCAATGTACTGAATTTTTTTAATGTGATTGATTGAAAACTAATTTATATACCTATGGAAGTTGGAATAAAACTTGATCCTAAACCTGCATGAGAAAAAGTTGATCCTACTTTGTATAGGTAGTTAGTTGGTAGTTTGATTTATCTAACTATAACTATACCAAATATTTCTTATGTAGTAGGAATTTCTTCTAGGTTTATGCGGGAACCTTATAGAGACCATTGGATTCCTACTGAAATAATTCTTAGATATATTAAAGGTACAATCAATTATGGGTTGCATTATACTAAGGATGAAAATGCTAACTTATATGGATTTTTTTATTCTAATCATGTTGGTGATGTATTAGATAGAAAATATAATTATGGTTATGTGTTTAAATTAGGTGCACATGTCATTACTTGGTGCAGTAAAAAGAAGCCAATTGTGTCTATCGCTTCTTGATCTTTGAGTATAGAAGTGCAATGGAAGCTACAAAATAGGAACTATGGCTAAAGAGGTTGTTCTCCAAGATAAAGATGAAGGATCAATGTAGTATTCCTTTGTTCTGTGATAACCAAAGCACCATAACTATTACAAATAATCCAATATAACATCAAAGGATGAAACACATTGAGATACATATAAACTTCATCCGTGAGAAGGTGGTAAGTGGTGAGATAGATCTCAAGTGTTTGTTGGTGAAGAGCGGGTTGTTGACATCTTCACAAATCCCACTGAGTCTTTGTAAAGTTTTGTCACTTTCATGAAAAACTTGGATTGTCATATTTTCCATTGAGGGGAGTGTGCGAGGACAATATCACCTTGTAATGGAACTTGGTATTTCTAAAATGAAAAATGAATTATAATAAAGACCTGTAGATAAGTGTAAAAATACCTTCGGGCATGTGTATACCTCCTCGGCTTCTTTTTTAGAAATAAGTGTAGAAATACCTTAAATGTGGTCTTTAGTAAACTCTTTCTTTGTTATTGATTTTCTTGGTAAACATCCAATGTAAGTATATTATTAAAAATGACCTTGGTTATAAAATTCCCTATATGTTTGGTTTGCAAGTAACCTCTTACGAGAACTTATGAGAACATGTAAAACTCACAAATCATACTTAGCCATTGATCATAGCATGCTATTTGGGATTCCAAATCCTTTTGTACCAAAAGGTAACTTGAGTATGATGAAGGTGTTATAATTCCTTCAACCTATATGCCATCCTAAAACCTTTATGTTTTAAGGATTATAAATCATGTAGTGTACCATGGGCAGGTAATCTATTGACATATGTTATCCCACTTAACATTAAGGAGGAGTGTTGGAACATAATGGTTAAATGATTTGGTCACCCCTTAATTAAATATGGGTCCAATATTTTGCTATAGGTTAAATATTTTATAATAATAAATATTTATTTTTCTTTAGTTAAAAATTCAAACCTAGGGATATACTTTAGGTTGAATATTTTAAAGCTTGGTATATGTGTCAACCATTTAGGTTGAAAAGGTGGGTCGGGAAACATACCCAATCACCTCATAGAAAAGGAACTTTGGGTCCTCATTTGACATATTTAAAAAAATATATCAAAGTTGTTTTTACCCTTGTGATTAGGGTTTCTTAAGGAGGAAGTAATTTACTAGATATAAAAGGGTTCTCTGATAAAGGTTACTTTTCACGGTGGGTTTATATCTTCGGGTTTTCCACTATAAATCCTATGTCATTTGTTATTTATTTTTGTAAGTATTTATGTATTTTTTGTGCAATATAGTGTGATGTTTATTGATTTAATATTACATAGTTTATTAATGTTGTATAGTTTAATTGATTAAATCCTTAGTAAATAGAATCCTTAAATTCTATCGATTTGATACGAGAGGCTTCTAGTTTGTGAAGAGGAACTTCGCGAGAGGAATATAAGGGATTATCAATTTTAGTTGTCAAAGTATGGATATCATCCATTAGTTTTGAAACCGTATCGACGAATGAAGGAAGCTCACAATATTGAAAAGAACCAAAAGGACCACTACAAGTGATGGGCATATGAATAAAATTCCCAAAGAGAAAGTGTATTCAAATATCGGAGTTCACAAAAATGATTAAACTAAAATGGGATACCCTTGCCTAATCTAATACTATGAAAATCAATAAATAATAGCTACATAAATAAAATAAATTACCCAAGAGACTATGTACATAGAAATGTGAAACCCTAATGTTGAAGAGAGGGTTAAAAAGCATTAGCTGATTCGACGAAGGTGTGGGAATGTGTTACGGTGTAAAGCTGATGAAGAGGAGGAAGAAACGACCACACAAAATCTTGCGAAAATAGAGATCCAAGATCTCACGAGTGGAATGGGATTCCTAGAATGGGGTATGGGTGCCTATGGGCACCCTAGTCTAAGATCTAGGTGCCTTTGTCTATGAAAATGGCCTCAAAACCATCCTCTAAGGTTTTTTTGGATGTGCACCTTTATTTTCTTCTTATCACACTAAATTTAGTAGATGATATCAGATATTGTTGTAAGACTGTAATAACTAGATGTCAATGTTATAAATGTGTACATTGAAATAATAGACTCCCCTCTATGAAGTGGGATGAAGATGAACCATCCTTGTGTGCCTTATGATGGAGCTAGATGTGTGCAAATGTATCTTTATATGCCTTTGATGGATGAAATCCTAGATGGTGATATTAGATGCTTAGTTCTTGGTCACTCAGTATGGTTTCATAAATTTATATTTATATGTTTATCTTATTCTAATTTTGTAATTAACCCCGAAAAGGTCGACTACTAAAAATATGAAAATCTCAAATGGATAGAAAGTTCCCAAAATATGGAAGCAAAGTACAAAGAGGATCAGGGTGCCTAGAGGGGACCAAGGGACATGGCGTACCCGAGTCTGGCCGGGGACCCTAGTTAGGACTAAGAATAACGTAGAATAAAAAATAGACCTGGACAAGTATGGTCATAGGATTAGAAGTGACGACATAAAAAGAAAAGTAAAAAGGTAAAGTGACATGGGTTAATTAGTACTTTCTTCATTTAAAAACCATATGAATAATAGTATGAGACTAAGACTAAATATTGACTCAAAGTGCGTGATTTAGTGACTACATTATATAACTATTTTCAAATTAAGAAACCTATCTAAATTATACTTCATAAACACTATGTGTTAATAAAACTACATAAGGATTCATCCCTCTTAAAGTACGTAGTGAAATACTTGGTTTCTTTTAAGGATAGTCAAGCCAATATGATACACTTATAATCATTGAAAAATAATATCAATTCAAAAATGTAGAGATAGTGTTTACAATGACAAGAGGTAATGGTGGAAACCTTGCGGTTGCTAAGCTAGAAAATGATTTGTTATTCTATCTCTATTTTTAAATCAAGAAACTAAAGAACTTAGTGGCCTCTATGTCATTCCTTTCAATTAGTAATGGAGCTTCATGGTTGCTAATTATTTTCTTTGATATGAATGGATGTGAATTATGTGTTATGCACAATATATTCTAATTACTGACTTCAAATAAAACTTGTTAGGTCTTAGTGGCCATTAAGTTATTCCTTGCAATATGTGTTAAGGAAAAACTAAACATTTTTATGTTTAACAAATACTACTAAATGATTGTTTAATCCATTATTTTGATTTGTTTCTGATACACTCTATTGAAAATATGAAAATTTAAATCTTAATGGCCTCTATGCTAGTCCCTTCAATTATTGTAAAATAACAAGGAATGTTAAAAATATCCATTTATATGTCGACATAAATCCTATATTTTCCTACCATCTATATTTTCAAACGTTCTTGTCATGCTATCTATGCAATGTCAACAATTTTCAAACAAAGGATAATCCTTCCAAAATATGTTACATGTTATTTTTCAAGAATTTTTTTGTATAGTTTCTATTATTATTGATGTGATCCACAAAATACAAATTAAATTAACCACTTAAAGGTAATATATAATTTCTGGTCAAATCATGGTGGTCGCTAACCATTTTATTGATTACTCTCAATGATAAATTTTTATGAACTATAGAGATCGGTGATTGCAAAGGGTAATACTTATATTCATTATCATACAATGTGAACAAAACAATTTTAAGTCCATATATGAAGTAATTTTTAATATATTCTACACATATTGTAGATACAATGTCTTCCATTGTTCGCACTCCATTCTCAACAATTCCATTCATTGAAGGTGTTGAGTATTGGAAGAAAAGAGATGAGGAATGCTTTATTGAAATCCATAAACCTATAAGCTACTACATCGACTCTGTGGTTATTTTTGTTATAGATGAATATCATGAGGAATTTGGTATGGTTATATCATCAAAAATTATTGATTCGATTACACTATGTGTTCAGGTCAAGCACATTGACTATAAAAATAAGAATGTGTCTTATTCTAGATATAGAGTTGAAAGATTCTTTATTCGAGAGCGGAAATGAAATAATCAATAAAAAAGAAACATATTGTTGTTGTTCACTATATGGTTGGAATTTGGGGTTGTTATAAGATAATGAAAAAATTGATTATTCAAATTCAAAAGACATTTAGAGTTGCATGTTTGTAGTACTCGAGAAAATTGTATAGAAGCGATAAAAAATATTATGTTTGACAATTTTGGAATAGAACAAATTCACTTTCACCTATTAAACATGCCAAGTTGTTTACTATGTAGAGAAAAACATATTTGGCTAAATTGGATATCAATGAATCCAAATCAAAGTTGCAAGGGTTGAAAATTAATACTAAATCAATTGCATTGTGGAAGAAAACAACCATTATATTCAAGAAACTAGAACCTTTAACTATTAAAAAGTTTTATTACTTCTTGTTCAATGGTGAATTATTTTCAATTTATGTTTCAAGGTGTTAGGTAGTACCTCCAGAATATCATTATCATCCTATATATTATTAGAATGTTGACCTTCATGTGCACTCCATGTTGATAAATGTTATTCCTACACAAGGGGATGCAATTATTCTTCCCTTCTTGTAGTCTACGAATAACATTTTGGAACTCCAAGTTCAAAAATACCTAGAAAGGGATGACATTAAATTCCATATACTTAATGGGTAGCATACTGATATGTGCACAAAAAAATAATTTGGTCTTAAATACTTACAAGTATTTACATTTGAGGCTACATTTTTGAAGGGCTCACATTCTATCTGTAAATGCAACTAACAAATCCATTAATAACATTTGAAAACTAAATTGACAAAAATATTAAGTTGTTTAGATTGGGTGGCCTTGTTTTTCTCCTATTAAAGATAATCGGAGTTAAGTTTAAGCCAAATTCATTAACAAGATTAAGAACCAATTCATTCAGGGCTACTAGAGGAATGACTAACAAAGAACTATCAAAGCACTATCGAGATAAAGTAAAATCATGGGATGTATGGTTAAATAAATCATTCGAGATAGATGTAATAATAGATACATTTGATTCTTACTTGCTTGAGAGAATAAAATGATACAAAAAAATGAGAACAAAAGTTCTAAATTATTTTAATGAAAAAAATCCTTATAATATTTTATTTCCATCATGTACTGAATCCGATCTAATAGAAAATTTTAATTTACATGAATCACACTACCACCAGTTGTTTGTACTATTGGGTGAAGAGAGAAAAGGAAATTGAAAATCTTATTCCCAAATAGGGGGAAAAAGATGAAACGTAAAAAGGAAAATATGGGGGAAGAAGTTCTTCTTGTTGAGGATCAGAAAATATTAGATAACTATGTGATGTCAATGGAATAAAATATACTAGTATGAATGGAGGACATAATATTTAACTTTTCAATTTTAAAACCTATTGCATCTTCGGTCAACTAGCTATCAGTTATCCCTGCCACCAATCCTTACAATGTTGAATCTATTATCACTCATTTTTGTAATTTGTCTAGCAATATTTCTTCTGATGTAATAATGGGGCTTCTAATAGTTATTGGAACCAATGTGCTAGATTTTATATTATTATTGTTCTCATACCAATTGAATATTCAAAAATGTTATGAGAAACAATAAAGAAATACATGGAAAAGGTTAAAGAAAATGGGGAATCAATTTTAGTTGGATGCTGCTGAGACTCTATCATAGAATAGGGAAATTTAAAATTTTGTATCTTATGTACACATTAACTAGTGTCCATAACTATGATGATAATAATGATGAAATATAAGAATTCACTAGGGATTTTATGAAAAATTGCAACAACAATTGATAATTGCAAGCAAAATTGTCTTAAAAGGAAACAAACATCCTTTTCCTTGCGAATTATCAAATGAGTTATGGGCTGAAATGTTTACTTGATGTTGTTCCCAAAATTATTTAGTATTATTTCTTTACGAAGGCAATGTCACACTACCGCATTAGTTGAATCCAATCTATCTACTATTTTTATTGTTGAGACACGATCAAGAAATGATTTTGAAACATTACTATTCTCATGTGAAGAAAGGTTCATACCAGAAGAATATAACTTGAACAAGTGATTTTTTAAATGAATTTTAACCAACACAATATACTTACTCATTTCTTATTAACACAAACAACCAAAGAATAATAGGATTTTATGTACAACCCTCTCAACTTGACACTACACAACCAATTCAACATGGTGATTGACCTTTAATCATTATATATATATATATATATATATATGTTTAATGAGCTTTATTTTAAATTTCCATGGTTTTATTTTTTTCACAATATTGTATGTTCACCAAATCTGATGAAATATTAGGAGAGCTTAGCCACATATGGCATGAATATGCAATCAAATCCTGGTATGTTAGTCTTGTGCATTTATAAATAAAATCCACTACTAAGCTTAAAAATTTATAAGACAATTAATGGTTTATGTAGACAACCAACAACCATAGAAAGTAACAATAGAGTGTGTGGTGGTAACGATCACATATATTTAGTCATAACTTTGGTATGTTAGCCTTGCATTTTTTTAAACAAAACCATTTATAAGGCTCAAAATGTTATATAAAATTATATCTACTAACTCATATCCTGGTATGTTAGTCATGTGCAGTTATAAATAAAAACCACTACTAGGACCCACAAATTTACAATAAAATTAATGGTTTATGTAGACAACCAACAACCATAAAATGTAACAGATGAGTGCGCGGTGGTAACCAACATGAATATGCAATCAAAACCTAGTATATTAGCCATGTGTATTTTTAAACAAAACCATTTATAATCTTATTGTTTATAGAAAATGATATCAGATAACTCTAGAAGAGGAACCATTTTCAAAGAAGGATTTACCAAATAACCTATTTAAAATGTTCATGGTGGCATCTAACACTCCATAGTTTGTAATTACCATTTTAGAACTAACAAAAATTTGTATCAATGCTTAATCTAGAAAATGATGGCATAACCTAGTGGTCTATAATCCACATCAATATCTCAAAACTATTGTCGACCAATGGGTGGTTTAATGAATATAAATGAACCCTAACAACCACTAAAATTCATTCAGAAGACATATAACATTTATTTTGTACTTACCATAATACTAAGGAGAGCAGTATGATTTTACATTATGCTTTCATTTCTCATAGCATGAAATTGATTACGAATTGATTAATGTTGTTTGTAATCTTTTGTTAGGAGTTATTAAGGAAGGAGTAATATACTGATCATAAATCCATGATATAAGTTGCCAAATATTATAGATTGTGATGTGTAGACTACATAATGTAATAACGAAAGATAAATCAAATAGAAGGAAATAAAAGAGATATAAGACACTAGATTTAAGTGTGGAAACCCGAAGGAGAAAAATCCATAGTAATAAAGTACTATATGTATTCAGAATCTAAAATACATGTTTTACTTAGCACTTCCATTTCACTCCTTGGTCTCTCTTAGAACACAATTTCCACACAATTTATTTCTATACAATGTAGTAATAATCATAGTTACTAACCCACTGATATTCAATATCAATACCAATGTATACGTTGGTTAATTAGAATTTGTGAGAGGTATTTTAGTGAGTTAGTATCTATGTTAGTCAATCTCTTTATTCCCCACTTAAATGTGGAAGACCATCAAAATTAATTTTAATACATAAAATTTAAGATAATGTGGAGCATGTAGCAGTGGTAGATATCCCACTTGACATTACTATAACAACACTCCCCCTTAATGTTAAGTGGGAAGAAAAAAAAGACATACCAGATTTACCTTTCTCTACAAAAGGATTTATAGATCCATGAATCAACAACAATGATTCATCCTAGCAAGCAGATGAGGGAAATCATAAATATCATTACATATAGAAATTCTCAATACAAGTGCTTTAATATGAATAATTACATTAGATTAAGTACCATTTTATAAAATAAATCATACCAATAACTAAATCTTCACTAGGATTGATAATTAAACTCACATACAAAATGTGACTAATCGCTTACTAAAAAAATGGAGGAAGGATTGGAAGTGTACAAATACTGTTAAGAGGTGGCATTTTCATGCACACTCCCCCTCAATGACAACTCTTATAGGCCCAATAAGGCACAAAATTTTCAAAAATTAACAGAATATAATTTCTTTGTGAAGATATTTGTAACTTTATCTTTAGTTTAACAGGACTTAAGATCAATATCACCATTTAGGACTTTCTCTCTATAAAGTGTATATGAACTTCAATATGATTGTTCTGTGATATTGAACTAAATTTTTAGCAAGACCAATGCAACTCTTGATGTCACATATAATGGTAGTGCTCCATTTAACACCCATATATAGCTCATCCAACAATATTTTTAACCACATTGCTTCCTTTGCAACTTCTATAACACTTCTATACTTTGCTTCACTAGAAGAGATAAACATTGTTAGTTTGTTCTTACTACTCCAAGTGATGGCACCTGCACCCAACTTGAGGAAATATCAAGAAGTAGACTTTCTATCTATAGTATCACTAGCATGATCAAAATCACAATAGCCATAAATTTTTGCATTATTAGAAGAAGAATAAAACAAACCATAATTAACTTTTCCTTTAATATATTTCAAAATAGTTTTTTCCATTTTCAGTGATCCTCATAAGGATATTGTATAAATATTGAAACTACTCATAATGTATAATAAATATTAGGTTTAGTAATAGGTAAATAAATTAGACTACAAACTATTTGTTTATACAAAGTAGTGTCAAATTTAGCACACATTGGTTTGGGATCTAATTTGATACAAACTTCAATAGGAATGGAAAGAGGCTTACAATCAATCATGTTAAAGATCTTTGAAGTAAACTATCATCATACTAAGAATGAGATGAAACAATAGACTTAGGATCTTGAAATATAACCATGCCAAGAAAATAATTTAGCAAACCTAAATCAGTCATTTCAAAACACTTTTTTAACCTTTATTTAACCTTAACAATTAAATTTTTATCACTGCTAGTAATCAAAAGATCAACTACATATAAGAAAATAATGATAATATAATTATTTTCAATCTTAACAAATAGATCATTATCAGTACAATAGTTAGATAGGCCAAGCTCATGAAAAAATAACTAATTTTAGCATACCAAGCTCTAAAAGCTTGTTTAATACCATACAAAGAATTTTTCGGATTACAAACATAAAGTTCTCTACCTTGTTCTTCAAAACCTTTAGGATGAAACATTTATATTTCTTCCTTTTAGTAACCCTTTAAAAAAACCATTTTAACATCCATTTGGTAAATATCCCAACCATATTGGGCATACAAAGCAAGAAGAGTTCTAACGAGTGCTCATCTTAGCTACGTGGAGAAAAACTCACAACATAGTCAAGACCGGGTTTTTGAGTGAAACCACAAGCTACCATTATTTCCTTAATATTTTCAATTTCTCCAATGGAGTTATACTTGATCTTGTATAATCACCTAGATCCTACAATGCTTCTCTTAAAAGGAGGAGGAAAATTTTCCCAAGTATTGTTTTTAACTAAAGTATTGTATTGATATTTCATAGCATGAATCCATTTATCATCTTGACAAGATTATTCAAAATATTTTGGTTCAACCTCATAGATGGTCATCAACACATGATAGGAATGTTGACTACGAGTTAAATTTCTAAGATTAGTAGGCTGAGGGTCTTGAACAATACTTTGAGCCCATTTAGGAACCTTGTGTTGTAAGAAATTTGGAGATGAATCCCCCTCAATCTCCATCATTTTCACATCACGATAATCAGTCTCTTGAACTTATATTTCCATAATGTTAGGAGAAATATAATTAGGCTCTATCTCAAGAGAGGCAGAGGAGGGTTCACATAATGTATTTTCAAAGACAAGAACATTTCTATTTTCAACAATGTCATTCTTAAAAGGATATTAAACTCTTAAACCTTTGTTTTAAAACCATATCAATAAAGATACATGAATAGGAGGTTGGATCAATCTTCTTCCTTTTAAATTTAGGAATAAAGATAGAATAAAGGATATCGAATATTCTTAGGTGAGATATATCTACTATTTTTGTCCATACTTCCAGGTGTGTAGTTTGATGAAGAAATTTTATAGGTACTCTATTAAGGATATAGATTACAATATTCATGGCTTATTCCCATATAAATTTAGGCACATCAGATGCATGAATTGTATTCCTAGCCATTTATAATATAATCATATTCTTCCTTTATGCAATTCTATTTTGCCGAGGGGAATAGGGATTACTCAAATATCTTTGAATCATACATGAAACACATAACTAATTAAACCTTTTGCTGACATATTCACCTCTATTGTCAATACTAATAATTTTAATTTTCAATTAGAATCATTTTGAACTAAAAATTTCAATTCTATAAAATTAAACAAGACATGAGACTTTTTCTTAATAAATTAAGACCAGTTCATTCTAGAGAATTCATTAATAAAAAAAACAACATAAAAATTTCCACTAATAGAAGGAACTTCAAGTGGACCTCTCGATCACTATGAATCATCTCTAATAGTTGAGAAGAATTGGGATCATGATGTTTCTAAAATGGTTCATCATATTTATTGCCATGTAAAAAAATTTCACATGTCTTGTGATCATATTTTAATTTAAGGAGATCAAAAACTAGATTAAGTTGACACATTTCATATAGAATTTTGAAATTTACATGACCAAGTCTTTCATGCCACAGTTACATATCATTCCTTGATGAATAAGAAAAACAAGATTCATATACAAATCCATCAAAAATATATAAACCATTTTTATTAATACGAAGCATTAACGTTCTTGAATTTATCTTTCACATACCATTTCTCTTACAACAAAATAACTTTATAGTTTTCTTTAGTTAGCTTAGAGAAAGACAAGATTATTTTTCTCATTGAGGAACATACAAGACATTATTAATTACATTATTTTACAATTTAAAAATGCCACAAGATTCAAATCTAATGATGGATTTATCTCCTAGATAGGTATTCTCCTCACATTTAACTATATCTAAGAGGATATCAAGACTAAAAGACACGTTCTATAGGAACCACTATCAATAATTGATTCATTTTCATTTGATGTTGAAAATACAAGGAAATAGATGCTTTCAATATTATTTACATGCTTTTGGTTTTGATTTTTATCTTTCTTTTGATTGTTAAATTTACTAGTTTTATTAATTTTAACAAAAATTGGATTTTACACGACATTCAAACTCTTTGTGACCAAACTTTCCACATTTGTTACATGTGCCATTAAATTTGACTTTAAAGTTCTGACTATTTTTAGCATAATTGGATTTAGGATTTGATTTAAATTTGGGTTTGATATTAGGTTTCGATTAGGATTACTATTTTTCTTATAATGAGTAGACTTATGATTATGAGAGAACAAAGCTTGAGAAGCAATCTCTTTTGAATCAAAATTCTCCATTACACGCTCTTCTTGAATTAACAAAAAGACAAAGTATCTAAATCAGGTAGATCATTCTCATTCTAATACTTAGAGTTAATAATTGAGATATAATTCCTAAACTTTTCATGAATATATATCTCGAATAATAAAATGAAGAAGCTTGTATTGAAACAATGTAGAGTTGCGACCAACCATCTAATTGAGCTGTAATGTTCTTAATTTTAGCTAAATAATTAACTAATTTTTATCCCCTTTCATAGGAGTTGTAAACAATTCCATAATTATCTTAATTATCTTTGTGAGATGATTGTCTTCACGCATAGTTTCTAATTATTTCCATGCATCTCCAGGTGAGTCCATATGACCTATATGCATAAAAACATCATCTTGTATACTTTCCAAAAGGATGGAAAAATCTTATTGTGATCTCTAAGAGAAGAACATAAGGTTTTTAGGGGTTTCTTGTCTTAGATGGGTCATCTCTCCACACATTACAAGGTCCCATAAATTTCTAGCCATAAAACATGATTTTAATTGAATTCTCCAAATGCTATAATTCATTCCATTCAATAACTAAGACTTATCCAATGAAAAACTAGCTAGAACTAGCCATTTTTAATGCTCAGACGACACTTGGAAACAAATTTAGATAAAAATTTGAATAAAAAAGCTAGAAAGAGACAAGAAACTAGTTACAAATATTTTTATTAGATATATGCTTGCAAGTAGATTAGCAAGAAACAAAAAAATAGGCCACAAAAGGGCATACATAAAAATATCTAAGCTACTCAAATTTGGAATCGTAGTACAAAAATGTGGAATGAAGAAAATTAGAAAACTTGTTATAAAAATATATTTTAAACCCGCAATATAAATAAACTTTAAAATCTACAGCCCAAAGAATCTTTGAAAAACATGACATAATAAATTTTTACAAAAATGTGGTGCAAAGAAATTGAAGACTTGTGGTAAAAAAGTAATTTTTATACCCATTAACGAAGAAGGGTATGACACGTGTTGAAGATCAATATAAAGAAACAAGACATGTGTCGTATTTCTAGAAAATTTGAAAGAAAATGACCTAGAAGGATGTGAAGTCCCCAAAATTTAATCAAGATTATCGATTTTGCAACAAAGTTGACAAATCAATCAAAATACGTGGAAAAATAAATAAACTATGACTTTGTGAAAATATTAATACACATTTTGTTAATTTTTTGGTTTACTTCTTCTTCTTTTCTATTAGAGGTAAAAAAAGGGTTGAGGGGACCCTACCCCATACATAATGTTACCAGTTCCTTACAAAAGGCCAAGGGATAAACCATTGAAGCCCTACCACAAAACCAAAATAGCACAAGACCAACAACAAGGAAATACAAACATAAAAGAAAGAAACCAAACAACAAATAAACTATCTAACAGTAGCATAACCAAGAGTCTAATAGCAAAACAGCTTAGAACTAACAACAACAAGACAATATCCCATATACATAGTCACTCTTTTATTAGGTCCCCCACTAAATTCATGCATCCGTTCCATTCTTTGATGAGGGATTCAATGGTAGCTTTCCAAACCTTGTAGTTTGGTTCAGGGACCTCCACTTTGGGGCCTTTACCCTCTTTTTCCCTTTCCTTAGCAAGATCCATGGAGTGGATCATCTCAGCTAAAAGCTTGAGATGGTGGATGGTACTCTTAACGTTGAGGAGATGGATGTCACAAATCTAGAACACAACTTCTTTCATCTTCACATGTCCTTGGCCATTTCCAGGCTTCTCTTGTTGGCGTTCTTGAGCTATTCACTAAGGACCAATGAGGAAAGATTTTCCACTTTATCAGTTAAATATTTCAAATCCATGGAGACCATACTAATCCTGTGTCTGTTAATGTCAGTATCAAGCCTACAATGCTTGAAATCCCACATGAAAGAGTGAGTCTTGACAGCCGAGTCTTGAGCAGTGAACAGTTTAGATTGGGTAGTCTTCAGAGCATGCAAGCTCTCAATGGCATCCTCTCGAATTCTTGGAGCGTTTATCATTAACATAAACTGGATCTTTCTCACTCTCCCCCTCATCACTATTATCCCCATCAGCAGTGGCCTTGTCCAAACTGGAACCTGACAAGTCCAGATTCCCATCGTTGTTTTCCCCCAAATCTAAAATCTCCACTTCCTCCACCTGTTTAGGATCCTCCTCAACCCTGCTACGTTTGTTGACAACACCATGACTCAGATTGGATCTAGTATGCTTAGCCATAGGTTTACTTCTTTTCACTCTAACATAATTCAAATAATATCTGAAATCAAATTCTTAGTCAAATAAAGCCACTTGTCAACAATCTAACAAAAAATAAAAGACAGTTGGCAGATTTTCGCCAAACATTAAATTGATGGCTTCAGGAAGACTTAAATTCACCTGTAATAAGACAAAAAATAAAATAAACTTTAGATCGAAAATCTAAAGAAAAATGTAAAAATATTAGTGGTTAATGCTAAAGTAAAGACTAACACTCTAAGATAATGAGTTTGACACTCGCGTAGAATGTCACAACGAGAACATTAAAACACATGTCAAAATTCAATTGGTTTGTTCTTTGTAGTCTTGTAAACAAATTAAGATAATTCTAAACACACATGTATCATTCTAAATGGCTCACTCATCGCAAGTTTTTCAAAGACTAGAAAAGAGGAAAAGGTGTGTAAATATTATTGGATAAGTCATTGCCATAAAAAATATTGAAAAATGTGACATGCAATGACACACAAAGAAATCCTATTGGATTAAATTTCATGAATGTCATATGAAAACAACCACAATAATCGATAGAGGAAATTACAGAGCTACTTGGAGGAATTTTATTTTCTTATATTTTACAAATATAGAAAGCTAATAAAATCATGACAACATGAAATATAAAGTGACTTGGAGTTTTCTTATTAGACCTAATTTTACAAATGAAAGAGGAACAATAACTCAAGTGTAATAGCACAAAATACATGGAAATCCCTTGTTGGCTTGTATTTCATGACTGAAAAATCATATAAAGAAGCAAGGTGAAGCATTTGATTGGCTTGGTCTTCGCAAAAATGAAAAAATTATATTAAAATAATGACAATGCGAAGTCGGATGGCACAAGATGATTGGATAATAAGTGAAGCAGTCATATTTTATATGTAATTTTACTTGTAAATACCAAAAATCTTTAGTTATGGGTATGCCTTAGTTTATAAAAGGCTCCATAATCTTATTTAAGTCTTTATATGTAAAGAACTTGTCTTAAGAATTTTTGTTTGTGAAGATTTGTATGATTTCCCTCATTTGCATGCTATCTTGAATCAATCTTTGCTTGATATTTGGATCTGTAAATACTTTTGTAGAAAAGGTAAATCTTGCATGTCTTTTTTTATTACCACTTAAAATTAAGGGGGAGTGTTGTGGTAGTAATGTCAAGTGTGATATCTACCACAAAAATACATCTTGCCTCAAAAAAAAACTAAATGGGTAAGGTCAATACAAGCCAAGTCGAAGCTTAGTTAGTAAGTGGTAACCTCCTAAAGTGTTATTGAATTTACCATTTTCCTATGTAGATAACTATTTTTTCAAATATTCTATCATTTTCCATGGTAATATTTTGATTATGAATAGATTAATGTTTTTTTAAAATAGTTTTTGCATCAAAGAATCCAAGTGAGGCAAAGAAGATACAATCTTGCACACAAGCCCCATTGGTAAGTGGTAGCCATAAGATAAAATGTTGATTATTTCCATTGGTTAAAATTGATATGAGAATGATTAAATTTTTTTTTACTTCCCTACATTTATCCACAAGAATTACTTTCTTATTTTATATCTAGAGGGCTTGTTGTATGAGAAAAACCAATTATCCCCTAAGGAGATGTCATTGAAGTTCAACAAGGAGACTATCAACCTGTGAGGTGGCCTGAAATATTTTATAAAGTCATTGTTAACAAGATTTGAAATGGGATTTTGGTCTAAAAAAATCACTTCTACTAATGTTAAAAATATGACAAAGGACTTCACTAAAAATTTATTGATTGAATTCCATCTATTACTCACATGTGGAAAGGAACATTGCAATTTAATTGATGAAATTTCAATAAAATATCTAGAACATTTTTGGATTAGAAACGATGTTCCCTACAGTTTTAAAGACACGTTGTGTATTACATTAGGTGCAAATGGGAAACCTCTTACAAATTTTATTGTTGGGTTGAAATGTAGAGGAGAATCTTATTCAAAAGATATGTGGTTGATGACCGATTTGTACAAAGACTTATCACTAATAGTGTCTCAGGGATTGAATGTGGTAGACAACATCAAATATTTTGAGCAAGAAAATCTTAAATAAATACTTACCATTTCAAAAATTTATTACGATGATATTTCTTAATATTGTAAATAAAATACATTCATATGTTTTTATGAAGGTTCTACTTAACTATTTTGTATGCTGATATTGTACAAATATAAGTTGGGAGTATTTATATTTTCCCTAATTATAAGTTGAGAGTGTGAGTGTATAAGTTTCAAATGCGAATTAACAGAGAAACTTTATTGTAAAAAATCTTTGAGGAATTTTTTATTAACCATTTATGTATTTCTAAATTAATTCTAAGCATGCTTAAATACTATTTTTTTCTTTAATAATAGAAAATGTATACCACTTTCAAATGCAATGAAATAACTACAATATGGTATGTAAAGACTCTTCACACTTTGAAACAATACATTCGATTTAAATAAATTATACAAAAACATATTTCTAGTATAACAATAAGAAATGATGAACATCATTTTTTTTTAGCCTATATACCACCTACAACCATTTGATTTTTGATATAACAATATCAAAAGGGAATTATTTTTCTATTCTTTGATTGATTCACCACCCTCAACCATTTTATTATGTTATTTATTCATTTTCACATAAGAACAAATGCAACATGAAACCATTTATATTTGATATAAACGGTGTTTTGGCATGCACCCTCCACAAAGATAATTCACCATACGAATGCTTAAAAAAATTTGACGGTGTGGAGCTCAAAAGAATAATTTATTGTCTCATACCTAATGTTAAATAATTCTTGTAATGGTGCAAAAAAATTCAAAATAACACTATGGACATCGACGAGAAAGTAAAATGTTGATGATATGATGCCTTCATTCCTTCAAAACATTGGCTTAGAGGTTGGAAGCTTTGAGTTCATATTTACATAGGAAGATTGCATTGAGACCAAATGCTCCAATTATGAAGGTTCTGGGAATCCCAAATTATATCTCAAGAATCTTAACTCCGTTTAGTGGCGGTTTAATTCATTGTACAATTGTAAAAATATAGTGTTTATAGATGACTCTTTAGAGAAAAACAAGTTCAATGATGTTGGGAACTACATAATTGCTAAAACATTTAACATAGATTATAAGTCAGAAGACAAATACTTGTTAGATGTGTTGTGGCATTTTTTGCAACCATTGAAGGACGTTAATGATGTTTGGTATTTTTATTACATAAAAAACATAATTATCAGGATTTTTTTATTGGAGCTTTACTATGATTTCTATTGTTGATTTGGAAGCCCATCTTTGGGAATAGTGTTACATTATAAATTCAAATTATTTTTCAAATATTTTACTATAATTCTACCTTTATTGCAGGAATTTAAATTTATTTCATAGATATATTTAAATACTAACATATATCCGAGATTTTTTACGAGTTAATTTTAATTAATTTCATATCCATATTTGAATATGAAAATATATATGCCATTTTTTTAAAATTAATTTTATATTTAAATTTAAATATGATAATATATCTAGAATGGTTTTATAGTTAATTACATTCTCCTACACTAGATTTTCACCCTGTGCTAATTTATTCATAACATCTTTAGAAATTATCTAGTTCTTATTTGAGGTTCAATCACACCATAATAAATGAAGTTAATTTGATATCTAAATTGAAATAAGAATATATATATATAAATGGAATGGTTTTACAGTTCATTAAATTCTCCTAATCCGAATCATCTGCCTCTGTTAGTTTCCTCATAAAATCTTCGGTAATTATTTGGTTTCCCTTAGGTTCAATCACACGATGGTAAATAAATCTAGAAGTGTCTCACATCTCATGAATTTCACTAGCCTTGTAGCCTCTATGCCAAAGGAATTTTAAATATTCAAACATTCATAGTTTAATATTAAATACATCTTAAAATTGATAAGATACTTTTTCCAAAGCAAACATTAAGCCTACAGGTCCGGGGTAGTGGCCGCTAGGCATTATTACTCAGATTAATGTTTGATTTGCTAATATCATTAAATGTTTTTTCATATATTCATTAGTTTAATTCATATTAAGATATATTGGTCTATGGAAGGAGAATTAATGAATTCCAATATTGTATTTTTTTATTCCAATATTTTTATTTTTTCTAATTCAATAGATGTAATTTTGGAGTATAGTAAATTCTAATATATATGATTTTGGATTCCAATATATGTGAGTTTGGATTATAATATATGTGATTTTGGATTCCAATATATGTAATATTTGAATCTAATATATGTGATTTTGGAGTGCGAGATAATTCCTATATTTAACATTATCTAATTCAAAACTAGTAATTTTGGATTCCAATATTGGCTATATTTTTAGCTTCTCAGACTGGAATAAGTCTAGATTTAGTGAAATAAGTGTTATGTACCTGATACCTCCTGCAACACCTATCTTTCCTAAGTAGTTAAGGAAGGTTTTTATTTCATCGAACGATCAATGGTTTTTCAAAGTAGAATTAATTCGGTCCTACCCATACATGGGTAACCTCCAAAAGAGAAAAGGTAATATAGTGAAAGTGAGCTATCCCTACACATGTACTATGGGTGATTAAGGTTATGTTTCCCTTTTAGTTGTTTTTTTCCTTGTTGCATGGTGTGTTTCCATTTCTATTGTATGTTTTTCCTAACATTGTATGTTTGTTTTAGTTCATATTTCTTTTGTGTTTTTGACTCTCTTTACCAAACAAATAAGGAAATTCTCTTCTCCCTCATGAGATAATTGAGGTTCATGATTTCTCTATTTTTCCTTTGTCTAATCCAAAACAAGTCCCCATGTAAGATATAATTATTTTCATATTAAATGTCTAGCATGAAAAATTTAAAAAAATGATGGAAACAAAACCCACACTTGAAATTCCCTTTCTTATCAATGTATCGAGAAAAGCATGTTCCAAAGGAGCTAGTCACCTTATTTAAATTTTTATAAATACTAGGGAGGTATTGGAAAGCCAAATAATAGGAATTAGAGATATTATAGAGCCTAATTCATAGTGCAATAATCAAGATATAATATTTGGTGTATAAAAATGTGGAAACCTGTCCATCACTATAAAACAAGTGTCTTTCTACAAGGTGGAAATTTCTCTAAATTTTTTAGACACCCTAGAAAGAGTTAAGATCCTAAAAAATGCCAAAAATGAGTAAACTAAATCCTCCTTATGGTCCATTCATTATATTTCTTCATACTCATTCTAGACTCCTATGGCAATTCAATTTACTAGTGCATGCGCATAGGCAAAACTTGAAAGCGGACTCAAAAGAAAACTTTAAATCTGAATCAGGTCTTACAAATGGTTGAAATGGACTCATTGGATCCTTTTAAGTCAATAACATATAAATTTTTCGTCACGAACTCTATGTCTTTCTCCTGGGCCTGAAAAACCACTCCGTAGTCTATTTCCACGTTGAGATTGATAACATCAACATTCCAAGAAGCTTGGGTAGATTTTTGGAGGCTTGATATCCATTTTTCCCTTGGTACAAGGGGACATGTGGGACACCAAAGTGCACTCCCCATTGAGTGTTATTTTTGGTCACTTAAAGTGATAATTTAATGTGTTAGAAAGATGTTATAAACTCATCATTTTTTATGTTTTACCACTTTTTCATGACATATTGAACCATGTAAACATTTTAGATGTCTAATGTCCCTTTTTCCTTTTTTCCAACATATTATGGGACATTAAGGACACAAACATGCACTCCCCTATGGAGGAAAATTTTCATCACTTAAAAGTGACAAGTTGGGTATTAGATAAGTGTATCAACTCATTCTTTTCATAAAATTTTGTCCTATCCTCATGAGATCCTCACACATGGCACATTTTTGAGAGGTTGATGTCCCTTTATCCTTTTTCTCTATATTTTATGGTGCAGCTAAACATTTGGCCTCCACTTGACCCAGGTGAAGATTTTTGGGTTTATTATGAGTTAATTTGTGTAAATGAGAGGAAAATAATTTAAATGCAACACTTAACCAATTTTTAGTCTCGTTTGTGTTATTTTATCTCCTCCGTTGCTTCTTGTATACTTGGTATGCTACCAAAATTCTTTATATATCCTCCATGCCTAAAAATTTATTTTTTCTCATATCTTTGAAACCCCATGTCTATTTTTCATGAGATTTTGAATGTAGTTTCCTTATTAAAAAACCTTTAAGAAGATTATTTTCATGCCTCCATTGATTCTCTTTATAAATTTTTACAACCATTTAAAATATTCATATAAAAATATGTTTTCTCATATCTACAAAACCCAACGATTAAAATCCTTCAAAATTTGGAGAAAACCCTCACATTGCAAAACAAAAAAATTTGCAAATGATTTCATTCCATTCATAAATTAGGAAGACACACTTCTAAAAATAGTAAGCCTTCCTAACCATCATTGTCTATAACTAGTAAGTGTTTTAAACAATTCATTTTCAGATTTTTCATTTTTCATTGAACATAAGGAAAATCAAAAAGTGCCAAATTAAGCAACTGATAACTAAAATGGACTTCTCAAAATGAGGCTTACTAAAAATAGTAATTTATAGGATATAGGTTAATAAAAATATATGTTGGTCTTATATGAAAATAAAAAGGTCACCTATTTTGAATCAAAAATCTATTTTTAGCTTGTGCACCACATTGCAACCCATGTCCAAAAGCATCTCTAGTAAAAAACAATCGAATTCTAGAAATTCTCATTCGAATGGTCTTTCTAAATGTTTGAAAATCCCTACTATATAACAATGTTGTGGTCACCTCTCAAGATATTTCCTCATAGGAATGGACATGGAAAATTTCATACTTGTAAAGGATTTATAGTTGAATTGTTGCTCGGGAAGAAGGAAGCCCTCTTGGTTCCCTAAAAGTGGTCTCAGATTGATTTTCATCTCATCATATGAATTTATCAAAACTTATAAACATTATTCATTAAGTATCTCTAATTCACCAGAGGATTTGGTCTTATACTTGATTATGTCTTATAGATCACTATGGTAATTTTGTGACGGGATCACTAACATCACTCCATGTGAGAAATTTTTCTCATTGTGCACACCAAGTGCATATAATGTAAGAAAGATCAATGGTACATGGAATTTTTTTAGTTATTAGAAGGTTGGTTCAATTGGAAGAATACTTTTCCTAATGGTTTCTATTTTCTGTTTATCATGTTCTTCTAAATTTTTCTAGTAGAGTACCTAATTTGGCTGAAAACGTTTATCATTCAAAGAAGTCCCCAATTAGGATTATTTTGAAAATATAAGTGCACTAGAGGAATCATCAAGTTTAGGAAGTAGTCAAAGTATCGGGAGTTCAGTGGAATGCATCTCTATAAAGTACCTCAAATATTCTTCATCTTTCTTCATTCCACATCTCTTCTCTCTATTTTTTCTCTCTCCCTCTCTCTACTTTCTAGTTCTCCATTTTAAATTTTACTTTATGGCTCTTTTGTCCTATTCACTTTAGTTACCATTGCAATTTTCATTGTAAAAGTCTATTTTTCATTAATAGGAAAGGGGCCTATTATTATTTCCTAAAGGAATGTGAAAGGTCACAAGTGGCGGGACTATGAAAGGTCATGTGGGGGTAGATGAAGAGATAGATTATAAAGATATAAATTGGAATGTCTTATCCATTGCACGGGGTTGTTTTTATTGGTTGATATATCCCATTGTCTTACTACAAGTCAGAAAGTACAATTCTTTTATCTCCTTGTCTTATGTTTTCCTCTCCATCTAAAATTTAATCCATGATCATGGTTACTTGTGTAATATTATATAAATAAAATTAGATTTACATGTGTTTTTTTCCTCTTTCCTTGACATGGTATCTTATAAACTTTAACATGGAAATATTTTTGTTTTATGACAATAAACACAACTTTCTATTTATTGAGTAAAACACCCTTCTAAATTTATCCCTCTCTCCATACATACACCTTTCATCCACCCTTTTCTTTTCCACACAACTTTATTAGTGTATTCCATTGTGATCCTTGGTATAAAGGCCACCTAGGATGGTTATTTATAAATTTCTTTTTTCAATAAATTGATCTATCACGTTTGTAAGGTGAGGGACCTAGTCTTTAGAGTTTTGGTGAAAACCCCTAATTTTCCCTTGTGAAAAATTATTTCACCAAAAATTCTTTATATTTTTAGAAAAATACTTTAAATACCTATAAGTATTTCATTCTACACTTATAATTATTTCAAAATGGATTTTTTTCTAATTTATACTAACAAAAGATGAATCTTCAAGAATCTTTACAAGTATGAAAACTAACATTTTTCATATTTATAAAATCGAGTTGGGAATCATGAAACATGCATGGTACCAAAGTTAAAGGTTTTGCAAATATATTGAGAATAAAGTAATTAGTGTTCAAAATAAATTTTAGACTGATAATCTACTTTCTAATTATAGACTCTTAGATAATTTTGTAGCTTTTCCTTGTACAATGCCAATCGACCATGTTACCTTGTTAAGAAAAATGCTCACATTTATAATTCAATCTTCTCACCTCTCTCGACCTCTCAAAATTTATCATTTTTATACACTAATATGTCATTAATTCTAATAATTTTATTTAATCAAAGCATCATAAAACCCATTATATTCATGACAAAACTTTTAGTTCTCATAATCATCTCACCGGTTCAAAAATGTATGGAAGTTTTTAGATGTAGGGTCAATTATTGGATGAATTTTATGTTCCCACCCCTTCACATTTATGGAATCTGATTTTAATTTCAAATTTGTTTTTGGTTCATTTGATCCTCTTGGGATATGCCTTATTAGAATATTTCACCTACATGAGGCTATAAAATAAAGTTAATATAAATTTGTAACTCACTTGGCATTATTATAAGATACTAATGTAAATATATCTCCAAAACCACTTAAAGGGTTCCTAAATATTCCTAAATCAGATAAAAATCATCTAGAATATTTCATAATACAAGTTTGAAGCACTTACCTATGTCAAATATTCTATCTTTATCCATTTAGAAGCATGAAAATATCATAGAGCCATGTTTTAGAAAGATAAAAGTCACTCCAATAATTTTACAAGGGTTTCAATCAATAAAACGGCTAGAACATATATCTTAGGCACATAACATATCACTACTACCATGTTGATTAAATTCTATATTACATAATTATCCCGATATTATGGTTTTTGTTGAAGATCATCCTTGGTGGATTGGACCATCAGAGTCGTGGGAAACCTTAGGTTAGTGGGACATGCGCCCTAAGGAGACCTCCATATTTTAAAGAAGTTGGTCCTTCTCTACATTGTGGGATGAGGTTTAGAAAAAGTGAAACAAAATATGAATTTTAACGGGAGTGATACATCGAACGATCCTTCTAAGAGATCAATCGAAAATGTAAGCTGTATAAAAAAGGGAAACGGTGAGCAGTGAAAAGGGTGGACAAAATTGCACAACAAGAAAGAGAAGATCACATAGAACATTACCTCAAACTACTCAAGCACAACTTCAAATATAGTAATGACATTGAGAGATGCATAGTTTCTATGTGAAAATAAAGGTGATCAGAGACAACAAAGATATGTAAGTGATGAACAAAATGCACCATAGGGCATATATATTACTCAATTATTATGCACGGTATTACATTAGAAAAGAGGAAATATTGTTGTTACAAAAACCCAAGAATAAGGCTAGAGCTCCAAGCCCCTTTCTTTTATAGAAGCGGGGATCTAGACAGAGAAGAAAACTAATGAGACTCTTTGATTCTTATCTATCTATCTTGATTAAAATATATATAGGAGGAAGTGGAGGAGATAAGAAGCCATTCTTTACTCCTTTCGACAGATTTTAATTATGAAAATAGGAGTGAAGTGATAGGAACAAATTTCTCATGATATTTTTCACACTTCCCCATTATATTCCCTTTCTAAAGAGGGAGAGCCATGCCTATTTAATGTATCTTTAACTATCCTATCAATCAAATCTTTTGAGATGGACTCACCTTTTGAAGAACATCCCTTCAGATCTTTATTACATAACTAGATATTTTGTTCCCTTGTGCATTGGTTCCTGACCTCATGACTCAAGCAAAGCATATTTTGTCATTCTCTTTGAAATGACCCTTTGAATGGAGTGAATAAATTGAGTATTCACATATTTTTACTCTTTATACGAGACTACACATTAAATTTTCTCTTTGAAGTGACAAGCCAAATGACCCTTTACCTCTGATCTTTTGAAAACGTCCTGAGCATTGAAATCTTGCAGAGATAATTCTCATAATCTCTCATACATGATTCATGGCTTATCACCTTTAGTGACTTGGTTCGAACTTGGAGTCATTTTTTACAAGATCCATGTGGAAGGCTGACGCATCCTTAAGATTTCTAATTTTATTCGAGATATTTGGAAAGGTGTTGTCTTGACACTTGCCATCTCCCGTGAGTATGTCGTTTTGTTACTTTGGGCAAGTAAAGGACCCACCGCATATAATTCCAAAACCCCTTTTCGGGTGGGACTGTGTAATTATCTCCAAATGGAAATTCGCTAGGATTCGAGACTTTTACTCCTTCCTTTAACTCTTGTAATTGCGTTGGTGGACACTTGGCATCATCTGTAATCCTACTAATTTCTTTTTGATTTGGCTAAGTCTTTTTTGTTTGTGAAGATTTGAATCCGAATGGGCTTCGATAATGTAGAAATCCTCCTAGCTGAAAAATTTAGATAATGTGATCTAGTGACTCACTTGTACCATTATCCTTCTCAATGGAAAGAACCCACAATCTTCTACTATCAATTTGGTTTGGGCTGTGCCTTAAATCTTCTTCAAACACAGGTTCATATCACTTTTGGATGTTGTAGAGCCTCGTAGGTGTTGGATGCTCCTTACGCCTTCCTACTCTCATAATAGAAAATATGTAATTTATTTTTGTGATAGTATAAAATTTTAAAAACAATCGTGAGAATCCCCTAGCTGGTTTTAGTTGCTTTACATTTTCTCAAAGTGAAGCTTACAACCACCTCAACAACTAAAAATTCTCCAGTGAGCCGGAGTATTTTTATCGGATCAGTGCCTCTTAATGGTGTAATATAAGCATGGGCCTATATAAAATACAAAAAATAATTTCCTCAAATGAGTCATGCAAAGTGTGCACAAGCACTTATTTTACTGAAATCAATCTTCTCCTAATCCTAATCTAATTGGTTTGGTACAAGCTAAACAAAACCTGAAATAGGAAGGGAAAAATATCTTCCCTTTCTTATAAAGCATAGCCATACGATAAATTTATCTATAGATATTGCCTGAAATAAGAGTGAAAAATTACCTTTCACTCTTCCACCGCATGATATTAACAAACATAATGAATACCTCCTTGAGATGTTCATCTTTTAGTTGGAGGTGTTGTAGCTGACCCTCGGGGTCTTGAAAATTATCCTCATGCCCTGAAGTGAGCATGACTGGTATTGAAGCTTTCCTTGGTCTTGAGGAGGACCATTCTTTGGTGGGAGTCGTTCTGACTCTCTATTCCTTCTGTTGTTCTGGATTGCATCTTTTGGAATGGGGATTTCTTGTAGGCTTCTCTGAAGGGTGTCATCCCTATCCTTTCCCTCCTTATTTTTAGCATATTTTTGGTGAATCCAAGATCTTCGATTGAAATCAAAAATACCTCAGTAATACTCTTCTCTATAGCCCTTGGACTAGTCCTAGGGGAGTTGTTGTGAGGGGAAGGTTAGATTTTTATAGGACTGATGAAGTGGTGAAGGTTGTTATTTCCATAGGATCTTCTTCATCGAGGCATACCCCCAAATCTGATAAGCACTCGAGCTTATATTCTTCCTCCTATGTCTAAGATTTACGTTTTTGTATGATGATTTTGAGTCGCAAATACTTCATCATGTGTGGCTTCATATTGCAATATGAATCCCATTGAAAAAAAAATTCCAAGAGAGATGCTTTGTAGGGAGGACAAATAGAGGCAATGTATGAAACTTCTCTATCACTTAGTTTTTGATACAAACCTCCTAAGTTCGTATCACTTCTCACCATATGATCCTTTTCTTTTGGATTTGGAGTGATTACTTGCTGGTGCAAGGGGTATAAGCTGCTTGAAGAAAGGGAAGGGTGGAATGGATGGCTTGGAGATGGAGAAAGGGATGATCCATTGGTGGTAATGAAGTCATGATTTCATGAATCCATAGGATGAAGATAAATGGAAGATGTGGAAAGAAAGATGAGTGGAAAAGGATGAGAAGGAGGTCTACGAGCCTTTGTAATGATTTTCCAGACCACATGGAGTTCTTAGATGTGCTACGTAACTATCTTCATTAAAACTTGAAATTTATCGAGACAGATCGAGTTGATGCTATGATAAAGTCTTGCTCTAATTCATTCCACCAGGAATTCTAGGAAAACTATTGATGATCACTCTTGACAGAATGGTAGCCAGAGTCATGGGAAACCTTAGGTTAGTGGGACGTGCACCCTAAGGAGACCTCCATATTTTAAAGAAGTTGGTTCTTCTCTTGGTGTGAGATGAGGGTTAGAAAAATGAAACAAAATATGAATTTTAATGGAGGTGATACATTAAACGAGCCTTCTAAGAGATCAATCGTGAACGCAATTGTCTAAAAAAGGAAACAAAGAATGACTGAAAAGGGTGGACGAAATTACACCACAAGCTAGAGAAGATATGAGATAACACTACCTCAAAGTACTTAAGAAAAACTTTAAAGATAGTAATGATATTGAGATATGCATAGTTTCTACATGAAAATAAAGGTGATTAGAGACAACAAAGATATGCAAGTGATGAACAAAATGCACCGAAGGCATATATATCACTCAATAGCGTGCATAGTATTACATTAGAAAAGAGGTAAAATTTTTGTTACAAAACCGAGGAAGAAAGCTAGAGATCCGGGCCCTTGTATTTTACGAGAAGAGGGGCTTGTGAAAGAGAAGAAATCGACTAACTCTTCGATTCTTATCTATCTATCTTGATTAAAATATATATAGGATGAAGTGGAGGAGATAAGAAGCGATTCTTTACTCCTTTCTAACTACTTTTAATTATGATAAATGGAGTGAAGTGATAGGAACATATTTTTGAGATCTTGTTCACACTTCCCCATTATCTACCCTTTCTAAAAGTGATATCCATGCCTTTTAATGCATCTTTACCTATCATGTCAACCAAATCTTTTGAGATGGAATCTCCTTTTCGGGAACATCCCTTCGGATCTTTATTACATAACTAGATCTTTTGATCCCTTGTACATTAGTTCCCGGCCTCATGACTCAAGTGGCTCGTATTTTGTCATTATACTGAAATGAACCTTTGAATGCATGTGAATAACTTGAGTATTCATAGATTGGCACTCTTTGCATGGGACTACACATTAACTTCACTACTGAAGTGACAAGCCAAATGACCCTTTACCTCTGATCTTTTGAAAAATTCCTGAGCATTTAAATCTTGTAGATAAGTCTCATAATCACTCATACGTGATACATGGCTTGTCACCTTTTGTGAAGCTGCTTCCAACCTAGATTCCATTTGTTGAAATATCTATAAGTTTGATAACTAAGGGAATTCTATCCTAAGTAAACACGCACATGATTTCTCCTTTTTATAATGATTTCATGAAGTGTTCTACAAGTTGATAAATTTCTAATTTCTTATAGGTTATTATGATCATCCTGAATTTGTGTGAGTAAGAGAGACATATAGAAAATATAATTTCCAAAGAAGTGAATCACAGAGAAATTTACTGAGATCTATACTATAAAAAGGTACAAAAATATATAACTCTAGATCATGACTATAAAAATCAGGTTTATACTGTAAATAAATTTTACGGTATCACCCTTTTCATTTTCCATCTCTAGAACTTTTTTAAAGCATTTACAATGTCATATTATCCTATTTCACCATCTTAAACATCTACAATATCTCTATCATAATATAATTCTATCTCTCTGCTTATGTATTTCATCAAGTATTATCATTTACCATCCATTTCAATCATTTCAACTTTTAATGCATTTTTTTATCGTGTATAATTGATGTTTGAAGTTTATTACATCATAATAGTCTGCATGTTATAAACACTTACATCCTTTATATTTTTTTACTATAAATTCTAACATATAAGTAGGGTGTAAACATTAATATGTTCAAATATGACTCTCCCTTAAAAAGCATCGTTGTTTTTTTATTTATCAAACCATTAAATTTTTAGTACAATTTCCTTAAATTTATGAATGTAAAATTTTCAAGTCCATTTAATATATTTCTAATGGTTTATAAAGAACCCAAAATAGAGGCTATGGAAATAATTTATTGTAGATATTATGAAATAATCCTCAATATTGTAATTTTAGATAAAGTATGTAAGGTGGCGTAATCGTATCAAAGTTTTCAAACAAACTCTAGTTCATCTTTTATGCATGTAAAATAATGTGCATGTTAACACTTGATATGCTAAATTAATTTGAATATAATGTGCTTAAAATAGATCTCTGCATGGTTATATGATGTAATTTTAATTATATATGTGTTTTGGAGTCAACAAATAACACCTCTATATACATCTTATTGCACACCATTAATAAGCTGGGTTTGTGTGCAAAGGAAAAGAATGCGGACAATAAAGGGATTATCTTAAAGAACTATTTACATAATTTTTAACCTTAACATATTATTGTTATTCACATACAAAAAACTAAAAAGGAATGTAAGGTTCGAAAATTAGAATATTTTTTTATTAATTAACTTATAACATTAGGTATAAAATATAAAAAATAACATATTGGTTCTTAGATTTCATGATTACAATATGATACAACATAAAAACAAAATAGGGAAGATATAATTACTGACACATGACTATAAAAATTAATATATATGCATATAACGGAGAATATATGTTGCAGATGGTGGAGATTCAACATTTTTGATATTGTGACTTGAAATTCTTCTAGTGTAGGATGATACAATTCAGTCAAATGAAGAATCTGGTCCTTCCCTATGCTTATAGTCCTGGACCCTCTTGAATGAGACATTGTAACTATCTAATTCCTTTAGTATTCTAGAAATGTGCTTCACTATCAAACTCTACTTTTGAGAACAGTTTTAAAACCAAATTTAATTAATTAAATCACACCAAAACTCCAAACTTTCATGGAAAACCCTACAAGAAGGTTATTGTTTAGGTTGAATTTCAATTCATGTACCACATATATTAGAATTAATCCATGAATGCCTTAAACCACAATTATTTCTCCATAGATCATGTAACATCTATATGAATGCAAATATTTCAAAACTTGAACACCTTAAAATATGCTTGGTAGGATTATTATCATATTAATTCATTGATGTAGGTAACTTGGTATGCTTGAAAATGAGGAAATATAGACTCCTTAAGTTAGTTAAGTGCTTTATAATTTTATAGTAGTGGATTCCCTAATAGATGTGTATAAGATTTGGGAATGATTAGGGAGCCTTGAGTGCCTTTTACATGTATTTGTAATGGGGGTGCTAATAGAGTTCGGATGCATAAATGAATAGAGGTTAAGTGTATTATATAGAGCTCTAAAGGTATATTATCATGATTTTGTCAACCCAATAAGATGAAAATACCAAAAAAATATTATTTCATCAAAATTAAAGGTGGAAAATGTGTAGGTTTAGGAGCATATAGTTTGGCTATGACTAGATTATATAACCTAACCAATATGTATGGTTTTCAACATGGATGTAGTGTAAAAGATGTAGAGGTTACACAATGAAAAGAAGATTGTAAGCACTTGTATCCTATATTTATAATTATAATTTTATAACACATTAATGTGTAGGAATAAGCAAGTCGGGAAAGAGATAAAAATATGTATTGAACAGGGGATAGGATGTGGTTGTTTTTCATATCCAAGAAACATAGTCATAATTAAGAGTTTAAATTATAAATTTCCTAACTTGAGTATATAAATTTTCCCCATTTAAGTGTGAAATTAAAATTACATGTTAAAAGGAAAAGATACATGAGTGTATAGACTCACTTTGTATTTCCTCAATTTTTTGTTCTGCGAGATGTGTTGTTGTTGATATGCTCCATGATGAAACCAACTTCACAAAGTGTAGTCAATGTACATAGTATAAATTGAAACAAAGAGATGTGAAACATGTAAAGAATACACATATTTCTCTTGTATAAGGAAAAAATCTTATTATTATTTTCATTTGGAGACTTAGATTGTATTTCTAAATTTTTTTGAAGGATTAAGAATGATCAGTCCCTAATTGTTCTAAAGGAGAATCTAGAGTATTAGGTGTATGCAACCGGACACTAAATAGAAGGTATAGAGAGAAGAAGAGAGAGATAGGTACTAGTGCATCATGTGAAGGAATAATATTATGTATCAATTTTTAGTAACCTTTACACCTTCCCCTTTGAAATAAGGAGAGGAAAGAATTCTTACAAAGATCTTAGTTTCTTTAATACTTTTCATAATTCCATGAAAAACCACCTCTACAAATGGATCTATTCCATACATTTTGTATAGATACAAGGCATGAAAGAGAATGAGTTTTCTCAATATTTTATTTTATTCCATACTACTAAGTCGAGTATATAATATGATAGAATTACAATGGAGAAGGAAACTCATTCCCCCAAAACACATGTATGTTATAACCGTAACCTAGTACTAAATTGTAGGAGTGAATTGTTCATGCCCCCTCTAAAGTGATCTAAACTATGTCAAGTGAGTTTTTATTATACAAAATACATATATCCAAGATAAGAAATATAAAACTAAAGAAAAATTTATGTATCTTCCATCAAGGAGGAAATATATGGTAGGCTCAAGAACATGTGTAGTTATTGACCTTTGCATGTACGATTTAATATTAAAATTCTATATCTAGATTTATTATTAAGGACTATTCCCAATAATAACATGTTTACAAACCTATAATTCTACCTATATAAATGTATAATATATAACATGATGAATTCTCATTCTTTTAAGGATTATTTTATAAAGCATCGAAGTTTGAAACTAAAAATAATATGTGTTTTCCCATGTAATTTATGTCTAAAAATCTATAGGAGAGTGTGGAATGATGGCCATGTTGGATAAAATGTACCAACAAAAGGATTTTCACATGGTGGATACCATTGCAACAATTGTAGTGATAGAAAATAAAATAGTAGTAGTAGTAACAAAGCATATGTAATAGAGTTGGTATAGATATAAAACAATAATTGAGTGAGAAAAGAGAATAAATAACATAAAAAGAAGAGTCACATCAAGGGATAGAGCTATAACATGGGACACCCATGGTGTGATAAAAGAATCAAGTATCTTAGCTCCCATATATAAGAGAAGAAATGTTATGCAAAAAAACACATAGAGACATAAACATGGGACACCCAAGATGTCAAAAGACAACAAAGGAATTTAGACCACATACAATGAAATAGACAAGTAGCAATCACAAGTAAATTAGTAAACTTGTTGTAGCAAATAGTATTTTATAATAATGATAAGGGTAATATAAGTGCTAAGAAAGGACGTGAAGTAAGAAATGTTAGCGCTATACAAGACATGTTTGTTTGTCCTATTATTTAAAATATATCATCTATATGATATACTTGTAATCAAACATAATGAAGAAGGATAAAGGAAATTTAATATTTAAAAATGGTATCACCAATATATCATGGAGGGACACCACAAAATAAGTAATGTAAGGAACCAAAGTTTCTCCTTTTAGTGTGCGATGATTTATATGTATTGGAACAAGATCAATTAACATCATTAAGGCATGTAAGGTGTATATAGACAATGTATGTGATAAATCAAAACTTATTGAAAAAAACATATATAATTAAATTATAAACAATAGAATCTATCGTATAGGTCCTAGTTTGATGCGGGAGCATAACTTGCAGAGACCATAACTTTTGATCCGACCGTTGGATCGTCCTGAAATTTTACAGGGTGGTAGATATACATTAGTACTATGTTGGGGTCAACTTTGCTTGCAAGGTTGTGCTCATTTTGGCACATTTTCGGGCTCAGATTCCTTCATCTAGTGGCCTAAAATTGGCTCGAATATTTTTTTCGCTTTTGACTAGGTCTTAGAACTTTAATAAATTTTGTTGTGCTTGTTAGAATAAGTCCAAATTTCGCGTGAGCCCTAATTTATGAATTCATATTTGGCACGCAAATTTTGGGGTCAATCCGAGTTGTTTTGCATTTTAGGGTTTTTGGCATTTTAGGGTTTTTGGCATTTAGGGTTTTAGAGTAGTCTTGAAATAAAAGGAGAATTGTAATGATGAAATAGATCGAGTGTGAATTTTCCAGAATGAGAAGTAAGCTATTTTGAAACTCCTAGTTTTATTTGCAAAGTTGTTTATGTGTGTTTTGGAGGTATTTCAACCTCTTGCAGTTGGATTCACATCAATTGGTATCAGAGCTAGATTTTGATCTTGCGGAAATAGTTAAGGTAACATATTACATTTTTATGTGTAGTTTTTACCTCTATTTTATATAACCATGGCTAGACGTGGGAGGGAGGTTATGCCCAGATGAATAGGCATATGCAAGAGCTACAGAGATAAGTTGCTGAGCTCACGGGGGAAGTTACCCGCCTTAGAAGGAGACATGTAAATGGGGATGCAAACCCAAATAGTGATATTGAAGAAGAGCCTCCATTAATGAATGAAGGAGGAGATGAAGAAGAAAATTAGAGAGATGAAGAAACCTTGAATGAGAGACCATTTGAGGAGAGATTGATCTAGGCTTTAGAGGGAAAGAATGATGACATCAAGATTAATGTTCCTGATTATGGTGGAGGGTTACGACCAGAGGAGTTGATTGATTGGTTAAATCACATGGAAAAATTATTTGAGTGGAAAACCCTTTCAGAGGAGAAGAAGGTTAATTTTGCATGCACTAAGTTAGCCAGACAAAGGAATGGAAAGGGAAAGATCCGAAACTGGAATAAAATGGTAAAGAAGCTGAAAGAAAAGTTTCTTCCTGTAGATTATGCTCAGACACTCTTTCGAAGGTTCCAAAACCTAAGGTAGAAGGATCTCAGCATTGAGGAGTATACTAATGAATTTTACAAGTTATCAATCTGGGTGGAACAGAGAGAGTCTGAAGAACAAAAGGCTATATGGTACATAAATGGGTTGAGTTACACCATACAAGATGAGCTGAGTATGCTCTAGATCCATAGCCTAGATGATGCTTATCAACTTGCATTAAAGGTAGAGGAAAAGAACAAGAGGAGTAATTTTAGAAGAGGTGTGAAGAGAGGTCGATCATCATCTCCAATGAGGGCGGGGTTAGATTTGAATCTACAAAAGGTGAATCCTCTAATACAGAAGGGCATGAAGATTCTGGTCAAAGCCATGGTAACTACCAAAGAGGTAGGGGATTTCAGATGGGAATAGGTTATAATGGAGGATGGGGATGGAATAGCCCCCAAAGGAAATATACATGTTACAGATGTGGTGAAGAGGGGCATAGAGCTTTTGAGTGTCAGCACTATCCTACACAAGATAGATGGCAAGGAGAAAAACCACGAGTAAATTTGGTTGAGGCTGAAGAGGAAGAAGAAATGGAGGTTGCTGCAGACTTGGGTGAAACCCTCATGATAAGGAGGACGATGATTGTCCCAAGGAAGGAGAAAGAACGTGATGTTGTTGGAGCTGATTCGTGGCTTCGAACAAATATATTTCAAACAAGATGCACCTTTGGAGGAAAGGTATGTAAAATTATTATTGATGGTGGTAGTTGTGCAAATATGGTTTCAATTGTAATGGTTGATAAACTGAATCTGAGCTGTGACAAGCACCCATATTCCTATCGTATATCATGGTTCAAGAAAGGAAATGAAGTAACCATAGATAAAAGATTCCTTATAAAGTTTTCAATTGGGAATACCTATAGGGATGAGGTGTGGTTTGATGTTATCCCAATGGATGCATGTCATATATTGTTAGGTAGGCCTTGGCAATACGATAGAAAGGTTACACATGATGGAGGGAAAAATACATATACCTTTTGGAAGGATGGTGTAAATGTGGTCTTATTACCCTTGAGGAAGAAGAGAAGAGTGAGGGATTATTGGCTACAAAAGAGTTTATTTGAGAAATGGAAGAAGTTGGATGTTGTTATGCACTAATGTCAAAGAAGCTGGAGAAAGAAGGCTTTAATATACCTATTGCAGTAGAAAAGATACTAAAAGAATACAAAGATGTCATACTAGATGAGCTACTAGATGGGTTACCCCCAAAGCGAGATATTCAACACCATATTGGGATCGGCCCTTCCAAACCGGGTAGCCTATCGGATGAGTCGACACAGAGTGAAGAGTTGAGCAGCAGACAAGTGTGAGATCTAATACAAAAAGGGTTAGTGAGAGAAAGCATGAGTCCATGTGCAACTCCAGCGTTATTGACTCCCAAAAAAGATGGAGACTGGAGAATGTGTATAGACAGTAGAGCCATAAACAAGATCACAATTAAGTATCGGTTTCCAATTCCGCGATTGGATGATATGATGGATGTGCTAGTAGGAGCCCAATATTTTAACAAGATTGACCTACGGAGTGGTTACTACCATATCGAATCCATGAAGGGGATGAATGGAAAACTACTTTTAGAACAAAAGATGGATTATACGAGTGGATGGTGATGCCATTTGGGCTATCTAATGCACCCAGTACATTCATGAGGTTGATGAGAGTACTCGAGAATACAATGGTAAGTTTTTGTTGTCTATTTTGATGATATTTTGATATTCAGTAAGACGGTGGAAGAACACTTGTTACATCTGAAATTGGTGCTAGACTTGTTACGTAAAGAGAGTCTATATCCAAACTTAAAGAAGTGTAGAGTCCTTGAGAAGAGTCTTTTTTTTGGTATTTGTCATATCATGGGATGGAGTGAGGATGGATGAGGAAAAAGTAAAGGCAATTCTTGAATGGCCTATTCCAAGGAATGTGATAGAGGTTCGTAGTTTTCATGGATTGGCAACTTTTTATAGGAAGTTCATCAGGAATTTCAGTAGCATTGCTGCACCCATAACAGAGTGTACAAAAGGGAGGGAGTTTGTATGGACCAAGGCAGCAACAGATAGTTTTGAATTGTTGAAGAAGAAAGTATCAGAAGCACCTATTTTGGTATTGCCAGATTTTAGCAAGGTCTTTGAGGTTGATTGTGATGCCTCACATGTTGGGATTGGAGCTGTGTTGAGTCAAGAAGGACGACCAGTGGCATTCTTCAGTGAAAAGCTAAATGAAGTCAGGAGGAAATATTCTACTTATGATGTGGAATTTTACACTATTGTTCAGGCATTAAGGAACTGGAGACATTACTTGGTAGCAAAGGAATTTGTACTCTTCACTGACCATGAAGCCTTGAGGTATGTAAACACATAGAAGAAACTAAATAGTAGGCATGCAAAATGGGTTTCATTTTTGCAAGAATATACTTTTGTTTTAAAGCATAAGTCTGGTAAGCAGAATCAAGTTGTTGATGCCTTGAGTAGGCGTGTAGCCCTTTTGACAACAATGGAAAATAAAGTCCTAGGGTTTGAGGCAGTTAAGGAATTGTATGAAGGTGATCCTGATTTTGGTGATGTTGTCAGAAAGCTTAAGGAGCCTACAGTAGGTAGTGATTCTTTTGATTATTTGATACAGGATGGTTATTTGTTTAGGGGGAAACAATTGTGCATCCCTGCTGGTTCAATGAGAGAAAATATTATAAGAGAATTGCATAGTGGAGGGTTGGCTGGACACTTTGGTATAAGTAAGACAATTTCTCTTGTTGTAGAAAAGTATTATTGGCCAAAGGTAAAGAGGGACATAAGTAGGGTTGTAGCAAGATGTAGAGTGTGTCAAATGGCTAAGGGTCATGCACAGAATATTGGGTTGTATATGCCATTGCCTATCCCTACAGGGCCATGGGTTGATCTGAGTATGGATTTTGTGTTAGGGCTTCCTAACACATAGTGAGGGAATGATTCTATCTTTGTTGTGGTTGATAGATTATCTAAGATGGCACATTTCATTTCTTGTAAAAAAACTAATGATGCTTCTAGAATTACAAAATTTTTTTTTTGAAGTGGTTAGATTGCATGGAATTCCAAGAACGATCACTTCAGATCGGGACACGAAGTTTTTGAGTCACTTTTGGAGGACTCTGTGGAAGAAATTGGGGACACAACTACAGTTCAGTAGTGCATATCACCCCCAGACTGATGGGCAGACTGAAGTAGTGAATAGAAGCTTGGGAAATCTCCTACGTTGTATAGTTGGAGAAAAGCCAAAACAATGGGACTTAGCTTTACCTCAAGCTGAGTTTGCATATAATAGCTCGATAAACAGGTCAACAGGGAGGTCTCCTTTCTAGATTGTATATGGTAGGAATCCGAAGGGGGTCCTTGATCTAATTGTTCTACGGTGAAGATGAAACTAGTGATGATGCAGAAGCATTTGCAGAACACATTCTACAGCTACAAGATGAAGTGAGGGAAAAGTTAAAAGTGAGTAATGCACAATATAAAAGCAGTTGCAGATTCCAGTAGGAGAGTAAGTGTATTTGAAGAAGGAGATATGGTGATGGTTCATCTTAGAAAAGAGAGGTTTCCAAAGGGAACATATAATAAACTCAAGTATAAGAAGATTGGGCCATGTAGGATTCAGAAGAAAATGAGTGATAATGCCTACAAGGTGGAGCTACCTGAAAAATTTGCTATCTCACCAGTTTTTAATGTTTCTAGTTTATATAATTTTCTAGGTCATGATGAAAATGTTGCAGAGGAGGAAGAAATAAACTGGAAGAAACAGATGCCAAAGGAGAAAAAGGAGAGGGTAATGCGTGTCTTGGACCAAAAGATAATCACTACTAGACATGGGAGCTACAACAGATATTTGGTATAGTGGGAAGGTTTGCAGCAAGAAGAAAACACTTGGATTCCTGAGTGGGAGTTGAGGAAAATTGACAGTGCAAAATTAGATGAGTTCCGTCAACAGAATTTGCAGGAGCTGAATTCTTTTCAACCAGGGGAGAATGATGCGGGAGCATAACTTGCAGAGGCCATAACTTTTGATCCGACCGTTGGATCGTCTTGAAATTTTACAGGGTGGTAGATATACATTAGTACTATGCTTTGGGGTCAACTTTTCTTGCAAGGTTGTGCTCATTTTGGCACGTTTTCGGGCTCAGATTCCATCATCTAGTGGCCTAAAATTGGCTCGAATGTTTTTTCCGCTTTTGACTAGGTCTTAGAACTTTAATAACTTTTGTTGTGCTTGTCAGAATAAGTCCAAATTTCGCATGAGCCCTAATTTATGAATTCATATTTGGCACACAAATTTTGGGGTCAATCTAAGTTGTTTTGCATTTTAGGGTTTTTTGGCATTTTAGGGTTTTAGAGTAGTCTTGAAATAAAAGGAGAATTGTAATGATGAAATAGATCAATGTGAATTCCAGAATGAGAAGTAAGCTATTTTGAAACTCCTAGTTTTATTTGCAAAGCTGTTTATGTGTGTTTTTGGAGGTATTTCAACCTCTTGCAATTGGATTCACATCATAGTTTTATATTTTACCAATATCGAGAATGTTTTGTATTATTTAATATAGTTATGTATATGGAGACACATAGTATAAGATCTACCTAAGAAGAGTTTGATCATGTGGAAATTCAAACCCCAAGCTGGTGAAGAAGGAATAGGCTACAAATATGTCAAATTATATATACAATATGAGTCATAGCATAATAGAAAGATGAATAAGGGTAGAACCATTAACTATAATATCGGTAGAATGTTTTGAATTAAGAGTTGTTATAATTAGAGTCTTGTATTTGAAGAGAGTGAAATTGATTTATTTTGATTTTAATTGATGTAATGAACCCATTTTGATTGAAGAGATATGATATATTGTGTGATAAGTAGAAATAGTATTAGAATTATTTAACATATATATCGGAAGAATAACCCTTGCTAAAGTACACATGGGCATGTATAGTGTAAGGAAATTTTTTCTTGGAAAATTATTAAGGGAGATATTTATGTGCCTCTAGGAATTCAAGAAGGTATGCGGTCTAATGGTGTGAAATAATGGATAAAATAATTCAGCCGAGGATGCATGACCAATATAGATTTAGAATATGTACTCTTAATAATTATTTGATTACATTACATGTGGGAATCTATGTGTAGTGCTTGGTTACATATTAGGTATTGAGGTGTGTGAAATCAAATGGGAAACTAAAATATATTTAGAAATATATAATGTTTATATTGAAATAGTGTCCTTTTATTTATTAATAGTCTCAACATTTAATTGTTAAAAATTCTCATTAGACATATCAGGTATTTAGACACATAAAAATAGTAATCAAGCTCAAAATCATCTTTTTCATCATAATTAACTATTAGTGGTAAATCATAGATATCCATGAGATTATTATGAACCTAGCATCCATTAGGTATGCAAGTCATGGTGATAGAAAAATTTTGAGTAGAAAACATAGGATTTAGCTAATATGTTCACATTCCTATAAATATATGTGTGCGCGCGTGTGTGTGTAGACACCAAAATTGGGTCACACTCCCCTTGGTCCCTTGTCAAATAACCAGCTCAAGCATACTCATCTAACCATGGCCCCTTCCACCCCACATTAATATTAATTTAATTAACTTAATTAAATTAATACCCATCCTCACAATATTCATTACTTAATTATTTTAATTAAGCTAATTTCCACCTCACCTAGACACCTCATCTAGCCACCTCACCCTAGACCTATTCTTGGCATGTTTCCATAACCAACAATAACTAAGTCTTACTTGCCTTATTGATATAAGATTTGGTCTAACCCTAAAATCAATCCCTAAAATATCTCTCACCATATTCCTACTCATTATAAGGAAAATGAACTAAGCTGGGCCCAAGAAATTAGAAATATCTACCCATTTTAGTAAACCTAGGGAATCTCACCTTAACCGATGCCAGTCACCCCTAAACCGATGTCGGTCAACCCGGAACCATCATCGGTTACCATTTATTCACCCAAACAACCTTTTTTTTCAGGTTGGCACATTACGAGAGAAAGGAAAGGAGATCAAATATGCATGCAAGTGAAACAAGCATCCTTTCACGAATCTAGACATCTAGAGCCATCACTAGGATAGATATTGAATGTAAGTGAAACAAGCATCCTTTCACATATCTAGACATCTATAGCCATCACCAGGAAAGATATTGAAGCATTGCACCCACAAGAACCATTCTGGGAATTGTTAGTGCAAATTCACATCACCCCCAAAATGACCTATGGATATACTTTTATAAGGCAATGCCATTTGGTGTGAATGAACAACATTGAGCTTTCCCAAACTATGGGACTTTTGCAAATAGGAAAGCTCTCCAAAGAAGGCTAGTTCCTCTTCCTAAACTACTGCAACAAGCTATTCCAGTGCAGGGAAAGTTAATCTAATCTTAATCTAACTATGCCAAGGAGAGAGAGAGAGAAAAGAGGGAAAAACAAATCCTACAGTAAAATGGTGATACACTAGAGATGGAAAATTTTGAACATCTATCAAAACTACCATGGAAACAAAGAGAGGTGAGCAATGGAAAGGATGGACAAGTGCATCCCAAAACCAAGGATGGATTTCACACAAAAAATATTCCAAAACCCCATAAACATAGCCCCAAAACCTACAATAGACATTCAAACATGCACAAAGACCTGAAATGAAGAGATGCAAGAAGAAAACAAGAAAAAACGAGGAAGGATGGACAAATGCATCACAAAACATGTTTTTTATTACTCCAAAAGTTTGCACAAAACATCATTTAACTAGTAAGAGGAAAAAAACACCATTACAGAGCAATGGAGGAGGTTCAAAATCCATTTTCAACCTTGGGGAAGAAAATAAGGGAGAGGCAGAGAAGAATGATGAACAAACCATTACAAATGAGCCAAAATTGGCTTTTAACCATCGAGCAGAATGGAAGAAAGGAGAAAATGTGGGAAAATTGATTTGGGACTTCAACCACCAACAAGATTCATCTAATGGTCCTAAAAAATGATGGGTTTCCATAAAAAATCCCATACTTCGAAGTACATTGCTTTACAGAGAAAAACAGAGGCCCATACTTCATTAATTTTGGTGGTTGGAGTTGTTTTTTGTGTTTTTGCATGCTAGATACGTTTTTCCATTTTTCTCCCACAAATATCCATCAAAAATAAAAATTGAATATTCCATCATGTAGATAATTTCAACAGCTTTCCAATGATATAAAGAACGTGAAAATATAAGCTCGGGATCGAAAGTTATGCCCCTTTGAAAATTTAGGGCAAAAATGGCAATTTTAGGGCAAAATTCGGGTTGGCGGGCGAAACTTGAAAATTTTCCATTTTTGAATTTGGGAAAATTTCACAAAAATTCCCCATGCCCCACTACTCCTCTACCACATGTCACATTCCCATTAGTTGATGGAAACACACAGGCTCAAACCTCACGTGTTTCACTTTGACTTTTCATTGGGAAAATTTCCCCACGCTCTACCACTCCTCCGCCATGTGTCGCTTCCTAGTTCACCCGTGGGTTTCATTTCAAAATTTTCCTTTGTTCCTTTTTTAATTTTTGAAAAAAAAAAATTTCCTCTGCGCCCCTTGATTCTTGTTGCTGGGACACGTGGCATCCTCCGGTTGGTCCTCGAGCCTTCTAAACTTTTCTCCATCCTCCTCCGTGGGCCTGCGGGCTGGTTTTTTCCTTTGCACCCTTTGCCCACTTTGGAAAAAAATTTAACTTCACTCCACTGGCCCAACCTCCACTGCCATGTGGCATCTTCTCATTGGATGCGGGCCTGTCAAGGGAAAATTTCCCCAAAAAACTCCGTTGAGCCATAACTTTCAAAATATTTGGAGTTAGGAGGAAAATTTTACCTTTCTGGAAAGGGAAGAAAAATCCTATCTAATGAAGCCATTTCCAGAATCCTTTGAGTGCTTAAAATGTGTAAAAATTGAATTTGAAGCACAAGGAAGGAAATAATGAAGGCAAGTTAGCCAAAATAAGCAGGGGGCTCATTTTGGATAACAATTTGGTGACTCTCAGGGGTCATCTGCCTACTAGATGAATGATCAATGACATTTGAAGCATCCAAGAGGCATGGAGTAAATCCCGATAACCAATTCTGATATGAATTATGAAAATCTTACCTTTGAGCCACTTGGAAACCCACTGAACTGAAACTGATCCTCACCAAAACCCATTGAAATGGATTGTGCAAGAGCAACCAAAACAACACCAAAAAACTATGTACAAAACTGAAAATCATACATGCTCCAAATGGAACATGCAGAGTGTGCACAAGCACTTCTTCTACTGAAAGAAAACCTACCTACTCTACTCTAACTGGAAGCAAAGGTGGGCTAAACAAACCCTACAACTAGTTGTGTAAAATAGCTTCCTTTCTTCAAAATTGGTAGCCATGAAAATGATTTGGAGCTTAGGATGGCTGCTTGGATGAGTGGAAAATAAACAAGAAGATGGTATTCTACCAAAATTAGCAAGGTTTCAGCTAAAATAAAATTGAATACCTCTTTTAGTTGCTTTGTATTTGGATTGAAGAGGTATGACAGCTGATCCTTGGTACTTTGTAGCTCATCCTCATGCTTAGAAGAAAGCATGACTGGTTGTGACTTCTCATTTGGCTCCAATGAAGCCAAATACCTTATTGGGAAAGGTTTGATCCATTTGATATGCCCATAAATCTAATTTTCAACTCCAAAATGGATTCTTCTTGTAGACCTTCTTGAATGGACGGTGTGGAAGAAATGATGGAACTCTTCTGCTTTTTTCCTTCCCCTAATGAAGAACATGGAAGATTTAAATCTTCCAATCTTGATTACAAAGAGCTACTATAAGATGTAGAGTGCCACAAATGAAATTTCTCCTCCATGACAATAGGCTCAAGTGTTTGGAATGTGGATGATGAAGGAGAAAATGGTGTGATTTCAACTGGTTCCTCTTCATCAAAACAGTCCTCCAAATATGACAGATAAACTGCCTCATTGTTGTCCTGTTGCAAATGTTCAACCTCTCCCATGATGTTCTCTTGATCTAAAATTGATTACCATGGTTTCTTTCATCCTCCAACATTGAGTTTGAGAGATCAAACTCTTCTTCAACACTATAACTCAAGAGAGATGAAGTAGAAAGAAGAACTGAAGGTTCTTCTATAGCCTACTTTGTGCTCAAAGATTTTGGAACTGCACTTTTCTCCCCCGCAGTTGGAATTTTCTCCTTTTATTTTGGATTTGGAGAAGCTTCTCCTTCCTCTATTACTTGAAGGAAATCTTGCTCTTGATTGAACTTTTCCTCTAGTATGAACTTTGTCAAGTCAAACTCTTCAATCTACGGTTCTCTAGAGGACAAGTTAGGGCTGCAAGATCTCTTTTAAATATTTCTTCTTCCATGGCTGATTATTTAACTTGAATTGGATCAACATATTCTTCAAGTAGAGTGCCAACATGGACACTACATTATGAGAAAATTGATTACTAATCTACCTCTTCTTTTTGCTCTTCTTCTGCTGCAACAAAATCAGTCCTAACCACCACTTGTTCTTCAACCTTTACCTCCTCTGTAGGCTTCACCAGCAAAGGAATTTTCTCAATCCCATATCTAAGAGCCAAAATTACTAAGCTCTTAATCATTCCTTATTTTCTTAGTTCTTCCTCTTGCTGTCCTTCATGACTGATTTTTGCAATTTCTTCTTCCCAACATGGATTTGGGAATGCAAGAGGAGGGGTGGGTTGTGACTCAACCATTTTTTCATTTGTTTGTGGTGGTGGAAGAGATGAAACTTCTTGTTTCCTTGGAGTGTAAGGTATTCCTTTTTTATCTTATTGAGGGGATTTGGATTTGGAAGGGAAAAGGAAAGAAGAATTGAGATGAGGTGGAAGACTATGAGATGTAGAAAGGGGATCAACATTTGGGGTAGCATATGGGAAAATTGAAGCTTGACACTGCTGAAATGATACAGATTGAGAAAGAGGAAAAGAAAGAGTATGAGATGGTGTGCTTACCCGTTGACAAGGTTGTTGAATACTCCTCTCATACACCTCTATTCCCTCAGTCCACTTTGTAAGTAATGGCAGTGTTGCAATCATGAATTCAAGCTTCTCTTGAGGGTTGTAATGCCTTGGAAAAGGTCCCACCCATGGACAAGGTGCTCCACAACTGATTCCAAATGCTTTCATTTATGCTTGAGCCCTGGATTGCACCATGTAATCTTCATTTTTGGATTTTCTCCAACAAATCAACATCTTGCATTTGATTTTCTTCATTGTATGCATACCCCTTCTCTTGGAAAGAACCATAGCCAAACTGATTTTGGCACTGCTGCTCATATGGGTATGCATGTTGATCTTGAATCTACTCAAAATGCTGATTTGAAGGAGTTGTAAAGCATGTTGGAGGTGGATTTGGATGGCACTATTGTTGTAAATGTGAATTCCATGATGGAAATGAAGTCATGATTGCACAACTTCATGGGATGAAAGAATATGGAAGAGATGGAAGGAAGAATGGATGAAAAATGAATGAAAATGAATGAAAAGGAAGGTCTGCAACTTCAGAGATGGGTTGTTTACCAGATGGAGTCACCAGATGTGTTTGCAATTGCCTCCAAAGGCTGAAATCTTCACAGGAACACACCAACCTATAAAAGATGAAGTGGAAGACCTCTAAGGTCCCACTAGGCATGCCAAAACTATTAGTGCAAATTCACAGCACCCCAAAATGACCTATGGATCTTATTTTCTAAGGAAATGTCATTTTGTGTGAATGCACAACATTGAGCTTTCCCAAAGTGTGGGACCTTTGCAAATGGGGAAAGCTCTCTAGAGAAGGTTGGTTCCTCTTCCTAAACTACTTGCCATAAGCTATTCTAGTGCAGGCAAAGCTAATCTAATCCTAATCTAACTATGCCAAGGAGAGATAGAGAGAGAGAAAAGAGGAAAAATAGAGCCTACACTAAAATGGTGATACACCAGAGAAGGAAAATGTTGAACATCTATCAAAACTGCCATGGAAACAAAGAGAGGTGAGAAATGGAAAGGATGGACAAGTGCATCACAAAACCAAGGATGGATTTCACACAAAAAATGTTCCAAAACTCCATGAACACAGCCCCAAAACCTACAATAGACATTCAAACATGTACAAATACATGTAATGAAGAGAGGTAAGAAGAAAACAAGCAAAAATAAGCAAGGATGGACAAATGCATCACAAAACACATTTTTATTGCTCTAGAAGTTTGCACAAAACATCATTTCACTGATAAGAGGAAAAAAATGCCATTACAAAGCAAGGGAGGAGGTTCAAACTCCATTTTTTACCTTGGGAAAGAAAAGACGGGGAGGTAGAGAAGAATGATGAACAAACCATTACAAATGAGCCAAAATTGGCTTTTAACCATTGAGAAGAATTGAAGAAAGGAGAAAACGTAGGAAAATTGATTTGGGACTTCAACCACCAACATGATTCATCTAATGGGCCTAAAAAATGATGGGTTTCCATAAAAACTCATACTTGAAGTACATTGCTTTATAGAGCAAAACAGAGGCCCATACTTCATTAATTTTGGTGGTTGGAGTCATTTTTATGTTTTTTACATGCCAGATACATTTTTCCATTTTTCTTCCACAAATATCTATCAAAAATCAAAATTGAAGATTTCATCATGTATAGGATTTCAACAGATTTCCAATGATATAAAGAACGTGAAAATATGAGCTCTGGGATCGAAAGTTATGCCCCTTTGAAAATTTAGGGCAAAAATGGCAATTTTAGGGCAAAATTTGGGTTAGCGGGCTGAAACTTGAAAATTTTCTATTTTTTGAATTTGGGAAAATTTCCCAAACATTCCCGCACCCTACCACTCTATTTCCACATGTCACTTTCCCATTAGCTGATGGAAATGTGGGCTCAAACCTCACCTTTTTCACTTTGATTTTTCATTGGGAAAATTTCCAAAATTTCCCCACACTCTGTCGCTCCTCTGCCACGTGTCATGTCTTAGTTGACTCGAGGGTTTGAACTTCAACATTTTCCTTTGTACCTTTTGTAATTTTGGCAAAAAACCAAAATTTCCTCCATGCCCCCAATTCCCACCACTGACAGGACACGTGGCGTCCTCCGGTTGGTCCACGGGCCTTCTAAACTTTTCTCCATCCTCCTCCGCGGGCCTGCGGGATGGTTTTTTCCTTTACACCCTTTGCCCACTTTGGTGAATTTCTTAACTTGACTCCACCGGCCTTACCTCCTCGACCACATGGCATCTTCTCGTTGGATGTGGGCTGTCGAAGAAAAATTTCCCAAAACTCTCATTGAGCCATAACTTTCAAAATATTTGGAGTTAGGAGGAAAATTTTACCTTTTTGGAAAGGGGATAAAAAATCCTATATGATGAAACCATTTCTAGAATCCTTTGAGTGTTTGAAATGTGTAAAAACTGAATTTGAAGCACAAGGAAGGAAAAAATGAAGGCAAGTTAGCCAAAATAAGCAGGGGGCTCATTTTGGATAACATGAATCATTACTAAGATATCCAACACTATTCTTACGATCAACAACCACCACCATTCAACCATCAAAATCTACATCATAGAAAACACATCTCTCTGCCAAAGCATTGTTTATTTTAGCATAGAGTAATTTTTTTCATTCTGTCATTAGTTTATACTTTGCATGTTCATTCTTCCATTGCTTAATAGCTTGTAATCCCACCATTTCCCTTACCCACACCAACAAATTGCCATTCTAACCTAGTATCCTTTTGAGTGTACTTGATATCTCCAAAGACCTTCTCATCCACTCTACCAACCTCATTTGACCCTAGATTAGCCTCTTCCATTTATCTATTTGAGTTTCTTTTACCTCGACCATACCGATGCCGGTTATCTGCAATCGTCCTCGGTTCTACCTGCAGACCGACATCGGTCTCGTGTTTTATACCTTGACCAAGAATAGACCCAAAAATCACCCTACCAGTTGACCTAAATAACCCAGAATTAGACCTTGACCAGTCCCAGTACCTTGACAGACACCTCATCTCTCAGATCCAACTATAGCCTAGCCTGTTGTGATTGGATTTTCTTATTGTACTTGAATGAAATACCTAAATCATATCAACTACAATAGGAATTTACTTGTTTCTCACATTAATTTTTTTAAACAGTGGATTGATAGCCATCTAGGGAGTATCACACTTCCTAGAACTAGCATACACTAGGTAGTCCACTATCATATATCATTTAACTATCCTCTTGTGGTCTTGTTTTCTATTACAGGTAGTTCCTCCTAGCCAAAAGGAAGCTCTCACATTTAGTTGTGGATCAAGAAGTTAGAACACACACAACAACCATCAATTGACCAACATTTAATAGGTATTCCTCCTTGGCCCTTACCCTTATCTGTTTCGTCATTTTAAAAAGGTAAAGAAAACAGTGAAACATTTTGGCACAACCAATGGGACCCATCGGGGTTCTTTTGCTTTTATTCATTCCTAGGTAAAATTTGTGCTTTTTTTTCACTTTGAAAATATTCCACATTAATTTTCTTCTTTGGAATCATCCTCCTTCTTTCTATTGTCTAAAAAAAATCGTATTTTTGGTGCTTTAAAAATAACACATCTTCTTTTCTTTTGCATTGCATTAGTGAAAGAGCATCCCTCTTCCTGTTCATCACATGCGACATCAAATATCACACTTTGATTTGGGTTTAAAACACTTGAATTGCATTCGATTTGTTGTATTATTATCTCACATTAAAGTGAGGGTAACCTATATATTGGAAGTCATGCCTAGCTGATTGTTGACACAAATAATCATAGAAAGAACATTTTCTCCCTCTGTGTTTTACCAAACTTATACAAAATCAAAATATACACATCTTTCTTAAAAAACATCTTACCCAAGAACATCTATCAGTGATCACATGATCCGGTTGGTAGGTACTCCCCAGCTCATTTCCTCTATTGAGTCATCATCTCAGAGAATGGCCCACCCCACCATAACATACCTGAAACCTCTCCTTTTAGATATCCTTCTTCATAGGACGCCTTCCCAACCAAAAATTTTTGTTCTAAATACACACAATCAGTCCTAAATAACATAAGCTAAAAAAAAATAAGAAAATCACTATTAGGATCATGCTTTTTCTTAGCGTTCTTCTTGGCTTGTGCTTTTAGGTGTGATATTATGAGTCTCCATTTTTATTTTTCCTTGCACACTCCACCATCATAGTTGGATTATTCTAACTTTATCTGAGTGTGCCAGGGCCCCATATCCTCATTCTTAGGTTTCTGAGTTTGATTCTTCACTTAATTTAACTCACAAAACCAATTTTCTTCATTTCTTTCTAATTTCATAGTCACCGATGTCGGTCCAAATGACCATCGTTGGTTCACATCTGACCATCATTAGTTAAACCCTAACCGATGTCAGCTTCTAGCTTTTTAGTTACTTTACCTAGAATAGCTTTCATCACTATTTCTGTTATGTTTCTGGCCCTTAGGGCATCATCATATTTCTCCCCTATTGATACCTATTGTCATACACAATTTTCACAAGTACACATCCAACATTCTTGTTTCATTCTTTGAGACTGGTTTCTTCCACAAAGGACGGGTATAGGTTTGAGAAAATGTCATCGGTGTTCCCTCAACCATCACGGTCATCGACCGTCATTGATTTTCCCTCAAGCTGTCATGGGTTAACTTGACCATCATTGATTTCCTATGTTTGATTTTCAAAAATATATAGATTGATCGGATTCACCTCCCAGCCCCATTATTCTTTGTTTCTACTATTTTTTGTGTCATCTACAAAATACAGGCTTACCAAGTTAACACTTGTTCACATGGTACTGACTCGTAGCCAGACTAATGCCCTCATATTCCACGCTAGTCATCAACCACTCCCACCTAGTCCCTCACCACCTTCCATCCTGTCACCCATGGATCCAACCTTACCTACCACCATTTTTACAAAGCGATGAAGAGTTTGCACAACTCCTTGAAGCAGAATCTGTGACCTTCCAGTTATACCTTTCCCACTCTTCCACTTGAGACTCCTCAGGTCAGTTGATATACGGAATGCTGTATCCATCTCTCATTCCCTTATTCTTGCTACTACATCAACCCCTAATAATGTGGCGTTACCCTCACCTGCTTCACCCTGGTAGTTTCATAGCTAGGCCCCATACTGCCATGACCTTCGCATCTACAATTTCAATCACGCTTGTCATATCTGTTGTCCCCTCATCGACCACCCAAACCATAGCACAATCTGCACCCATTGTCCCAAAAATACCCATTGCAACACAACCTTTGGTGGTGTCATTGATTCCTAATCCATTCGAATCGCATCCTCTCCATCCCACAAACACTACCCGAGTCACGACAACCATCCCACCTACATACACCTACTATCAATAACCCCTATCTCATTTGTCACCCATTTGGGATATGTGCCTTCTAAGTCGATTCCTTATTCTCAACCTCCCTTTCAGGCTCAGTATCTACCTCCTTATGCCACAGGACGTGTCCCTCCATCACAACCTACCAATGACCAAATAAATTTGATGATGAAAAATATGCAGAAACTAAAAGCATCAGTTTCCATCTCGTGCAAATCCCTCACCTATGATGAAATTTGTAATGAGCCTATTCACCCATCCATTCCCATTCATCCATACCTCGTACATTGAGAGATGCCAAAATTCAACCGCTTCAATAGTGAAGTAGATCCATAACAACATTTGTGGTCCTTTAAACATGGGTGTTACCTAATTTCCCATGATAACGCTTTACTTTTAAGGACTTTCCCAATGTCTCGTGACTAGACCTACATTGGTCGGGTATGGTGGATTACCAAGACAATCCATTTACACATTTAATCAAGTAGCCTAATCCTTCCTACATAACGTCTCCATCAAAATTGTTAAGAAGGTTACCATGATTGATCTTTATTCCACATGATAGTATGACAATGAGTCTATCGCTGACTTTGTCGCTCACTGGCATAGCCTCATTAACCATCTCACATTCCAATTACCTCAAACTAGTATTATAGAACTATTTATTCGGGAATGTGCTAGACACATCTCACCAACCCTATAGGTGCAAACTTTTCACACTTTCGATGAGGCATTCACCATGGCATGGAAATTAGAAATTCATACTATCAAAGAAAATAAGATTCAACTTCATAACAAGAACATCATGTTCAAATCAAATGATACTTCTTCATCTTGAAACCCCAAAATAACTATTCAAATCCCAAAGGGTCTTCTAATGCCAGTATTTCTCAAATCTGGTCCCCCTCATCAATCAAACCTAGCCAAACCCCCTTCTAATCTCTCTCTTGTCCAAGCTTTCTAGTTCAGACGAGAACAACAAAAGTACACTTCCATAGGAGAATCTTATTCTTCCATTTTGGAAAAGCTTGTTAAGGATGGTGCCATTACCCTTCCACCTATAAAACAACATACTGGTTTCAAACCCGAGAAACCCATTCTGCGTGGTATAAGGAACACAAATTTTGTAACTATCATCATGTGAAATGTCACAATGACAATAATTGCATCATCTTCAAGAATATCGTCAAAGAAATGATAGACAATGGATATCTAGTCTTGGATAGCCCGAATGTACCCACTAACCAAAACCATCATATCTTCAAGAAGCCATTCCATAATCATGCCCCATCTTCCAACCAAGTGGGTGGTACCTCAAACAATGATAGAATGTCCTGTGAGGTCCACGTTATTTTCAATGACACATCGAGTTGATTCCCAATTGCCTCATCTTCCTTCCATAAATGAAATGTTAGTTTGCACTCCCCTACCTACACTAGAATCTACTTCATCTACTCCTCTACCCATAGAGGGACCCCTTTCATGTTCCCCTTCACCCGTGGAAGAGCCTATAATCATCACGCCACCTTTGACCCCTCAAAATTCTAAGAATTTGTCAGTGTCACCTCTCCTACTCATAGAAGATGTAGGTCCATCACCTACACCAATGCAAAGAGAGCCCACTTCGGCTGGCCCATCCTCTCCTCTACCCAGGAAGGATACTATAGAAGTACCACTACTTTTAGAAGACCATTCAACATCAAACCTTCAAGATCTTGTTGATCTGCTTTCGGCTCTCTTAGCAATGAGTCCGAGGCTAACCATTTTCTTGTATCTCAAACACATTTTACGGGGATTTCCAATTGATCCACATCATCCCTACTTACAATAGTACCATTCTCATGCTTGGCTGATCACTGGACTATGTCGATAGAGCCTTACTTTGGCGGCATCTTCTACTTCATGTTTCAACACAAATGTACCTATCATTCTTGACACCTCCACTATCTATCCAATTTTTTTTTAGAAACCAAACACAACCACAACTATTGCAATACCTTCCATGACACCGCTCATGGCCCAAATCACACCTCTTCCCATAGCCCAACATGTATCTACACCCAAACTTGTGCCTATATCATCTCCCTTACCTAAACCTATCACTACCTTAGAGGTCATACCAACGACTAGGCTTACTCACCCACCCATCAAATTAGATTTAGCTACATCTTCCAAAAATAACACCCAACTTAACCTGCACCGTAAAAAGAGGATCCAATCTCCTAGATATCATACCCTAACCATGCCAACCATGCCCTTATCACCTTCATCCCTTTCATCCATCCTAGTACCTCAGCCCTCAACCCCGGCCAAGAAACCCCCATCCACCGGTAAACCAAGAATGCACCAACTCATTCCCCATCATAGGCCTCTAATATACCCAAGTGACCCACACAACCTCTGCCCTCACCCATGACCTTCTTACCACCCATACCTCCCATACCGTCAATAACTTCTTCACTACCCATGACACTTCCTTCTCTTTCACTCATGCCTCCTGCCTAACCCACACCACCTACCTCCACAACACCTCGGTTACCCCGTGGGTAACCCACCCTCTTCCATCATCTACTTTTCCCTCCACATCTCATGCACCTGTATCACCTTTACCCAAAAAATATGTAACCTAAAGCTAAAACTCTGCTACCCTCCAATAAGGTAGTTAAACCAACCAAATCTTGCATTGCTAGTTCATCTACCATGACCCTACCCAAGTAGATACGACCAACACCTAAGACCACACCACACACCAAACTAGTAGCCCAACCTACTCCCCCTCTTGTAAATACTCTTCCTACATAGTCAGCCACACCTGTACCCAAACCCACATTCACCTCCCATTGTGATCCATTAGCAAGATCCTACACCAAAATCCTAACCAACCTCCTCAAAACTTATGTTTACCACCTCTTAGACCTTACGACCCACTCAAACACAAACCAAAAGGGTTATATGAAACCAAAATTTATGCCTACCATCATGTGCTAGGACATGATGTAGAGAACTATAAGGATTTAAAACCCATCTTGTCGAATTGTGTCCTCCCGAAGAAAACTTTGATGATGATGATATTCTTGATGAGGACCCCATTTTTCCTTCACCAATTTCCACAGATCCTCCATCATTGCCTACACAAAGAACCAAAATATCCACCCCTACAACTCTCTCATCCATCCTTGAGATTTGAAATTAACATGGTTTTCATAAGAGATTTGGCCAAACCACCATCCAAATGCCAATGCACCCTACTCATCTCACAAAGCTCATATCCACCACTAGGTTTTTCCCTCTTGCTTGTTATGCCTTCTTTGCCACACCCTCTTTATCCACCTCCACTCAAATTAACATGATCAACATTACCACCCGTGCTCAAAAAGACACAAGATTGGAGAAAGCAAGTGGCCCATCAACCAACCCTGTACCCAACATACCAGCCGCACCCATACCCAAAGTCACCATTCGAGGTCCTACATATCCTATTTTTGATGGGGTCACACATCGCACAATGCTAAAATAACTACACCAATACCCCCTCAAAATGTCTTTATATGACCTCATCCAAACCTCGGAGTCACATCATCAAGCCCTCATGGAGGTCCTTCAATCTATTGAAGTCTTACCAAATGACCCCACACCCATAGCCTCCATCATTACCCCTCACCACATTGCCTCTCTCACTAGGTCTTCACCTTATTCTACACATCCACCCACTCGCCAAGTGTCCTCTCTCAGCTTTTCAAATGAAGAGATCACCCCTTCCAATCTCATGACCCTAACCTCGATCTTTTCATATCAGTATTTATTGATAATATATGCATACGACACATTATGATCGATGGTGGTGCTAGTATTAATAACATCTCCTTTCATGCATATGACCAAATCCAAATTCTTGCCAATTGCATGCATGGTAACCCCATTATGTTGCATTCCTTTAATGATGCCATGACCTCTACACTAGGTATTATTGTTCTCCATGTCCGCGTAGGTCCCCGCACCATCTTGGAACTTTTCTATGTCCTAGAAGGGGAATTCTAGTATAACTTGTTGCTTGGCCAACCTTGGATCCATGCTATGGGTTGTGTCCCTTTGACGTTACATCGATGCCTCAAATTTGAACATGAGGGACATAATTACACCATCCTTGATGACCCCTCACCTTTAAAGAGCTGGAACATGTTATATTGACCAAATGATGTGCTTGTACTGGTTAAGGAATCCGCCACCACAAACACTTCACCTCCACCCACGAACCCATCCACCACAATTACCACTACTTTTGTTGTGTCTAACCTCACTATCCCTACTATAGCTATAGGCTCTACCATCGGTACCCCTCTCCCCCTTCATTTAGTGATCCATCTATACTCACTACCCACATACCCAATACGATTTGTTACATTTAACAAGTGATAGGGCACTCACTTCTCAAATGAAACCATCAAGATTCTATTGGTAGAATTCATGGTAACCCATCACAAGACTACCCCTTATCACCCTCGGGTAAATGGGACTGCGAAGCATTCAAAAAAATCATTAGTAACACATTGACTAAGATATGTGACATGTGTAGGAAGGATTGGGATAAGAAGGTGTCAATGACTCTTTAGGAATACATAATAACATATAAAATATTGAACAAGGCCACACTATTTCAATTGGTGTTTTGCATGGAAATAGTTTTACCGGTCGAATTCATGCTACCATCTCTATGTATAGTGTGTGTAGGAGGGTTGGACGATGAGCAAGCAGCTGGTAGAAAGAATAGATGAATTGATAAATTTGGATGAAAGGTGCTCACTAGCAAGGTGGAGTAAAAAAACTAAGAAGGCAAAGCAAAAGGCATGGCATGACCACCATATTAAGAACAAACAGTTTAAGGTTAGCCAGATGGTATCACTATATGATTCAAAATTTCTACGCCATCTTGGAAAGTTGAAGGTGCATTGGTTGGGTCCTTATGTAATTTCATACATCCTTGATTCAGGCATGTGCCAGTTACAACCGTTGGATGGAACAAAATTACCTGGACACTTCAATGGGAGTAGGTTGAATCCCTACTATAAATAATGCTTCTTGGTGTTCTTAAACAAGGTAGTTTTTCCAGTTAGTTTAGAATTTCCTTTTATGATTGTCCTTTCTTGTATTTCCCTTTAACATTTTTGTTTTTTTTTTGTGCCTTGGGTGCGAGTAACCTTATTACTTTTTGACTTATGAATGCATAGAAGACCACGCATTTTTTTAGTTGGGATGAGATGATGAAGAGAAACTTGGAGTTATCCTACTAGGAGGATTTGGGTTGGTAGAAAAATAAGGTTACATTAGAAATCCATGTATAAAGGAGAAAAACACAAAAACATGAGGTAGGTGAAATAAAAATCATGAGGATGAAAGAGGTTCCTTTGGCACTGGTAACATGTGTGTAGGAGTCTTCTGTCAAGATGGATTTTTTGTGCACGGAAGGTTGGAAAAATTTCGCACAAGGATTGGGTGCGGATGGAAACATTTTCACACAAGGATTGGGCGTGGGTGGAAAAGTTTTTGTGCAAGGATTGGGAACGTAAGGAGAAGCGCTGAATTCAGGTGTTGTTTGAGAACACCGCATTCAACATTATCGTATGATGGTAGGTGTTGGTATCTAGATTTAATCTCCTTCACAACTTGAAGAACATCATGAACTTGTACAAGACACTCAAGGATAGATAGATGGTTTATATGTCATTTGTAGCTGAGGAGAACACCTACCTACTTGTTTGCATTCAATATTTGAGGGAGTGGATAACACCTTCATAAGGGTTTTGATCTAACCCTCACTATTTTAGGTTGTGCCTATCAACCAAGGCAAGAGAACCTATATTGCAGCCCCTATATGGTAAGGAGATGGAGATATCCTTGTGTTTTGCATGTGATGTGGAGGAGGCTTTGTGAAAACATGATCAAATATCCATTATCCAAACTCAAAGGAGTTGTCACTACTAAATGATGGAAATGTTTTCAAAACAAAGCTAGAGATGCTAAAGACATGATAGAACCCTGATCAACTTTGTGCATTTTTGTGAAAGGATTGAATTCTTTTGTGGACACACAATGCAGATGCAGGGGTATTGTAGGTAGGATGAGTTAGTTTAAAATGAAATTCTGATGAGAGATGTTGGGACAAGAGTAGTTAGGAGTCATCACCTTCTTTGGGAAACCTTGCAAAAGAATTACAACACCTAAACAACAGAGATATTTCAATGAATTTGAAGTGCTCTTTCAACCAAGATGTGTGCACATATGGATGCCCAAATCTACACTATTCCATACAAACTTTGATAGCCTGCCATAAAGGCTTGAAGAAAAATATCAATAAAGCATTCAGAACTCCTTGTTAGATCATGACCTAAGGTACACCCAAAGGTTTACAAACACCCTCAATTTACAAGGAAGGTAAGATGAATTTAAATCTGTTTATCTCCACTCAAATGAATGCTCTTCTGAATGGAAGATTACAGATGCCTTCAAAACCTCTACAAGAAATGAGACCATGTATGACCAATAAATATCCCATACACAAGATTACAATAAGAGCATGAAACACAAATTGAAAACATACTGAAATACAAGTGTATGCAAGCTTTTCCAAGAGATAAAACCAGTTAATCCAAGAATTTGATCAAATATATCAGCAAGCAAATGTTATTTAGACAATCTCAAAGCTTTTCGATGGCTTTACTGACTAAACCCAACTCAACATGATGAACATTTGATGTAAACTGGACTCAAAAATGGCTCTCGGCTAGTTTCTCCAAAAGGAAATGGACTTCTTCCAGTATTCCCTATGAAAATTCTTCTCTCCTTCTCCAAAATTCTCAATGAGACCTACCAAATGTTTCTAAACTACATGATATACCCTATGCCAACTTGGATCCTTACATCCCAAGAAAAGAATATGATAAAGGGATCAAATTTGTTACAAAACACTATCCATTTGATGAAAAATGATATAAAATTGTGAAACAATTTGACTTGCCAAATGCTAGAGATGCACCAATGCTTTAAAATATTGCATGGAATTAGATCCTTATCCATCCGGGGTCACGTTTTTGGCATTCCACCATGCCAACATGCATTTGCAATAATTTTCTCCTTTTTCCCCACCATTTTTAACTCTGCAACTTTTTACTTTCACCTTTCACATTTTTTCATAGGTAGAGGGAAAAATTTCATCAAAAAACATCATAAGGCACTAAATCAGCTCAAAGGAATGGTGTCATTGTGTTCAGAAGGCTAAAGGGATGCAAATTCATATAAAGTTTCATGTGATTTGGTGCAAAACTGATGATTCCACACTTCTTGGAGCATCCATGGCACCCAAAAATGAAAATGCACAGCAACCATTGATTAAAATCAACTTTAAAATTCTACCCTCCATGTGTCTTGATGAGATTCGTCATGCAGACCAAGAAATATCTTCTTTGACTTCTAGATAAAGTGGACACGTGTCCAAATACCATTGGACTGAGCCTCCAACCTTAAAAAATGTGTTTTGAACCTTTTCTGACCTTGGGAAAATTTTGAAAATTTTCCCCGCGAGCCCCTGGATGCGCCACGTGTCCTCCTGTGGACCCTGTTGAAAACCGTGGGCCAAAATGAAAAATTTTCTCCCTTTTTGAGAAAAGGAAAATTTTCTCAAAATGTTCTCGCACCCCCGAACACCCGTTGTTTCTCTGCCACGTGTCGCTCTCCCATTGGATGTGGAGCCGACTCACCAAATTTACCTTCATTCCTCCGTGAGCACAAAATCCTCTATGGGCCCATGCTCTCCTTTTTACCTTTTGAAATGTGCCATGTGTCTCTGTCGATTGGATGTGGAGATGACCCCCCAAATTTTTCCGCGGGTTTATTTTTCACCTTGAGATTTTTCACTAAAATTTTGCAAAATTTTCAACTTCCTCTCCACACTCCAAACCTCTACCAAATTTAGGACACATGTCCTGTTTTCATTGGACGTGGGCCTATTCTTCATTTTTTACCTTTTACACCAAGGGTAAAGATTCCCAAAAGTTTTCTTCAGCCCCCATTCCCGTTTCTCCTCCCGGACATGTGTCGCCTTCCTACTCGTCGCGGGCCTTCGGGCCAAATTGTAACTTTAACATTTTGAAGTTAAAAGACTTCAAAATTTTCACAAATTCCACCCATCCATGCTAACTTTCTTGGACACGTGTCCACTTCGTATTGGGTGCGGGCCTCCAAGTCAGAATTTTCCTTTGGCATTTTGAGCAAAAATTTGAAACATTTTCAACTCCACCACCACCCACTTGATCCTCCCATGCCACGTGTCACCTTCCCATTGGGCATGGGTGTGTGGGCCAAATTTTTCCCTTGACACCCTGAGCCAAAAGACATCAAAATTTTCCAAGTCCTTCGCCATCCACCTGACCCTCCTGTGCCACGTGTCATCATGCCATTCGTTGTGGGCCTTCAGGAAAAAAATTGATTTTGAGAAACTTTCCAAAATGGAAGAAAATTTCCTAAGTGCGGCCTGCCACCCACTAATCCATCAACCAATCAAATCGTGCCACGTAAGCACATCACTGTAGCACTGTAGGGCTGCGGACAAAAATTTCCCCTCACCATTTTTTTAAAATGACAAGTTATAAACTTTTCCCGCACATCCTCGGCCAATAGAAACCTGCCACGTTAGCATAAACATTGCAATGATAAATTTGATGGGTAGAACATGCCCGTATGCCCATCAAAATGCAAAAAACGCAGGGGATGCTTCTGAAATCGATTTTTTTCACAAGGAAGTCGATTTTTTGCTTTGAATCAATTGAATCATGTTTTCACAATGATTTAGGCCTGGGGATTAGGATTTTAGCAACAAATGACTCGAGATTCCCTCCATTTCAAGTTTTTACACGATTTGGGCAAGGGAAAAAATGACACAACCTGTCTAAAATGAAAAATTAGGGCACAATAAAGGGGAAACCTAGATTTTGCTTCAAAATAGGGTAGAATAACAACATTATGAGCATATCAAAGGCATTCGACTAGGTAGAATGAGTTACAGACCACCAGCCTGAGCCAAAAAGATGCTTTGGAGCAAAAATGGAGCATGGAAAATCAGAGCAAAGTGTGCAAACCCAAAAATTGCACCAACATTGGCTCCTGCTTGGGGATGGGCACTCCCAGTGAGTGCCACAAGATCACAACATAGACCAAGTGCCAAAAATCCATTGGGTAAGGAGTCCAAACATGCATAGCAGCCCAAAAACCAGAATTTTCACCAAAAATAGATCAAGAAAACCACACCAACAATGGTTTCCAAGGAAAAAAGGGAAAACCACAAGCCAAAAATAGCAAGAACAAGGAAAATAAAAAACAAAAACAAGGGCTATACAAAATATACAACTTGTGCATGCCTCACATGGGGATTTAATCCAAGAAATGTTTTGAATGTATGCCATTAACAAGAAGCTCCAACAAATCCCTGTCTAGATCCTTGAGAAAAAATGTATTTTCTCCAATCTTGATATTAATGGCATAAGGGCCCATCCATAAAGCATCAAACTTTCCATGCTTGCCCTTGTCTTCATGCCTACTATCCCACAATAAAACCAGATCTCCAACACTGAAAGCTCTAGGGGTGACCTTCTTATCAAACAACTTCTTCAATTTCTCCCTAAACCTGACATGCCTTTGATGAGAAGCTCTCCTTTCTTCATCCAACTCAATGATCTGATTGATTCTTGATTCATATGGGCCATGTTCTTGATCTTCCAATTGCTGAGAAAACTGAAAAGTGGATAATTGCAGGTGTAATGGCAAGCAAAGCCTGAGTTCCATACACCAATTCAAATGGACTTTTACCAGTTGCTCTTTTTGGAGTTATCCTATTAGCCCAAACTACAAATTTCAACTGTTCTCCCCACTTCTTCTTGTTGATTTCCAAGGTTCTTCTAATGATCTTGAGAAAGTTTTTGTTACTTGATTCAGCTTGCCCATTCCCTTGTGGGTTGTAGTTTGAAGAATAGGTCAGATTTATCCCATATTCATTGCACATTACCATCAAAGGCTTGGCTCTAAAACACATAGCATTATCAGACACAATCTTAACTGGAACCCCAAATCTACATATGATATGATTCAAGTAAGAAATCCATTACCACTTGGTGTGTTTCCTTTCTAGATGGAATTGCCTCAACCCATTTTGTAAAATAATCAGTTGCTACAAGGATCCATTTGTAACCAGCACTAGAAGGATCTGAAATCTCACCAATAAAATCCATTCCCCATTGTTTGAAAGGAGCTTCAACTGATACAGGCTACAAAGGAAGGGAGCCTGAAGCTTTCAATCTTCCTGAAAAATGTTGGCAACTATCACACCTTCTAACTAACCGGTTTGTGTCTTTAAAAAGAGTTGGCCACCAATAACCAACTCTTAAAATCTTATGTGTTGTCACTCTCCTAGAAAAATGTCCTCCACAAACTCCCCCATGGAAATCAACAATCAACTTGGGAGCTTCATCTTTAGTTATGCATTTCAAGAGGACACCTTCAGGGTTCTTCCAAGCCAGCCCAAGGTCTGTTATGACATACTTCTGAGAAGCCAACTTGAGGGCTCTTTTCTAATTTTTATTTAAGTGACTGGGACAACATAGGTGCTTGAGGTAATAGACCACATCCTTGTACCACTCAGAATTCATCAATTTGTCAAGGAGATCTACCCTTTCTTCCCCTAGCTGATTCACTTCTACATTCTACAAATTATTCTCAGCCATGAGTTTGGCAAGACCTAAACCTCTTACCAGCTTTGTTATTTGGATATCCATATCATACTCTTGTAATTTGTTAAACCATATACATCTCTTGCTTGATATCTCCATGTCAGATAAGATGTCTTTAACCATGGTGTGGGGAACATAAGAGACAACCTTTGAACTCAAAATGTAGGGCCTGAAAATCTTTGTTGCTTTTACTAATGCAAATGCTTGTTTCTCCATAATTGTGTACCTCAATTCAGCTTCTTGTAAAGCTTTGCTAAAGAAAGCAATAGGCCTTTCATCTCCATTTTCATCCTTTTGTAGCAAAACTGAAGCAATAGTAAATTCAGATGCAAAGAGAAGATTTGGAAAGGCATCTTATAATTTGGAGCTGCCAAAATGGGTGCATGATTGAGTGCATCCTTTATTCCTCCAAAAGCTTGGATGGCAGCCTTTTCCCACTTAATAACTTGATCCTTTCTTAGCATGCTCGTGATTGGGAGAGTTAGCTTAGCAAAATTAGAAATAAACCTTCTAATGAAATTTATTTGTCCAAAGAAAGATTGGATACCTTTCTTGGTTCTTGGCATAGGCACCTTGTTGATTGCTTCCACTCTCTCAGGGTCTATCATAACACCTTCTTTGGACACAATATGCCCTAACAGCTTGGCCTTTGGCACACCAAAATGACACTTCTTTGGATTAAGTGAAATTCCATACTCTCTACATCTGATCAACATTTTCTCTAGGTGTTGCAAATGGTTTGCTCACTGCCTTGAAAAAATAGTCACATCATCTTGGTAAACTGCAATAAACTCATTGATATAACCAGCAAAGGCAACATCCATTTCCCTTTGAAAAGTAGCACCAACATTCATCAATCCAAAAGGCATCCTTACAAAAACATAAGTCCCCCAAGGAGTAGTGAAGGCTATCTTAAGTCTTTTTGATTCTTTGACAACTACTTGATTATATCCGGAGAAACCATCCAAAGTAGAAAGCATTTCTGACCCTGTTACAAGCTGCAACATATTCTCCATGTTTGGAAAAGGATAGTTGTCCTTCATAGATGCTTTTTTTAGATTCCTAAAATCCACACAAAGTCTGATATCTCCGTTCTTCTTTCTAACTGGCACAAGGTTGGCAACCCAAGAAGAGTATCTAGTAGGCTGAATGATGCCACCATCTCTCAATTTCTTCAACTCTTCTTGCATTTTCATGGAAATTAGTGGGTTAATAGGCCTCTGTTTTTGTCTAAATGGTTTGGTTTTAGCCTCAAGAGGGATCTCATGCTGAAATAAATCTTCTCTATATGCCTTCAACTCTGAATAAGACCAAACAAGGCAGTCTTGATATTTCTTTAAAAGTTGGGCATAGGACTGTTTCTCCTCTTTGCTGAGATGACTGCCCAACCAGATCTTCCTTGGTTTGTCTTTAGTTCCCAAGTTGTGCTCTTCCACATCCCTTGAAGTAGACATCTTTCTATTAATGATGTAATCAGCATTGCTAAAATTGGATTCAAGTGCAATAAGACCTTTACGAATGATATTTGTTTTTAATTGTATAATATCCTTTTCAAACAAAGATTCTCTACCTTCATTCACCATTGGTTCCCAATCAATATTCTGACCAGAAAACTCTCCTTGGCATTGTAAGAATCTCAACACTTGTGCATCATCATCAAAAATCTGCCAATGTTTCACATTATCCGGGATAGCTGGCCTTGTTAGCACTTCAACATCATATTCACAAAAAGGTGAAATGGTGCAATTATCAAATTTAGAACCAAGAATAGCCAACTTATCAACAAAGCAACATTAATACTTCTATCATGGTAAACAATGTTAAAGGAATCAAACATTTCAATCAAGTCCCAAACAACATGCTTATATTGTCTCATACGCTGATCTTTTGTAGCATACAACTTTCTTTCTTGGTTGAAAATTGGCTCTGAATCCCCCCGGCAACAATATCCTTCACTCCATACTTCCACGCAATCCTTAATCCAAATAACAATGCCTCATACTCAGCAATGTTTTTAGTACATTCAAAATTGAGCTTGAAGGAAAAGGAAACTTTTTTAAACTAGGGGAAACCAACACTATACCAGCACCATTTCCATATTTGGAGAAAGCTCCATAAAATAGTAATGTCCATGGAGAACCTAACATACCAAGACACTTTGATTTTTCCATCTTATTCTCTTTTCCACTAGTAAAACCAATGAAATTGTCAACATCTACATCAGCAAACAACACTTCATAAGAAGCATTGTTGGGATATTCAATCAAGTGTAACATCTTCTTTTCACCATAGAGTTTGACAAGGATACCCTCAATGGGAATGGTGGCATAGGACATGTCCATTTGAACACTACCACCAACACTTGCAGCCCACCTCCTTGACAAAAGCATACCCCATTTGGTAGGGCAATCAACAATTACAACATCAAGTTTTAAATTCTTACCCGGATAGGCTGCAAGTTGCACTACTAAACCCTTCACACATCCAACAACTAGCACTTCCATTGAATCCATAGCTGTACACTTACCATATGCTGTTGTCACTTTGATACCCAATTCATTCATAACTTCTAGAGGCATAACATTACATGATGCACTGAAATCAAACATGCAATTGTGAAGAAACCTACCTTTTATGAGAAAAGTTGTGAAGAATGGATCAACATTCAATTGGGAATCAACCAAGGATGTCCCCAAATACACTTCAGTGCCTCTCCAAGATCTTCCATTGGTGGTGGTGTTTGGGGCCAGCGATGCTTTGAAGAGGATTCTCAACAACATTTACATTTCGCTTGGTATACTCTTTTCTTCTTTCAATCCTGGTATTCAAAAGCTCTTTTCTTATGTTCAGGGATTCTAAGCAATTCAATAATGGGAACACTCACTTTAATTTGGCTCAATACCTAGGCTATATCATATGGAACATTCTTTGGTAAAACAACATTGGAAGGGAAATAAGAAGGTTCATCAGATGGAGAAGTATTCTTGGCAGCCTGGGCATGAAGAGGACTAATATTTTTACATGGGACAACAGGGTTCTTGGAAATTGTTTCTCTTCTAGGATTATCTTTTGGAATGCTTGTGAGCAAGGGTGTCTTTGGCTTGGCTTGAGGACCAGATCCTCTAACAAATTTACTTCTAGTATTGTACTCTTTTTCTTGACCAACCAAAACATTCATTAACAATTTTCTATCTTCCTCCGAAGGAATACCACCATCATACTTCTTGATCATTAAATCCCTTAGATATTCAAAGTCATTATTAGGAATTTCAAAGGCCCGAACTACATCTACATCATGAGTTTGAGGAAGAGAAAGAAATGGTACCCTCTTTATGCAATCCCAAAAGGTTGTAGTAGTCCTTGCACTTATCACATCTGTTGATGTTGTTGCTTGTTGTGAGCCTGAAGAGCTGCCCATCATACAAATGTCATCATCCATTTCATTCTCATTATCATCATTAATATCTTGCTGGTCCATTTCACATGGTGGATGAGGAAGAAAACATTTGTCACACCAATCCATATCAGCAATTTCTTGAACAACAGCAACTCTTGCAGTCAGAGGGTCAAGCACCACTCTATTTTCACATGCTTGGGGTTGTCTATTTGCAAATCCAATAAGCCCTTTACCTCTATCATCTTGTCTTTGATCACCCCTAGGATGATTGCAAAATCTATCATGATTTTGAGTTCTTTGCTGTCCTTGTGAACTTTGCCCAATTCCTTTCTCAGCCCGGGCTAATTTGTAGGAAATTTCTTTGACAGCCCCTGCCAAATTCTTGACAACATCTTCCAAATCAGAACCCTTGCTAGCTTAAGGCTTCTCAGGGTTTATCAGCTTCACACCATCCCTCTTAAGTGGTTTACCAATAGCCTTAATATTATTTTCAATTTGAAGTGCCATGGTGAAAACTTGCCTCAAGTTTTTAGGATTTTTGTCTCTCAAGTAATAGGCTTCCTTTTTATCAAATGCATCTGCATATTTGATCAAGAAAGATTCATCACAAGGCCTCAAAATTATAGGAAGCCTTCTCAATGTCTTATTAAATCTTGTATTGAAATCATGAACGGTCTCATTAGGGTTCTTCTTGATGTTCTCAAACTTGGATAGAAGGAACCTTGGATCTGTTTTGTCTCCATATTGTAATCTGAATGCATTACTCATCTCAGTCCATGAATCAATAGAGTTATCAGGAAAATCTTTATACCAATCTCTTGCATCTTCCTCAAGTGTATGGATAAACAACTTGATATATACATCCTCAAATTCTATTTCAAAGTCTTCCATCATGTTAACAAAGAGTTTGAGATGTTGATCTCCAGTTATGGCATTGTTACCTTGGAATTTTGGTAACCTATTTCTCACATCCTATGGGACAGCATTTGGATAACCATCCATTCCTCCAAAATTTATAGGACCAAAGGTGCTTACAAAAAATGGAGGTCTAGGTTGAGCCATATTGTTTGGTGGGGGTGATCTCGGAGGTGAAACAAGATGATGAGGGGTAATAATGGATCTAATTGGAATAGATGAATGATATTTAAAATGACAACCCCCCAAAGGTTCTCTCTCTTGAAAGACTTTAGCAAACTTAGAAACCATAGGAGCATATTTAGGAGTAAGTTTTTTAAATACACAAGAAGGTCCCTCACTTGATGGAGAATGAAAATCAACAAGAATATTTCTGAATCAAATCTACTTGAAGAGGAATTATAATCTTCAATGACAAGCTGCTCTCCTTCAAATTCAACTATGGGGATTCCTTTCCTTGCAACCAAATCACCAACCACTTTCCACACTCTTCTTCCTTCTAGTTTTGAGCTTCTTGATTCAGTGAGCAACTTCTTAGAAGAGTCCTTGATGAAGAGGGATCTCCTTCCCTCCAGTTTGACAGATTTAAACAACAAGTTTCAAATGATAAAAATGTGTTAGACAACTGGTATTTCAAGATCCCAATAGCATGGAGTCGCCACCAAGGATTTTCACCTTAGTTGTGCAAGAAAGCACTAAAAAATATTTTGTCAAATGCATGCTATACTGAAAACTTGTAGGGATTTACAAATCATATTTTCTTCTTCTTAATTCAACCAAAAATAGTGCATCCAAATCATATAAACTACTGGTAGATGAGGAGAGCAGGTTGAGTTTGAAGTCTTTCTTACCCAAAACATCCATATCTAAAGTATGAAATGATATCTCAAGAATGTAACAGCTTAAATACTTGATCACACAAATTCTCAAACCTTTTAAGTACTTCAAAACCACCAAGAAATTGCAATAAGTCCTTGGTAGTGGCACGACTCGGGTGTTGGTATCCATATTTAATCTCCTTCAAAACTTGAACAACATCATGAACTTGCACAAGACACTCAATGATAGATAGATGGTTTGTATGTCATTTGTAGCTGGGGAGAACACCTATCTGCTTGTTTGCATTCAATATTTGAGGGAGTGGATAGCACCTTCATAAGGGTTTTGATCTAGCCCTCCCTATTTTAGGTTGTGCCTATCAACCAAGGAAAGAGAACCTATATTGCAGCCCCTATATGGTAAGGAGATGGATATATCCTTGTGTTTTGCATGTGATGTGGAGGAGGCTTTGTGAAAACATGATCAAATATCTATTATCCAAACTCAAAGGAATTTTCACTACAAAATGATGGAAATGTTTTCAAAACAAAGCTAGAGCTGCTAAAGACATGATAGAACCTTAATCAACTTTGTGCATTTTTGTGAAAGGATTGAATTCTTTTGTGGACACACAATGGAGATGAAGGGGTATTGTAGGTAGGATGAGTTATTTTAAAATGAAATTCTGATGAGAGATGTTTGGACAAGGGTAGTTAGGAGTCATCACCTTCTTTTGGAAACCTTGCAAAAGAATTACAACACCTAAACAATAGAGATATTCCAATGAATTTGAAGTGCTCTTTCAACTAGGATGTGTGCACATATGGATGCCCAAATCTGCACTATTCCATACAATCTTTGATAGCCTACGACAAAGGCTTGAAGTAAAATATCAATAAAGAATTCAGAACTCCTTGTTAGATCATGACCTAAGGTACACCCAAAGGTTTGCAAACACCCTCAATTTATAAGGAAGGTAAGATGAATTTAAATCTATTTATCTCCACTTAAATGAATGCTCTTCTGAATGGAAGATTATAGATTCCTTTAGACCCTCTATAAGAAATGAGACCATGTATGACCAATAAAGATCCCAAACACAAGATTACAACAGGAGCATGAAACACAAATTGAAAACATACTGAAATACAAGTGTATGCAAGCTTTGCCAAGAGATAAAACTAGTTAATCCAAGAATTTGATCAAATATATCAGAAAGGGAATGTTATTTAGACAATCTCAAAGCTTTTTGATGGCTTTACAGCTGAAACCAACTCAACATGATGAAAATTTGATGCAAACTAGACTCAAAAATGGATGTCAAGTAGTTTCTCCAAAAGGAAATGGACTTCTTCCAGTTTTCCCTGTGAAAATTCTTCTCTCCTTCTCCAAAATTCTCAACAAACCTACAAAATGTTTCCAAACTACATGATATACCCTATGCCAACTTGGATCCTTGCATCCCAAGAAAATAATATGCCAAAGGGATCAAATTTGTTACAAAACCCTATCCATTTGATGAAAAATGATATAAAACTGTGAAACAGCTCACCAAATGCCAGAGATGCACAAATACTTTAAAATATTGCATGAAATCAGATCCTTATCCATCCTAAGGTCACGTTTTTGGCATTCCACCATGCCAACATGCATTTGCAATCATTTTTCACCTTTTTCCCTCACCATTTTTAACTCTGCAACTTTTTACTTTCACCTTTCACGTTTTTTTCACGGGTTGAGGAAAAATTTCATCAAAAAACATTATAAGGCACTGAATCAACTCAAAAGAATGGTTCCATTGTGTTTAGAAGGATGAAGGGATGCAGATTCATATAAAGTTTCATGTGATTTGGTGCAAAACTGATGATTCCACACTTCTTGGAGCATCCATGGCGCCCAAAAATGAAAACGCACAAAGCAACCATTGATTAAAATCAACTTTAAAATTCCACCCTCCACGTGTCTTGATGAGATTCATCATGTAGACCAAGAAATATCTTCTTTGACTTCTGGATAAAGTGGACACATGTCCAAATACCATTGGACCGAGCCTCCAACCTTAAAAAATGTGTTTTGAACCTTTTCTGACCTTGGGAAAATTTTGAAAATTTTTCTCTGCGAGACCCTAGATGTGCCACGTGTCCTCTTGTGGAACTGTTGAAAACCGTGGGCAAAAATGACAAATTTTTCCCTTTTTGAGAAAAGGAAAAATTTCTCAAAATGTTCTGCACCCCCAAATGCCTATTATTTCTCTGCCACGTGTCACTCTCCCATTGGATACGGAGCCGACTCACCAAATTTACCTTCATTCCTCTGTGAGAACAAAATCTTCTGTGGGCCCATGCTCTCCTTTTCACCTTTTGAAATGTGCCACGTGTCTTTATCTAATTGGATACAGAGACGACCCCCCAAATTTTTTCGCCGGTTTATTTTTCACCTTGAGACAAAATCCTCTATACACTCGCGCTCTCCTTTTCACCTTTTAAAATGTGCCACGTGTCTCTATCTGATTGGATACGGAGATGACCCCCAAAATTTTTCCGCGGGTTTATTTTTCACCTTGAGATTTTTCGCTAAAATTTTGTAAAATTTTCAATTTCCTCTCCACGCTCCAAACCCTCGCAAATTTAGGACACGTGTCCTGTTTTCATTAGACGCGGGCCTATTCTTCATTTTTTACCTTTTAAACCAAGGGTAAAGATTCCCAAAAGTTTTCTTCAGCCCCCATTCTGTTTCTCCTCCCGGACACGTGTCGCCTTCCTATTCATCATGGGCTGTTGTTGCAGCTCACAAAGACCCCCTGGATGCAGATCAGGCTTCTAGGTTGATCACTCTAGCATCCAGTGTGATTGCACAACATGGAAACCTCTCTCCAAGTGTGGGACTTGTTGAACTGAGAGAGGAATCTCTATATTAGAGGCTGGTTCCTCAACTCCTCCGAATAGATCTAATGCTTGCACAACTACAGAGGTTCAGATCCTAATCCTACTCTAAATTGCAAGGAGATAGGGATAAAAGTGTAAAAATTGAAACTAACTAAAGATGGTGATGCACCAAAAGGAGTGGTGAATATTTTTGTCATGCAAATAGACACAAACCAAATATTGCAACATAAAACATACACAGGCTGATAAGATATAATTTAGGGTCTGAAATGAAGCAAATAATACAAACAAAGGACTGAAACCATTCACAAAGCTTGCATTATCATTTCCAATGTCAAAACCACTGCATTACAACCTTAGAGAGGTAAAAGATGTTACAGTCTTTGAAGAGGTCTGATTCTTCTCAACAATCACTTGCTAGAGGTGAAAGAAGAAGTCTGCTATGCCAAAAAAGTATTCCACCATCATAAATGAGCCAAATCTGGCTTTTACATTGCATGGGTCGAGCCAAGGAGAGAGAAAATGTACAAAAATGTGGGAGCCCATTCCTCCTTGACTACAAATGCATTAAATCAGCATGGGGGACCTTACAAACCCATACCCTGTCATTTTTGACCGAATTGCAGGAGAATGCGACCCATTTTGCGTTAAATTTGGTCGTTGAAATGTCACTTCTGGCCATGAACACGCGTCAGATCTGTTTCTCAACTTTATCTCTCCAAACTACACCAAAATTCAAGATTGACCCTAGAATCATGTAGAGAATTTCATAAGCTTTTCGTTGATATAAAGAACGTGCAAATCCGAGCTCTGGATCAAAAGATATGGCGATTTGAAGATTTAGGGCACAAAACAGGCAAAAATGGATTTTGAAATTTTTTCCCGCGCTCTGCCACCTGGATGACACATGTCAAGCGCTGATTGGATGCGTAATTCTCTCTCCTTCCCTATCCCATGGGTTTTCCTTTGAAATTTGACCTTTTTGTGATTTTGGAAAATTTTCCACTTTTCCCCGCGCCCCGCCACTTGGGACACGTGGCATGCGTTGATTGGTCGACAGGGGCGCGGGGAAGACCTTTGCTTTTAGCTTTTTGGCCAAAATTTTTGCCAAATTCTCTGATTCCTCCCTAAGCTCCACACTCCCTTTCTCCTTAGGACACATGTCCTCTTCTGATTGGCTTCTGCGCCGCTTCAACCTTGCCCTTTGAAATTTTGGACGTTTTCCCTTGTGACATGTGGCATCTCCTGATTCATCCGCGGGCCTACCGGCTTTTCACGCCCTTCGCATCTTTCGGCCCAGATGTCCCAAACTGTCTGAGACAAAAACTTCCAATCCACCTGATTCAAGCTTCCCTATCCCTCTTTCGTCCAATGACACGTGGCGTAATTTGATTGGCTCTCAGCTCCTTCGGCTCTTCGCATTCGCCGCGTACTTCTGGCCCGACTATCCCAGTTCTAAAGTTCTCTGTTTCGGCCGATCCGGGTGGTTCGCGTCCTTTGCGTCCTCACGGCCCAGATGTCCCAACTATCTACTTAGAAGTTAGTCGATTTTACTTTTACCTTCACTAGTTCACCCTTTCGCGTCCCGCGCATCCCCTGACCCAACTATTCCAAGTCTTGCTGGCCGCCTGGGACTTTTCATTTGGTTCGCGCCCGACGTCCCAACTATCCCAAGGGCCGCGAGGACTTAGCCATTTTCATGATTTTCCTGGCCCAAGCTTGTTTTTGTAAATTTTTCACCTTTTCTCGAGAACTTGCTCCTTTCTTCTTGACAATGGAGTTAGAAAAACCCGAGGGGACCCTAGAAACATGATTTTTGCCTTGCATCAATATATTTTCCTGGGACTTGAGTATTTTGATGCATGTTACCAAAATTACCCTGGGGGATGAATTTTGGATAACAATTTGGTGACTCAGTGGGGTCACCTACCTGCTAGGTAGAAGATACTAGTTGCCTGAAGTAGTCCATTGGGCATGGAGTCATCAGATATTCTGCTTAGAACCCCAACTGACTTAGAATGTGTAAGGAGGAAGATGGAATATGACCTGATGGAAGCAAGGACTGCAAAACATCTCCATGGACAGCAAGCTGTGCCAAAGCACTTAGGGAAAATAAAACTAACCTACAGCAAAACAATGTGCACAAGCACTTGGAGGAATGAAAATCTAATCTAATATTTACAAAGTAGTGAACTCCCTCTAGAAGCAATGCTTGAGATAGATTCCATTTACTAGAATCTACAGTTCTTCACCATCCAATGAGGCCAATTGGAAAGCATTGTTGTTCTTGCACTTTGTGACCATGTATGGGCCACTCCAGATGGCATCAAATTTTGAATGCCTTCCCAGTTTTGCTCTATCCACATCCCATTTCAACACTAGATCTCCAACCTGAAAAGATCTATCCTTGGCCTTCCTATCAAAGGTCTTCTTGATCAAATCTTGATCCTTTTCCATTGCTTGGGATGCCTAATTTCTGATCTCTTGTAGCTCCATCAACTCTGCATACCTCACCTCCATGGGCTCAAACTCTAGCAACTCCAGCTGCTTCATGAGTTCCAATGTTGGCAACTCAAGTGACATGGGCAAGATTGCCTCTCTTCCATAGACAAGTTTGAATGGAGAGTTACCTGTGGATCTTTTGGGAGTTATGCTATCATCCCATAAGGCTGATTTCAGTTTAGTATGCCAAGGCCTCGATTCTCGTCAAGAGTCCTCCTAATGATCCTCAACAAGTTCTTGTTTATAGACTCGGCCTGGCCATTACCTTGAGGGTAATAGTTTGATGAAGTGCTTAGGTAGATACCGTTCTTGACAGCCCACTCAGTCACCTTAGATCTAATGAATGCCAATGCATTATTAGAGATTATTGTAGCAGGTACACCAAATTTGGTTGTTATCCCCTCATAAAATTCTAAGATACTAGACTCATTTGCCTCTTTGAGTGCTCACCTTCGTCCATTTGGTGAAGTAGTCTGTGGTTGCCAAAATCCATTTGTGCCCTTGGCTTGAATTGGGATTAATGACTCCAATGAAGTCCAAACCCCATTGCATGAATGGCTGGTCAATTGGGATTGGATGCAATGGAAGGGCAGCAAGCCTCTCTTTTCCTATGAAGAATGCACAATTCTTGCACCTCTTGATCCATGCATAGAATCATCGAAGATTTTAAGCCAATAATAACCAGCCTTCATGATTTTTAGAGCTATCACTCTTGGTGCAAAATGACCACCAGCTGGTCCACCATGGAACTCTTCCAACACCCTTTGAATCTGATTTGTGCTAATGCACCTCAGCAGCACTCCATTCACATATTTTTGAACAAAACTCCATCAATAATGGCATACGGGACAGCTCGCAATCAAGTTTCTCCTTTGGGTCTTGTTCATCTCCGGAGGGCATAGGCCTATGCCTAGGAAGTGCATAATACCTTGGGTCCAGCAAGGAGTGGGGGCAGCATTGTCTTCTTCTTGATTGCCACTTGGCTCATGGCTGTCTTGGACTATCAAAACAGCCTCTTCTTCATTGCATACTTCTCTTTGCTTCCCCAAAACCAGCTGCTCACACAATCCTTTCCCTCTTACCAGCTTGGTGATCTTGATCTCAATGTCATACTCCATGACACGGGTGATCCAACCTACCCTTTTCTCATTCAAATCCTTGTTGAGGAGGAAGTCCTTAACCCCAGCATGTGAGACCAGCAACTGGACCTTGTTGTTTGAGACTAAATGCTTGAATTTCTTCAAGCTTCTGATTACTGCAAGCACATGCTTCTCAATAAAAGAGTACCTCACCTCATAGTCATCTAGGCTTTGGCTGAAGAAGGCAATTGGATGCTCATCATTATCCTTGTTCTGCTGTACCAAAATGGCAGAAATAGTGTCATTACCTCCAAATGCATAGAGGATGAAATCCTTGGAGAAGTCTGGGTTGATGAGAGTTGGCGCTTGAGAGATGGCTTCTTTGATTGCTTCAAAATTCTCCTTGCCTTCTACTGTCCATTTGAAAGCCATGCTATTCTTTAAAATTTTGGTGATGGGCTTGATAAGGGCTACAAAATCTGGGACAAACCTCCAAACAAAGTTTATCCTTCCCAAGAAACTCAAGGGCTTTCTTGTGGCTAGGTAATGGTAGTGCTCTTATGGCTTCAACCCTCTCTGGATCAATTGCTAATCCTTCCTTGGAGAAAATATGGCCAAGGATCTTTCCTTCATGTGCAAGAAAGATGCACTTCTTAGGATTCAAAGACACTCCAAATCTCCTGTACGTCACTCATGAAGACTGTCTCAAATGAGAGAGGTGGTCTACTACTTTTTGGAAAAAACAGTGATATCATCAAGGTAGATCAGCACCACATTGTTAATCAAACCTTTGAATGCCATGTCCATTTCCCTTTGGAAAGTGGCTCTAGCATTTGATAGGCTAAATGGCATCTTCTTGTAGGAAAAAGTTCCCCATTTGGTTGTGAAGGCCATCTTGAACTGGTCTTCTTCCTTCACCATAATCTGATTGTAGCCCGAGTAGCCATCGAGTAGTGAAAACCTCTTGGAGCCGACCACCACTTGCAAGATTTGCTCCATGGAAGGGAGTGGGTAATGGTCCTTGAGAGAGGCTCTATTCAAGTCTCTCAAGTCAACACACGTCCGATCTCTCCACTCTTCTTTCTGACTGGAACTAAGTTGGCAACCCAACTGAATGCTTGATTGGGAATATAATCCTTGACTCAATCAGCTTGTCCAATTCTTTCCTCATGAGAGGCTCCATGTGTGGATTGACTGGTCTTTGTTTCTGCCTGACAGGATTAGTATTTGAATCCAATTCGATGGTATGCTGAGCTAAGTTGGGATTGAAACCTTTCAAGTCTTCATAGCTCCAAGAAAACATGTCAGGGAACTCTTGACACAGCTGTATGAACTCATACCTTTCTTGTTCAGTTGCCATCCTCCCAATTTGCAATGGTTTGTTCTCTTCTACCAAGATGGATACTGAATCCTCTCTCTTGACCTGAATGTTTACTTTCTCCTTTCTAAACTGGTCATTGGGGTTAAAAATGGACTCCAAAGTGATAAGTCCCTTGGGCAGCTTGTTAGTTCTCAGTTGTACCACTTGGTCACCATACTGCTGTTCCAACTTTTCTTGATTCTTGGCTGAGAACTCAGCTTCTCTTGCAAGAAATGGATGATTTGCTGGTCATTTTCAAACACTTTCCAACTAACATTGTTATCCGGCACTGAAGGCCTCACAATCACATGGATGTTTGGCTGTACCTTGTCTTGTTGAATGCTTTCCACAATGTCAAAGGCTGCCCCTACTACTGCAAGCCTATCAGCAGCTTGATTCTCTTTCCTGGGAATGGATTTGATGCCAAAACCCTCAAAATATTCCATGAGGTCCCACACCCTATTCTTGTAGCACCTGAGTAGATCATTCTTGGCAGCATGCTGTCCCTTGACCTGATTTACAATCAATTCACTGTCACCAAAGACTTGCAAGTTCTTTATTTCTCTCTTGATTGCCCAATGCATCCCTTGCACCAAGGCTTCATATTCAGCAGTGTTATTGGAGCATGCAAACTAAAATCTGAAAGCTAAATAGTACCTTATTCCTTGAGGTGAAACAAGCATGGCTCCACCTCCTACACCTTGTCTACTCCTTGATCCATCAAAAAATAGCTGCCATACCTCATTGTCATCTTTGTGGTTTGGCTTGGTGATGCTAGGAATAGGCTGATTTTCTTCATGTATGTAATAGACCCTAGCTCAGATTCTTCTACTTCTTGATAAGGATCAAAAGCATGTATTTTGTTTGCCCATTCATCAAGAGTTAGATCCGGGATGCTTCCAACCTTAGTGTCAGCTTCATCAGTGCTTGGGTGATCTTCTTGATCAAATGTTGAGAAATTGGCATTAATCTGACTTGGAGTGTAAGGCTCAATATGGAAGTTTGCAATAGGTTCTGACCTGATTGTAGCCTTAGTTCCATACCTCATTCTGAACAACATGTGTGACCAATCAGCAGACAAATATCCCCCAATCTTGGCTGTGAAGTCCCTTGACAAACAAAGAGCAAAGAGTGGTGGAAGGTCTATGACTGATACATCTTGTAAAAACACAACATTTGGACATGCATGCAAGGTAAGATTCAAATTTCTAATCACTCCAACTATTGCTATCTTGTTGTCCCATCTAGCTACACTTACCCTTTGGATGTTGTTTTATACTGGAGCCCTAGCTGATCAGCTATTTGTTTAGGCATTACTGAACTACTTTCCCCGGAGTCTATCATGCAATTATGCACTAGCTGATTTCCAATGATCAATGAAACATAAAAAGGAGGGGGCTTCAAAATTTTACCTTGCTATCTTCCATGATTTCCCTCAGGCTAGGCAGCATTTGTAAGAACTTTGTCTTGCATCTAAACTTGCTGATTCAAAGTTGGCCAGTCCTTCATGGCATCTTACAACAAATCTCTTTGGCTTGGGATGGATAGGGATTCCCACATTGATATATTGACATTTGTCTTCTTCATTTGATCAATGATACTGAATGGGGATGAAGGATCTCTTTGTTTTCCCTTGGTTTGCACATTCACTCGTTGCATGTGGGCAGAAACAGCTGGTATTTGAGTTCGCGGAGGGGCTGTTCTTGGCTGACCTTGTGCATTTACAACCAGATTTTTCTTGCCAACCATTTGTGGAGCCATGGAAGGTTGTGGATTGGCTGGGGCTAATGGTTGTTCTTCACCCAAATTCCTCCTTTTTGACCTTGTGTTGGCTGCAACACCTTGAGAAATTGCCTGGTTCATGCCACAAAATCCTCTGCTTGCCAATTTACCAATGTGGTGTCATTTAGGGCTGATTGTTGTTGGAATGTTTCTTGTTGTTGGTTGTTTCTGATGTTGCTCTCACCCTCCACACCAGTATTTGTCACCATCAATTCTTGATTCAAAGCACCATTGAAGCACATGGGTTGGTTATGAGGCTCATTGCATGGAAAACACCAATCATACTCCTGGGCAATGTTGTTTTTTGTGGGCACCAATGCCTTAGAGGTAGATATGGCATTTGGATTATCGGGCTGAAATGGTCTATTGGCAGGAGGCCTTGTTTGATTCATATTTGTAGCTGGGTTAGGTGGCCTTTGTGGTTGGTATGGCTACCTGTTAGGCTGAGCTTGGGGTTGATAAGAAGGTCTAAAACTTTGGGCTGTTGCCTTTTGAGAGTAACCAGCTCATTACCTAAGTTTTGCAATTGCTTCATGACTTCTTGAAGCTCATTTGGGGCACTTGGAGATGAAGTGGAAGCTTCATTTGAACTCTGATTTCTAGGAGTGGGAGAAGGAGACAAATTAGGTGCTTGACTGGTGTTTGTACTCTCTAAACTTGGAAACAGTGGCATGGGATGTCTAGGGGCAAGTTTGCCAGCTTGGATCAAATAATTTTCAGCCCTAATGGCAATGCTATAAGCCATAGGGATGGTTATGCCTCCCATGGATTGAATCAACATAGAAATATTAGAATTTAGAGCTTTGAGATAGTAGAGAAAAGCACCTTCTGCTGTTGGCCTGACTGCCACTGGAATTCTCTCCCAAGTCTTTTGAAATCTGAAGTTGAAATCGGCCACCTACTCATTGGGAGCTCTCTTGATGGTTGTCGATTGCTCCAAAAGAGACAAGGTGTCTCCCTTTTCTACAAATTGCTCATGAAGTGCTATACACAGCTGATTCCAATTTGTGATAGAACTAGCTCCAAGGCTTCTAAATGATTGCAATGCTTTTCCCTTGAATGAAGACGCCAGTAACTTGACAGCCACTTGCATTTCATTGATTTCATGGATTGCACAAAGGTTAGCAATATCTTTAACATGATCACCTGGAGTAGTCTGATTTTCTCCAATGAAGTAAGGAATGTTCTTCAAGGCTGCAATAGGAACTAGATGTTGTGCATTGAGGGCAAGTGGGCTGCTGCCTGTGAAGTTGACGTAGGGGTTGTTTTGTGCCATTCTAATTGGTCTTAAAACCCTTGTTGACTGAATGAAAGGCCTACCAGGTGGAGGAGTTGAGAGAGTTCTGTTTGGTGGAGATGGAAACCTTTGAATCCTTCTTCCTCTTTTCCTTCTTCTTGGAGATAATTGTAGGTATTCAAACATCACTTCTTCTTCTCCAACTCTTAACCTTGTGGTAATTCTTCTCATGAGTTTTCGTGCCCGCATCGCTGAAACCAGCTTGATTCTTCCCCTGGAATTGCCGGATATGCAAATAATAGCTCTTTTTAAGCAAGAAAATTGCAGCAGATGCACATCAACTTTTCTATAATAAAAATGAGACCTCAGTCCCACCCGCATGCCAAAACTGTTGTTGCAGGCTCACAAAGCACCCTCGGATGCAGATCGGTGTCTAGGTTGATCACTCTAGCATCCAAGCAGTGTGATTGCACAGACAACATGGAAACCTCTCTCCAAGTGTGGGACTTGTTAAACTGAGAGAGGAATCTCCAGATTAGAGGCTGGTTCCTCAAACTCCTCTGATTAGATCTAATGCTTGCACAACTACAGAGGTTCAGATCCTAATCCTACTCTAAATTGCAAGGAGACAGGGATAGAAGTGCAAAAATTGAAACTAACTAAAGATGGTGATGCACCAAAAGGAGTGGTGAATATTTTTGTCATGCAAATAGACACAAACCAAAGATTGCAACATAAAACATACATAGGCTGATAAGATATAATTTAGGGTCTGAAATGAAGCAAATAATACAAACAAAGGATTGAAACCATTCACAAAGCTTGCATTATCATTTCCAATGTCAAAACCACTGCATTACAACCTCAGAGAGGTAAAAAACTATTACAGTCTTTGAAGAGGTCTGATTCTTCTCAACAATCACTTGTTGGAGGTGAAAGAAGAAGTCTGCTATGCCAAAAAGTATTCCACCAACAGAAATGAGCCAAATCTCGACTTTTACATTACATGGGTCGAGCCTGGGAGAGAGAAAATGTACAAAAACATGGGAGCCCATTCGTCCTTGATTGAAAATGCATTAAATCAGCATGGAGGACCTTACAAACCCATACCCCTGTCGTTTTTGGTGAATTGCAGGAGAATGTAACCCATTCTCGCGTTAAATTTGGTCACTCGAAGTGTCATCGCCTATGAACACGTGTCGAGCTGTTTCTCAACTTTCTCTCTCCAAACTACACCAAAATTCAAGATTGACCCCTTAATCATGTAGATAATTTCATAAGATTTCGTTGATATAAAGAACGTGCAAATCTGAGCTCTAGATCAAAATATATGGTGATCTCAAGATTTAGGGCACAAACAGGCAAAAATGGATTTTGAGATTTTTCCCACGCTCTACCACCTGGATGACATGTGTCAAGCACTGATTGGATGTGTAATTCTCTCTTCATCCTCGTCCCGTGGGTTTTCCTTTGAAATTTGACATCTTTGTGATTTCAAGCATTGATTGGATGCGTAATTCTCTCTCCTTCCCCGCGTCCCGTGGGTTTTCCTTTGAAATTTGACCTTTTTGTGATTTTGGAAAATTTTCCACTTTTCCCCCACGCCCTACCACTTGGGACACATTGCATGCGTTGATTAGTCGACAAGGGCATGGAGAAGACCTTTGCTTTTAGATTTTTTGGCCAAAACTTTTTCCAAATTCTCGATTCCTCCCGAGCTCCGCACTCCCTTTCTCCTTAGGACACGTGTCCTCTTGATTGGCTCCGGACCAGCGCTTCAACCTTGCCATTTGAAATTTTAGACATTTTCCCTTGTGACATGTGGCATCTCTTGATTCATCGCGGGCTCACCGGCTTTTCACACCCTTCATGTCTTTTCGGCCCAGATGTCCCAAACTATCTGGGACAAAAACTTCCGATCTACCCGATTCGAGCTTCCCTGTCCCTCTTTCGGCCGATGACACGTGGTGTAATTTGATTGGCTCTTGAATCCTTGATCTCTGTGTCCACTTTGTACTTCTAGCTTGACTGTCCCAGTGCTAAAGTTCTCTGTTTCGGCAGATTCGGGTAGTTCACGTCCTTCGCGTCCTCACGGCCCAGATGTCCCAATCTGTCTTTCGCTCGTAGTTAGTCAATTTTGGTTTTACCTTTGGCGGTTCACCCTTTGACGTCCCCGCACGTCCCAATGGCCCAACTGTTCCAAGTGCTTCCTGGGCCGCCTGGAGGCTTTTCAGCCGGTTCGCGCCCCGACGTCCCAACTGTCCCAAGGGCCACGAGGACTTAGCCAATTTTCATGATTTTTCCTGGCCCAAGCTTGTTTTTTGCAACTTTTTCACCTTTTCTCAGAACTTGCTCCTTTCTTCTTGGACAGGGGAGTTAGAAAAAACCCGAGGGGACCCTAGAAACATGATTTTTGCCTTGCATCAATCTATTTTCCTGGGACTTGAGTATTCTGATGCATGTTATCAAAATTACCCTTGGGGGTGAATTTTGGATAACAGGCCTTTGGGCCAAATTGTAACTTTAACATTTTGAAGTTAAAAGACTTCAAAATTTTCACAAATTCCACCCATCCATGCTAACTTTCTTGGACACATGTCCACTTCGTATTGGGTGCGAGCCTCCAAGTCGAATTTTCCTTTGGTATTTTGAGCAAAAATTTGAAACATTTTCAACTCCACCACCACCGCTTGATGCTCACATGCCATGTGTCACCTTCCCATTGGGCACGGGTGCACGGGAAAAATTTTCCCCGACACCTTGAGCCAAAAGACGTCAAAAGTTTCCCAAGTCTTTCGCCATTTGCTCGACTCTCCCGTGCCACGTGTCGTCATGCCATTCAGCTGTGGACCTTCGGGTAAAAAATTGATTTTGAGAAACTTTCCAAAATGGAAGAAAATTTCCTAAGTGTGGCCCACCACCCACCGATCCATCAACCAATCAAATAGTGCCACATAAGCACATCATCAGAAGCACCGAGGGGGTGTGGACAAAAGTTTCCCCTTGCCAATTTTTTTAAAAAATGATAGGTTATAAACTTTTCCCACACATCCTTAGCCAATAGAAACCTGCCACATTAGAATAAACGTTGCAATGATAAATTTGATGGGTAGAACATGCCTATATGCCCATCAAAATGCAAAAAATGCAGGGGATGCTTCTGAAATCAAATTTTTCACAAGGTGGTTTTTTCACTTTGAATCATGTTTTCACAATGATTTAGGCCTGGGGATTAGGATTTTAGCAATAAATGACTCAGATTCCCTCCATTTCGAGTTTTTGCATGATTTGGGCAAGGGAAAAAATGACACAGCCTGTGCAAATGAAAAATTAGGGCACAATAAAGGGGAAACCTGGATTTTGCTTCAAAATAGGGTAGAATAACAACATTATGAGCATATCAAAGGCATTCAACTAGGTAGAATGAGTTACAGACCACCAGCCCGAGCCAAAAAGATACTTTGGAGCAAAAATGGAGCATGGAAAATCAGAGCAAAGTGTGCAAACCCAGAAATTACACCAACAGTAGGTAGCCTATCCTTAAATGTGTAAAGGTGGGAAAAGCTATAAATACAAGAATGGGCAGTTCATCATTTTACTTTGCGAACACAAGAAGAGTGATTGTCTTTCAAGAGCTAGGGTTTCGAGAACTGACTCATGTGAAGGAAAATCCAAAAACTTAAGCGAAATCAGTTTGTTAGATCTACAAACCAGAGAAAAAGTGATTCATGGGTGTAAGGAACATTATGAAGAAGCACTTTGTGATCAAAGGAGAAAAATCGAGATTAGGGTTTTTGTTTTAGGGCATGGGGTACATGAGGAAAATTTTCAAATAACTCACAAGATAACTTGGGAATGAAAGTAAAGGGTGCAATGATGGCCACAAAACTAGTAGGTAAACTCGCACAACAATCCAAGATGGGAAAGGGTAAAGGAAAATGAAAGAAGAAACAAAAATAAATACCTATGGATACAAATGAGGAATGGTAATCGGAAATGCAATACCCGGATGGGGTTTTTCTAGGGGAAGAGTGGGAATCCCACATAAGATAGATGACCGTGATCGATTATAATCACCGGTCAAGTGCAATTGTGAAGGAAATAGTGCTGGAGCTGGTGCGCCCCACAAATAAATGAACACATGATGGGTTTCAATCTACAACGACGTGGTCAAGGTGAAAATTGATAAGGTAGGGCTTCTCCAAATTTTTGAGTTGCCATATTTCAGGAAGCCGAGCACTTGTACCAGTGGTTGATGACGCACGTACATGAAGACTTCTTCTGCTTCACAGGGTGTAAAATGTGCATAACTCCCCAACTAATTTCACACTTCACATGCCTAAACTGTAAAGGGGACGCACTCATAGATGACCTCCTAGATGAGGAGGTAATTAGAGAAACCATAGCATCCCTAGGAATTGAAGAAGGGATCAAGGTACTATGACATCTTGGATATCAGTGATCTAGTGATGAAGATGGTTGCACACCTTGTCTCCAAGTTGAATGGACAAGAGAGGTGGACCCAGGTGAGCAAGCCCTAGCTGAATGTTTACAGGAAGGTTGTGGAAGGCACCGTATACAACATCTCCCAATACATAGTAGATAAAATCATCAACGGTGCAAAGAAGGGAGGAAAGATCCTGTTTGGAAACATTTTGTTGACAGTTGTGTTCTCATAAATCGGGGTGCCAGATGCATCCAACAAGTTTGTGTGTGAGTACCTTGCTAAATATCCCTCACCTGTGGAGAGATTTCAAAAATACACATTTGAATCAATGATAGGGGTACAAAAGGTGCGCTTAGAAAAATGGTATAAGCACCTTAGGAACACATTCGGGGCTGAATGGTAGATCCCTGAACAACTCCTCACATTGACCGAAGGAGAAGCAGAGTTTGCATTCTTCCAAAGACTTCGCATTGATAGGTTCATTTTGGTGGATGGAAATTGGAATCCATGGTTCAAACTCCCATTCTCATTTACTGCCCAATTTTTCCAAGTGGGAGTAAACAGATACAAGGAGTTGAATAAATTGGACCTTGAGTTGTCCACCCTTGACAAAGAGCACAAGGAAATGAGGAAGAAGTTGGTTTACCTAGAGAAGTGCACGTACGTTGAGAGGTACGTGTTGCAGGATGTGCATATTGTAAGGCCTTTGACCTTACCTATTGCTGGGAGTAATGTTGCAAGGATTTACCTACGCATAAGGCCAAAGTTTGAAAAGGGCACATACATGGAGAATGAGATATCCATTCTAGATGACCCTATTAGAAGAAGGAATCCCGTACAAAGCGTAAGGAGAGGGAAGAGAAAAAGGAACAAAGGGTAGTGGAGAAGCAGGATGTAGGTACCATAGGGAAAAGTACCTATGTCTGGAAGAAGAAGAAGAGAACAATGGTTAGGGAGAAGACCCCAAAACCTACGAAGCCACCATCCCCTGAGGATCCCTCAGATGAAGAGAAGACCACATCCTTGACTTAGAGTTTTTAGCAAAGGAACAAGAAAAGGGGATGGAATAACCAGATTCTGAAGATACAGATGACCCGAATGCCTATATAGGTGAAAAGGATGATGATGAAGAGGAAGAGTTGGAGGTGGATTAGGAGCTGATTGATGTCCATGATTTGGGAGAAGAGGAAGTAGAAGATGCAAATGATGCCTTCATCTTTGCAAGGAGGAAGAGTACCCAAGGGGAGGAAGGTGCGTGGAGTGAAGAAAGGAGCGAGGGGCAAGTACCAAGGAGCCAGATATGCCCAAGCTCACTCAAGAGGAGGTGAATGAGAAAGTGACAAGGGAGGTGGAGAAGATAATTAATACCTTGGTCAAAGAGGAGTTGGAGCATAGCGTGGAGCTCGTGCTCGGTGAATTCAAGGAAGAGAAAAGGGAGAAGAGTGTGGGTAGCACAAAAGGCCCAACTCTTTCAGTAACTATTCCCAAGGGCGTGCACATGGGAAGTAAACACATGGAAGGGGGAAGAATAACAATGGGATATGTTGATGACCCCAACAAAGTTTTGCACGTGCATTTCCAGAGTACCGTGCCCACCAAGGAGCTCACCGCCATGGAGTCCTTTGATCCTAAGGGTGGATACCCATGCACAAGGAAGATGTTATCATGGGCATTCAAATCCCACCTTGATGAGGCTGAGTTCGAGGTTAACCAAGGAGTGATACTAGCATTGTCCGAAGGAAAGGGGACAACCCCATTATAAACATGCAACAACTATTGGATGAGCAAGTGTGTAACATGCTCAACAAAGTCTCTATGGAAATTGAGGCTAGGCTCTTCTACAAAAATGATAGGGTTAAAGTCTTGGAGGACCTGTTGGAGAAGAGGAAGGAAGAAGTAGTTAAGCTAACAAAGGACCTTAGCCTTGAGAAACTAATTAGTGCTCAACTACAGAGGGAGCTTCAGGAGGAAAATTCCGAGTACGTGAAGTTTCCAAGAAGGTGGAGCTCATCTCCCAAGCTATTATCATGAAGCACCCAGACCTTAACCCTCCCACGTAAAAGTATGGATCCTCCCTGGAATGTCTTGAGGACTTGACTCAGATCCGGACCATGGAAAGGCATCCTTTGGCCTTGGAGTCGATAGAGGAGGTAGTTGCGTGCTTGGAGAAGGAGGAAAATTTAAAGTCATCGCACTCATTTTTGAATACAACAAGGTGCTTTCTTATGTGAAGATAGCCACACAAACCACAGGGGTCACCTACGACCATTCCGCAGATCAAGATAAGTTGACAAGCATGTTGCTTGCTAGTGACAAGGCCAAGCTGAATGACTTCAGGAAAAAGAATAAAGGTAATAGAGATGAGCGAGAAAAATAAGTTTGAAGCTATTGAGATCCTATGAGTCTCAATCAAAACCTAGATAAAAGATCTCTACAAGGTCATTACGAGGAAGATGGATGCCTTGGAATATCACACTAAGAAACTGGAGACTATGGTGGAGACCATTAACACAAAAGGGGAAGGGTTAACCTTTGACAAGGTGAGCACATTGGTTGGTGACCTTTCCACAAGAGTACAGGATGAAGTCAACACATGGAATACACTGGAGGCTAACCTACGCAAAATTTTCCCCTTCTTCTTTAGGAAGTTTTCCCTCTATTCTTTCTCTCGCCCCATTCTTTATTCTTTCCTCCATTTTTTTCCAAGGCAAGGCCTTGAAATTTTTTTGTACTGTATTCTTTGAAAATGTTCCTGAGGGCGAAGAACAAGTGAAGTGTGGGGTAATGTTGGGACCCTAATGTAGCTACCAAATATTAAAGGCGCGTAGGAATGCACGAATGGAGGGAGTGTGTAAGTGAAGGTGCGTAAGGAAGAATTCAAAAAGGGTTCTTGGAGAACCAAGGATGTGTGCACGTGAAGCAAAATTTGGGACTTAGCCATTTTTGGCCTTTTGGACAGAACACATGAAGAACATGTTCTATTTGGATAAGGTTCTAGCCTGGCAACAGGTGTCCTGGAAGGAATATACCTTGCGATAAGAAGATCCAAAAATCTAATCATGACATGGAGAGGCATACGCCTAGGGTGACCCACACCTTGACACTTGGGGCTAGATCTAAGGTTGCAGAGGAGTTTGTTAGAGCTTAGATGCCTATTTATATGCGTGCCCTTGGCAAAGAAGAAAGAGAGACACAAGTGAGGTAGTGGAGCTCTGCAGAATTACTACAAGAACTATGGGATAAAATGGGTAGATGATTATAGGAATAATGTAATGAGGGAATGGGGAATGATTTTTTTTTGTGAGCATACATGTATGGATCCAGATATGGCACATGACTATGGTCTCCCTTTTGTGATGTTTTATAAGTAATGTTATGAATGAATATGATAAGGTTACCATGACAATTGTATTAAGATCCTTTCTCTATATTACCTACATATTTCTATTGTGCTTTTGTTCTTGTATAATCATGAACCTTACTTGAATGTTAAGTCTATTTGTGGATTTACAACTTCCTAGTTCTATTAATTCTATTAAGCGCTTTTACTTTTGATATGAATGAAGGGGTATAGAATTCGTTCTAAGCTGTATAGCTTTTTCATGTCCTTTAAATCACTAATTCAAGACCATGAATGATGCCTTCCACTAAACTCACATAAAAGAGAGACTTGACTCCCTCTCACGCACCTCGGGTGAGCACCCAGTGCCCGCTGGGTGATAGGCTGGTGCACATGAGGTTCCCTTGTTCTTGGTGGGTGAAAAAATGACTACATTGAATCTATACCTCCTAATTTTTTTGTAAACACCATTTCCTAGGACCTATGACCTTTCAATGCGATGGAGAGGCTCCCTATTATCTCCCATTCCCGTATCCCGACATGATTGATGATGATACACCTTTAATTAACGTCATTTAATGTCAGGATGATGATTCCATCCTCACCTACCTTGGTGTAAAAGACTCTTATATTCACCAGTTGTTACCCTCTGAGACACAAACCATGTTGAACGAATTGACCATTGAAATCAACATTAATACTCAGGATGACCCACACATTCTAAATATCGTCCAATCCTTAGACACTACTAAACAAGAATCCTTCACCTCTTTCCTTCAGGACCATAGCAATGTATTTTCTTGGTACTATACTGATATGCCCGGTATTGACCCAAAAATTTTGGTTCACAACATCGTAACCATTCCTGATGCCAAACCCATCCAAAATTCATCATTAAAAAGTATATCAAGGGCCAAATATCACCGACCAATTGGCCAACACACCTATTTCTAGGGATCAAACCTCTAACTTTGACTTTCTAGATGAGTCTATTGCTACCCTTTCCTTGGATGAACCCGCTTACCAAATGACACTCTTCTTCAATGGCTCCAAGTGTCAATGTGGGGTGGGGCTGGTGTTATCCTCACTCGCTTGATGGTGAACCTATGCCTTTGTCTTTAAAGTTTGATTTTCATTGTACAAACAATATTGCTGAATATGAAGCACTAGTATTGGGTCTCCAGGATACTTATGCCTTAGATGTCGAGTCAATCAACGTCTTTGTTCATTCTCGCTTGGTCATAAACCAAGTCAATGGTATATACCAGTTTCATAATGAGATACTTAAAATTATAGGCATCAAGTGGACATACTTTTGACCACCTTCGACCATTACACACTTCAAACAACCCCATGTTCCACCAATAAATTTTCATATACCATGGCTTGCTTGGTTTCTCGGATACCGCTTCACCCGCCGACTCTAGAATATTTTTCACCATACAAAGGCTAAAATCACCATCTTATTTACCTCATGAGGTTTACTCTATCAAACCGTTGCCCCTAACCCACGTGACCTTTGGTATAAACAATATGCAAACTATCTTTCCTTTTCCATTTTACCCAATGATCTTACTCGTAATGGACAATGGACCTTTCTTAAAAGTGTCTCCCATAATGTCACCATGGGTGGTCTTCTATAAAATGCATTTTTGACAACATTCTCTTACACTACCTTACAAGTTCTGAAATTTCCTACACCATTAAGGAAGTCCATGATGGAATTTGTGGAGGTCACTTTATTGGTCTCACTATTGCAAAACGAATTCTTTACCTAGGCTATTACCGGCCAAACCTAAACCATGACTATTGTGATTATTTCAAACACCGTGTATAATTCCAGCAACATGATAATCTCCATCACACCCCTAGTCATGCCATACATGTCATGCAAGACCTTTGGCCTTTTTCTCAATAGGGTTTAGATCTTGTCGTGAGATCAACCCCATTCTTCACAACGTCACTAATGTATCATATCCACTACTGAATATTACACTAAATAGGTAGAATCCATTCCCATCATTTCCACCAAATATGAGAAAATATGTGAATTCATCAACCATCACATCATTTTTTTCTTTGATGTCCCTCACCGCATTATCATAAATAACTCGAAAAATTCAAAAACAAAATACTACACAAACTATGTGATGCTTTTGGCATCTAACTTGGTTTCACATCACCTTATTACCCTCAAACCAATGGTCAATCTGAATCAACTAATAAAACCTTGAAAAAATCCTGATGAAGGTAGTCAACGATACTTGGGAAGGATTGACATATGCACATTCCTTTCACCTTATGGGATTATCACACTAGTATTTTTACTTCAATTACTTCCACCCCTTTTCTCTCCGGTCTGATCGAGGTTGTCTTACCTCTCAAAGTCTAGATTCCATCCCTCTACATCTCACTACAAGACATGCTTAACTATGATGACTTTCACTATGATCATTTGACACAGCTTGAATTATTAGATGAACATCATCTCAATGCTCTTCACCATCTCCAAATATACCAAAATCGTATCAAACGCTCCTATGACAAACATGTTCATGAACAAACATTTTAGGTCAGTGAGCTCATCCTGAAGGAAAATAAACATGTAACCAAAGAGGAGAAAAGTAAACAAGGAAAATTTTCTCCTAATTGCATTGGACCCTATATCATTACCCATGCCTTTGGATCAAGTGTTTATCATTTGTCTTCACTCAAAGGTAAACTTGAACCTGAGCCCCTTAATGCCTTACATCTTCGACCATTTTATTGTTGATATCAAGTCCTATATCACTTTCTATCAATTGATCATTCATCCCTTAAGGGATGTTCACCTCACATATTACCCATTTTGAGGATCCACAACTAAACAAGAATCATGTGATTACCCATCACCTTGTAGCCTTGTCTTCAATATGAGTACCATAGCTTTACTCATAGCATGATTCTCATGGATACCTTTTGTATTCTTTAAGATGGAGTCCCATGGTTGTTCATTACTCAAAATCACCTCTTTCACAGCTTAATCTTTATGTACTATGATCTTGTCTTCTAAAATAAGAACCTAATCATCCTCTATAGTCTTTTCCATGACCTAAACGTCTAAAAAAAAGGGGATACAACTCCTTAAGTCAAAATTCTAGAAAAGATGACTCCCTCAAGAGGGACATCTCTTCTTTATATTCTACCACTATCGTAGACTACTCCCTTGAAGGATAACACTATGCAATCATTATAAAAATATAATAACTATTCAGAAGCTTCCTACATTGATCACCTTCACGAAGACCTCAAGGAGATAATATACCCATCCCATATAGACTTCCCGCATTGATCATTCTATTATATAAAAAAGGAAAAAGATGAAATTTTCGTCATGGACTTGCCTATTTTGGATTCTAGGTTTGTTGTTCCAAAATACACATTGTTGTACACTAAGTTATGCTAAACCTCCCATTCTCACCTCCTTTCCTTTTCATCTAAACTCCTCGTTACTCAAGGGACTTGCACACAAACATGACATTTCATGATCATGTGACTTTTCTTCACCCTTACACTAGTCCATTATGTAAGGCATGTAGGGTCTTATGTTCATAAGCCCATCTCGGGGTTTGGTAGACTCATTAGGGTTCTTATCAGTTACACAACTCTTTTACCACCTCTTACCATTCGCCTTCCTCATTACTTATTGATTATCTTATATAAGACCAGGTCCTCAACAACTGTATTTAAAAATCACTCAACCATGCCTACAACCTAAACTCAATCATGCCTATGACCTACATTCACTCATGCCTAACACCAATTAATCCATTCCTCTACCTCATCATAATCTTCCCTAGCTCATGGGAGAACTACATCAACCTGAGGTCCCTTTTTCACCGAGACTATGTACACACTCTTTGAGGGCATGGGGCCCTTAGAGGTTAACTCAGAAATTCTCTACCCTAACCAATTCCCTCTACCCCTTTCCTATTAACATCATACCATTGTTAGTTTCCTTTTATATCAATAATTGGAAATTAAATCACACAAAAACAATTTCTTAACATCTTTACCATCATCACTCATACATTCATTCCATGTTTTCTACCATTTCTTTATCATTATCATACATTTTCCTACAAAACATCTTAACATGATCCACATCATCACTAATGGCATAAATTAATGAAATAGAAACTCAACCATACCGAACCAACTTAAAATCAATCCATGCCTAAGTCAACCCGACTCAATCCATGCCTATAACCCTGACTCCATCATGCCTATGACCTGACTCCATCATGCCCACATGACCTTGACTCTAAAGCATGCCTAATCCACCTAATTTCCACCTATATACATATAACACCGAAAATTAAAACATGTACACCATCCATACTATAAACACCATCATCTATAGATTAGATAGTCTCGTATAAAAATACATATGAACATATATCCCAATAATAATCACAATCATCTCAAAATCACTTAGATACATGCTCACCATATTTGACACGTAGGTCAGTATAATCACAATAATCTTAAAACTCTCATGTACATCCTCATTATCTTTGGCACGCAGGATGGTTATATAAAAAATGAATAACTATACAAAATAGGAGGTACATATGGCTATCGATATCACCTTATTGGATATCCTCCATATATGTCTCACATGTCTCCTCCCCACCCCTCATTCACCTAACCACACCTCTCCCCATTCCTATTTTACCCAATTTTCCTTCCCAAATTCAAAATCCCCTTTTCCCCCACAACGTGTTTTCCTTCCCTGGCCTATATACCTAATCTACCTCACAAAAAAATGAAAGGGATTGACTCTTACCTAATCACACTTATGTCTCCATGGTGGCACGTTGGGCTACTACACCGATGGTCCACCTAATCCTTCTCCCACCTCTACCATGTCTAATCACAAAACCAATCCTCCTAACCTCCACCCAATCACAATCGATCCCTCACACTCATAGATTCATCTACCCGGCACCTCTAACCAACCTGGATCTCTCCTTCTTAGCCAAATATCATCCCTCATCCTTTCCTCTCAAAAAAAGCACAACTCATTCAAAGACTGTCATTTTCCCAAAATCCAAAATGTACAAATGAATCCATATTATATGGCTATTTTCTTTTTATATACCCACGTTGAATTGGTGACATCGGTTATACCTACATCGACATTGGTCCTATGCCCTAGAACACCATAGCCGCTATACCTGCACCACCATCGGTTGTGTGCCGAGAAAATAGTGGCCGGTTTACCTAGACCATCAACGATTCCATATGACCGGCATCAATTACCCGTCATGCTCCTGTCAACTACCCTTTCCCCATTTCTGACCCAACTTAACCAACCCAACCACCGTTTGGCCTTACCCACCCTTATCGCAACCTACCTCCAAGCCTACATTACATATACCTATCTTTAATTATGTTTAGGGACTTGTTATTTTACCCATACCTCAGCCCTACCCATGTCGTGACCTAGCTACTTGGACCCATAACATTGTTAGTAGCTTGTGAACTCCTGTGCTCGCTATAGCTTGTGACACTGTTACACATGTTGTTTGACCTAATGACCTTACCTTACCTCTTTCTGTGACCATTTATCTTGACCCAACATTTGGTGTACTAGAACATACCTAAACGTTCCTACACCTGACTTGTGAAGTGCTTCCACACCATATCCTATACCTTGGATACCAGAATCACCTCAACCTTGTTTGGATAAACCTAACGAGCTTAGATGATGTAGATTTTGTATTCTCTTCAACCTGGTATCGTGCCATAGTTTATACATGTGCGTACATTTGATTGTTGCTACCTTTGACCCTAGCCCATTACCTAGATTACCCAATTAGACCTTTATTGAATTACCCCCATTGTCCACCTTCCTCTTCATCACATCAACCTTTTATCAAACCACTCACCGATTATGTCTTTTACCTCATCTATTCCTAGTTTGAGGGGGATCACCTTCACCCACACATGGGGCAACCACATCTTATTTTTGTCAGCGTTGTTTACCAATAAAAGCTACGCAACAAAAAGGGGGAAAATGTAGACACCAAAATTGGGTCACACTCCCCTTGGTCCCTTGTTAAATAACCAACTCAAGCATACTCATCTAACCATGGCCCCTTCCACCCCACATTAATATTAATTTAATTAACTTAATTAAATTAATACCCATTCTCACAATATTCATTAATTAATTATTTTAATTAAGCTAATTTCGACCTCACCTAGACACCTCATCCAAACATCTCCCTAGACCTATTCTTGGCATGTTTGCATAACCAACAATAACTAAGTCTTACTTTCCTTAATGATATAAGATTTGGTCTAACCCTAAAATAAATCCCTAAAATCTCTCTAACCACATTCCTGCTCATTAGAAGGGAAGTTTCCATTATAATCTATGAGAATAAACTAATTGGACCCAAGAAATTAGAAATATCTACCCATTTTAGTAAACCTAGGGAATCATGCCTTAATCGATGCTGGTCACCCCTTAAACCAACGCCATTCAACTCGAACCATTGTCGGCCATACCGTTTATTCACCCAAACAATCTTTTTTTGGGTTAGCACATTTTGAGAGCAAGGAAAGGAGATCAGAGCTACATGCAAGAAAAACCAACATCCTTTCACGTATCAAGACATGCAGAGCCATCACCAAGATAGATATTAAAGAATTACACCCACGGAATCATTCTAGGAATTATTGCTAAGATATGTGACACTATTCTTCCGATCAATAACCACCACCATTCAAAGCCTTCAAAATCTACATCATAGTAAGTACATCTCTACCAGCATTGTTTATTTTAGCATAGTTAACTTTTTTCATTCCTATCATCAGTTTATACTTTGCATGTTCATTCTTCCATTGCTTAATAGCTTGTAATCCCACCATTTCCCTTACCCACACCACCAAATCACCATTCGACATAATATCCATTTTTTACTGTACTTGAGATCTCCATAGACCTTATTCACTCTCCCAACCTCATTTTACCCCCGATCAACCTCTTTCATTTAATCTATTTGAGTTTCTTTTACTTCAACCATACCAACGCAAGTTATCTGCAACTGTCATTGGTTCTACCTAGACTAGCATCAGTCACACTCAGCCGACGTTGATCTCTATGTTTTATACCTTGACCAAGAACAGACCCAACAATCACCCTACTAATTGACCTAAATAACCTAGAATAAGACCCGACTACCCAAAGACTTGACAAACCTCATCTCTCAGATCCAACTATAGCCTAGCCTATTGTGATTGGATTTTCTTATTGTACTTGAATGAAATACCTAAATCATATCAAATACAGTAGGAATTTACTTTTTTATTGCATTAATTTGTTTTAAATAGTTTATTAACAGCCATCTAGGGAGTATCACACTTACGTAACTAACATATTCTAGGTATTCCACTATCATATATCATTTAACTATCCTCTTGTGGTCTTGTTTTATATTACGGTGTAGTTCCTCCTAGCCAAAAGGAAGCTCTCACATTCAGTTATGGATCAAGAAGTCGAATGCATGTAACAACCATCAACTCGACCAGCAATTAACAGCATTCCTCCTTGGCCCTTACCCTTATCTATTTCATCATTTCAAAAAAGGTAAATAAAATAGTGAAACAATATATATATATATATATATATATATATATCATTTTCATTAGTTATATTTAGGCAATACCATCCATACATAGTAGTTTTTACCTTAATGGTAAGTAACACATTACAATCAATATTATCATTTTTTTAGCATATATCCAAGATTTATGTGTATAAGTAGAGATATCTACATAAGGATCACTTGGTGTATCCGTTTTAACATCATCACTAGCATCAATATTAGATTCTACTCCCATAATGGGATTGAAATCAAACATGCATGGATGTTCATTTGACATATCAAATAATTCATATTAGTTAGAATCCCATCCTTTGATATCATCATATGAATTATAATTTGTCTTAGGAATAGAGATACCTGTAGAATAAATAATTATATTGCCTTGTGATTGGGTTTTTACATTCTCTAATTGATTTTATGCCATATGTAATTGTTCATGCTCGATTAATATTGTTGTCATTGTTTGTTTCACAATAGTAGGATGTAATTCTAACATTTATTATGGCTATACCAAAGGAGGTATTACTTTTGTATCTTATTTGTGATCTAAAATGAAGTACCCAATTCTATATATTCTCGTTATTAATACTTGCAAAGCGAACCCTCATCATATTTATTGTTTGGAAAATGGTTATGTCGGGATAATGGTGATCAAGACACCTTAGAATGAAAAAAGAGACTATTTCTTATTTTTTTCGTTTATTAACTATGGGGTGGCTATGGAACCTCCGCAACTTCACATAATAGTGGTTACGTAACTTCCGTAGTTGTTCTATCCCAACAATGCCAAAATGAGGAATACAAATAGTTACAAAAGTTTGGGATTCTCAAAATCATGTGTTTCAGCTTCCTTCCATTCTTGGGTAGAGAAATTATAAATGAAAGCATGCTTACTTATCTAAGAAAGTGGTTTTGAGTGAATTCAAGTGTGAGTGAAGGAAAAAGTTTGAACAGTTCTTGTTTTGTTCATGACAGGTTGAGTTCTTCATTATTAAGGATTGTAAGGAAGTAATGAAAGTAGAGGGAGATTGAATCCTTCTTGAAGGCCATCCATTGGAAATAAAATTTGTGTTGTATTGGATATTTACATAGTGAAAGGGGAGTAATTTCTTACGCATATGAAATTTTTCCCACATCAGTTTCTCTAGGATAAAATTCTTGTCTTCTTTTCTTTCATATCTTAATTTCATTATTGTGTGAATAACTATTTTATAAAATACTTGATAATAAGAATTTTATTACATTATTCACTCATTATCAGTAAGATAGGATATGTTTATTATATAAAAGAGGTAGTTTATGGATTTGATTAGTATTAGAGAAGTTAAGATCAATATTTTTTTGGTCTAACTTGTGTTGACATTTTCTATTAGATGCCCCTCACTCGGAAGGGTAGTGAAAGTGGTGAAGGTATCCTTATTCCTTTTGAAGAAACTATTTCCACTAATAAATTGAAGCAAGTAATCTAAAACATGTTGTAGACACCAATTTTTGGTATCGTTCCTCCCCTTCACCCCGTGTTTTCTCTCTTTCATTAGGCTTTCCCATTTGAATTCCTTTTCCCTCCTAAATTTAATTAATTACATTTCCCACCAAAAATACATATCCAATTAATCAATATTAATTGATTAATTAATCCCTTTTAAATCAACTTATGAATTTAATATTCAAAACTAATCCATGTCATTCCACCCATGAATTTAATATTCAAATTTAATCCATGTCATTCCACTAATGAATTTAATATTAAAAAATAATCCATATTCAATCCACTAATGAATTTAATATTCAAAAATAATCCATATTCAATCCACTAATGAATTTAATATTCAAAAATAATCCATATTCAATCCACCTATGAATTTAATATTCAAATATAATCCCCACTCACCTAATCATAGTTCTTGTTGGTGCAAATCAAGAGTACCTGGACCCCTAGATGTTGATCGATTTCTAGTTTGACACTTTCGACATCCAGTGTGATTGCACAACATTGAATCTTTTCCCCAAGTGTGGGACTTGTAAAAATGGGAAAAGAATCTCCAGACTAGAGGCTAGTTCCTCAACTCCTCTTATCAAGTGTATTACCTACAAGTTGCAGAGGTTTTGAATTCAAGATCCTACTCTAAATTCCAAGGGACAGAGGTAGAGAATGTAAAAACTGAAACTAATGCTAATAAGGTGATGCCCCAAAGGAATGGTGAACATTCTTTACTTCGCAAATAGACACAAAGTCATAGAAATGTAACAAACATCACACACAATCGATAAAATGTAATGAAAGGTCAGAAATGAAGCAAACAACACAATCAAAGGATTGAAACTCATTCACAGAGCTTGCATTGTCATTTCCAACATCAAAAACACATGCATTACAACATCTGAGAGGAAAAAATAGGTTACAGTCTTGGAAGAGGTCTGATATTCCACAAAATCACTTTTCAAGGTGAAAAAAGGAGCCTACAATACATGAAAAATGTTCAACCCCCAAAAAATGAGCCAAAACTGGCTTTTATGATGTAAAAATGAGCCCAGGAGAGAGAAACATGGGAAAACATGGGAGAGCTTCAACCACACGACCAAAAATGCAATAAAATAGCATGGGCATCCTTACAGGTCCATTCCCTAACATTTTTCACCATGCTGGGAGAGAATGTGAGCCATTCTTCATTAAAAATGGTGGTTGAAACATCATTTCTGTTCATTACCACATGCTAGAGGCATTTTTCAATTTTATCTCTCCAAAATCCATAAAAATAAAAAATTGAGCCCATAATATTGTAGATAATTTCACCAGCTTTCCATTGATATAAATAACATGAAAAATTGAGCTCTAGATCAAAAGTTATGGTCGTTTGAAAATTTAGGGCAAAACAAGGCCAAAACGGGTTGGCGGGCCAAAAATTTGAAATTTTCCCACTTTTTGCATTTGGGAAAATATCCCCAAAAATCTCTGCACCCCACTGATCTAGTGCCACATGGTATGTGCTGATTGGACGTGGGCCTTGCACTTCATTTTCCACCATTTTGGCCATTGGAAAATTTTCCAAAAATTCTCGTGTCGGGTGATGAGTTGAGGACATGTGGCGTGATATGATTCACCATGGACATTTCCTCTTTAATTTTCTGTCATTTTTGACCATTTTTATAACTTAGACACGTGGCAAAACCCCATTGGCTATGGGATTTCTCCTTCCTTTTTCGCGGGCCTGTCTTGCATTTTTTGCCGCCACATGGACACGTGGCATGATCTCATTGGCTTGCGTTTAGGGGGCGGACTTTTCCTTTGAAATTTTCTTTGATTTTGCTTGGGAAAATTCTCCCAATTTATCCCGCACTCTATTGGATCGATGATGCCACGTGGTGAGCTCCCATTTGACACGAGGCATTGGGGGCAAACATTTCTCTGTGTTATCCTTTGGGAAAAATTCCCAATGTTTCCCGGTGACCAAAGCTCCGATGCCCTTGAACACATGGTGAGCTCGATCGTTCATGCGAGCCTACGGGCCAATAATTTTCCTTTAACCTAACCAAAACACTTTGCCAAAATTTTAATTTCATCTCCGCCCTCGCCACTCCTTCATCCCGAGGACACGTGGTGCAAGTGTGGCTAGGTGCGGCCTTGGGGCCGAAATTTTTAGTTGCGCCAACACTTAGTAAATTTTCCTATTTTCTTCCCCTAGACATGTGGCAAAGCATCCATTCGTTGGTAGGCCTCGGGGATAATTTTAGCGGTGAATATTCGTAATATGGCGAAAATTTCATTTTAGGAAAATTTGAAAAGGTGAATTATTCGGAGTGGGTCGGTGTCCTGTTCGCCTAAAATATATAGTATATTTTTTTTGGGGGGTCGGCTTCGCCTTCATTTGAAAACATCTCCTATAAAAACCTAGCTGATTCGCCGGGTAGTATACCTCAAGTAGCTTAACAAATTACCAATACTATGAAATTTGAACTCGCATACCCTTAAGCACCAGAGATTCAGATTACTGTTAGCCTGTGATTGTTGACGCACGACAAGGGCATTGTTGACGTGTGACAATAGCTGTACTGATGCGCGACAGAGGAAGTGTTGACACACGACTTGGGAAAAGAAGTTGACGCGCGACAAAGGAAGTGTTGACACGTGACAGAGGAAGTGTTGACGCGTGACTTGGGCAGTGTTGATGCACGACAGTATATTCAGATAGTGGACGCGCGACAGGAAATGGGTTGTTGACGACGACAAAGTGCGTGGTTGACACCGAAAAAGACCTCAAAAAGGGGATGTGCGACAAGACCTCAGACACTAGACAGAGTCGCTACTTGGTTCTTTTGCTGACGCAGACTCTTTTTAGAATAATGGAAGGTGCCAGCTCAAAGAATACGAATAACCTAAAAGTAAGTAAGAAATCTCAGAAATCACTCTTTAAGTATTTTGGAAAACTCATGGTACAAATATTGTAAATACCAATCATATAGATGCCACCACAAAGAATCAGAATACTGACTGTGTGGAAGGTATTATTGAGGTGGACATGCATTCTGCACAGTATCAAAGTCAAACAAATGAAACCTACGATAATATGCCAGATCTTGAAGATATTGTTCCTATTGGGGTGTAACCAGAAGTACAGCTAGATATCACAGATACAAACACTGAGCAAAATGGAAGACAGAAATCAAAATCAAACTCCGGTCCAAGAAAGAGGAAACCAGGTGATTGTGATATTGCTCAAAATTCTACTCAAAAAAGTAAAGCATTGAAAACAAACAAGAATATGTGGACCATTGGTAGGACATACAAGTTTGATTGGGTAGCTAAATTTCCGTTTATTGAACCTGTACAATCATCTAATTCTGAAGAAATCCCATCTAAATGTACATGTACAATATGTACATGGAAATTGGGAAAGCAACAAAAAAATGCAACTGAAGCTGGACACTATAGAAAAACATTGTGGAAAACAATATTTAACTGTAACGGGGGCGGATGGCCAGAAAATCAAAACACATAGGTGGAAAACTGAAAAAGAATGCATGCATGTTAGATACGCAGTGGAATATGAGGCAGAGTAGAAAAAACATAGACATTTGTTGGAAAAGGGAGGAACGATCACATCGCATATTGGTAAGATGAAAGAAACAAATCTACATGTAAAATTCATACAATTCTCTACTCTTTTTCAAATACTAAAAAAAGGAAGAGCGATTTCGGATTTCCTTGATTTCAAAGTTTTGTATCAATTTAACAGAATGTTGAATGTACCTCAATCTCATTGGTCTGAAAGTTGTGGATGGGAAATGGCAAAATGCCTCTCGATGATAGAGAAGGAAGATTTGAAAGAGAATGTAAAAAAAGAAAACTTTATCTCTCTTTCAATTGATGAAGTGACAATAGTCGACAACACCGCATGGGTATGTATCCACATCTATACTTTAGAAAATCATATAAGGACACCTCATCTATTTGGTGTTATGAAAATGGTTGAAAACTGTAATGCCGAAAACCTATATAAAATAGTTGTTTCTCATTTGAAAGATGTTGCTGGAATGACTGATTCTGAAATTGCTACGAAGTTTGTATGCGTTGGAGCAGATGGTGCATCTATCATGCAGGGTCACCGAACAGGGCTCTATGTTAGATTACAAACAACAGTGGCTCCATATATGCTACCAATTCACCGTATGGCTCACAGAATGAATTTAGCATATAAAATGGTAAGCAACCACAAAAATGTTGCTAAATTAGAAGACCTTATAAGAGAATTTCATGCTTATATGTCAAGCAGCCCAAAGCGTTTTCTCGAGTTCCAAAAATTTGTAATTGGAATTAGAGATGGAAAAAAACTTCTAAAGGATGTGGAGACTAGATGGATCTCTTTGTATTAACTTGCATGTAGAATTCGTGAGGAGTATCCTTCATTAGTTGGTGTCATGCACAAATACCGTCATGAAGTTGATAGGGCAAGGGACTTGTTGTTCCGTTTAACTGATTTGGAGACATTGCTTACATTGGTTGGTATTCTTCCAATGTTAAAGGAGATCAATACATTGATGAAGCATGCACAGGGTAGATTAATCTATATTGTGGATTTTATACGGATGAGAAAAATGGTATGTCAAAGTCTTGATATATTGTATTGTTCCCATGATAGTTTTGATGCATCTGTTTTTGAAAATTGGAAAGATTTATTAGATCTTAAAAATCCTAACACCTTTTTAAGATTTAATATCCATGATCACCTCTGCATCACTGTTAATGGGAGGGAAATACCAATGCACATTTTTCAAAAACGTCAAGATATTACAGGATCAGAACGAGAAGATGTTCTGTGACACGTAATTTGTTTGAGTCTGTTATAGTTGAAACAAGAATAAAGCTTAAATTTTTTTCAGAAATTAGGGAACGTTTCTATAAAGATAAAATTCTGGAAGCCATGGGTGTGATGAATCCTAATTTTTGGAATACTGAAGGTGGCCGTGCAGACTTTGTCAGAAAGAATTTCCATAAATCAATGGGTACAATAATGGAACAATTTACAAAGATGTCAGAGCTCAAGGGTATGGAAATCAAAGGTATACTGAATGTTGATTTATTAAAGTTTCAGTCAACAAATTTTGCAACAACAATGAGGAACCAATATAAGAATTTAGATCAACCTTCTGAAAGTGGTGCTATTACAAAGTTGTGGTGAGGAATCTATCAAAGTTCTATCTTACAAGAAGATATTAGTGAATATTTCAGATTATATGAGTTATGCCAAACAATGATTTTGGGGTCTGTGGAGGATGAAAGGGTTTTCAGTGCATTGTCATTTATAAAATCAAAACTAAGAAATAGATTGGATAAAAATCGGAAAGTTGCATAAGGTGTTATGTTTCTCGATACTCCATCGAAACCTTTCCGCTCGATGACCAATTGTACACTGGAATTCCCTTTTTGAAAGAAGAGGTGTGAATAATACATCTACAAGTACAAATATTCCCAACCTTGAGAGTGTAATTGGCTCTTCGTCACATTCTACAAAAGTGTTGATAATGGATTGTTTCAACTTTAAATAGGTATCTTCTTTATCTATCTTTTATCTTTATCATTAAAGATGTTACAGGTCTATATACTAAAAATGTTAGGCAATTCACCCATCTATCTACTAATCCATTTCTCGTGTTGGGTTTTTTTAAAACACAGATCTAGCTCATTACCAGTGGCAGTGATGATTTCAACTTTAAGCAGGTATCTTTTTCCCCTTAATCTTATTGTTTGTTACTATTCATTTTTTTCAGCTCTGGTTATCATTAAAGATGTTACAGGGTAACAGGTCTATGTATTTACATTTAGTTAAATACAATCTTTTTATTTTTTGAAAACGTGGGTTGACATCCGTCCGAGGAAGTTGTTTACTTCTCGGGACTGACAATGTCAGGAAACTCACCCATCTACCTACTAATCCATTTTTTGTGTTGAATTTTTTTAAGACAAAGATCTAGCACATTAACGGTGATGATTTCAATTTTAAATCGGTATCTTTTTCAACATAATCTTATTGTTTGTTACTTTACATTTTTTCAGCTCTTGTTATCATTAAAGATGTTACAGGTCTAATTCTATATATTTACATTTATTTAAAGATATTGTTGGTCTATATATTTAAAGATGTTGCTGGCACTTCTCAGGACTGACAATGTCAGGAAACTCACCCCTCTATCTACAATGTCAGGTAAAACAAACCCTGTCATATACGCAAGATTTCACAGCAATCTAATACGCTTACCCTTGATGATTTCACAGCAATCTAATATGCAAGAGGTAAGCTAAACCCTATCATATTTGCAATTATGTTTAATTTCTTACCAGTGATGATTCTTTCTTGATTTCTTAGAATTATATATATCATATCATAAAATTCCTCATCATCCATATATATCATATCATCACCATATCATTATCATATCCTGAGTCCTGACACTACAATTATTATTAACACAATTCTATTCGTTCTAATGTCATCTATATCCATTCTAATCATTAATGTCATCTATATCCATTATAACACATTCCATTTATTTATCATCTTTATCCATTCTAATGACATTATGATCATATCGTTACAAGTATAGAGAATAATTATCTTAAAACAAGTTCAAAAGTCTAGAGAAGAAGAATTACTGTGCTTGATGATAAATCTACGTCCACATTAAATTGATCATCATCCATATATATCATATCATTATCGTCATTCATCGTCTTTCATCATCTATCATTAATTATCAATTATCATCATTCATCATCTACGTCCACATACAATTCATGACAATGCAAGTAAACAAGAAACATACATATAATTCATGATTAAAGACTATATACAAATCCATATATATCATTCATCATGTATAATTAAAGACTATATAAATCCATATAATTAAATTCAAATACCATAGTACATACTCAATAGTAGAAGTTTTCAAATTCAATATTTAAAGTTTCCTCAATAATAAAAGTTTCTAGTTTTCAAAACCCTCTTTTTCTTTATCCAATTCTACTCCTCTGCTCTCTTCCCCAACGTCTTCTTCAACTGTGGCTATACCTCTTTCCCCAACACAGAAATAACCCCCGAACTTATAAGATCTTCTCGCAAAGACTGCCCGATTTTTAAAATTCTTTCTTCTTGATTTGTCACATCTCCTCGCGAGAAAATTTGGATCAGCTCGCTTTAGCTTTGAATAATATGTCAGGGTCGAAACCATGCTCTTTAATTATCCACTTTAGTGTATTGTTTTATTTGTTAACCAAAACAATATTTTGCTTCAAATTTTTTGCTGCGGATAAGTTGTTTTTTTTCCAAGTGAACTTGCAAAAGCTTTGCTCGACTCTTCAAATTTTCATATTTCAACCGCACAAAAGAGTAATGTCAATTCAAAATATTACTAAAAAATGAAAATTTCAAATTAACAAGAATGATTGTTTGAATGTAATAGTACTTACAACCGCTCTATCTCTTTCGGCATTTGCGATTGCTACCAAATCCTTGTCCTTGGACCATTTGTTAAAATATGCCTCGGCCTCGGCACTAATATTTTCCAATTTGTTTAATGCCTTATCTAAAATGTCGTCTTTGTAGTTGTTATACGTGACGGTCCCACTTCTTACTTGGGTAAGTAAGGAATCCATCTTCGCAGTTGATTCGGACTACAAAGATATAAACTATCCGTTGCCAATAATTTTCATAATGAGTAATTATCTCATTGATAAGAACTTTAGCCCTTCTCTCCCACTATATAAGCTGTTTGATATGAGGAAGAATAAACTCACTGACATGGGATTGACAATCATAACCAATTAAGTTATCCAAAGGAAAAGGTGGCAACTGTTCACTATCTAAATCGATGAAGACGATCTTGCTGGAGAAGTATGGGGGCTTTCACCAAGATCAATCACACGTGTTTCTCGCTTTGGGAAGGCTAATCCTTTGTGAAAAATTAATCAAGATTTAGATAAATAAATTTAAATCGAAATGTAATTCAAAATTGTAAAGCATATTTAAATAGAAATTTGAAGTATACCTGCTAGCCTTGAATCATCTCGCGAGTATCGAAAAAACCGATTGGTCATTGCTATCAATGCCCAAATAATATTCATCTAAATTTATATTGTTCAAAACAGATATGCCCATTGCACTGGGCAAGCCACCAAGTGAGAGAGTTGGAATTCGAAAGGAGGAGGCAATGTTTAGTGTCCCACTAGGGGCCGGAGCAAAAGGCATGCATTTACCAATGTTCTTTTTCACTGTTCCTCTGGTTGGCATTTTAAAAATTATTGGTTGAGTGGGTGTCGGTGCCGTAGTTTGATCAGGACTGACATGTGCTGAAAAGTACAAGAAAAAAATGAAAAATAGGAAAACAATTCATAAAGTCAAAAATTTCGAAATTAAACGTACTATCGAAGAGTTGTACCTTGTTGTCGAGGGGTTGTTTTTCTCGGTGCTACAGTGGCCTTATAGGAGTTGTACTCGATTGTCTCGTTAAGAAGATATGAATGAATGCAACTATATGGAGTGAGTTGGGGAAGAAGGTTGAGTTTGTGAAACAGATGTATGTTCCAAAGTCCCTGCAATTCATCAATATTAAATGTTGTCAATTCATTTGGTTAAAATTTAAATTGAAAAATAAATATGCAACTTTGGAATTTGTAAATAATATATGAGAAGGTATTACTTCTCTGGCGTTTAACGAGTTCAAACTGTTGAGGGTTTGGAGAGGAGTGAGCTTCCATTTCAGATTGGGAGTCCCCCAAAGCCTCAGCGTGTTGTTGGCCTCTTCCTCTCGATAACACCTTTTTTCGGGGAAGGGCTTCAAGATATCTTTTCTGCAAAAAATTAACATTTAAGTGTTAATAACTGCGCAGTGTAATGTCGAAAATTGAAATACAAACTAAATACTTTATACCTGTTGTTCTTCAAATGGAATTGACAACTTCATCAACTCCTCATCATTGCAAGTAGGAATTTTTTTATCTCTTAAATTTAAAAGTGCCTCGTAATAAAGGCCAAGGAGATAGTTTGTTGAATAAATGACAGGTTTTTCAGAAAGTTTTGAATTTGTTAGTTCAGTTCTTATTTTTTTGGATAGATATGTGCACCAATCGAATTTTTGTTTTGAGATAGTGGCAACAATGTATGCAATGGCCCAATTTGGTATATCAGTTTGGTGACCCTGCAAAACAATTCTGGATTGAAAAAATGAAATAAGTGCAGCAAGAAAGTGGTGTGCAATTGATTGTGTATCCACACCACACCTGGATTTATTGACATGGGCTGCAAATGCGAAAGAGTGAAAATTACTATAAATTTATAACAGCAAATTGTATCAGAATAAAAAACAGAATAAAAAATATGAATTAAAACGAATTATACTTACAATCAACATGGAAACCGAACTTTGATTCGAGTAATTTCTTGTCTTCTTCCACGAGTGTTGCCTTGGTTGTAACAAATGGTAAATTTTTGAATAGAAGGCCCATAAACGATGGATGTCATTTGCTTCGAGCGGGAATTGGAACATTTGGCCATCGTTCAGAGTCACATAAAAAATGTCGTCCTCTAAATTATAGGATGACAAAAGGTAATTCAAAATATCTGGATCTGTTTCGAAATGGGGCATATTAACGACCCCTGAAAATTCACACTCATCCATCAAATCTTTATATTTTGAACACACCTTTAAAACAGTATGGATGTGAGGGCATAAGGGATTCTGTAGTTGATCTCGAAATCGATTGAATTGGATTCTCTTGATTTTGTTGCTGAACTTATAGTTGGGAAGCATCCAAGTCGACATTATAGTTGTACTTGCATCTTTAACAATGATTGAGACCTTCAAAAATTCAAGAGCGGGAGGGAAAAACGAGAAAATGACTGGCTGAAGGGTATTTATAAGCTAAATCGGGCGTCAATGGCTCTAATTGATGCGCATTAATGGCCTCTATTGTCGCGCGTCAATGGCCTCTATTGTCACGTGTCAATGGCCTCTATTGTCACACGTCAATGGCTTCTATTGTCACGCGTCAATGGCTTCTATTGTCGCACATCAATAGAATCCATTGACACACGTCAATAGAATCCATTGACGCGCGTCAATAGACACCATTTACGCACGTCAATAGAAGCCATTGACGCACATTAGTAGAAGCCATTAACATGCAACAATAGAAGCCATTGACACGCGTCAATAGAAGCCATTGACACGCGTCAGGAGTGATCATTGACATCTTGTTGTCGTGCGTCAATGATGGAGCCATGAAAAAAATAGGTGAAATTTTTGTTTTGGAATATCACAAATTCACCTTCACATGAAATCTGTTCTGGGGATATTCGCCAGGTATTTTCCACCTACAATTTTATAGAGGTGTCTTAAAATGAACCCTGGTGGGCCTTCAAGGTGAAATATTCCTTTTGAAACTTTACCAAACAGTTGGTAAAAATTCCAAGTTTACCTCCACCTTCTGCCTTCCTGAGGACACGTGACCTCATCTTATCAATCATGGGCCTTTCAGGGAAAATTTCCCACAAAATCTCCACCGAGCCATAACTTCAAAAATACATGGAGTTAGGAGGAAAAATTTACCTTTCTGGAAAGCTGAGAAAAATCTCTATCCAATGGTGCCATTTCTAGAAGGTCTTGAGTGCCTGAACAGAAAAAAATTATAACTGAGGCACAAGGGAGGGAAGAATGAAATGAGTTAGCCACAAAATGTGCAAGGGGCTCATTTTGGATAACAATTTTGGTGACTTAGAGGGGTCATCTACCTGCTGGATGAAGTTACCAGTTCTAAAACAATCCATTGGGCATGGAGTCATTATTTTCTCTGCTTGGTACCCCAACTGATTAGAACATTGCATGGAGGAAGATGGAAGGTAGAACACCATCTGATTAGAGTAATGCCTACAAAACACATTTCCTGGAATAGTAAGCTTGTGCCAAGGCACTTAGGGAAAGAAAAGCTAATCTACAACAAACAATGTGCACAAGCACTTGGAGGAATGAAAACCTAAGATAATATGTACAAGGTGGAGAATTTCCTTAAGTAGCAATGCTTTAGATGGATTCCATTAACTGGAATCTATAATTCTTCACCATCCAATGAAGACAATTAGAAAGCATTGTTGTCCTTACACTTTGTGAATATGTATGGGCCACTCCAAATGGCATCAAATTTTGAATGCCTTCTCATTTTTCCTCTGTCTGCATCCCATTTTAACACTAGATCTCCAACTTGGAAAGATCTATCCTTGGCCTACCTATCAAAGGTCTTCTTGATCAAAGCTTGATCCTTCTCCATTGCTTGGGATGCCTGATTTCTGATTTCTTTGAGCTCCATCAATTCTACATATCTAACATCCATGGGCCCAAACTCCAACAACTCCAACTGTTTCATGAGTTCCAATGTTGGCAACTCAAGTGACTAGGAAAAATTTCCTCTCTTCCATAAACAAGCCTAAATGTAGAATTACCTGTAGATCTCTTGGGAGTTATCCTATCAGCCCATAAGGATGATTTTAATTTGGTATGCCAAGACCTCTTATTTTCATCAAGAGTCCTCCTAATGATCCTTAACAAGTTCTTCTTTGTGGATTCAGCTTGGCCATTACCCTGAGGGTAATAATTTGATGAAGTGCTTAGGTAGATCCCATTCTTGACATCCCATTCAGTTACCTTGGACCCAATGAATTCCAATGCATTATCTAATATTATTGTAGCAGGTATGCCAAATCTGGTTGCTATTCCCTCATAGAAGTCTAGGATGCTAGATTCATTTGCTTCCTTGAGTGCTACTACTTCAGTCCACTTGGTGAAGTAATCTGTTTTTGTTAGAATCCATTTATGTCCTTGGCTTGAATTTGGATTAATGACTCCAATGAAGTCCAAACCCCATTGCATGAATGGCTGGTCAACTAAAATTGAATGCAATCGAAGGGCAGCTAGCCTATCCTTACTCGTGAAGAATGCACAATTCTTGCACCTCTTGATCCATGCATAATAATCACTGAAAATCTTGGGCCAATAATAACCAGCCCTCATGATCTTTAGAGCTATCACTCTTAGTGCAAAATGACCACCAGCTGATCCACCATGGAACTCTTCCAACACCCTATGAATATAATTTTTACCAATGCATCTCAGAAGACTCCATTCACATCCCTTTTGAACAAAACACCATCAACAAGGGCATATGGGACAACCTGCAATATGAAGTGTCTTCTTTTGGTCTTGTTCATCTCTAGAGGGCATAGACCTATGCTTAGGAAGTGCATTATGTCTTGGGTCTAGCAAGGAGTGAGGACACCATCATTTTCCTCTTGAGTGCTTCCTTTCTCATGGCTATCTTGCAACGCCAAAACAACCTCCTTCTCATTGCATGCTTCCTTGTGTTTGTTCAAGACCAGCTGCTCACACAATCCTTTTCCTCTAACCAACTTGGTGAATTTGATCTCAATGTCATACTCCATGACACGAGTAATCCAACCTACTCTCTTTTCATTCAAGTCTTTGTTGAGGAGGAATTCTTTAACTCCCACATGAGAAACCAACAATTGAACCTTGTTGTTTGAAACTAGATGCTTGAATTTCTTCAAGCTCCTGATTATTGTAAGAACATGCTTCTCAATGAAGGAATACCTCAGCTCGTATTCCTCCAAGATTTGGCTGAAGAAAGCAATTGGCTGCTCATCATTGTCTTTGTTCTGCTGTACCAAAATTGCAGAAATAGTATCATCACCCCTAAATGCATAGAGGATGAAATCCTTGGAGAAATATGGGTTAATGAGAGTTAGGGCTTGAGAGATGGCTTCTTTGATTGCTCAAAAACCTTATTTTCCTTCCGCTATCCATTTGAAGGATATGCTTTTCTTTAACATCTTGGTGATAGGCTTGACTAGGGCTACAAAATTTGGGAAAAACCTCTGAACAAAATTTATTCTCCCCAAGAAACTTTGAAGGGCCTCCTTGTGACTTGGCAATGACAAAGGTGCTCTTATGGCTTTAACTCTTTCGGATCAATTGCTAATCCTTCTTTTGAGACAATGTGGCCAAGGAGCTTTCCTTCATGGGATATAAAAATACACTTTTTAGGATTCAAGGATACTCCAAATCTTCTGCACCTTAAGAACACTTTTCTTAAATGAAAGAGATGATCTGCTTCATTTTTTGAAAAAACAGTGATATCATCAAGATATATTAGCACCATGTTGTTAATCAAACCCTTGAATGCCATGTCCATTTCTCTTTGGAAAGTAGCTCCAGCTTTGGACAGCCCAAAGGGAATTTTCCTGTATGCATAAGTTCCCCAAAGGGCGTTGAACTGATCCTCTTCTTTCACCATAATCTGATTATACCCTGAGTAGCCATTAAGTAATGAAAACCTCTTAGAGCCATCAATAACTTGTAAAATATGCTCCATAGAAGGAAGTGGATAATGATCCTTGAGAGATGCTCTATTCAAATCTCTGAAGTCAACACACAATCTGATTTCCCCACTCTTCTTTCTAACTGGAACCAAGTTGGCCACCCAACTAGAATGATTGATAGGGAATATGATTCTTGACTCTATCAACTTATTCAATTATTTTCTCATGAGAGGCTCCATGTGTGGATTGACTGGCCTTTGTTTTTTCCTGATGGGTTTAGTACTTGGATCCAATTCAATGGTGTGTTGAGCTAACTCGGGATTGAAACCTTTCAAATCTTCATAGCTCCAAGCAAACACATCAGGGAATTCTTAACAAAGCTGTATGAACTCATACCTTTCTTACTTAGTTGTCACTTTACCAACTTGGAGTGATTTGCCTTCTTCCACCAAGATGGACACCGAATCTTCTCCCTTGACTTGGATTTTTGCTTTCTCCTTCCTAAACTGATCATTAGGATTGAAAATGGACTCCAAAGTAATAAGTCCCTTTGGTAGTTTGTTGGTTCTTAGCTGTACCACTTGGTCACCATACTGCTGTTCCAAATTTTCCTAATTTTTAGCTGAGAACTCAGCCTCTTCTTGCAAGAAATGGATGATTTGTTGATATTTTTCAAACACTTTCCAACTTACATTGTTGTTTGGCACCGAAGGCCTTAGAACCACATAGATGTTCGGTTTTACCTTATCCTTTTGGATACTTTCAACAACGTCAAAGGTTGCTCCAATGCCGCAAGCCTGCCGCCACTTGGTTCTCTTTTCTAGGAATGGATTTGATACCAAAGCCCTCAAAATCTTCAATGAGGTCCCATACCCCGTGTTTGTAGCACTTGAGAAGATAATTCTTAACAACATGCTTCCCCTTAACTTGGTTGACAATCAATGCACCTGTCACCAAAGACTTACAAGTTCTTTATTCCTCTCTTGATTGACCAATGCAATCCTTGTATCAAAGCTTCATATTTAACAGTGTTATTAAAGCATGCAAATTGAAATCTAAAAGCTGAATAATACTTAACTCCTTGAGGTGAAACAAGCATAGCCCCCCCTCCTGCACCTTGTCTACTCCTTGATCCATCAAAAAACAACTGCCATACCTCATTGTCATCCTTGTGGTTTGGCTTGGTGATGCTAGGGATAAGCTGATTTTCTTCATGCATGCAATAGACTCCTAGCTCAGATTCTTCTATTTCTTGATAAGGACAAATAACATGCACCTTGTTTTCCCATTCATCAAGAGTTAGATTTGGGATGCTTCCAACCTTGGTGTTAGTTTCATCAAGTGCTTGATAATCCTCTTGATCAAACGCTGAACAATTGGTATTGATTTGGCTTGGAGTGTGAGGCTCAATGTGAAAGTTTGCAATAGGATCAGACCTGATTGTGGCCTTAGTTCCATATCTTGTTTTGAACAACATGTGTGACCAATCAGCAGATAAGTACCCTCCAATCTTGGCTGTGAAATCCCTTGATAGACATAGGGCAAAGAGTGGTGGAAGATCTATTACCGAGACATCTTGTAAAACAACAACGTTGGGGCATGCATGCAAAGTAAGACTCAAGTTTTTGATCACTCCAACTGTTGTTACTGCTATCCCATCCAATTGCACTACCCCTTTGGATATGACTTCATATTGAAGCCCAAACTAATCAGATATTTGCTTGGGTATTACTGAACTACTTACTCTGGAATCAATCATGCAGTTATGTACTAAATGGTTTCCAATGATCAATGAAACATAGAATGGAGGGGGCTTCAAAATTTTACCCTGCTATCCTCCATGATTCCCCTCTGGCTAGGAAGCATTTATGAGTACCTTCTCTTACATTTGGACTTGCTGATTTAAAGTTGACTAGTCCTTCATGGAAGCTTGTAGCAAATCTCTTTAGCCTGGGATGGATAGTGATTCCCACATTGATATGTTTACATTTGTCTTCTTCATCTGATCAATGATGTTGAATGGAGATGAAGCATCTCTCTGCTGTCCCTTGGCCTGCACATTCATTCCTTGCATATGGGAAGCAACAACTGGCATTTGAGTTGGCCTAGGAGCTGTTTTAGGCAGCCCTTGCGTGTTTGGAACTGCATTTTGTTTGCCAATAATTTGTGGAGTGATAGAAGATTGTGGATTACTTGGAGCCAATGGCTGTTCTTCACCCAAATTTCTCCTTTTTGACCTTGTGTTGGCTACAACACTTTGGGAAGTTGTTTGATTCATGCCACAAAAATCTTTTGCCTACCAGTTTACAAGTGTGGTATCATTTAGAGCTGATTGTTGTTGGAATGTTTCTTGTTGTTGGTTATTTCCTTGACTCCCTTCACCCTCCACACCAGTAGTTGTCACCATTAATGCTTGATTTAAGGAACCGTTGAAACACATAGACTGGTTGTGAGGTTCATTGTATGGGAAACACCAATCATACTCGTGAGCTATGTGTCATTTTGCACTTGGCACTATTACTTTAGAGGTATATGTAACATTGGGATTATTGGGTTGAAAGGGTCTGTTGGCAGGAGGTCTTGCTTGATTTTGATTTGCAACTGGATTGGGTGGTCTTTGAGGCTAGTATGGCTACCCATTAGGCCGAGCTTGAGGCTGGAAAGAAGGTCTAAAACCTTGGGCTTCTTTGCCTCTTGAGTGTAAACAGCTCGTTGCCTAAATTTTTCAATTGCTTCATGACTTCTTGGAGTTCATTTGAGGCACTAGAAGATGAAATAGAAGCTTTACTTGAATTCTGATTTCTAGGAGTAGGAATAGGAGCTAAACTAGGCACTTGACTAGTACTTGGGCTCTCTAAACTTGGATACAATGGCATTGGAGGCCTAGGAGCTAGCTTTCTAGCTTGAATCAAACAATTTTCAGCTCTAATGGCAATGTTATAAGCAATAGGGATAGTTGTACCTCCCATGGATTGAATTAACATAGAAATATCAAAATTTAAAGCTTTAAGGTAATATAGAAAAACACCTTTTTGCTACTAGCCTTACTACCACTAGAATTCTCTCCCAAGTCATTTGAAACCTGAAGTTGAAGTCAGTCAACTACTCATTAGGATCTCTCTTGATGGTTGTCAATTGTTCCAAAAGGGACAAGTTATCTCCCTTTTCTCCAAACTGCTCATGGAGGGCTATACATAGTTGGTTCCAATTTTGAATAGAACCTGAGGAAAGACTCCTGAACCATTGCAAATCTTTCCCTTGAATGAAGATGCCAGTATTTTGACAACAACTTACATCTCATTAATCTCATGGATTGCACAAATATTAGCAATATCCTTGACATGATCACCAGGAGTGGTCTGATTCTCTCCAGTAAAGTATGGAATGTTCTTCAATGCTGCAATTGGGATTGGATTTTGTGCATTAAGAGCAAGTGGGCTGCTTCCAGTGAAATTGACATAGGGGTTGTGTTGTGCCATTCTGATTGGCCTTAGAACCCTTGTTGATTGAATGAAAGGCCTACTAGGTGGAGGAGTTGATAGAGTTCTATTTGGTGGAGATGGAGACCTTTGAATTCTCCTCCCTCTTTTCCTTCTTCTTGGAGATAACTGTAGATACTCAAACAACACCTCTTCTTCTCTAACTCTTGACCTTGTGTTGATTCTTCTCATGAGTTTTCAGGTTTGCACTACTAAAACCAGCTGATTATTTTTCCTTGGAGTCACCAGATGTGTAATTTAGGGCTCTTTTAAGCAAGAAACTTGCAAAAAAATGCACATCAATTTTTTGCAATGAAGATGAAGACCTCTAAGGTCCCACCGGTGTGCCAACACTATTGGTGCAAATCAGCAGCACCCCTAGATGTTGATCATATTTCTAGTTTGACACTTTGGACATCCAATGTGATTGCACAACATTGAATCTTTTCCCCAAGTGTGGGACTTGTAAAAATGGGAAAAGAATCTCCAGACTAGAGGCTGGTTCCTCAACTCCTCTAATCAGGTGTATTACTTGCAAGTTGTAGAGGTTTTGAATTCAAGATCCTACTCTAAATTCCAAGGGGACAGAGGTAGAGAATGCAAAAAAACTGAAACTAATGCTAATAAGGTGATGCACCAAAGGAATGGTGAACATTATTTACTTCTGCAAATAGACACAGGTCATAGAAATGCAACAAACATCATGCACAAACTGATAAAATGTAATGAAAGGTTAGAAATGAAGCAAACAACACAAACAGAGGATTGGAACTCATTCACAGAGCTTGCATTGTCATTTCCAACATCAAAAACACATGCATTACAACATTTGAGAGGCAAAAAATAGGTTGTAGTCTTGGAAGAGGTCTGATATTCCACAAAATCACTTTTCAAGGTGAAAAAGGGAGCCTACAATACATGAAAAATGTTCAACCCCAAAAAATGAGCCAAAATTGGCTTTTACAATGTAAAAATCGAGCCCAGGAGAGAGAAATGTGGGAAAACATGGGAGAGCTTCAACCACTGACCAAAAATGCAATAAAACAACATGGGCATCCTTACAGGTCCATTCCCTGACATTTTTCACCATGCTGGGAGAGAATGCAAGCCATTCTTCATTAAAAATGGTGGTTGAAACGTCATTTCTGTTCATTACCACGTGCCAGAGGTGTTTTTCAATTTTATCTCTCCAAACTCCATCAAAATACAAAATTGATCCTGGAATCTTGTAGATAATTTCACCAGCTTTTCGTTGATATAAATAACGTGAAAACCGAGCTCTGGATCGAAAGTTATGGTTGTTTGAAAATTTAGGGCAAAATAGGACCAAAACGGGTTGGCGGGCCAACAATTTGAAATTTTCCCACTTTTTGCATTTGGGAAAATATCCCCAAAAATCTCTATGCCCCACCAATCCAGTGCCATGTGGCATGTTCTAATTGGACGCGGGCCTTGCACTTCATTTTCCACATTTTGGCCATTGGAAAAATTTCCAAATATTCTCCGTCGGGCCGATGAGTTGAGGACACATGGCGTGATATGATTTTCCGCGGTAATTTACTCTTGAATTTTTAATTTTTGTTGACAATTTTTCTAACTTGAACACGTGGCAAAACCCCATTGGCTGTGGGCTTTCTCCTTCCTTTTTTCCCTATGGGCCTTTCTTGCATTTTTTGCCGCCACATGGACACATGGCATGATCTCATTAGCTCGCGTTTAGGGGCGAGACTTTTCCTTTGAAATTTTTCTTTGATTTTCTTGGGAAAATTCTCCCAATTTCTCTCACGCTCCACCAAACTGATGCCACATGGTGAGCTCCCATTTGATGCGGGATTTGGGGAAAACATTTCTCTCTGTGTTATCCTTTGGGAAAAATTCCCAATGTTTCCAGTGACCAAAGCTCCAATGCCCTTGAGCATATGGCGAGCTCGATTGATCGGCGGGCCTACAAGCCAATAATTTTCCTTTGACCTAACCAAAACAATTTGCCAAAATTTTAATTTCATCTCCCCTCCGCCACTCCTTCGGCCTGAGGACATGTGGTGCAGTGTGGTTGGGTGTGGGCCTTGGGGCCGAAAATTTTTAGTTGCACCAACACTTAGGAAATTTTCCTAATTTCTTCCCCTGGACACGTGGCAGCATCCAATTCATTGGCGGGCCTTTGGGGTGAAATATTCCTTTTGAAACTTTGCCAAACACTTGGTAAAAATTCCAAGTTTACCTTCGCCTTCCGCCTCCCGAGGACATGTGGCCTCATCTTATTGGTTGTGGGCCTTTCAAGGAAAATTTCCCACAAAATCTCCACCGAGCCATAACTTCAAAAATACATGGAGTTAGGAGGAAAACTTTACCTTTCTGGAAAGCTGAGAAAAATCTCTATCTAATGATGCCATTTCCAGAAGGTCTTTAGTGCCTAAAAAGCAAAAATTATAATTGAGGCACAAGGGAGGGAAGAATGAAAGGAGTTAGCCACAAAATGTGCAAGGGGCTCATTTTGGATAATAAGATTACTTTTCTAAATCAGATTACCCAAATTAATCTCATCCTTAGGCTATAAATAAGAGTCTCCCCACTTTAAAAACAAGTGGAAATCACATCAAAAATCTGGCATTATTATTCCACTAATATCATCCTAATGTCCACGTGGTTCTCCTAGCCATTCACTTTCCTTGAATTATTTCTATTTCTCGTTATTGAGGATCTTCTGCGGGACTCTTGGCATTTTGTAATCTCTCTTGACACCGCAAAAATAGTATTTGCCCTTGTTTCTACACATTTTGGATCAGTTATGCTATAGTCCCCATCGACCATATTTTTTTCCTTTGGGTCTCCACCGATCCACACTGGTTTTTATATGTTTTTTTATCATTTATATTATCAGTTATCATTTCAGTTCATCTTCGTTTATCAGATCATTGTTTTAGATTTATTTTACCAATATATCTCTATCCATCATTGATTATCCTTTTTTATTATCATGTGGATTGACATCCTTTATGGAAATATTGTTCTACCTAAAACAAACTTCATCAGGCAGCCCACCATATACCTTACAAAAAAATTCATGTTTAAGTCTTCAATGTTTTGTAGGTTGAAGACTCATGATGAGGATGATTAATTATTGTGTGACCATACTAGTCTATCACTATCACCATCAAGATGTTCTCTAAACCATCCCAAACTTTTAGGTTCCTTGATTTCTCATTTGGTTTTCACTAACCTGAAACAATAAATGTAAAAATATTTGTCAACACATCACTCATTGTGAAGATACATGTGAGACTCGGAGAAGAATGTTTATACACATTGGTGATGGATCTAACAAGTTTTTCCAAACATGATGGTAGTATTTCCTTGTCTATGGATAACTTGGAGTCTATCATGGGATTTCTCATGGAGAATCTTGGTGTTCTAAAAGAGGCACTAGGAGGCCATAAAGAAGAAACTTATGAGTATGAGGAAGATAATTTGAATGCCAAAATTACTCGACTCAAAATGGAGGCGAAGATAGAAATTCATCCTTATGATTGAGATGTGAATGTTGAGAAGTTATACCATTGGCTAGCTCTATTTAAGGTATATTTTAGTTTGCATCAAATCAATGAGAGTCATCATATTTCATTTGTAAGGTTAAAATTCACCAATCATGCTTTAATTTGGTTTGAAATCTAAGTTTATTCTTTGGTTGTTAAATATATTGTTCCTATCTCTAATTGGGATGAATTTAAGATGCTACAAAAGAAGTACTTCTATCCTCTTTTTATAAGGAAGAGAGGTAAATGTATTAGAAATATCTTAAGAAGGACATGGATGAGAGTACACAATGTTTTTATATTTTCAGCATATCTTTTTTGTTTCATCTCTATGAATCCTAAAATTTATCTAGCACACTGTAAGTATATTCCACAAAATGTGTTCATTGGTACCTCCGACCTTATTGCATACCCTTTAGTCTAAAATCAAAAAGTTATCCTTTTTAGGGTTAGATTATAACTTCCTTATTTTCCATCACCTAGCTCCAAAATTTTCACATAGTGTTCCTTTCATAATTATTCTCCTTTGATTGTTTACATTTGTTTTCCCTGTTTTGCCATTTAGATCTCAAAATTTCCCTTCCTCTTCACCCTAGTCCTCTAAAGAGCCTCTTGAGATCTTTAATTACACGTTTTCACCCTTCATTCTGACCCAAATCCCAAATCACCATTACTAAATGTGTGTTAGAACACATTTCCTATTCATTTCAAAATATATTTATATATATAAAGTAATAAGAAAATTCTGACGGTGTTGATATTTTGTGCTAGCTAAGCATTTTGTTGTGATTATCTTATTAATCACTGCATTTTATTAGATTCCACTTCATTTTCAGCAATTGTGATTAATTAATAGATTTACCTACATTTTTAAACAAATTTTCCGATTGTGTTTGTGTATGCTCTTATCTTTTGCATTCGGGTGATGTCAACAATAAAAACAACCAAAATCATTTACTATCAATTTATCTAATCTTCTGTCTACAGGGTAAACTATTAACCTCTTTTGTGCAAGACCATATAATTATAAATAATATCAAGTAAAAATCCTAACATCTTCTTCATGATCCTTGTACGAATAGTAGTTTATGTTTATTTCTCACTCGCATAGAGGATTTCTTGTATTAGATTTTCTTGTGCACTTTATTTCAAAATCGAAAAAAAAAAGGAACAGTGAAAACTAGGTATTCCCCTTTTTTCTTAGTTTCTCCTTTTGCATCTTATTTTCCATTTCTTGTGTGTTTGTTCCAATCGAATCTCCGTCTTTGGTTTTGGATTTAAAATGAACCTCTTGCATTATTGCTTGCAAATTTAGTGTAATCATGGGTTTAATTGAATACATTTAACACTTCTTCACACACATCCACACATACTAATAAATTTCATACATAGAAACAATCCCATACTAGGTGGACCTAATTGATATTTCATTACCCAATAGGAAATCCATCGTAGTGTTTTGGCTACATTAGAAATCCTGCACAAATTTAAGCCTCACGTACCTTCGGGTATATCAAGGATTCCCCATCTAAAACTACCCAAAACCAGCCTTAGGTTTCCATTTCTTAGATACCCTTGTTATCTACCTCCCTTTTATTTCTTCAAAATTTCTAATTAATCAAATATAAAGAGAAAATTGCATGCTTGACTTGTGTTCTATAATTGCTATATTCATTATCTTCTTATTTTATTTCATGTTTGTCATCACGCGCTCCTTACCTAGGAAAATGGAACAAAATCTTACATCTAACAACCCCTTCACTTCATCCCATCCAACTTCTACTTTGACCATTCTTCCATCCCTTCCTTGGTTACTTCTCATATGGTCACTCAACCTTTGATTATCAACCCGGATCATCAAAACTATCTTTTCAAAAACACCACCCATGAGGAGACTAATCCCTTTCTACATGATCAATCCATTCCTCCCGACCAACCACCCCTCAATCTGCCATGTCAAACAAAGACTTTAGGCCTCCCATTATCCCTAATGGTGATATAGAGTTTCAATAATTTATCAAATTTCATCCCATATCCCTCTATGATTACCTTCTTATAAAATGAACACAACCTCCTATTGATGGGATGTATCTCCAAACAACCTATGATTATAATTTAAATCCTTAAATAACCCAAGTTATTTTTTCACAACTTGCGGTGTTTTTCCGAGAGCCATAAATGAGCTCTCCATCACCCAGTGTGAGCTTGATACATCCTCTTCCACCAATTTTCAACCTCATCAGACCACCCAAATAGTTACACCCATTACTCATAATCTACCTCCCATTAATACCACCACCACGCCTCACTCCCTATCATCGTGTCTACGGTCATCACTAGTATCCCTACCCAGTCTTTCAATAAATTCCAACCATTACCCATAGGATCATATCCTAATAGCATATTAAATCCTCACCTATCACATTCCAAATTCATGAAAATTTCATCACCTCCCAATCTCACCCAATAGAGTCTACCCACACCCATCAACCTCCTCCTATAAGAAGCTACCATTTCCTAGTTTCTAATCCACCTCCTCAAAAATATCAACCCATCAAAATGCACATCCCTACCCATCATATGCCTCAGCATGGTCGTATTCCCATCTCAAAACAACTCACCCAACCTCAAAAATCACATTACATTCCTATTTCTCATTATCAAAAACCTATCCCATATCAACTAATGACATATGCCACCCCTTATCAAATAATCCCTCAAACACCCACTCATCCACAAGTTTACCAACAATATTATCAAACCACCTCTCATGTCATGTAACCACCACCATCTACCTCTTATCAAATCACTTGAAATGACCCCATACATACCTTAATGAGTAGGTTGGCTAGCCTTGAAGCTGCTTTACCTTGGGAACCAAAGTCATATTTTCTTATGAGCATATTTGTAACAAACCTATTCATACGTCGGTCCCCATCAAACCCTATCTTCCTCATTGGGAACTTATGAAATTCACTATATTTTATAGTAAATAATATCCCCAACAATATCGTCTTGTGTTTATGCATTCCTGCTACCTCATTTCCCATGACCAAGACCTCATGCTACCAACTTTTCCTATGTACTTTTTGGTCTTGCATTGGATTGGTACAATGGAGTCCCCTAAAATTTGTTTTTCTTTTTCACCTAACTTTTGAAACTCTTCTTAGAACACTTCTCAATCAATATTACATAAAAGGTCACCATTACTAACTTATACAAAATTTAATAATATGATGATGTGTCTATCGCAAACTTTGTCACACTATGGCTTGGTATCATAAATCAATTATAATTTTCCCTTCGGTAGACAAAGATCATCAAATTATTTTCATGCTCTTGTGTAAAGAACATTTCATCCACTCTACATATCCAATCATTTCAGACATTTAAGGAAGCCTTCACTATGACTCATAAACTTGAAACTTATGCCCTTGAGTAAGGCCAACTTAAACTTAGATCAAATAAGCCAAATCCTGAGTTTACTAAACCATCTACACATAATGAAAAATCCAAAAATGCAGCCAATGCCATAGTAGTTAAGTCTTCTTCCATACCCACTTCTAGCACATCACCTCAACAAAGAAATCCTAGATCACCACCCAATTACACTCCCTCGAGAGAATCCTATAGTTTAGTATTTGACAAACCGATGGTGGTCCATTTGATCAAGATTCCCCCCATTCAACCACTAGATGATTCAAGACCTAAACCAGCTTGGTATCATGAAGAACACTATTGCAAGTACCATCAATTTTGTAGACATGATATAGAAAAATGTCAAACCTTTAAAGATCTTGTCTAAAAACTCATTGACCAAGGTGATATTCAAGTGGATAATCCCAATGCACCTCCTAATTAACCACTTGATTTTTTTAAACAACTATTCCATATCATGTGTCCACAACTCAAGCCACTACTCCCACATCCCAACCTCCTAATTCCAACACCATTAACACCATCAACACTACCAACACCATTGATCAGGATCCTACCTTACTAGCAAGTCCACCCACTACACCAACTACCACATCCACTTCTTCCTTGGAAATTTTCCCTATATCTACAATTCCATTAGTACTTGTTCCCATATCTACATCATTATTATCCATAGCTATATCAAATTCTATTTTTGATTCTAAATCTACATATAATCCATCACTTGGCACACTTACATCATATTTTTTTGCTCCTACTTTGTTTCCCACATCTATCCCATCCTTGTCTATCACATCAAATCCCCTTAGTTTCTATCATAATTCCTCTTTCAAAGATTTTACCTCCACCAAACACACCTGGATATTGTGATCTCACCTACATCATCTTCCCCTTCTACATCTATCTCATCATTTGAAGAATTTTTGAAAGCACTTCATCCCACTATGACTTCAAGTAATACCCCTACCTCATCCACTAGATTAGATCCCCCACATCAATCAAATATCCATCTTTGGACCTCATCAAACATAAAGTACTCCCTCCACTAACACCAACCACTACATCACATTCAATATATCATTTGGTTGAGATCATTCTTATCCCTCCCAAGGTCACCTCTTCATTATAAAAATCTAAGTCCCTTGGCATATGTGCCCAAAGGATCCTTTCTCATCCTCATAAAAAGATAGATGTCCACCGCCTAATATCAATAAATTCAATCCCACTTTGTATATCTTAGGACCTCCCTGTCTCTTTTAGGTCTAGGATCTTTATCCAAAACAACAAAATAACCAATCAGTCTAAGACAAAAAAATCTAAAAATCCTCTAAAATATGACTCTTCTTCTAAAACATCAAACATCACTAAGTCTGAAACATCCAAACCTTGAAATACTAAAGCACAACCCACAACTTCCAAATCACCTCCCATGCCTACATCTCAAGCATCCACCTCTTCTTGAAACCCAAATTGGACCCTAAATCTTCTATCGAGAAAATGCACCTCTCAACACTTTAGTCAAATCATATGCGGAGGTCCTTCAAAAATTTCTTCAAATTTATGCCATCACACACCCGCTATCAAGGCATTTGATCCACATAGCAATAAACCCTCATGATTTAATTCCAATATTATTTGTTACTATCATCACACCCCCCGAAATGATATAGAACATTGTAATCTGCTACAAACTATTGTTCATAACATCATTAAGGAGGAAGACCTTCTCCTTTAAACCAATCAACCTCCTTCTTCCACTTCCTCATCCATAACCCTTTCAACATCTACTTCATCTTCCAAAGTACGTAAGTCTACCCATTCATCGCGTATGTTTTCCACTATACCATCACCAAAATATGATTCTTCTAAGTATAGTCCCACTTTAATCATCAATGTTATTCGAGATAACAAACTTTCCTAGCCCCCGCAACTCTAAACCAACAACTCAATCAAAATGAAAAGCCTTCGTTACCATCCCTCCTCCTAAGGAGTTTACATCATCCACACCCTCATCGAAACCTAAGGTTGTCATCATTTCTCCCACCGCTTTTCCTCTACCATTTCGTCATTCTTCATTTAAGGCCAAGGTGTCTATTCTAGCGACTCATAATCCTTCTTTAATTAAGCGAGAACATCATGAAATAGTTGCATTAATCTCCTATCAAGATTTTTGTCCATGATATTATCTAAATCTCTCCCAACAATATACATTCTCTTATTGATGCCTTACAACACATTCCCATATCGGTAGATGAACCTCAAACCCTCACAACCCTAAGCAAACGCCCTCATAGTTTCCATCTCCATATCCTTCAAGGATTCAGATTTCTCCTATATTCCTTATGAATACCATGATATTCCTCTTTTCATCATAGTTTGCATCAACAAAACTTTCATCCATCAACATATGATTGAAAATGGTGCAAGTATCAACATAATTTCTTGAGATACTGTTATCCAAATTTCAACCCCAAGGTAAAATTTGATAACATGCATTAAATTCTCAAGTCCCAGTCCTTGCAACAGTTGGGACATGAGGGACATCTAGGCGTGAATCGGCCGAAAGGCTACCAGGTAGTCTGCAGAGCAAAGAAACAGTGGGACCATGGGGATGCGCAGGACGCGGAAAGCCGATTCTGCCGAAGGAGAAAGAAAATTGACTAACTTCTGAGTGGTACATTTGGGACATTTGGGCCGTGAGGAGGTGAACCACCCAGATTGGCCAAAAAGGAGAACTTTCACACTAAGAAGTTTGAGATAGCCGGGACAGAGGGACGCGGAAGACGCGGATAGCCGAAGGAGCCGAGAGCCAATCACATTACGCCACGTGTCATCGGCAGAAAAGGGACAAGGAAGCCCATTTCAGGTGGATCAGAGGAATTTGTCCCAAGTAGCACTGGGACATCAGGGCCAAAGGGATGTGAGGGATGTGAAAATTTGGCAGGCCCAAGGACGAATCAAATCACGACACGTGTCACAAGGGAAAAAGTCCAAAAGTCAAAGGGTGAGGTTTGAAGGGTCAGCCTGAGCCAATCAGAAGAGGACACGTGTCCAATGGAATAGGGAAGCATGGAGCTCGGGAGGATTTGGAAAATTTGGCCAAGTTTCATCCAAAAAGCTAAAAGTAAAGGTCTGCCCCGTGCCCCTGTCGACCAATCAATGCGTGCCACATGTCCCCAATGGCGGGGCGGGGAAAGATGGAAAATGTTCCAAAATCTCAAAAGAGTCAAATTTTTTAAGGAAAACCCACGGGTGAGTAGAGGAGAGAGAATGACACATTCAATCAGTGCTTGACACGTGTCGTCTAGGTGGCAGAGCGCAGAAAGATTTTCAAAACACATTTTCACCTGTTTTGTGCCCTAAATCTTTAGATCTCCATATCTTTCGATCCAGAGCTCGGATTTGCACGTTATTTATATCAACGGAAAGCTTATGAAATTCTCTACATGATTCCAAGGTTAATCTTGAATTTTGGTGTAGTTTGAGAGAGAAAGTTGAGAAATGGCTCTGACGCGTGTTCATGGCCAGAAGTGACATTTCAATGACCAAATTAATGCAGAATGGGTCACATTCTCCTCCAAATCGGTCAAAAATGATAGGGTATGGGTTTGTAAGGTCCCACATGCTGTTTTAATGCATCTACAGTCATGAGGAATGGGCTCCCACATTTTTTGTACGTTTCTGTCTCCTGGGCTCGACCCATGCAATGTAAAAGCCAGATTTGGCTCATTTCTAAAGGGGGAACATTTTTTGGACATAGTAACTTCTTCTTTCACCTCCAGACTAGTGATTGTTTGAAGAATCGAGACCTCTCCAAAGACAGTAATGGTTTTTTACCTCTCTGAGGTTGTAATGCAGTGATTTTGACACTGGAAATGATAATGCAAGCTTTGTGAATGAGTTTCAGTCCTTTCTTTGTATTGTTTGCTTCATTTCAGATCCTAAATTATATCTTATCAGCCTGTGTATGTTTTATGCTGCAATATCTGGTTTGTTTCTATTTGCATGATGGAAATGTTTCACCACTCCTTTTGGTACATCACCATCTTTAGTTAGCTTCAATTTTTACATTTCTATCCCTATCTCCTTGCAGTTTAGAGTAAGATTAGGATCTAAACCTCTGTAGTTTTGCAAAATATAGATCTAAATCAGAGGAGTTTGAGGAACCAGCCTCTAATCTAGAGATTCCTCTCTCAGTTTTACAAGTCCCACACTTGGAGAGAGGTTTCCATGTTGTGCAATCACACTGGATGCAAGAGTGATCAACCTAGAATCATGATCGCATCCGGGGTGTTGTGAGTCAAATACAATAGTTTTGGCACTTATTTGGGTGGGACCTAGAGGTCTCATTTTTATTTGCAGCAAGGTTGATGTGCATCTGCTGCAATTTTCTTTCTTAAAAGAGCTATTATTTGCATATCTAGTGACTCCAAGGGGAAGAATCAATTGGTTTCAAAGCAAAGGCAAGACCGAAAACTCGGGAGAAGAATCACCATAAGGTCAAGAGTTGGAGAAGAATAAGTGTTGTTTGAATACCTATAATTATCTCCAAGAAGAAGGCAAAGAGGAAGAAGGATTCAAAGGTCTCCATCTCCACCAACAGAACTCTCTCAACTACTCCACGGTAGGCCCTTCATTCAATCAATAAGGGTTTTAAGACCAATTAGAATGGCACAAAACAACCCCTACATCAACTTCACAGCAAAGCAGCCCACTTGCCCTCAATGCACAACATCCAGTTCTATTGCAGCCTTGAAGAACATTCCCTACTTCACTGGAGAAAATCGGACTACTCCAAGTGATCATGTTAAAGATATTGCTAACCTTTGTGCAAACTATGAAATCAATGAAATGCAAGTGGTACATCAAGTTCTCTGGCATCTTCATTCAAAGGTAAAGCATTACAATGGTTTAGGAGCCTTGGAGCTAGTTCTATCACAAATTGGAATCATTTGTGTATTACACTTCATGAGCAATTTGGAGAAGGGAGACAACTTGTCTCTTTTGGAGAAGCCGACAACTATCAAGAGAGCTCTCAATGAGCAAGCGGTGACCAATTTCAACTTCAGATTTCAAAAGACTTGGGAGAGAATTCCAGTGGCAGTCTAGCCAACAGCAGAAGGTGCTTTTCTTTACTATCTCAAAGCTCTAAATTCTGATATTTCTATGTTGATTCAGTCCATGGGAGGCATAACTATCCCTATGGCTTATAACATTGCCATTAGGGCTGAAAATTGTTTAATCCAAGCTGGAAAACTTGCCCCTAGACCTCCCATGCCATTGTTTCCAAGCTTAGAGAATCCAAACACCCATCAAGCACCTAATTTGGCTCCTTCTCCCACTCCTAGAAACCGAGTTCAAATGAAGCTTCCACTTCATCTCCGAGTGCCCCGAATGAGCTTCAAGAAGTCATGAAGCAATTGCAAAACCTAGGCAATGAGCTGGTTACTCTCAAAAGGCAACAAGCCCAAGGTTTTAGACCTTCTTATCAACCCCAAGCTCAGCCTAATAGGCAGCCATACCAACCACAAAGACCACCTAATCCAGCTGCAAATATGAATCAAACAAGGCCTCCTGCCAATAGACCATTCCAGCCCTATAATCCAAATGCCATATCTGCCTCTAAGGCATTGGTGCCAACACAAAACAACATTTCCCAGGAGTATGATTGGTGTTTTCCATGCAATGAGCCTCATAACCAATCCATGTGCTTCAATGGTGCTTTGAATCAAGCACTAATGGTGACAACTACTGGTGTGGAGGGTGAGGGTAGTCAAGGAAATAGTCAACAACAAGAAACATTCCAACAGCAATCAGCCCCAAATGACACCACATTGGTAAATTGGCAAGCAGAAGATTTTTGTGGCATGAACTAGGCAGTTTCTCAAGGTGTTACAGCCAACATGAGGTCAAAAAGGAGGAATTTGGGTGAAGAACAGCCATTAGCCCCAACCAATCCTCAACCTTCCATGGCTCCACAAATGGTTGGCAAGCAAAGTCCAGTTTCAAATGTACAAGGGCAGCCAAGAACAGCTCCTAGACCGACTCGAGATACTAGTTGTTGCTACCCACATGTAAGGAGAGAATGTGCAAACCAAGGGGGAAACAAAGAGATCCTTCATCACCATTCAGTATCATTGATTAGATGAAGAAGACAAACGTCAATATATCAATGTGGGAATCCCTATCCATCCCAGGACAAAGAGATCTGCTACAAGCTGCCATGAAGGACTAGCCAACTTCAAATCAGCAAGTTCAGATGCAAGACAAAGTGCTTACAAATACTGCCCAGCCTAAGGGAAATCATGGAGGATAGCAAGGTAAGATGTTGAAGCCCCCTCCTTTCTATGTTTCATTAGTCATTGGAAATCAACTAGTGCACAATTGCATGATTGATTCTGGAGCAAGTAGTTCTGTCATGCCCAAACAAATAGATGATCAGCTAGGGCTCCATTATGAAACAATATCCAAAGGGGTAGTGTAGCTGGATGGGACAGCAGTAGCAATAGTTGGAGTGATTAGAAACTTGAGTCTTACCTTGCATGCATGTCCAAATGTTGTTGTTTTACAAGATGTATCAGTCATAGACCTCCCACCACTCTTTTCCCTTTGTTTGTCAAGGGACTTCACAGCCAAGATTGGAGGCTATCTTTCTGCTGATTGGTCACACATGCTGTTCAGAACAAGGTATGGAACTAAGGCTACAATCAGGTCAGAACCTATTGCAAACTTCCATATTGAGCCTTACACTCCAAGTCAGATTAATGCCAATTGCTCAGCATTTGATCAAGAAGATCACCCAAGCACCGATGAAGCTAACACCAAGGTTGGAAGCATCCCGAGATCTAACTCTTGATGAATGGGAAAGCAATATACATGCATTTGATCCTTATCAAGAAGTGGAAGAATCTGAGCTAGGGGTCTATTGCATACACGAAGAAAATCAACCTATTCCTAGCATCACCAAGCCAGACCACAAAGATGACAATGAGGTATGGCAGCTATTTTTTGATGGATCAAGAAGTAGATAAGGTGCAGGAGGTGGAGCCATGCTTGTTTCACCCCAAGGGGTAAAGTACTATTTATCTTTTAGATTTCAGTTTGCATGCTCCAATAACACTACTGAATATGAAGCCTTAGTGCAAGGGATGCATTGGGCAATAAAGAAGAAAATAAAGAACTTGCAAGTCTTTGGGGACAGTGAGTTAATTGTAAATCAGGTCAAGGGACAACATGCTACCAAGAATGATCTACTCAGGTGCTACAAGAACAGGGTGTGGGACCTCATGGAAGATTTTGAGGGTTTTGGCATCAAATCCATTCCCGGAAGGAGAATCAAAGCTGGCAGCGGGCTTGCAGCTGAGCAGAGGGGCAGCCTTTGACATTGTGGAAAGCATTCAACAAGACAAGGTATAGCCAAACATCCACGTGATTGTAAGGCCTTCAGTGCCGGATAATAATGTCAGTTGGCAAGTGTTTGAAAATGACCAGCAAATCATCCATTTTTGCAAGAAGAAGCTGAGTTCTTAGCCAAGAATCAAGAGAAATTGGAACAGCAGTATGGTGACCAGGTAACGTAGATGAGAACTAACAAATTACCAAAAGGCCTCATAACCTTGGAGTCAATCTTCAACCTGAATGATCAGTTCCAGAAGGAGAAAGCGAACATTCAAGTAAAGGGTGAAGATTTAGAGCCTATTTTAGTGGAAGAAGGAAAAACATTGCAGATTGGCAAAGTAAGTACCTCACAAGAGAAATCTGATTTTGTTCAGCTTTTTCAAGAGTTCCCAGATGTCTTTGCTTGGACTTACAAAGATCTAAGAGGTTTCAACCCAAAGTTGGCACAACATACTATTGAGCTGGATCCGGAATCCAAGCCTGTCAGGAAAAAGCAAAGGCTAGTGAATCCCCATATTGAACCTCTCATGAGAAAAGAGTTAAACAAGCTTATTAAGGCCAGTATCATCTTCCCCATCAAACACTCAAGTTGGGTTGCAAACTTGGTGCCAGTAAGAAAGAGAAATGGAGAAATAAGATTGTGTGTGGACTTTTGCAATCTAAATAGAGCATCACTCAAAGATCATTATCCACTTCCATCAATGGAACAAATATTGCAGGTTGTAGCTGGTTCAGAAAGGTTTTCATTGCTAGATGGATACTCGGGCTATAATCAGATAATGGTTAAGGAAGAGGACTAGTTCAAGACAACCTTCACTACAAAATGGGGCACATATGCTTATAGGAAAATGCCATTTGGGCTATCCAACGCTGGTACTACCTTCCAAAGGGCAATGGATATGGCATTCAAAGGCTTTATCAACAAGATAGTGCTTTGGTATACCTAGATGATATCTTGTCTTCTCAAAAATATAGCAAACCATCTCCTTCACCTCAGGTAAGTGTTTCAGAGGTGTAGAAGGTTTGGAGTGTCTTTGAATCCTAAGAAGTGCATATTTCTTGCACATGAAGGAAAGTTCCTTGGCCATATTGTCTCCAAGGAAGGATTAGCAATTGATCCAGAGAGGTTTGAAGCCATAAGAGCACTACCATTGCTAAGCCACAAGATATCCCTTCAGAGTTTCTTGGGAAGGATAAACTTTGTTTGGAGGTTTGTCCCAGATTTTATAGCCCTTGTCAAGCCCATCACCAAAATGTTAAAGAAGATCATGGCTTTCAAGTGGACAGTAGAAGGAAAGGAGAGTTTTGAAGCAATCAAAGAAGCCATCTCTCAAGCACCAACTCTCATCAACCCGGACTTCTCCAAGGATTTCATCCTCTATGCATTTAGAGGTAATGACACTATTTCTGCCATTTTGGTATAGCAGAACAAGGATAATGATGAGCAGCCAATTGCCTTCTTCAGCCAGAGCCTAGATGACTATGAGGTGAGATACTCTTTTATTGAGAAGCATGTACTTGCAGTAATCAGAAGCTTGAAGAAATTCAAGCATTTAATCTCAAACAACAAGGTCCAATTGCTGGTCTCACATGCTGGGGTTAAGGACTTCCTCCTCAACAAGGATTTGAATGAAAAAGGGTAGTTTGGATCACCCGTATCATGGAGTATGACATTGAGATCAAGATCACCAAGCTAGTAAGAGGGAAAGGATTGTGTGAGCAGCTAGTTTTGGGAAGCAAAAGAAGAAGTATGCAACAAAGAAGAGGTTGTTTTAATAGTCTAGGACAGCTATGAGCCAAGTGGCAATCAAGAAGAAGACAATGCTACCCCCACTCTTTGCTGGACCCAAGATATTATACACTTCCTAGGCACAGGACTATGCCCTCCGAGAGATGAACAAGACTCAAAGGAGACACTTGATTGCAGCTGTCCCATATGCCATTGTTGATGGAGTTTTGTTCAAGAAAGATGTGAATGGAGTCTTTGCTTTGAGATGCATTAGCACAAATCAGATTCAAAGGGTGTTGGAAGAGTTTCATGGTGGACCAGCTGGTGGTCATTTTGCACCAAGAGTGACAGCTCTAAAAATCATGAAGGCTGGTTATTATTGGCCTAAAATCTTCAGTGATTGCTATGCATGGATCAAGAGGTGTAAGAACTGTGCATTCTTCACAGGAAAAGAGAGACTTGCTGCCCTTCCATTGCATCCAATCTCAGTTGACCAGCCATTCATGCAATGGGGTTTGGACTTCATTGGAGTCATTAATCCCAATTCAAGCCAAGGGCACAAATGGATTTTGATAGCCACAGACTACTTCACCAAATGGACAGAAGCAGTAGCACTCAAAGAGGCAAATGAGTCTAGCATCTTAGACTTTTATGAGGGGATAACAACCAGATTTGGTGTACCTGCTACAATAATCTCTGATAATGCATTGGCATTCATTGGATCTAAGGTGACTGAGTGGGCTGTCAAGAATGGTATTTACCTAAGCACTTCATCAAACTATTACCCCCAAGGTAATGGCCAGGCCGAGTCTACAAATAAGAACTTGTTGAGGATCATTAGGAGGACTCTTGACAAGAATCAGAGGTCTTGGCATACCAAACTAAAATCAGCCTTATGGGCTGATAGGATAACTCCCAAAAGATCCACAGGTAACTCTCCATTCAGGCTTGTCTATGGAAGAGAGGCAATATTTCCCATGTCACTGGAGTTGCCAACATTGGAACTCATGAAGTAGTTGGAGTTGCTTGAATTTGAGCCCATGGAGGTGAGGTATGCAGAGTTGATGGAGCTGCAAGAGATCAGAAATCAGGCATCCCAAGCAATGGAAAAGGATCAAGCTTTGATCAAGAAGACCTTTGATAGAAAGGCCAAGGATAGATCTTTTCAAGTTGGAGATCTAGTGTTGAAATGGGATGTGGACAGAGAAAACCGGAAGGCATTCAAAATTTGATGCCATTTGGAGTGGCCCATACATGGTCATGAAGTGCAAGAACAACAATGCTTTCCAATTGGCCTCATTGGATGGTGAAGAACTACAGATTCCAGTCAATGGAATCTATCTCAAGCGTTGCTTCTAGAGGGAAGTTCACTACTTTGTAAATATTAGATTAGATTTTCATTCCTCCAAGTGCTTGTGCACATTGTTTTGTTGTAGGTTAGTTTTGTTTTCCCTAAGTGCTTTGGCACAGCTTGCTGTCCATGGAGATGCTTTGCAATCCTTTCTTCCATTAGGTGATATTCCATCTTCCTCCTTACACATTCTAAGTCAGTTGGGGTTCTAAACTGAATATTTTATGACTCCATGCCCAATGGGACTTGAGCAATGGTATCTTCTACCTAGCAAGTGTAACCCCATTGAAGTCACCAAATTGTTATCCAAATTTCACCCCCAGGGTAAAATTTGATAACATGAATTAAATTCTCAAGTTCCAGTCCTCGCAACAGTCGGGACATCTGGGCGCGAATCGTCTGAAAGGCCACTAAGCAGTCTATAGAGCAAAGGGATAGTGGGACCGTGGGGACGCGGAAAGCCGATTTAGCTAAAGGAGAAAGAAAATCAACTAACTGCTGAGCAGCATAGTTGGGACATTTAGGTTGTGAGGACGTGAACCGCCCGGATCGGCCGAAAAGGAGAACTTTCGCACTAAGAAGTTCGGGACAGCCGGGATAGAGGAACGCGGAAGACGCGGATAGCCGAAGGAGTCGAGAGATAATCACATTATGCCACGTGTCATCGGTAGAAAAGGGACAAGGAAGCCCATTTCAGGTGGATCAGAGGAATTCATCCCAAGTAGCACTAGGACAGCCGGGCCAAAGGGATGCGAGGGACGTGAAAATCTAGCAGGCACGAGGAATCATGACACGTATCACAAGGGAAAAAGTCCAAAAGTCAAAGGGTGAGTTTTGAAGGGTCAGCCCGAGCCAATCAGAAGAGGACACGTGTCCAATGGAATAGCCAAGCATGGAGCTTGGGGAGGATTTGGAAAATTTTGCCAAGTTTCATCCAAAAGCTAAAAGATAAGGTTTGCCCGTGCCCGCCGACCAATCAATGTGTGCCACGTGTCCCCAATGGCGGGAGGCGGGGAAAGATGCAAAATGTTCCAAAATCACCAAAAAGTCAAAATTTTCAAGGAAAACCCACGGGTGAGTAGAGGAGAGAGAATTACGCATCCAATCAGTGCTTGACACGTGTCGTCCAGGTGGCAGAGCACGGGAAAGATTTTCAAAACACATTTTCACTGTTTTGTGCCCTAAATCTTCAGATCTCCATATCTTTCGATCCAGAGCTTAGATTTGCACGTTCTTTATATCAACGGAAAGCTTATGAAATTCTCTACATGATTCTGGGGTTAATCTTGAATTTTGGTGTAGTCTGGAGAGAGAAAGTTGAGAAATGGCTCTGACGTGTGTTCATGGCCAGAAGTGACATTTCAGCGACCAAATTAATGCAGAATGGGTCACATTCTCCTCCAAATCAGTCAAAAATGATAGGGTATGGGTTTGTAAGGTCCCCCATGCCGTTTTAATGCATCTGCAGTCAAGGAGGAATGGGCTCTCACATTTTTGTACGTTTCTGTCTCCTGGGCTCGACCCATGCAATGTAAAAGCCAGATTTGGCTCATTTCTAAAGGGGGAACATTTTTTGGACATAGCAACTTCTTCTTTCACCTCCAGCAAGTGATTGTTTGAAGAATCAGACCTCTCCAAAGACTGTAACATTTTTTTACCTCTCTGAGGTTGTAATGCAGTGATTTTGACACTGGAAATGATAATGCAAGCTTTGTGAATGAGTTTCAGTCCTTTGTTTGTATTGTTTGCTTCATTTCAGATCCTAAATTATATCTTATCAGCCTGTGTATGTTTTATGCTGCAATCTCTGGTTTGTGTCTATTTGCATGACAGAAATGTTTCACCACTCCTTTTGGTGCATCACCATCTTTAGTTAGTTTCAATTTTTGCATTTCTATCCCTGTCTCCTTGCAGTTTAGAGTAGGATTAGGATCTGAACCTCTGTAGTTTTGCAAAATATAGATCTAAATAAGAGAATTTTGAGGAACCAACCTCTAATCTAGAGATTCCTCTCTCATTTTTACAAGTCCCACACTTGGAGAGAGGTTTCCATGTTGTGCAATCACACTGGATGCAAGAGTGATCAACCTAGAAGCCTGATCTGCATCCGGGGGTCGTGAGTCAAATACAACAGATACCTTCAATAAGCTCAAACTCCCCAAAGCACCATTATCATGAGCTCCTGGTTGTCCTTCAAGCATTCAATGACATTGTCTCCCCTTCCTTCGGAATAATTATGCTTACCATACATTTTAGCCATATGTTGGGGTGTGGAGCATGTTTTTGGTCTTCTCAAATCAGTATTGAAGTTTGGAGTTCAAATTGGGAAGATGAAAGGTCATGACCATTTCTTTTCTAGCCATGGGAAGATGAAAGGTCATGACAGTTTCATTTACAACCATGCGAAGATGAAAGGTCATGACTTTCAAACTTCTAGGTTTGGCTTTTGGACTTCTTAAAGGATTTTAATCCTATAAATAGAGGTGTTAGGGTATCTTAAAGATATCTTGTGTGTTCAAGAGGTCTTGAGTCTTAGTGATCAAGAGGTGATCAAGGTTAAGCAATTGGGGGTCAGTTGTGATTTAGTTGTGGTTTAGCATCTTTGTAATTCTCATTTGTGAGTTCATAATTGAGAGAAGATTGTGAGAGTAAGTTTACTCTTGTTGATAATAAAATTTGAGCAAGTTCTTGGTGGATGTAGCCCACATTGGGTGAACCACGTTAAATCTTGTCTTGTCTTATTTTGTGCATTATTTATTTATGTTGTTATATTTCTGCATGTATACTTCTACTATATAGTTTCCTATTGTTGTGATTTGAGGAATTGTTTCCACATATTTGTTCTCTAATTCCTAACAACTGGTATCAGAGCTTTGGTGGTTTTTTGCTGAAGTGGTAAATCACAGGGAAATTTTAGCTTGAGTGGGAGCTATGGCAGATGAGGGAAGATCAAGGGTTGATAAGTTCAATGGGTAGAACTTTGGAGTGTGGAAGATGCAAATGGATGTTTACTTATATAAAAAGTACCTCCATGTTCATTTGGCTAGAAAAGTGAAGAAACCTACAGCCATGTTGGATGAGGATTGGGAGTTTCGGATAAAAAGGCATTCAGGGAAATTCAGTTATGCCTTGCATCTTCAGTTTCTTTCAACATATCACAGGAGAAGACCACGAAAGGTCTCATGAGGGTGTTCGGAAAGTTATATAAAAACCCTCTACCTCTAATAAAATATTTTTGATGAAAAATTGATTTAATATGAAGATGTCTAAGAATGGTTCTATTGTTGTTCATTTGAATGAATTCAATATGGTTGTGAGTATGGTAAACTTGGTAAAAATTGACTTTGATCATGAGGTTAGGGCTTTGTTGATTTTTGCTCCTTACCGATAGCTAGGACAACTTGGTCATGGTGTAAGTAATAAAATCTCTAACAATTCAAAGTTGAAGTTTGAGGATATAATAGGTGTGATCCTAAGTGAGGAAATGTGAAGGAAGAGCACCATATATTCTTTTACTTCTGGAAATGATTTGACAGTGGAGAGCAGACGGAGACAAAAGAATAGAGGGAAAGGTAACCAATGGAAGTCAAATGATCATGGAAGGTCAAAGTTGAAGAGTAAGTTAGAATTTTGGCATTGTGGGAAGGTTGGTCATGCTAAGAAATATTTTGGGCTCTTCGGGATAAGAAGAAGAAGGAGGAAACTAAAGAGGTAAATGTGGTAGCAGGTGATGTTTGTCAGGATGCCTTAATTATTTCTTTAGATAATATTGTTGAGTCTTGGGTGTTAGATTCAGGGGCTTCTTTCCATGCCACCCCACATAGACATTACTTTATTGATTTTGTTCAAGGAGATTTTGGACATGTATATCTTGGTGATGATGAACCATGCAACATAGTAGGGAAAGGTTGTGTTCGGGTGAAAATGCAAAATGGGAACACATGGCTACTTAAGGATGTCAGGCATGTGCCTAAGTTGAGGTGGAACTTGATATCAGTGGGTCAGTTGGGTAGTGATGGTTGTACGGTCAGTTTTACAATGGATTCTTGGAAGGTTACCAAGGGAGCTCTTGTGGTTGCAAGAGGTAAGAAAACTGGTACTTTGTATTTAACCAATGGTGCTGATTATTGTAATTTAGTTGCTGCAGATGGAGATGCAACTTTGTGGCACCAGAGACTCGGTCATATGAGTCAAAAGGGCATGTAGATTATAAAGGACAGGTTTCTGGATTAAAGGAGTTAGATTTAGACTTCTGTGAGGACTGTGTTTATGGAAAAAAAGAAGTGGGTGAGATTCCTCAAGGTTGGACCTACCAAGAAGGAGGGTAAGTTAGATTTAGTGCATACATATGTATGGGGGCCAGCTAAGGTAAAATATATTGGTGGTTCATGTTATTATGTCACTTTCATTGATGATGCAACTAGAAAAGTTTGGGTATATTGCATTAGAAAGAAATATGATGTGTTTGAAACCTTCAAAATATGGAAAGCCTTGGTTGAGAATGAAACAGGTCTCAAATTGAAATATCTCAAGTCAGATAATGGAGGAGAGTATTAAAAAAATGAATTTCTTGATTACTATTCGGTAAATGGGATCCATAGGAAAAGAATGGTTCCAAATACTCCACAGGAAAATGGAGTGTCAGATAGAATGAACAAGACAATCATGGAGCATGCTAGGTGCATGAGGTTACATGTGGGGCTACCACTCATGTTCGGGTAGAAGCAGTGACCACAACTTCTTTTCTAATTAATATAGGACCCTCTATGGAATTGGATGGAGGTACACCGAGGAGGCTTAGTCACGGTAAGAAAATTGATTACTCATTTCTTAGGGTATTTGGATGTGAGGTATTTTTCACATCAATAAATATGATAGGACCAAGTTACTGAGGCTAAGTCTAAGAAATGCACCTTTTTTGGATATGGTGAGGATGACTTTGGTTTTCATGTTTGGAGGCTTAAGAATAAGAAAATATTTTAGTCTAGAGATATTGTCTTTAATGAAAAATTCATGTATAAAGATCAATTGCAGGAACAAAAAGAGGTATCAAAGAAAGAATACACAAAGTGTTAGATGACGTTGCAGATAGCAAGGTGTCCAATGGGCCGGTTTAGGTACAACATGTTCGGCATAACTAGTTCAAGAACCTACTCATCAAGAACCCCAAACTCCTAAGGTGAGAAGGTCTTATAGGATAAGAAGGGAACCTAAATGATTTACTCTATATTTGAATTATTTATTGCTCACTTACAGTGGAGACCCGGAGTGCTTTGAGGAAGCAGTGCAGGTGGATGCCAGGAAGAAGTGAGAGTAGGCCATGGATGAAGAGCATATATATCTAATGGAAAACTAGACTTGGGATACGATGGAGCTACCCGAGGGCAAGAGAGAATTGCAAAACAAGTGGGTGTATATAATCAAATAGGAAGATGGAGGCAAGAAAAGATACAAGGCCGGTTGGTGGTCAAGGGATTTGCATAGAAGAAATGTATAGACTTTGATGAAATATTTTCTCTTGTTTTTAAAATGACTTCTATTAAAACAATTCTTGGTTTAGTAGAAGTAAAAGACCCACACTTAAAATAGTTGGATGTGAAGACTACATTCCTTCATGGTGAGTTAGAGGAGGAATTGTATATGTAGTAGCCATAGGGTTATGAGGTCAAAGGGAAGGAGAGGTTAGTGTGTAAATTGAAGAAGAGCTTGTATGGCCTAAAACAAGCTCCACGGAAGTGGTACAAGAAGTTTGATAGTTTTATGTAGGAGCAGGGTTACTCCAGGTGTCACTTAGACCATTGTGTGTACATCAAGAAGTTTCTTGATGGTAGTTATATTATTATGTTCTGTATGTGGATGATATGCTTGTTGTAGGGAAGAACATGTAGGAAATAAAGGTACTCAAGAAGTAGTTAGGTGACTCCTTTTCTATGAAGTATTTGAGGGCAGAAAAAAAATCCTTGATATGAGAATAACTCGAGAACAAGAGAGAAAGGAAGCTGGTGTTATCTCAAGAAGATTACATAAAGAAGGTCTTGGAGAGGTTTAGTATGTAGGATGCTAAACCAGTTAGTACCCCTTTGGCAGGTCACTTTAAATTATCAAAGGAGCAGAGTCCCAAGAATGAGGAGGATAAAATCTAGATGTCTAGGGTACCATACTCATTAGTGATTGGTAGCTTGATATATGCTATGGTATAAACTAGGCTTGACATTACCCATGCAGTGGGAGTAGTGAGCAGGTTTATGAGTGATCTAGGTAGAGAGAACTAGTAGGTAGTGAAGTGGATCCTTTAGTATTTGAGAGGGACCATGGGAGCAACATTGTGTTTTGGTGGATCAGAAACTACATTGCATGGTTATGTAGATTCAGACATGGTAGGAGATTTGGACAATAGGAGGAGCACGATAGGTTATGTATTTACAGTTGGTGATACAATGGTGAGTTGGATTTCATGGTTACAAAAGGTTATGGCTATGTCAACTAGAGAGGTGAGTATGTTTCTGCAATAGAGGCAAGGAAGGAGATGATTTTACTACGGTAGTTGCTTAATGAGTTGGTTCATACGTAGGAATTTGGGAGATTACAGTGTGATAGTCATAGTGCTATTCATTTAGTGAAGAACTCTACTTTTCACTCTAGGATGAAGCAAATTTAGTTGAGACATCATTTCATCAGGAAAGCTTTAGAAGAAGATAAGTTAAAGCTAGAAAAGATTCATACTAGTCGAATCTTGTAGATATGATGACCAAGGTAGTCATAAGGGGGAAGTTGAAGTTGTGTTCAACTTTGATTAGCCTTCACGGTTGATAATGAAGGGTTGAAAAAATTTCTTAGTAGGTTCAGTCTCAACCTGGGAAATTGTTGGGGTGTAGATCTTGCTTTTTGTCTTCTCAAATCAGTATTGAAGTGTGGAGTTCGAATTGGGAAGATGAAAGGTCATGACCATTTATTTTCTAGCTATGGGAAGATGAAAGGTCACGACAAGTTTTTTTAGCTATGGGAAGATGAAAGGTCATGACTTTCAAACTTCTAGGGTCGGATTTTGGACTTCTTAAAGGATTTTAATCCTATAAATAGAGGTGTTAGGGTATCTTGAAGATATATTGTGTGTTCAAGAGGTCTTGAGTCTTAGTGAACAAGAGGTGATCAAGAGTGATCAAGGTTAATCAATTGGGTGTCAATTGTGGTTTAGATGTGGTTTAACATCTTTGGAATTATGTTGTGAGTTCATAATTGAGAGAAGATTGTGAGAGTTGTTTTACTCTTGTTGATAATAAAATATGAGCAAGTTCTTAGTGGACGTAGCCCACATTGGGTGAACCATGTTAAATCTTGTCTTGTCTTATTTTGTGTATTATTTATTTATGTTGTTATATTTCTGCATCTATACTTTTGCTATATAGCTTCCCACTTATGTGATTTGAGGAATTGTTTCGCATATTTGTTCTCTAATTCCTAACACCATAAATCCTTCATAATATCTTCTACATTGTATAAGGGGAGTTTTGGTACAAATTTTTTCCTGGACACCCTTATATTTGTACCATGAAGTGTGTCCCATCTACCCTTCACCATTATACTAAATATGAATATGAAGGAAACTTCATACTCTCTTTTCCCATGATCCTCCTTTCAAGGCATGCAAGTATGAATTATCTACCAAATAAAATGCTTATCCCTAAATAAACCCTTCTTTTGAATAATCCACCATTTATTTTATGCTTGCATCTAAGTTACCACACGATGGATCTGCTAATGATGTGATGTAGTGACTGTCCTTGGGGAGAGTATCAAATAGTTTCCCTTAATTCATGTTGGACCCCTAAATTAACTAATTACCTAAGGTGTGAAGCTTAGTGGTGCATGGAAGCATGGCATGAAGGAAGGTGTGAAATGAGTTCTTTGATATGCACAAAGGACCACACCGGGAATGATGCATTCGGGAATTAATGATTTTGGACAACAAGAAAGGATGCATTTAGGGAACAAATGAAAAAGTGACCAGATACAGATATGGATAAGCTATGGAGACTTACAACTCAAGGAAAGGATATTCTAGGGCATCAATATGTTATCATGAAAGGATAAGGAGCCAATTTTGTTATGGATTAACTAGAACTTGCATGCTAAGGGATACTCAGTTGAGGAAATGTATAATGACATTTGGCATGTTATTGGGTAATTGTAGGAAATCATGAAATATCATTTCACGCTTTCTCATGTAATGATGAGTGGTTGAGAGGAGATTCTTTAAGAGTTCCTCTTATGTATAATTTTATGAGATAAATTTAGAGTGGATGTGTGTGTGTGAGTATGAGAGCAAGAGAGGGAGATAGTTATTAAGAGTGTGTAATGGGTAATGGTGAGCTTTATAATGTCTCGAAGCATTACGATTGTAAATATCTCCATACATGAAACTCTTTTGAATTACTTCGTGATGGATCTTGATCCTTACATTTTATTTTATTTTCATGGGTGTATTACTAGTTTTCTTGATAATAATCATGATTTATTTCTACTTCCTTATAGTGTGATCATGTTATCCTATGTTCTGTTGCATTAGATTGGGAGTTAGTACTTAAATCTGGTTTTCAAGAATGGGTGCATTCATATTTTGTTTGTGCAACACCCTATTTTTAAGGAATAACAATCTCATTATTCTCACATAAATGATGGGCTCAACACCTACGTGTACCTTGGGTGAGCTTTGAGACTTAGTCTAGATGATGTGTCAGTGTGCTTTGGGTTGATTGGCGAAGCAAGAGCTAAATAGAGACTACATTTTGGTTCTATTGTTAGGACCTCTTTTCCAAGCTGTTGTGAGAATGATGTAAGAAGACAAATTGTATGACCTTAGATAACATCAATACCTATATTAAAATCATGGAGGATGATTTTTCTAAGAGGTTCTGTTCTAGATCTGAGTTTGATGCATGAAAATGGGTGGAAGAGAACCTGTATCATGAACTGTATGAGACATTCTTCTATTTTTTCCCATTAGATTTGTATGAATGCCTTTCATCATATGCATCAACGACAAGTTGGTACTATAGACCTCATGTTTGGACCTAGGAGGAATATCAGCGGTTGCATGATGTCAATCTGACTGGACCCGTGTTGTTAATCACTAGTGGAGTAAAGTGTTGACTAGTTATAACTTTGAATACATTATTTCTATATATTATTGTCAAGATATTTCTATGTTTGAATTCTTGACAGATCTTAGAGAATCAATCTTACATGTTATTCCACTAGCTATCAAGATCTTGGTCATTACATTGAGTTTGGAAGCCTTTCCCATGGCTGGCTAAAGTCCTTCTAGGTGTGGGGTGCAGAAGTTGGTGTGGTAGAGGATGAAAGAACTTGTGACATAAATGGAGAGAGAGGAAAGGAGCATCAATTATAATGAATCTCGAGAGAGGGAGTTGGAAAGAAAACATAAAGTCTGTAGGAGTGATTGATTTATGGAGGCAAACATTATGGGAAGGATTTCAAGTTCATGCAGAGGAAGGGGAACCCAAGTAGTTTGAGCTACCCCATCTTGGAAATTGTGGAAGAGAAACCCCTAAGCTTCTAGAGATATCTTATCATATGAAGAAAGGTGGAGATCCATAAGCACACATCCTAACCCACATGGTGACCAGAACCTTACACATAGTTTTCTAGTTCCTGAGATAGGTTTTGATAATCTAGTTGGTATCAATATTGGTAGTTAAGAGACACCTAGGAGGTATACTTTTTCATTTGTTACATCTATGGATACACATTCATTTCCTATGTTTTGGGGTATTTTATCTGGCACAACATTTGAGCAAGGTATGGTATCACAAGGTTTGAGAATCACATTTGGGAGTGATACGAGAAACCCATCTAGGAGTGGTTCAATATCATAAAATATCAATGCACGGTTTAGCATGACCGTGGGATCACAAGGTGTTGTTGTGTTAGACCCCCTTACCTACGATAGGAGGAGGATCTGAAGAGTTGGCACTAGTGAATCTAGTGGGTTTGGTGGTGGACATAACATCGAGAGGAAATCAAGGTCTTGGTTCCGGTGGAAAAGGTCCACAACACCGTCAATAGGTGTTTTATGAGATGTCACTCAACTTACTTGATTACAAGGGTGTTAAGGTGTCATGGAAAATGTACAAAAGTTTGAGTTACTATCGTGCATGAAGGGAGTCACCGCCTTGGATCATAAATAAAGTCAGTTTGTAACCACCTTATAAGGATGCACACATAGGTGGTATAAAAGTATGAACCACACTAGATAGTGGTGGATTATTTTGTGCTACATAATGATTTTTAGTGGAATTCCACATACCTGATTTTGAACCGAAATGCATCAAAGTGCATTGAAGGAGATTCAACACAAAATGGAGGAGAGTGTGAAGGGGTATGATGTACATTTCAAGACTCTCCTATCTAATTTATCTTATGAAATTCACCCTTCGCAACATGCTTAGTGGCTCATCAGATAACTAATCACACCATTCAAGAGGGAGCTTTCATAAAATTCTTTCACATATTTGGGTGAGGCCTTGTAGGCTTTCTTACACATTGAGGTAGTAGGAAGCATTGATACAAGAATTAGTCCATTCCTAGAAGCCTAAATTTTTGTAATGGAAAAGTAGCTAGAGAAATTATCTGTGAACTCAACTAATGAGACTCATAGTGGGTTATGGTGTATGGATTTTGAAGTGAAGGTTTATATAAAGGAAAATTTCCCACGAATTTCAGTTCGTGCCATGACGATAATTTGTGACATTTACCATAGAGATCGTGAAGCAAGTAGGTGTCTATTGCTTTGCAATGTGATCTATAAGAATGTGTCTTTTTATTGAAAAATTTACACCTCTACTACTCATGACACCAAGGATTATAGATTGATTGACCAAATACATGATGTCATTGATACTGGTGTACACCAGACTAGTATTGCAAGTAGTTCTAAGGATGAGGGCCATCATTACGAAGGGAATGAGAATGGAGGAAGTCATAGAAGAGGATTTCATGGAGGATTTAGAGGCCATGGAAACCACGAATGTGGAAGAAGTGAATTCCCACGTGGAACTTGTTACAATTGTGCATGTACGGAACACTATAAGTGTGAGTTCATTGATCTATTACAATGCTTTTAGTGTGTAAATAAGCACAAGAATGAGGAGTGTGTGGAATTATTTGAACACATGAGCCAGCAACAATAGAAGGATAAATGTGTTGGGATGGTAAGCATGAAGAAATCCAACTCTTATTAGATGCAAGGGTGGCACGTGATTCATATTAGAAACATGTACTCGTGATAACGTGAGGTGAGGTTGTGCACACTAATGAGATTCCAAAGTAGAGACCATTGGTTACTAGAGAAGAGGTGGTGGATGGGAAGTATCCAGGACCTTTCTCATAAAAAAATTCTATCAGAAACCATGGATGTGATTTGAAGCCTACAAGGAGAGATCCAATTCCTAAAGGATAAATCACGGTAGTTAGGGAAAAAAAGAAGAGCATTGAGGCTCCACACAAGGATATCAATGAATTGGGGAGGTATGCAAAATGTCGAGGCAAGAAAATATCATCCCACTCCTAGGATAATGGCTATGGGAGAAAGTAGCACCCGTTGGAGGAGAGCACGAGTGGAAAGTCTTGCACGCTAATGTTACTCCTCATGGTATTGACTATGATAAGGAAATTACCTTGAATGTAGTAGATGATGGATGTCTCCTAAGTAATATTCTAAATGACATGGGCATGGAAGTTAATGTTCTTACTTTAGATGCATGGAATCAAATGGTAAGGCCCCAATTATAGCCATCCTCAAATGTGCTATATATGGCTAACAAGAAAAAGGAGATGCCCATTCTTGTTTTAAATAATGTTGTTATCACTATCCAAATGGTGAAATTCACTAGAGACTTTTAAGTCTTAGTGATTCCGAGCGGACAACTTCCCAACATTACTTGGGTGCCCCTAGTGCTATAAGAACAATGTTGACTTATGTTTTAATAAGGGATATATAAGTTTTGAGAACAAGGAGGAACATGCTATCATCCTTTTGACATGTGGAAATTTAGTGCCCTCTATAGAACCCTTGGGAGAACAAGACCTAGAAATAATCTATGTGTGGACTATCAAAGAGCCAAAGGTTATACATCCAACATAAGGATTTATTCGGTGGGAAGAAGCGAAATCTGTAAGTGATACCACTATTGTGGCATATGACAATTAGGCACACGTGACATATGAGTTAGTACAAGAATAGTTAAGAGGCTCAATGATGAGAGTAATGAAGGTGCGCTCAATCGGGCACCTAGGAGGAAAATAGTTTCCAATTTACACTTGGGGAGAAAACCACGATGTTTTCATGCAAGAAATGGAGACCTAGTGGAAATGTGAGATCGAAAGGAGAAGTATGCTTATATATACTTTTCTCATGACCACAACACGCTGGTAGGTGACCCATCACAATAACATTCTAGAGTATCATAAGGTGAGAATCATGTTCTTTGTTAGGTTTCTTCGAAGTAATACACCTACTATTATACAAGACTATCATGGGAAGTAACCTACCTCTTTTCACATCCAAGCATGTGAGAAGGCATGAATGGAAGGCATGGAATCCTTACCTTCATATTTATGGGTGCATAAGCTTTACTCCAGCTTACGAGGTTGCGCATGTGCATGGTACATTCATTCAGAACCACACCGTTAGACAGGGAATTGGTAGGTGTTGATAGATGACTTGATTCATACATTTGAGTATAAAAGTACTAAGACATTGGTTAACAAGGTGTTGGTGATTGCTAAGTGCCTAACTATGGGGGATAATGTCATGGTAGAGGATATAATACTAGATTTTTAGTAGAACTGACACGAAGCGTGCTTTGATGAGGAAGAGAAAGAAGAAGTAAATCTTGAATGTGATTACATGGAGAAAGAGAAAAGAAATTTGGTCTATGTGATCGATGGTGAAGAAGTGGTAAAATTGGATGTTAACAATACTATGGGTATGTGTGAGGTAATGGATAGTGTTGATGAGTAAGCGCATAACTACCATAAACCACTAAAAACTAAGAAGGTTAACATTGGATTGGATACGGAACCAAAGTAGGCTATTGTTGGGGATTACTTATCGTAAAGGTAGGTTTTAAAGATTATTGATCTATTGTGAAAATTTTAGGATTTTTTTCCATGTGGGTACCATGAGCTTAAGGTAGTTCACCAATCTTTAGGAGAGATGCAGATCAAACTAAAGGAGCGTGTGCACCCAATTTAGAAGAGACCATACTAAATGAATTTAAATATGTGCATCAAGGTTAAGGAGTAGATTGAAAATATGATCGCATCAGGAATCATTGAGGCTATTAAGGAATCAGAATGGATAAGTCCAATAGTCATCAATATTAAGAAGGATGGGAGGATAAGGATTTATGTTGATTATAGGGATTTGAATGTGGTATGTGTCATTGACACGTTTCCAACCCCCTTCACTGAGGAGATCCTAGAAGGAGTAGCAAGGCATGAGATCTATTCTTTCATATATGGATTCTCGGGATATCATCAGGTTAGAATTGCAAATGAGCACCAAGAAAAGACAAACTTTTCCTTTGAATGGGAAATTTTTTTCCTACAAGGTCATGCATTTTTACTAAAGAACACACATGTGTTTTTGTGCATTATGGTTTAGGTGTTTTAGGACTTCATCCATAAGTTTCTTCAAGTCTATCTTGATGATTGGATGGTTTATGGACTAGTAAAAGACAATTGCGAAAATCTACGGTTGATGTTTGAGAGATGTTGGAAGTTGATTAAATCCCTCAACATTAATAACTATGTTTTTTCTACTCCTTTTGGAACCATATTAGGGCATATCATATGTAAGGAAGTCTTACTTGGTGGATCTTGTGAAAGTTGACATTATTATGGGATTCGGGAACATATCATCTAGATTGTGGTGCATGGATTCCTTGGGCATATGGGGTACTACTGGAAATTTATTAAGGGATATGCCAAGATATCCATGCCATTAGAGGAATTGCTGAAACACGAAGTACATTTCATTTTGAAGAGGTGCAGGAGATGTTGTTTTATACATTAAAGAATAGGCTTATCACTACGCCCATATTATGCTTTCCATCTTGGGACAAACCATTTCATGTACATGTTGATTCTTTAGGGATGAAAATTGGAGCAGTGTTGACACAACCTAGTGAGGGGACTATTGATCACCCTCTTTGTTTTGCAAGGGAAGTTGACATCAGCAGAGTAGAACTATACTACTACCAAGCACGAGGCATTTTTGATGATCTACACGCTACCAAAATTTAGGTAGTATCTACTAGCAACACCCTTTATATTCTAAATGAACAACATGACATTGAAGTACTTGGTGAAAAATCCCATTTTACAAGGGTGCATACGCAGTGGGTCATATAGTTTCAAGAGTTTGAGTTTACAATTGTTGTAAAAATAGGTAAGAGTAATTTTAGACCTCACCATTTATCAAGGATTAAATCATGAGAGGATGTGCGAACATTGAGGATATGATGCCAAATGTACAATTGTTTAGATTGCAAAGCACACGCCCTTTGACTTATAGGATATTGTTTTGTTAAAAACAGGGTGTGGCAATTGAAGCGAATGAAGAATTTGGAAAGAAAATAGTTAGCTATATAAGACACACACTAAATGTTAATTGGTGGAGACTTATAAAAATTAGGCCATGATGAGATCTTGCATCATTGTGTGATCGAGCATGAGCACATTGCAATCATGGAGGAAGAACATGGTGGAATTGTAGGAGGACACTATGCAAGAAATGCCACCGTGTAAAAGATTCTACTAGCAAGTATTTAGTGGGAAACAATTTACCAGGATTGTATCAATTTTTACAAGGCTTTCTAGCACCTTAGAAGCCCGGGGAAGAAGAGATGAAATGCCTTTGAGGCCGATAGCTAGCACTAAACCATTTGAGAAGTGGGTAGTTAACTTTGTATGCCCTATTTCACCTTCCATGTGAAGGAGTGGTTCAATCTATATCATTACTTGTACTAATTATGTAACATAGTGGGAAAAGGAAGCACCTACGAAGGATTACACAACAACCAAAGAAACAATATTCCTATGGGAAAATATAATAAGAAGACATGGGTGTCTGTTGAGCTTGACTAGTGAAAGGGGTACACAATTTTATAATGACACAGTCAAAATTTTATTAGCAGAGTTCATGGTGGCTCATCACAATACTACTCCTTACAAACCTCAAGGCTAATAGGACATCCGAGGCATTCAAAAAGATACTAAGTAATATGTTGACCAAGATTTTTCATGTTAGGAGACAAGATTTGGATGACAAAGTCTCAGCTATACTATGGTCATATAGGAAAACCTATAAGAGATTTAAAAAGGCCACACCATTTCAATTGGTGTTTGGTGTGAAAGGTATTTTAACAAGTAGAGGTTATGCTTCCCTCTTTGCGTATTGTGCACGCATGAGGAATGGCCAACAAGAAATCATTACAAGAGCACATGGATAATTTAATGCACTTGGATGAAAGGATATCACTTGTTAAGTGGAGTCAAAATAATGAGAAGGTGATACAAAAAACATAACACGATTGTCACATTAAAAATAAAGAATTTGATGTTAGGTAGATGGTTTTACTTTATGAATCTAAATTTCTGCATCATCCTAGGAAACTCAAATTCCGTTGGTTAGGGTCGTATATTATAACTTACATGCTTGATTTAGGTGCATTCCAGTTGGAAGCACTGGATGGGATAGGGTTGCTAGGATATTTCAATGGGATTAGGTTAAAACCCTACTATAAATAAGGCTTTAATATATCTACAAATAATGTGGTATTGCTAATTAGATTAGGTTTCCTTTAATGCTTTTCCCTTTTGGTTGTTTCCTTTTTCATTGTTTTTCATGGTGTTGTGTTGTGCATTGGTGCACCAGTAACTAATTACATTATAAGTGATTCTATGTACAAAGGACCACACATAAATTTTGTGTGGGGTGGATTAGTAGATATGTTTGGATATGTTTGACAAATTATTTTGACAATGGGCTATTGGGAATGATTAGCGCAATGGTATAAGAATAGGTGGTATGTTAGTTAAGGTGTGTTGAGAAAATTTTAAAGACCACGAAGAAGGAAAGATCATGCAATACAACATAAGGTAGGAAACACCTTAGGGAACTACTTAGTGGAAAAAATAGAGATTATGTACTTCAGCATAGTAATGTGTGTGGAGGAGAGTGCGTGGCGGTGAAGTAGTGTTGGAGCACTAGAAGGTTCTATTTGTGACACACAAAGGGAAAGTCACGAAAGTTGATTTAAATGAAATAAAGTGCTCTATTAAAAATTGAGGCTAAGACACGTGGTCTAAGGAACTCTAAGGCATTGCAAAAGTATGAAGAGTAATCATTTTGAATACTTTTCCTTAGAAAATTTCTTTTGTGCTCCCAATCTTGAAGGGGTTTATGAAGAAGATAAAATTGAGTTACTTATCATGAAATAGTGGAATTGTGCAAGCTATAGTGTATTATTTAGGTTTAGCAAGGAGGAAAGAATATAGCAGAGTAGGAAAGGGGTTGTGTGAGAGAGAATTGGATAAGTCGTCAAGTATGGGAAGAAAAAGAGAGGTTCAAAGCACCTAGGGCATGAGAAGAAAGAATAAGAGAGAAGATGACACCCAGGAAAGCTCTAAAAAAGAGACCAAAGTGGTTGAGAAGGAGGATCTAGTGGAGATTTAGATGGAAATGGAGTTACCCCCATGGGTTATCAAGGTAGAACAATGGAGTTCAAAGTTATATAAGTGAAAAATTAATGAATACAACCACAGGACAATTGATAAAAAAATATGATGTAGGAGGACTTGGTTTCAAACACTCCAATAATGGACAAGCTCAAAAACCCTAAGGTTGACGAATCGGTGCAATAAGAACTATAAAATACTAGATTTTTGCAGCTATGGGAGCTTCCTTTCTTTATGAAACCCTTCCCATTGCTCAGGTGTTTAATTTTACGGGTGCATAAGGACTTCTTCTAGTTCACAAGAAGAAGGATGAGGATTACATTCCACTTGATTAGGATAGTTATAAGTACAAAGGTGAATACACGTCACTTGACTTGTGTGCCACTACAAAGATTGAGGAGATAGCGAAGAAATTGAACTATGAGAAAGGAGGAAGGGCTCAAGTGATTGTGGATTTCCCAAGAACTAGCATTGAAATTTTCCTCCCGACTAATTAGTTACAAATTGGGTGCATCAAAGAGGTGGAAAAACATCTATAAGAGGATCTTGTGTGTGGCCTACATAGTATATAAAAGGGCACATTATAATTTTGTAGAGTTTATTATAAACAATTTTTTTGAAGAAGCACGAGTGCGAGAACAAGGGAGTAACAAAAATCACATGAGGATCTATACTTCTATTGATCGTATTCTAGGAGATTGGTGTCCTAGATGGGCCAGATGGGAACATATGGGTTCATGCACCAAAGTGTACTTGTCCCCTACAATTCAATTTATGAAGTTCACTTGTGATGGGACCATCTCGACTACCTACAAGGCTTGGGTGAACATGTGGTTTAAATGGTTACGCAAGGCATTTGAGAATGAGTGGAGAATCCCACCATGACTTTCCACAAGTTGTTGGTGATCAGGTAAAACTCGTAGTTACACAACATTTTTTCTTAGAAAATTTAATGATGGCCAAGGGAAAGATGGGGCAATAGTGCAAGCTCCCCTTCAAGTTTATTTCTAAGTAGATGAAGTACACCATCAATGAATAAAGGACATGTAAAATTTTGTCTTTGATATAAACAAAGTGTATGCTGATGTCCATACATTGCATGTGTCATATAAGTATGGCACTCGATTTACTTATTTCAAAATTTTGGAGCCATATATTTTGGACTTGCACACTCAAGTCAAAGCATTACAATCAAAGGGTAATTTGATCAGGTGTTCATGTACTTGTGCCCCAAAACACAAAGGGGGATTGAAGTGGAGGTTGTAGAATTTCCCATTCCAAAGCCAGGAGAGGCTCCTATCCCTTGCATGAAAGAGGTATAGGTCGAAGGAGAGGAAGAAGAAGAAGAAGCAGTGAAGGTAAGTTATATACTTCCTGGAATAATAAGTACTACATGTGTTGCAATGGTTGCAACGGTGCCAAAATGTCACTACAAGGTGGCACCAAGGCCTCATTTCCAGGGGGAAAGAAAGAAAAGGAAGAGGATGAAGAGCCTAAATAAAAGAATCAAAAGACACATAATGCATCGAGTCCTATAATAGGCTCGTGAGGAAGGTGAAGAAGACCCCACCACCATCAAGAGGATAATTGGAAGCAATGATGGAAGAGTAAGAAGTTGAGGTGAGGCTATGGATGCGAGAAAGGTGCATGAGGAAGAAAAAGAGGAAGTTGCATGACCTTATAAGATCCCAAAGACGTGAGTCCTTCGCGACATAGACCTTCATCCCAAGGCGAGATAAGGCAGGCTCCTTTATTATAAATGAGGATACAAAATTCACTTTGAGATCAAAGAAGTAGTGGACAAAGAACAAGGCAACAAGGAAGAAGTGGAAACCCATGTCCCCATATATGGACTTCATGGATGACCCCATAAAGGTATTGTGTGCAAGGTTTGAGGCCACCTCCCACCGGAGAAACTATATTCTTGGGATTTGATGGATCAATAAGGGGTATCCCCATAACTAGGAAGGTGCTTGGTTTGGAACATGTATTTCCATTCCAAAGATCCCGAGTTTGGGGTTGATGATCATGTGATCAAGAGTTTCCATATGAAGAAGGAGGAGAAACATATAAGGTGGTGGATCCTAACCACTTCATAGATGAGCAAGCATGCAATCTACTTCAAAAGATGTCTTTGGAGGTGATTTGATGCAGGAGCCACTTTTCAGACATCTTGGTTGCAAAAAAGAAATATAAGGAAAATGAGATAGATAGATTACACTAGGGATTAAGGGGTGAGCAGGTGCAAACTCAGGAAGCATAGAATCAAGCTAGCACCCTCATGAAGAGAATTTTGGGAAAATGTCTAGCATTAGTGAGCTAGGTCAGGACAGACTATGGGGATGAAATGGAATATCTTGAAGACCTTTTGGGTTTGTTTCTCACAAAAATTAAGGATGGTGTGAGGCCCACATGACTATAGAGCTCACAAAGGATAAATAGGAAAACAAAATTTTTGTTTAAGCCCAGATCACTAAGTTAGAGGAATTGCTCACTCAACTCAAGCAAACAAATATACTCGCAAATAGGGGCTTCAACAGCTATAGAAAATGCAAGCCCATAATTGACACACAGTTGATAGAAGAGGAGGCCACCCTCAAGGCTTTATAGGAGAAAATTTCCACCAACATGGAAAAATGCGCGTAGTTTGTTATTAACACCATAGATGAAAAATCTAAGATAAAAACAAAGCGTGAGAAACTAGATTTCAGGATTATCGATCTCCAGGATTCTATCACTGAGTGTATGGATGATTTGAAGGTATCTTGTGTGGATTTGGTGGTATCCATTAATGCACTCAAGGGGAAGGTGGAGGAATTCAACTTAGACCAAGTGCCAAGTGTCGTAGGGGAAGCACTAAGGAATAAATTAGTAGAATTAAAGGCATGGGATAAGTCAAGGATGAAATAGATGCATAGTTCCGTAAACTCTTGCAATTAGTCACATAATTTTTATCCTTAAGACTTTGTTTTGGAAGTGTGAAGTATTTCGAGGTGGTAATCAGATTACTACAAGGTTATGTTGGCCCCCTAAATTAACTAATTAACTAAGGTGCAAAGCTTCGTGGCGCATGGAAGCAGGATGCGAACGAATGCGTGGAAGTAGTTGTTGGAGATGTGTGAAGGATCATGCCTAGGCATGATGGATTCAAGACTTAGTGAGTTTTAGACAACAGGAAAGGACATATTTAAAGAATGAATGAAAAAGTAACCAAATACAGATATGGATAAGATATGGAAACTTAGAGCTCAAGGAAAGGATATTCCAGGGCATCAATATGGTTATCATGAAAGGATAAGGATCCTATTTTTTTATGGATTAAATTCCACTTGCATGTTAAGGGATACTCGGTTGAGGAAACACATGATGAAATTTGGCATGTTCTTGGGTAGTGGTAGGGAAATCATAAAAGATTAATTCAGGCTTTCTCATGTAACGATGAGTAGTTAAGAGGAAATTCCTTGAGAGTTCCTCCTATGTATGGTTTTACGAGACTAATTTAGAAGGGATGTGTGTGTGTGTGTGAGTATGGTTCAAAGAGAGGGAGATAGTTAGAAAATATGTGTAATGTGTGATGGTGAGCTCTATAATGTGTCAAAGCTCTTCTACTATAAACATCTCCATACAAGTAACTCTTTTGATGTAATATTGGCTACTGTACTTTGACTAATGAATATCATGAAGTGATTCCCAAGAACTTATGTGATGGATCTTGAATTGTACATTTTATTTTATGCTCATGGATGTATTACTATTTTTTTATGCTAATCATTATTTAGTTCTACTTCCATTGTATTAAGATCATCCTATCATATGTTCGGTGCATTAGATTTGGATTTAGTGCTTACATCTAGTTTTCAAGAATGGGTGCATTCGTTCTCTATTTTTTCAACAGCCCCTTTTTAAGGAATAACATTCTCATGAAGCTCACATAAAGGAGGGGATCAATATCTCGTGCATGCCTCAAGTGAGATTCTAGAACAGTCTAGATGATGTGTCGGTGTGCTTTGTTATGTTTGTGGAGCTTGTTTTCATGTTAGAGTGTGGTACACCTTCTATGTGTTACACTCGGGTATTTTTTACAGTGGTCCCACTCACCGGTGAGTGGGTCGAGGGGTTCGGGGCTACGCCCATGAAGAAAATTTTCATGGGTGGTTTATTAACCCATGGGTAATGGGTAATCGTTATGGGTTGTTTTTGGGCGCATGGTTTTTGGTACCCATTTTTTTGATACCCATAATTTTTTGCTGTGGTTTTGATACCCCACATTTTGTATCAAAAGCGCTTAAGCAATTGTATATTTATATGGTCTTATGCATATGATAGATAGACAAGCAAATGTATTACATATGTGCTTTTAATTCATGTGTGAATTCTATAGAGTTTGTTGAGCATAACTCTAAATGGATCTAGGTATTGTATTGAGAGAGTGGAGGCTTGTAATAGAATATGAGGAAGTGATTCTTGGTGGACGTAGCCCATATTAGGTGAACCACGTAAATATTGTCTCTATGTTGTGTTATTTAATCTACACTTTTATTTGAGATTTGTAATATTTTCTCGCATATTAGTTTCTATTGTTACGATTCTCAAAAGGATTATTCCACATATTTTATCTCTTATTTCCTAACAATTAGTATCAAAGTGAGGTTTAGTTTGCTGAAGTGTTGAATTGCAGGGAAAGTTTTTAGCTTTAGTGGGAGCTATGGAATATGATGGAAGATCTAAGGTTGATAAATTCAACGAGCATAATTTCAGTCTTTGGAAGATGCGAGATGGAAGATTACCTTATCGGAAGGATCTTTATATTTTGTTGTCTGAGAAGGTGAACAAACCGTCAAGTATGACAGATGCGGAATGGGATTTTTTGGATCAGAAGGCACTTGGAACGATCCATCTGTGTTTTGCATCTTCAATATTATTTAATGTTTCAAAGGAAAAGATGACAAAAGATCTAATGGATGCATTAGGGAAGTTGTATGGAAAACCCTCTGCCTTTAACAAGATATTTTTAATGAAAAAGTTGTTTAATATGAAGATGTCTGAGAATAGTTCAGTAGCAGATCATTTAAATGATTTCAATACAGTTGTTAATATGCTAGCTTCGGTTACAATATAATTTGATGAAGAAGTTAGGGATTTATTAATTTTGTGGTCTTTACCTAAAAGTTGGAATAGCTTGGTAATGGCGGTAAGCAACTCGGTTCCAACTAACTTGAAGTTGAAGTTTGAGGATGTTGTAGGGGTGATTCTAAGTGAGGAAATGTGAAGAAAAAGCTCTGGGAATCTTCTACTTTAGGGAATGCTTTGATAGTGGAAACTAGAGGGAGACAAAAGAATAGAGGAAACCATGGAAAATCAAAAGATCAGGCAAGGTCAAAATCCAAGAGCAAGATTGTATGTTGGAACTGTGGAAAGTCTGGGCATGTAAAGAAGGACTGTTGGGAGCTTCGAGACAAGAAGAAACAACAGGAAGAAAACAAGGAGGCAAATGTGGCATCGGGTAATGTATGTCAGGATGCTTTGATTCTTTCTTTGCATAATATTACTGAATCTTGGGTTTTAGATTCAAGGGCTTCTTTTCATGCTACTCCACATAGGCATTATTTTGTTGATTATGTTCAAGGGGATTTTGGGCATGTTTTTCTTGGTGATGATGAGCCTTGTAGTATAGTTGGAAAAGGTTATGTTCAGGTTAAGATGTAGAATGGGAATACATGGCTATTGAAGGATGTCAGACATGTGCCTACATTAAGGAGAAATTTGATATCGGTGGGGAAATTAGGAAGTGATGGTTGTACTATGATATTTACAGCTGACTCTTGGAAGGTTACCAAGGGTGATCTTGTGGTGGCAAGAGGTAAGAAGGTTAGAAACTTTTATTTATCCACTCGATAGTACTAATGATTAGAATCTTGTGGCTTCGGATGCAGATACAACATTATAGCACTATAGGCTCGGTCATATGATCCATAAAGGCATGGACATCATAAAGAAGACTTTTCCTGGATATATAGAAATAGGTTTGGATTTCTATGATAACTACATATATGGGAAACGAGAAGAGAGTAAGGTTTCTAAAGGTTAGACCTATGAAGAAAGAGAGTAAGTTAGAGCGGTACATTCTAATGTGTGTGGGCCAACTCGGGTATCATCTCTTAGGGGTTCAAGTTATTATGTTACTTTTATTGATGATGCAACAAGGAAAGTTTGGGTTTATTGTATTAGAAATAAAATCTGATTTATTTGATACTTTTGTTAAATGGAAAGCCTTGGTAGATAATGAAATAGGTTTTAAGTTAAAATGTCTTAGGTAAGATAATGGAGGGGAGTATTGTAGCAATGAATTTGATGATTATAGTTCTAAGAATGGAATCCGCAGCAAAATATGGTTCCGGGAACTCCACAACAGAATGGGGCATCGAGAAAGGATGAATAAAATAATAATGGAATGTGCTAGGAGCATGAGGATACATCCAGGACTCGCCTCTTTCTTTTTGGGCGAAGTGATGAGCACAACTATATACTTGATCAACAGAGAACCCTCAAGTTCCTTGGATGGAGGCATACCGAGGAGGCTTGGTATGGTCAAAAAGTTGATTATTCATTTCGAGAGTCTTTGGATGTGAGGTGTCTGTTCATATAGACAAGGATGATAGGACCAAGCTAGAAGCTAAATCAGAAAAATGTACTTTCATTGGTTATGGTGGTGATGAATTTGGATATAAATGTTGGAGTATTAAGGATAAGAAAATAATTCGATCTAGGGATGTGGTCTTTAATGAGAAAGTCATGTATAAGCAGTAGTTGCAGGAAAATAGGGAAGAATCCAAGAAAGAATATGCAGCGGTAGAGGATCTTCTGGATGGGAAAGTGACACATAAAATCAGTTCAAGAATCCCTCAACAGAACCCCAAATTCCTATATTGAGGAGGTCTTCTAGGGTAATAAGAGAACACGAACGTTTTTCTCCTTATCTTTATTATTTATTACTCACTGATAGTGGAGAGCTAGAGAGCTTTGATGAAGCAATGCAGGTAGATGCTAGGAAGAAATGGGAGCAAGCCATGGATGATGATCATAAGTCTCTCATGGAGAACCAGACTTGGGATTTGGTGAAGATACTGGAAGGCAAAAGAGTATTGCAGAACAAGTGGGTGTACATAGTTAAAGACGAAGGAGGAAAGAAAAGATATAAGGCCCAGTTGGTGGTCAAGGGGTTTGCACATAAACAAGGTATAGATTTTGATGAGATTTTTTCTCCTGTAGTAAAAATGACTTCTATCATAATTGTTCTTAGAATAGTGGCAGCAGAAGACTTACACTTAGAACAGTTAGATGTAAAAACTATATTTATCCATGGTGATTTGGAGGAGGAGCTATATATGCAGCAACTAGAAGGATATGAAATCAAAGGTAAAGAGGAGATGGTGTGCAAACTGAAGAAGAGCTTGTATGGCCTGAAACAAGCTCCATGTCAATGGTATAAGAAGTTTGATAGTTTCATTATGGAGCAAGGTTATATTAGATGTCATTCGACCATTACATGTATACAAATAAATTTGAGGATGGAAGTTATATTGTCCTTTGTTTGTATGTTGATGAAATGTTGGTTGTAGGTAAAAACATGCAGGAAATAAAAATACTCAAGAAATAGCTAAGTGAATCCTTTGATATGAAGGATTTAGGGGTAGCCAGAAAAATCCTTGGTATGAGGATAACTCGGGATAGGAAGGAATGGAAGCTAACTTTATCTCAGGAAGAGTACATTAAGAAGGTATTGGATAGCTTTAACATGCAGGATTCTAAACCGATTAGGACTCCTTTGGCAGGCCATTTTAAGTTATCAAAGGAGCAATGTCCCAAGATAAAGCAGGAAAGAAACCAGATGTCCATGGTACCTTACTCATCGTGTGGTGGCAGTTTTATGTATGCTATGGTGTGCAATAGGCCTGATATTGCCCATGCAGTGGGAGATGTGAGTAGATTTATGAGTGATCCAGGTAAAGAGCATTGACAAGTAGTAAAGTGGATCCTTCGGTATTTGAGAGGGACCATGGGGATAGTTTTGTGCTACAGTGGATCAGACACCACTTTACATGGTTATGTAGATTCAAAAATGGCTGGAGATGTTGATAGTAGGAGGAGCATGACAGGTTATATTTACACTTTAGGTGGGACAACAATGAGCTTGATTTCATGACTACGTGAAGTTGGTGGGTTTATCAACCATGAAGAAATTTGAGTATGTTGCTGCCAGAGGCAAGCAAAGAGATGATTTGGTTACAGCAATTACTTGAGGAGCTGGGGCATAAGCGGAAGGAATGTAAGCTCAATATTGATAGTCAAAGTGATATACACCTAGCTAAGAACTCTACTTTCCACTCCGAGGATGAAGCATATATAGTTGAGATATCACTTCATCAGGACAGCTTTGGAAGAAGATAAGTTGAAGTTGGAGAAGATTCATACCGGTCAGAATCCTACAGACATGATGACCAAGGTGGTCACAAGGGATAAAATAAAGCTATGTTCAGCTTTGTTTGGCCTTCGTGGATGATAGTGAAGGGTTAAGAAGCTTCTCGGTGAAAATCTTTCTCCAAGTGGGAGATTGTTATGTTTGTGGAGCCTATTTTCATGTTAGAGTGTGGTACACCTTCTATGTGTTACACTCAGGTATTTTTATAGTGGTCCCGTTCACCGGTGAGTGGGTCGGGGGTTTGGGGTGAAGCCCTGAAGCAAATTTTCATGGGTGGTTTATTAACCCATTGGTAATGGGTAACCGTTATGGGCTATTTTGGGCCCATGGTTTTGGTACCCATTGTTTGATACCCACAATTTTTTTCCCGTGGTTTTGATACCCATTTTGTATCAAACTACTTAAGCAATTGTCTATTTATATGGTCTTATGCATATGATAGATAGACAAGAAAATGCATTGTAGATGTGCTTTGAATTTGGGTGTGAATTCTGTAGAGTTTTTTTAGCATAGCTCCAAATGGATCTGGGTATTGTATTAAGAGAGTGGAGGCTTGTAATAAAATCTGAGCAAGTGATTCTTGGTGGATGTAGCCCATATTGGGTGAACCATGTTAAATATTGTCTCTCTGTGTTGTGTTATTTATCCTGCACTTTTATTTGAGATTTGTAATATTTTCGCATATTAGTTTCTCTTATTACGATTTCTGTAAGGGATTATTCCACATATTTTATCTGTTATTTCCTAACATGCTTGGGGTTGATTGTGACGAAGAAAGTGGTAAATAGAGACTGAAACTCCCTTCATCCCTTCCATCACCTCAAACTTCTAGATAAGGCCCCTATGTATCAATACAATGTTTGGGAAATCATCTCATTTGGACCCTCTTTTCTCAAAACCAATCTGGTCTATGATGGCCTTGATTGACCTTCTTCTCATGCCCAAGATCACCTCACACCAAACCATATACCGGTGGTTTGGTATTCCTCAACAAACCAGCCTTCGCTTAGAATAAACTCCACAATTGCGCATGGAAGGGGTTTGGTATGGGGAGTTATGAACAAGGTCCCCATGACCATGTCTTCAAAAAAACCCATGAACCATATGAAAAATTTGGCTTGGGATACAAATATCCCTCCATCCCCCTTCAAGCACTTTTGTATCCTCTCCCATTGATGTTGATTCACCTCCCTTCTCTCCATCCGACTATCTCATAGATCCAGATGATACCATATCCATTCCCCCTATATTTTTTTTTAGTCTCCACCATTTCTCTCCAACTAGTCACTTATCAGGTTGGAAATGAAACCCAATCCTTTCCTCTCAAACATCTAGAGATGATAGGGGAAGATTCCCCTACCATTGACATTCTTCATTGCAATGATGATAAATCCATTCTTTCTTACATGGGGGCTGAGGATTCTCATATCCAAAAGTCCCTTTGCACTCGAAACTTCCACTCTCCTAAATGATTCCACTATCAACATTAATATTAGGAATCCTCAAGAACCCCACATCCTTAAGGTGGGTCAATATTTGGAGCCTCAAGAACTTGAAGCCTTCACCTATTTATTATCTAAACACAACCAAGCCTTCACATGGTTGCACTCCTACATGTGAGGTGTCAACCCCTCCATTTTTTTCAATAACATTATCACCTTTCCTAATGCTAAGTCGGTTAAGAATAAGCTTCACCACATGCATCCTAGAGTTCACCTTCTTTTGAAAGAGGACTTGATCGCATCCTTTCTACCAAATTTATCATCTCTATCAACTATCCACAATGGGTTTCAAACATTGTCCCCATTGCTAAAGATTTTGGGAAAGCTTCGTAAATGCACTAAATTTTGAGATTTGAATATTGTTTTATGTAAAGATGATTTCCCCCTTCCTAACATTAACAAATTTGTAGACCTTACTGCAGGCCATGAGATGTTATCTCTTATGGATGGATTTTCTAGATACAATCAAATCCTTATCACACTAGAAGACCAATATAATACTTCTTTCATCACTCCTTGGGGACCTTTTGCTATCATGCCATGCCCTTTAGTCGAAGAATGTTGGAGCCACTTATTAATGGGTTATGACTTATATCTTTCATGATCTTATCCAAAAAAAAATTGAGGAATATGTAGATGACCTCTTGGGTAAATATAAACATCTACATTATCATCTAACCATTTTCAAATTCCTCTTTTAGTGCCCTATTTGTTTCTTCCTTCACCTTAATCCATCCACAAGTGTGTGTTTGGATTTCTTCTTTGGAAAGCTCCTTGGTTTCATTGTTTCCATTAGGGGTATTAAAGTAGATCCTTCCAATATTAATGCCATCCTCGAGATTCTTCCTCAATCAAACTTAAATCAATTTCTCATTCTTCATAGTCATCTTCAGTCCATTCATTGCTTAATATTGCATTTTTATTATTGTTGCCATCCTTTCTACCACCTTCTTCATAAAGGTGTATATTTCAATCGAGATCATGATTTTCAACAAACCTTTGATGATATTAAGTAATATCTCTTATCTTTTTCGTTTCTTACACATCCATATGAGGGTGAATGCTTCCATCTCTATTTCTCTTCCTCTACTCATGCTATAGGAGCTATGTTGAAAAATTGTAATGAGTAAAATTTTGTGAATAGGATGTGTACTACATCATCCACTTGTTTATGATATTTAGACTTGCTACACTTAAATGGAAAATCTTTGTTATGCTCTTTTCTTTTCCACTTTAAAACTTCATCATTATCTTCTCAACCACAAGAATTATGTCATCACTAGATTTAATCTTCTCAAAACCATGCGAGTCTATCATATCACAATGATCACATCAATCGATGGTTAATTCTCATGAAATATTTTGAGCTAGATTTTATCTCTCAAAAGGTGATTAAGGGCAAGATATTTCTGAATAGTTAGCCAATGCCCCTTTTTAAGAGAATCATCTTCCTCCGATAATTTCCCTAATGAGTCTATCTTTAATTTCCAACATGAATTCCATCCTCTTAAGATGATTCTCTTCTTTGACAATTCAAAGTGTTAATAAGGGGAGGCATTGTTGTCATCATCATTCATCCTTGGGACACTACTATCCCCATCGCAAAAAACCATAATTTTGAGTGTATGAATAATATGGATAAGTATGAAGCTCTCATCCTAGGTCTCGAAACCACTATCTTGATTGGTGTCCAAATATTGGATATATATGGGGACTTTAAACTCATCATGAATCAGGTCAAAGGTATCTATCAATGTAAAAATTATGTCTTGCAAAAGTATAATTATATCATTGACTTCCTTCTTGGAGAATTTGATTTCTATACAATCCAAAATGTCCCTTGATTGTCTAATCACTTCACAAAAGTATGGCTTCCCTTGCTTCTCTCATTCCCTAGAAAGCTGAAAAAGACCATCTCTTTGTTGTTGTTCATCATCAGGATCAACCCACTCACATCTATGGTCTTACTTGTGTCAACCATGTTGAAACTAATCTACACAACCTTTGGTATTCATAGATCTTTGATTATCTATCTCAATCCATCACTCCCTCTTACTTTTCTAAAAATGGTAAGATTTCCTTTATTCAACGTGCTAACCACTATATCATCCTTGGAGACATTCTTTACAAGTGTAGATTCGATGGTATTATCCTTGGATGCCTTAAATCCCATAAATCTACTCATTGTATCAATAAATTCCATGATGGAATTTGTGGGAGAAACTTCAGTGGATTAGTTATCACTAAATGTGTTCTTTGCATTGGCTATTACAGGCCTTCCTTAATCGGGACTACTACAAATATGTTAAGAAATGTGTCAAGTTTCATCAACATTCCAATCTTGTCCACATTCTAAAAGTATTAAGGAACACCATGAGCATTTGAAGATAGTTTTGGAAATTTGAGATAGAGATGGTTATATGGTAAGCTATCTAAATGTTCTTTCTATGACACAGAAGTGCACTATTTGAGTCATGTTATAAGTAAGAATGGAATTGTTGTAGATCCTTATAAAATTGTAGCTATAACTGAGTGGCCTACACCAAAGAATGTACATAAAGTTAGAAGCTTCATGGGTCTTGCTGGTTACTATAGAAAATTTGTAAAATATTTTTCCAAAGTTGTTGCACCAATAACTTCATTACAGAAAAAGGATAAGAAGTTTGTTTGGAATGAGAAATGTGAATCTACATTCAAAAATTTGAAGGATCAGTTAACAACAACTATTTTAGTTGTACTAGACCCTAACAAAGACTTTACTATTGTAATGGATTTATACGGGAAGGCCTTGGAGGTATTTTGTTACAAAATGATAATGTCATAGCTTATGAAAGTAGAAAACTAAAGTTACATGAGTTGAATTATGCTCCACATGATTTAGAGATTGTTTCCATTGTTCATGCACTACAAGTTTGGAGGCATTATCGCTTAGTAAACCTTTTGAATTAAAAAAGCCCTGATCATCTTGGGTGAAGCATATTTTCACCTGACCAAATCTAAATGTAAGACTATGAAGATGGTTAGATTTTTTGTCTCAATATGATTTTGACATAAATTACATTAAAGGTAAGGAAAATAGAGTAGTTGATGCTCTAAGTCGTAGGAAGCACATTTCTACTCTTATAACATTAAGAACTTAGTTTAAGGATGAAGTAAAAAGTGTTATGGAATTTTATTCTTACTTTCAGCAAGTAAAAAAAAGGGCTTGCTACAGATCCAAATGATGTGAGATATAAAGGTTTTCACTTTGACAATGAATGAATCTTACGATTTAAAAACAAAGTATACATACCTTCGCTAAATGATTTAAGAAAGAAATTGTTAGTAGAATTTCACAATTCACCTTTCTCTAGAAACCCTAGTATTATAAAGATGCTTGCTGATATAAAACAATAATATTTTTGGAAAGGGATAAAAATGATGCTATTGATTTTGTGACACATTGTTTGGAATATCAACATGTTAAAAATGAACATATGCATCTAGCTAGTTTATTGTATCCTCACAAACATACCGCAGATACAAATGGAAAGTAATAAGCATAGATTTTATACAAGGGTTTCCTATGTCAAAGAATAAACATGATGTTATTTTGGTTGTTGTGGATAAACTAAAAAAACTAGGTCATTTTATTGTTGGTAATCTTAAGGATGATTCTCCTATTTTGGCAAAGAGGGTTGTACATGAGATTTTCAGATTACATGGGGTACTGAACTAATAATATTAGATAGAGATCCGAGAATGACTTCAATGTTTTGGAAAACCCTTATTACATCTCTAGGAACTAAGTTGAATTTCAGTTCTACATATCATCCGGAAGCAGATGGAAATCCGAAAGAGTTAATCAAGTTTTAGAGGATATTTTATGAATGTATTGTATGGATCAGTAGTATAAGTGGGAAGAGTACCTTCCATTAGTTGAATTTGCATACAATAATACATATCATGCTTCTCTAAAGATGGAACATTTCAAAGCATTATATGGAAGAAAATGTAAAATCCCCATTAGTTGGGACAACATTGAGGATAGGGAGGTAATTGGACCTAAAATCCTTACTGAAATGGAACAAGTAGTTAAAATGATTCATGAACACTTGAAAGAGGCAGCAGATAGGAAAAAGAGTTATGCTGACTTGAAGAGGGTTGATAGGAAATTTGAACTCGTTGAGAAGGTCTTTCTTCGGGTTAAACCGAAAAAGAGATCTATAACTTTTGGCAAGGCTACCAAGTTATCGCCTTGTTTTGTGGGACCTTTTGAAATAGTTGAAGTAATCAACCCTATAGCTTATCATTTAGCATTACCTCCTGCTTTGTCACGAATGCATGGTGTTTTCCATATTTTTTTGCTTAAGAAATACATTTCAGATTTATCACATGTGTTAAATTGGAATTCCTTGCAGGTCCAAGACCCAGGAATAATCATGGTTAAACCTTTGTGAGTGCTAGAAACTCACCAGTTGCACTTAAGAAATTGTGAAACAAGTCAATGTAAGGTCCAGTGGGATCAATTTAATGAAGAAAGTCCAACCTAGGAAAATCTAGAAGATATGAAAATTGCTTTTCCATACTTATTTGAATAGAATTGATTCTGTTGGCTGATATAAATTGTGATTTAATTCTTTTATGACAATAAATTTTCCAGTTTTGGGAAGATATTTATTTATTTTAAATAAAAATCTATGTAAATGCTGATTTTGGAACTTTAAAATTATTATGTGTTATGAACACATGAAAAGAAATTGGATAAACTGATTGTCCTTGATGCAAATTGTTAAAATAAGATAATCGTTGGGATGATGATTCTTTTAGGAGGGAAGTATGTAACACCTTTGAAAAAAAATTATCTTTCCTCTATTGCATTGTAAGCATTGACATGTGGTTTTCTTGATAAGATGTACATTCCCTTGATTGTTAGAAATCATGCTTGCCATGGATAAGTCATTTCTACTCTTGATTTCATTAAGCTGAAATGCAGTAGCTTACAAAGAATTCATTTTCACTTCTGATAGATGAGTTGTAATCTAGTAATGATGTTGCAAACTTATCTCGATTTAATTAACACATCCTTGGATCAAATCCATTGATCCAAGGTATGTTTTAAATCTTCTTATGTGATCGAATTGTAAAATAACATTCGAGAGGTTAAAGGACATAATGGACTGAACTTTTGTATGTTTACAAATTCTTTTATTTTCTTGTAATATCATGCTCTGCATTTCATTGTATGTTAAATTCTTAGATCTTCTTGATTGATCTCTTTGGGTTGTTAACTTTGTCAAGTGGTAGGAGACCTGCTTCAAGAATTTGGAGAAAGAATATAAACTAAGTCCTAGGCCTGTGAGATCTATCCTAACGGGATTCTAAACTAAGGTTAATGTACCTATCTTTTATCTATGCCTATTTCATTTGGGATAGCATCCTAACCTAGGTTGCATGTTCTAAATTAGGGTATGGGGGAAATAACCTAAGGTGATGCTAGGTTTATTTCTAACCTATACCTAATACTAAATAGCTATGAGCTATGACCTAACCTAAGGTGTAAATTTACCTATAGAAATGTTTTTAAACCGAAGGTAAATACTTCTAAACTATCCTATGATCATACCCTAAACTAATGAAATGTGGAGATGGGACCTACGGGTTGTATGACAAGTGATAAACTGGTGACAGTTCCTAAGTTATTAATTTGATTCGATTTTAAATTAATGGGACAACATACTACTAGTTTAGGTAGAGGCATGTAATCGGAGGAAGTCTACATGGAGTCATCACTAAATTTTAGTAATGCATGTAAAAGTTGAATTAGGATTCGCTAATTTTGGATGGAGAGATAGGTCGGAATTTGAGAATTAATGGCATTAACGATTCTCATTTTTTGCAAGAAAACTACCTAGGAAACTATGCGGGTGGATTTTTTGGAGGTTGTTTGGTCATTCATGCTCTCCAATTTTTTCTCTACATGGAACTATCTAGTTCTTCAAACCAACAATTCTATTTTTAGTTTATGGCTATTTTTATTTCCTTGGTCTATTTTCAATTCAAGGAAAGTATATGAGACATTGGGGAAAGATATTTTTGGTTGTTGATCTTGCTTGGAGAAGAAGAAGAGTTGGAAGCTTGACTGGAAGTATTCTTTGAATTGGTAGAAGCACTATCAGGCATGATAGGCTCTATCCATTAAGATTTCTTGCTTTTCTCTAAATGTTTCATTAAAACAATTCTGCTCTCTTGAGATAAATGTTTTTGGTTTTGGTTCTAGTTATTTGCTTTCTGGTTGAAATAATCTTTGTGCTTTTGGTTTTAGAAACCTTGCATGATAATGTGGTTTTTGGGTGTTTTCTCTGAGTGAGTTAAAATGGTGAAATGCATTTATATCTATCGAGACTTTTGTGTTTTGATTGGATTAATTACTCTAGACTGTTTGCTCAAAAAAGAGTTTGAGTAGCTAGTTTTTACTTAAGCTTTGAGCTGGAAGTTTCTTTTGAAAGTAGTATGTAAATGGGTACTTTTCTTTGATGCATCTCTGATTTTAAATCTGTATTAATCCTTTTGTGATCTGTATGGATATATGTTTATTTCATTGTGTGAACATGAACTTGCATGAAAGTGAGGAATGGACATCTTGTTTGTATTTATACTATTAAAACTTGCATTCTTATACTTGAATTCCTTTGCTTATTTTGAAAGGTAGAAGAATACCATTTTTAAACTATATCATTTTCTGTTAAGTTTATAGTCCTTGTTAGGGACAAAATTTGTATACGTTATTCTTCAGTATGAACTCAAACTTTCTTAAAAAGAAACAAAGCGTAATGGGTGTTTGAGGTTTATATAATTGTTGGTGTTATGTACTTCAACTTGTATAAGGTCTTAGAAGAAATATCATATTCTTATTTTATTCTATCTAAATCTCCTCTTCTTCGAATCGTAATTCGATGGGAGTTGGGTAAGTTTTGTTATTTGGAATTACTGTTCAGTTGAACTTGTAGGGAGATAAGAATGAGAGTTGTTTTACTTGGGTTGTTTGTTACTAGAATTCTCTTCTCTGAAACTCTGTAAGGTGATTACTGGTTTATTGAAATATGGAAGATGAGATGGTTGTCTTAGTTGAAGTTCCTTTTGATATTGTGATACTCTAGTAGTCGGCCTTCTCCAAGCTGTTATGGTGATTATCTCTTAGGTTTGTTAACATTCTTAAGTTTTTTTTCTGTCCTTTTTGGACTTGGGTGAGGTGATGAAAACTTACTCACCAGAGTTCGAAACTTCCTTGTAGTTGTTAACTCACATGATATAAGCTGATTGTGGTACGTTCATGGGAATCGTGAATGTATAATCAATGTCTGGAATATTTCTTTTGTATTTGGAACCATCCAAACTGATCCGGTTTATGAGCTTTATTAATGTGTGTTATTTCAAAGTGGAATTGATTGTTTAGCCAATTCATGGCGTGTGTGTCGTTGAGCACGACTTGTAGAAATGAAAAATTATCCATTTCTTGTCTTGATTGTTTTCAATGGTGAGTCATGTTAACCTTTCTTTGTACCACTATGAAATTTTTTAGATTTGATTTTGGATCTGATTGGAATCTTCAAGGATAAAGAATAAAATAGTTAGGTTGAAGTGAATTGTTAACTGTTAACTTATACTTGTTTATTGTATCTTTATTGAATGGATTAATAATCCAGTTAACAATTTTTGTTCTTGAAAGATGAAACTCTTTATTAGGTTTATTTGATTGAATCAATTATTTAAGTGTTTGGTTTTGTATCTTCTAAGCATGTTTTCTATTTCTTAACAGAATAGTGGGTTGTGAAATGGTTTGTACTTATTATTCCTCTCACCTTATTTCTTTGGAATGAGTAATAGAAATCCTTTGCAATGCATAACTCCTTCCTCTTCCATTTTCAGAGGTAAGTTTCTCCTTTTTCATTTCGGAAACTATAGGGTAGGAAGTTGACTCTCCTTTACTACTGAAAATGCATATGAGTATTCAATTTAACTGAATGATAAAAGAAATTTTAAATAGTTTACTCTTCAGCTCGTTCTCCTTTCTTTATACAAAACCTATCATAGGTATAATAGAATCAAATGTATTACTTTATTAAGTAATTGATTAGTAGTTGTTACTAATTTCTTCTCTACTTTAATTATATTTAAGGAAATAATAATTGTTTTAGTTAATTCAAATGAAACATGGTTGTTAGGAAATACTTTTCTATTGTTAATAAGAGGCCTAATCTAAGAACTTAGGTTATATTTATTTGACCAAGAATTAGGCTGTCACACCTGAATTGTGAATCTCTTATTTATTTAAAATTTGATGGTTGATTCATCTTAAGAACATAACGATGCTGAATTAAACTTGTCTTCACATGTTTTCTGGAACTTGGTAAAGATGACAAGAAGGTCTTGATTCTAAAAGTAACTTTTTTTGTTTATCTATTGAAGTTAAAATTTATATTTCAAATTCAGAATGAATTATGAAATAATTTAATGTTAGGAGCTGTTATTTGATATAAATGAGTAATTGTTTAGGACAATACTTATTTGTTATAAGTTAGTAGTTTGCTGATTATATTATGATCTTTTCTTTAAGTAAATTCAGATTGTTATGTGTGCTTATTTTATGGTTGTTATTACTTATGATTTATTTGGATGATTACATTAATTGTTTCATTAAAGCAGAGTTGTTTTAATGGAACAATTAGTGGAATGCACTTTGTTTTAATGCTTAGTGCTTATCATGCTCAGTTCAATGAACTGACCCGTGCTAGCAATTTTGCAGATGGACTTCATAAGTGATAAAAGAAGGAAATAAATTTTATGATGTATTGGCTGATTTAAAGTCTGGCTCTTTTAAAGAGAACTCGATTCATTCTTGAGATGTATTGAAAAGGAAAATTTGTATTCTTTAATGATCTTAGTATTGTTTGACATGTAATTTGTCTGAGATGCATAGTCTTGTAAATTGTGTATTTTATCATGATGAATTGAAAATATTGGAGGTTCACTTCAAATTGTTGTGTAATTTCTCTTGTACATTTATGAAGGTAGTTGGAATACTATCTTGTTGATATTTGGCATATTTGTTTGTATTCTTATTTTTGTTGTCATTTGATAAGTTGGACAAAGAGAAATAGTTCAATCTCTCTCTTAATTGAAAGAAACTTGTTAAGTTGCATAAGATTACGTTCTTTATCTAAATAATATATAATGATAATGGGATGTGTATTGAATATACAATTAAACTATTGAAAGTGTGAAAGATATAAAAGGTATGATAAACCCTAACACATAACCATGTAGAGAGGAAGCCTCTTCCTCTCTAAAAAAAAAATGTAAAGTGAAATAATGGTGTTTATGATCGTTAATCACTCAAACTTAATTTTCTATGAAGTCCGATCTAGTTTAACTTTGAGTGGTTGCTGCACCTTATTTGAATAGTTGAGTTACATTAATGTAACCTTGCGATGTATGATGTTCTATTTTTGGATAGGTACTCAACATGTCTTAGTTCTGAGAACATAAAAGCAATCATGAGTTAATGAAGTTATTTAATATTAATTAAATCAAATATGGATGAAGAACTTAAGGGGTGTTGGATTTAGGGTTGGGAAAAGTTTCGTAATTTGAATCTTAATCCAAAATTAATTAAGTGTTAATGACCTTCAAGGGGTATGTACATCGTGATGAATTAGTTTTGTCGGATGTTAGCACATGCCAACTACAGAATTGTACTTTCATGAAGACTAAGGTCTTCACGAGGATACAATGTTACAATTGACATGTTGCAAAACCTTTCCGCATTACTTCATCTAGATATATACACATCTAGAATTGAACTTAGTTTCTCTCAAGGCCACACTAGCAACATGAATTGGAATAGGAAGTATCTTTCATGACTTATGGTATCTTGGAACATTCGGTTGACTTACGTCGGATGAGTATGCCCATATACCCTAATTCATCATGAGCGTCTCCCTATAACCAATTATGTCACTAACCTGGGATAGGGTAAAACCTTGGGAAAGTGGACTAACATAAGTTAGTTAAGACCATTATAGATAAAGAAGAGTGAGGTTAAGGGCATATTCCTATTTAACAAGTATGTTGTCTAGGAATAGTAACATGAACAATATGTTGGAAATATTTGGCCAAAGTATCGCAAACTGCTGGTTGCATTGTACGATGTCACCTAGTTTAAGGAACGTGATTTTAGATGAATATTGGTAACAAATATTCAGATAGGTTATTTAAATAGGTCACTCAGTACCCAGTTAGGGTAAGAAAACCAATTATACGTAGTATACGTAAAAGTATTCAATACTTAGAGACAAGCATGAGAGATCGAGTTAGGGACTGATTCATGCAATGAGAGATTGGTAATTCACCGAGTCATTTATAGCTGCATATGGTTATCTGTTATGAGATTGATTGGCATGGAATGTGTGTTCTAAATTATGTTTTATTTAGAATAGAGAACATTGTATTAAAAAAATTTCCTTTGTTTCTAAAGTCTTAAAATGGGAATGTTACACTCCCAATTGGATTGGACCTTACATTATCATGCATAAGTATGGTTTTAGGGTTTATCATTTTTCTTAACTTGGTGGTATACCAGAAATAGAACCTCTTAAATCGTTGCACTTGCATCCATTCTAATGTTAGCATGATTACTAATGTGAACTTAGTTATCTCCATGATCATCCATCCATAATTATCCATTTCCATTTCTCCTTGTAATGATCTATAATTATGTGGTCTACTATCACTTTTCCTAGTTAGGACCTTAAATATGGGCACCATGGATCTGCTCATAGCATATTCCTTATGGATAGGTTCTTACTTTTAGTAATAAATCCATGATCATTACATTTGTCACCCTCTTATCTACCTATTGGAAACATGCTAAGGGTCCATAGGTGTCACTTGTACATTCATTGTCCCCTCTTAAGTGGTCTACCTGGCTATCTCCATCTCTTCCCCATGTAAAATCAAAAATTCATGGATGGTCATATCAAAAGTTAAAGTTATCCAAAACGGACTGCTCCCTTCAAGGATATCTATTCATGTCAAAAAAATATAATCAAATAAATAGACAAGTCCCTCGAAGGATGGCTATCATGTATATCTTTATTTCCATAGAAATCATAAATGTATAAATTAGACCATACCCTAAAAGCATGGCTACTCTCTTATCATGGTAGTGAAGGCTTCCCCATTGATCAATCTTCTATTGTATTATCATCCTCAGAAAGATTCCTACATTTATATACTTTATGTTACCAAACTTCCCGCATTGATCAGTTTTCTCTTTTTCCCCTACCCAGAGTTGGGGCATAGACTTAGGGAAATCCACATATGGAGAATCCATTTCCCATGTACAAGGTACATATGAAACCCTTTTTTTGTATTGACACTATGTTTGAGAGCTTATTTCATCCATATTTTCCTCATGGTCTTTTGGTATAACTAACTATCGTTGGTTATGTGTTAACACCTGTTATTGGCTGCAAGTGCAATTCCTTGAGTGGTTCCCTTTCTTGTTTACCTCTAATCCGGTTCAAAGCATGGTTTCCTTGTATGCTCCTTGCTATGATTATGTGTCATTTATCTTGTTAAGGTCACCTTTTATCAAGGTTGCATTCTTGCATATATAATTTCAAACCATGTCATCTATATCCATATGTTTACTTTTAAGGATGACATATATTAACATCATCCATAATTCCATGATTTTGTTAACATGTATGAACATTATCTATAATACACCTTTTGGTTTGGGAATTCTACTTGATCACCGTTACAGTTTGCAAATCCTACTTGAGGATCATTCTTAAGGAAATTTCACTATCGTACAAATCCTCATCCCCACCATGGTCAACATGTCTTTCATCCATTCATCATCCCTCATCAATTCTATCTGCACATCACTTATTCACACAACACCCTTCTTACCATTCATCTCCCATTCCACCACTCTGTGTCTTTTTCTTCCATTCTTCCACTTTCATCTTTATTACTTAATCATCCATACAATGTAGGAGTCTTAGTTGTGGTATACCCTCTTCCTAATATTCTCCCATTGTACAAAACTCTCCACCATTTCCTCTTCACTACACCGCTCCTACCCGACATTATCACCTCATCACTCCCACCATATGGGCATCCCAATTAAGGATTCCCCTTGTAATCTACATTCTACATTACATATCTCCTGCATCTCGTTAACTTCACATTCCTTTGTTTATTTCCTTCCTTGGTATCATCACCTCTGTCATCATCTTCGATTGGAAAACTTACTTAACCACTTCTTCCAAGTGACTATCTTACTTAAGGATTTCCCTTAAAGTAAAATCATCATTTCAGATTATGCTTTCTTCTCACTAACCATCCCCTTTATTGATCTTTCCTTCCTCATAGTCTCCCATAGCAGCCAACTTTTTTCTCTCCTACAATAACAATTTCTCATCTATCAAATCACATAGTACATCCACCATCTCCACCTTGTAATTATACTCCTTTCCCCCATTTTCCCCCTTTTGATCCATCATCCTTCATACCACTTCCTTCCATTCTTTTCATGTCTTGTTTCTTCACCTTCACCTCGTTCATCCTCATCCTCTGCATCCTCTCCTCACCTTCATCTTTTCATAATCATCATTCCTCCTTTCTTTACTCTTTCCACTCCATCTTCTCAAATTCTCCCACATATCCACTCTCATGTCTAACCATCATTGTTGTTGGTCTCCCCCTAAAATTATTTCATGATCATCTTCGATTTCCACGCTAATAATTATTATTGTTGGTCGACCCCTAAAAATCACTCCACATCACTCTTTGCTACCTTTCTCACTCTCTTCATCCTTCTCCATTTTTACATTCCTTTCCCCATCTTTCACTAAGAATAATTTTTTTCTTCCCCTAACATCCCTTCATCAACATTGCATCTTCTATTCCCCATTCCTTTTTTAATTTCTTCACTTTTCCTCTCATCCTTCACTAACAATAATTATTGTCGATCTTCCCCTAACATTCATTGATTGAAATTTCCTCCATCATCCATTTTCTTTTCTTTCCCATTCCTTGTCTCCACCTCCAATATTTTTGTCAGTTCTTCACCACCTCTTCATCTTCCCTTATCCCTTTTTAATAGATTTACTGTTGTCATCGTGTAACCTTTGTAATCCTCTTATCCTCATCTCACGCATTTCTACAAATTTTCCACTCCATTTCATTCCTCCCCTATTTACATTCCTGATGCTACCCACTCTCCACCACATATCCCCATTCTTGATTCCCTTCCTTCTGCATCATTTTCTTTGTTGACCTCTCCTCCTTCCCATTCTTCATTCTTATCTCTCTCTTTCTTTACATCTTCTTCCCTTTTTCCCTCATGCCCCCTTCTTACTTTCCCATTGTTACCCTATCTCTTCCTCACTATCCCACTTTTTTTACCCTTTATCATCCACATGCATCTCCATGTAGTCAATACTAGTTCCTCTTAATTTCTTCTTCACATATTCATTATCTCTTCTATATTTTCTTTCTTCTCTTTGTTCTATCATCTCTTTCATCTTCTTTAAATTCATCTTCCTCATCTCTTCCATGTTCCCATCATTTATCTCCTTTTAATTTCTTCATGTCCTCCATTTCTCTCCCTTCATCTTCATCATCTCCCTCACTATATCTTTTCTATTCCACTAACTTCATTTCGCACTTCTCTCTCCCCTTTTCCCAATTTCACCCTCTACTTTGTCATCTTTTCTCATATCATATTCCTTTTCTTGTTCATTCTTCCTCATTCCCTTCTCCTATCATCCTTCTCTATTATTCTCTTCCACCTCTTTTATCCTCCTCTCTGTCTCCATCCACTCTATTCCATACCCTTGTCTTCTTCATCTCCTACTTCTATAGTTTCTTTCTTTTCTATGTTCTATTGTCTCTTTCATCTTCTTTAAATTCTTCATATTCCTAATATCCTCCATGTTTCCATAATTTCTCTCTCATAATTTTCCTTATCTCCTCTATTTTCCCATCTTTTATCTCCCATCATCTTCATCACCTCCCTAAATTTATATTTTATATTCCACTACCTTCATTTTTAACCTCTCTCTCTCTCCCTTTTATATGCTTTCACCCTCTTCTTTATCATCTTCTCTCTTCTCATCTTGTCTTCTTCTTATTTGTCCTTCCTCAATCCTTTCTTCCCCTATCATCCTTCTCTACTATTATATTCCACCTCTTTCATTCATTTTTTCTTCTACTCTATTCCATACCTTTGTCTTCTTCACCTCCAAAATTTCTCTCCCGATTCTCCACTTACCAACTTCTCCTATCCATTCCCTTTTTCTATCTTTCCAATCTCAATCATTTCATCCTTCAACATATTTTCACACTTAATATTCAAGGTCAATACAATCTCACTCCATTTACATACCGTGACTTCTCCATTCTTTGACACCCCATTCTCATCCTCCTCTCCAAGATATTGAACTCTCCTCTTTTGAGAGATTTTTCATCATTCTCATTAGCTCAATTGAGGGTACATCATAAAATATATCCCTAATAACATATTTTCATGGAATTTTTGCCTAGGAGGACACCATAACGGTCATCACCTTGTAGACACCAAAATTGGGTCATATCCGCCTTGGCCCCCGTTAAATAACCAACTCAAACATATTCACCTAACCATGTCCCCTTCCACCCCACATTAATATTAGTTTAATTAACTTAATTAAATTAATACCCATCCTCATAATATTCATTACTTAATTATTTTAATTAAGCTAATTTCCACCTCACCTAGCCACCTCACGCTATACCTATTCTTCGCATGTTTCCATAACTAACTAAGACTTGGGTGCCACTTACCTTAATGAGATAAGACTTGGTTCAAACCTAAAAATCAATTCCTATTATGCCTCTAACAACCTTCCCGCTCATTAAAAACATAACATCCATCCGGATCTATAGAAAAAGGAAGGGACGTGATCCAAAATATGTGAGATCTGCCATTTTTAGTAAACCTAGGGAATCCCACCTTAACTAAAACCGATCACCCATAAACCGACGCCAATCAGTTACCATTTATTCACATTAGAAACCTTGATTTTGGGTTGGTAGATTCAAATATCAAGGAGTGAAAAAAGAACTACATGCAAGTAGAACTAGAGCCTTTTCACACCTACAAACATCCATAGCCAGCACCAGGATAGATCCGAAACATTACACTCACGGTGACATTCCGGGAAGCATCACTATTGCACCAAGCTCCATCCCACCAACTGATCATCACCACCACCCAATCATTGGACCTACAACATTGGTAAGTGTTTTTATCACTGATCATTTCCATTCTTATTCTATCCATAGAGTTGTTATCATTTCTGTTATCATTCTTCCATTAATATTCCCATTCCTTCATAGTCTACTTTTGAAAAACTCAAACCTCACCCACCCTTTTACCAGATCACCTATCCTGGCCCTTCCACCTCTCTGAGTGTTCTCAACATTCCCACAGACCTCGCCATCCCCTCCTTTAGCTCTATCTAACCTCACCCAAACTTTGCAATAAGGTTTTTATTGAACTACTTTGTCACTCGACTGTACCGACACTAGTTACCCATGACCATCGTTGGTCTCTCCTAAACCATCACTGGTTATACTAGACCGACGTTGGTCTCGTATTTCATACCTTTTTCCAATAACAAAACCAAATAACCTTCTACCAAGTGACCTAAACAACCCAAAACCTAACCTTGACTAGTCCTAGTACCTTGACACCTACCTACCCTTTAGATTTGACTATAACCTAGCATGTTATGTTAGATTTTCTTATTGTTCTTGAATGAAATACCTAAATCATATCAACTATAGTAGGAATTTTCTTATCTCTCACATTAATTTGTTTTAAACAGTGGATTGACAACCATCTAGGGAATATCATGCTTCCTGTATCTAGCACACGTTACATGAGTCCAATCGTCATATATCATTTAACTCTTCTTTCGTGGTATTGTTTTCTATTTCAAGTAGTGCCTACCAACCAAAAAGGAAGCCCTCACAGTTAGCATTGGATTGAGAAGTTAGAATGGATGCAACAATCATCAATCGTCGACAGAAATAGGTATTCCTCCTTAGCCCTTAACCTTATCTGTTTCATCTCAATAACGTAAAAAAAATGGTGAAACACACCTATAACCTTCTATTCTCCTTAAAAAACATCTTCTCTACTTTATACTTAGCAAAAGTAGATTGAATTTCCCCAAAGTATCATGAGCAAGAGTTTGTTGTAATTTTTTTAGAGAATTCTTTGTCTTTTCTTCTTCTAATAATTTCTTATCGAAGGAATTCATTTCTTAAAAATATATCTTTAAAACCATAAATCCCTTTTCTTGGGGCATATTCACCCATTTCGTGTAAAGTTTTGAAAGGACACTACTTTTATAGTACCCAGATGCATATTTTCCCAATTCCTAAAGTATGAAGGATATCACATTCACTTTTTCCCTTACAACTTGTCAAACCCTTGTCTAGGAAACCCTTAACATTTGTTATTGCATACATTTGATGTCCTCCTTTTTATCATCGGTCCATTGGATTTAAAATCCATATTTTAGTGATTTTTGACCACTCATAGGTTGTAGGACATTAACCGCATCTCAATTTGAGCTTCCTTTTTCCCTACCGATGTGATATTGTAATCACTACCATATTTTCCTTTTTGTTTATCCTCATTTGGGATATCTTATCCCTTCATCTTATTTTCTCATCCTTATTCATCTATCTCTTTCAAACTCATGATCGACTTCCTTTATGTCGTCAATCCCAAGTTTGAGGGGGAGCACCCAATCAATCATATTTTCATTACTTTCTCATTTTTGTCTTGTGGCTTTCCCAACACAAAAGGCTGTTAGTGCGAATTCAAAGCACCCACGGATGTTGATCAAATTTCTAGTTTGATCATTCTAGCATCTAGTGTGATTGCACAACATTGAATCCTTTTTCCAAGTGTGGGACATGCAAAAATGAGAAAGGAATCTCCAGAGAAGGTTGGTTCCTCTTCCTAAACTACCTGCCACAAGTTGTTCCAGTGCAGGCAAGCTAATCTAATCCTAATCTAACCTCCAAGGAGATAGGGAGAGAGAGAAAAGAAAAAAAAACAAAAGCCTACACTAAAACGGTGATACACCAGAGAAGGAAAATGTTGAACATCTATCAAAACTGCTATAAACATAGCTCCAACCTTGCAATGAACATTTAAACATGCAAAAATACCTACAATGAAGAGAGGCAAGAAGAAAACAAGCAAAAAATGAGCAAGGATGGACAGATGCATCACAAACACATTTTTGTTGCTCCAGAAGTTTACACAGTAACATCATTTTAATGGAAGAAGGCAAAAACACCATTACAGAACAGGGAGGAGGTTCAAACTCCATTTTCAACCCTGGGGAAGAAAAGAAGGGAGGGGAAAAAAAAGAATGTCCAACGCTTAGAAAGAAGCCCCTCCTTACAATTTATAGGAAGAATGAGAGAGGGAAGAGAGGAAATCAAAATCTACCCCAACCACCTCTAGGTTGCATTTAATTCATCTCATTATGGTGGTAGGTGAGAACCCTAGCAAACTTAAAAGTGGCGAACTGTATTTTGCATTAAAGCTGGTTGTTAAAACGTCACTTCTGGCCATTACCACGTGCCAGAGGCATTTTTGATTTTCTCTCTCCAAACTCAATCAAAATGCAAAAATGACCCCAGAATCTTGTAGAGAATCTCACCATATTTCCATTGATATAAAGAACATGGAAATCTGAGCTCTATATCGAAAGTTATGGCCATTTGAAGATTTATGGAAAAACGGGCTCAAAACGGATCGGCAGGAAAAAATTTTGAATTTTACCTCTTTTTTGCGTTTTGGAAAATTTTCCAAAAATCCCCGCGCATCTGCCACTTTGATGACACATGTTAGGCCCTGATTGGCTGCAAGCTTCCATTCGGTGGCAGGGCCAGTGGGCCTTGACTCGCCCTTTGGACTTTCGGAAAAACGCTTTGCCAAAAATTCTAAATTTTTGCTCGCTCACTGGGTCGATGGTGAAGACAAGTGGCGAGATTTGATTCATCCGTAGGCCTCCTTGTCTCTTTTACAACCTTTTCACCTTTTCACGTCCCTTGCATACTTTTATCCCAACTGTCCCTAGGACTACCCGGGAAAAATATCTCCGAACTACCCGAAATGGACCGCCTTGTTCTTCTGTTTGCGGATTTCTCACCTTTTCACATCCCACGCGTCCCTCACGTACTTTTGTCCCAACTATCCTGCATGCTCGGGACAAATATCTCCGAACCGCCGAAATGGACCGCCTTTTCAAGAAACCGCCACCAAGGTCGCGTCCGCAGCATCGATGTCCCAAGCTGTCCCAATGCGCAAAACAAAATACTTAGGTTATTTTTCTTTGTTTTAGTGCATTTCAGATTTTCATGTTCTTCACGTCCCGACGTCCCAACTATCCCATGGACCGCCTGGGACAAAAATGTCTGACTTAGCCAATTTTCTTGCTTTTTGGCCCCAAGCTTGGTACGACAAACCTCAGTACGACCCGAACTGGTATGACCCAAACCCTTCAGACCCGAAATGCTTTAAAACAGTCCTGCAACCTTATTTTTTACATTTTTTCCATATCCTCAACTCGTTGGGATTTCTTCTTGGATGGGAGAGTTAGAGAGAAGCCGAGGGGCCCCAAAAACATGATTTCGGGCCTTGAATCAATCTACTTGCTCGATATTGAATAATTTGATGCATGTTATCAAAATTACCTTGAGGGTGAATTTTGGATAATAGGAACGATAACTAGATTGTACCAATCTAAGAACACAGATGCTAATAAAACACCACAATCAATAAGATCAAAGTAATTTGGCGGAATAACTTTACATAAAATTTTACAAAAAAATGAGTAGGAATATCATATATTATTATCGAACTTAATGAAATACAATGAGAATGACCCTTTATTTTATAGCTAAGGAATAACAATCTAAGAACCATTCAGTGGTCATAGATCAATCCATAAATCAAGGAAATAACTAGTCATCAAATGACTAGTCAAGACCATAGATTTAGGAGTGAACTAGACATCAAGGATCTAGTCAATACCATAGATCAAGGAAAGGAATATACCTAACAACTAGATAATATCACCCTAATATATAAATAAATAAAAATAAATATCCACACACATAAGTGGGTGACGATAAATATAATAAAGGTAAATAAAGAACCTAGGTGAACATGAGATAAGGTAAATACCAACTCTAACACCCCCATCAAGTGAAGCTAGGGGCCAAAATAGAAGTGGCATGTCCACGGTATGATTCTCGATAATTAGGCTTGATAAGGTACTCATGTACAATATATCCATGAATAAATCTCAAGCTGGTGGTGGAGAGGGATCCCATCGTGTTAACAAGATGCTATATTAACACACCCCTACACGATGGATCTAGATGCAACCATGTGAGCCCCAAGTCCACCATGTATTCACAAAATTAATTCCAACAACATTAGGAGGAAATCACATCGGGACTTCTTAGGAGGTTACCCACACCATCCTAGTACTACTCTAGGTCGGGTGCGCTTAACTTCCCGGCTCTAATACCATGTTACAATTTTCCATCATAATTATAGATATTTGAAGGAGTTGAGCACTCATGCTATGGTAGATGGTCTTCCTAGAGTTTCTTGTCTTGATTGAGTTTTCTCTAGCTGTGTATTAGGGAAACAACACAAAGATCCATTTCCTAAGAACTTTTCCAAGAGAGTGTCTTCACCACTTGAGCTTGTGCATAGTTACTTGATGGTTTTTTCTACCCCCTCTTTCAATGGATCTAAGTATGCACTTACCTTTATTGATAATTTCTTGAGGTGTACTTGGGTTTATTTTCTCACGTACAAAATTAATATTTTTTCACACTTCAACATCTTCAAGGATTTGATCAAGAGATAATCTTCTAGTTTCATAAAGAACCTTCGCATTGATAATGGAGGGAGTACTTCAGCAATGAGTTTTATAATTTTTGGCAACTCAAGATATTATTCACTAGCATTATGTTCCTCATACTCAAAAAAAATGGCTTAGTAGAAAGGAAGAATAGAAATTTGAAGGAAATGGCAAACTATATGATACATTCTAGATATTTACCTCCTATCTACTAGGAAGAAGCAGTTAATTATGCTAACTACATTCAAAATCACACACCACATAGAGAACTTGAGAATTTGACTCCAGAGGAAGCTTGGTCCAAAACTAAGCCATATGTCTCATTTTTTTATTCTTTGGGAGCCATGTTTGGGCCTTTGTGCCAAAGAAGAAAAGGAAATTTTGGATAAGAATAGAAAACCCTTGATCTTTGTAGTGTATTGTGACAACATGAGAGTTTATCGACTTCTATATTTTGATACTCATGACGTTACTTTTCAAACACATGATTAGTTTGATGAGCGCTTAACTCCTTGTGATTCTTCATCTTCTTCCATGCCTCCTTCATCTCATCTTGAGGGTCCTTTATTTGAGGAGGTTGATGAGGAGGTTATAGATATCATTGACAATCCTATTCACACTGATGTTGTCACTATGATTAAGTGGGCTTGTTCTATAGTTTCTAAGGAAATGCCTTTCATATAGTATCGCCACCCACTAGGAATCATCATGCACATTCTACAGGTTCTAGAATTTTATGTCAAGTAGTTTCCGAGGATACATAATATTTTTCAAAGGCTCATGGGATACATGAGTGGGATGATGTGATGGCAGTTGAGTATTCTTCTTTGATGAAGAATCATACTTGGGATTTGGTATATCTTCCTAAAGGAAGAAATATGGTTAAGTGTAAGTGGGTATACCAAACCAAATACGTAGTTGATGGATCCATTGAAAAGTATAAGAATCATCTTGTTGCAAAGGGTTTTTCACAAGTTGAAGGTATTGATTACTCGAGACTTTCTCCTCGTTTCTAAGATGGATTTTGTATGCCTTGTACTTGTTATTTTTGCATCACACGGATGACCCGTATACCAAATGGACATGAAGAGTACCTTTTTACATGGATATTTATAAGAGGAAATATACATGGAGCAACCAACTGGATGTTGTCAAGATTCTTCTCTTGTTTGTAGGCTTTAAAGGTCTCTCTACGGTCTCAAACAAGATCCTTAGGCTTGGTATGAGAAGATGCAATATTTTCTTCTAACTACTAGTTTTGTTCATTTCTACTCCGATCATACAATGTATATCTAACATGTTGGTGAGGATATTGTGATACTTGTATTGTATGTTGATAATTTGTTACTTATTGGTAGCTCGTCTTCCCACATTCAGGACTATTCGAGAGGGTGATATCTACATAGTTTGACATGACAGTATTCGGTTATTGCATTATTTCCTTAGATTACATATTTCTCAAATAGATTCAGGGATTCATTTGAGTTAGCAAAAGTACACCCATGATCTTCTTCGGCACTTTGATATGGCTGATTGCAAGCTAAGTCCATCTCTTTTTTAGTCTAGGGTTACTTTTACTTCTATGTGAACCACACCATTTTGTGATCCTACATTGTATAGTCGGTTGGTTGGAAGTCTCATGTTCTTGATCCATACTCACTATGATACTTCATTTGCAGTAGGGCTTGTATCTTGGTTTTCCCATTCCCCTCATAGTAGTCACCGACAGTGTTATAATGATTTTGCACTATTTACAGGGAACTTCCCACTTTGGCCTACACTATAATAAGGGTTCTACTTAGTTGGTTGGGTATTTAGATTCATATTGGGTAGGTTCTATTAATGATAGGTGTTCTACTTCTGGTTATCTTCTTTATCTTTGTTTTTCTCTAGTTTCTTGGGTGTGCAAAAGGAAATAGTCTTTGCACTTTCATCTTCGAGAGGTAGAGTACAAGGAAAAATTTACACGAGTTAAGCGGAGTTCTTTGGCTTAGGAATTTATTGAGAAAGTTTAGATTCTCATGGGATTCACCGACTATACTTTGGTGTGAAAAAAAGTGCAATTCACATTTCTCTCAACCTAGTTGAGCACCAATAGACCAATAATATTGAGATACACATCCAGTTCCTTTTTCAACACATTCGGGATGAATTACTTTTCTTGGAGTACATTCTCGACTCAATAAGAGTTCGGACATCTTTACGGATCCTTTGCATCACCTCATTACCTTGAGTTGTGTGGCATGCTTGAGGTTTTAGAAGTTATTCTTGGGGGTGTTCGTGAGAACATATTCCTTCTTATTCTTCTTTTTCTTTCCTTCTAGTATGATTCTTTCCTTATTTTGGTTCGATATTTCTTCATGGATATATTATACATGAGTACCTAATCAAGCCTAGTTATCAGGACTCATATTGTGGACATGCCACTTCTATTTTGGCCCCTAGCTTCACTCAAGGGGAGTGTTAGAGTAGGTATTTAGCTTAGCTCATTTTTACCTAGGTACTTTATTTACCATTATTCTATTTATCCTCACCCACTTATGTGTATGGATATTTATTTTTATTTATTTAGATATTAGGTGGATATTATCTATTTGTTAGATATAGTCCTTTCCTTGATCTATGGTATTCACTAGTTTTTCCTTGAGCTATGGTATTGACTAGATCCTTGATATCTAGTTAACTCCTAAATTTATGGTCTTGACTAGATCCTTTATGTCTAGTTCACTCCTAAATATACAGTCTTGACTAGTTCTTTCCTTGATTTATGGCTTGGTCTACGACCTTGAATAGTTCTTAGATTGTTATTCCTTTCCTATATAGGTAAGGTCCATTCTCATTGTATTTCATTGAATTCCATAATAATATATGATATTTCTACTCATTTGTTTGCAAAGGTTTATGTAAAGTTATTTTGGTGAATTACTTTTATCGTATTGATCATGGTGTTTGATTAACATTTGTGTTTTTGGTTGTGTTTAATTTCTGAAATACTCCCCCATTATCAGTGTGAAGGTTCTTTATACAACTACAATATTGTTTCTCAACCAAAGACTTGAATACTTTGAAGTTTGAAAAAACATCACTTTTTACTTGAAAAAATAAACCCAAGTATGCCTCAATAAATTATCAATAAATGTAAGTGCATACTTAAATCCATTGAAAGATGGGGTATAAAATATCATCAAGTCACTATGCACAAGCTCAAGTGGTGAAGAAAATCTCTTGGAAAAATTCTTAGGAAATGGATCTTGGTGTTGTTTCCTTAATGCAAAGCTAGAAAAAACTCCCTCAAGACAAGAAACTCTAGGAAGACCATCTACCATACCATGAGTGATCAACTCCTTCAAATATTTGTAATTGAGATCTCCAAATCTTTCATGCCAAAGCTTACTCTCTGAATCTTCATAAGAAACTAACCATATCCCTTTAGAATTAGTGTCATCAAAACCCTTAAAGTGATATAGTCTAGAACTATGATCAAATATACCCCGAGAAATAAGTGAATAAGGCTCCAATAAATTTAATACTTCTATTTCATATGGTGTAATAGTTAATGTTTTCCTTTGACCAAAATGAAAAATTTGATATATAGAAAGAAAATGTGTAGTGATTTTAGGAACATATATTGCATCTTAGATACTTCCACCATCAAGTTGTATATCACCGTTTCCCTCAACAGAAAAGAAAGGAAGAATCTTCAACCTCAATTTTTGAAGTATAACTTAAACATAGAGAAATAAAAGACTCCTTGGAAGAATTCATGTGATGAGAAGTACCGGAATCTATAACTGAAATGTCTGCAAGTGGTGACTAAGATATCTCAACAATATTAAGTTCTTTTCCATGTTGATTAGAAGGAGGTGGAGTGGAGATATAAATTTTTATTTCTTGATTGCATCCTCTAAGGCTTGCATTTTCTTATAACACCTATATTCTTCATGACCACTACTCCCACAAAAAGTCATGAAAGGATAGACTTATTCTTGGATTTATAAGACTCCTTGGGTTTAGAGTTGTTTAATTTAGGTTTAGGAGCACTTTGAGATGGAGAAGGGGTGGATTTTGTTTTACTTTTTGGTTTTCCCTTTCCCTTAAAATTAGATGCAATTAATGCCTTTTGAGAGGTGGAAGACTCAAGGTGAGATAATTTGGATTCTTCCCTAGTAAGTCTTTAACAAAAATTTTCTAAGTTAGATATTTTGAGTGTGTCACATAAGGCATCCATACTAGAAAAAGGTAGAATAAAATATTTGAAATGGTCCTTTCAACTTTGATAGAATCAAGTAAACACACTCTTCATCTTTCTTATCTCTTCCACTACCTTTTAACCATGTCAAAAATTCTTGAACTTGGTAAGATAGTATATAATTGTTGGAAAATCTTCAGGATTAAGAGATGTGACATCAATTTCAAGTTGCATGGATTTCATATGATCCACCTTACTAAATAAATCCTCCAATATCTCCCATATTTTGAAAGGAGAGTCACATTTTTCCAAATGAGAAAAAGACTTTCACTTACATAAGTTCCTATCAATTCCATACACTATTCAAATTTGCATTGGTACTGAAATTTTTCATATTCTCTAGTGAACACTAGTTGTTCGAAGAAGTTAAAGGCCATAAAAATTTCCATTCTATTATTGTTTCCATGTGTGTTAATTATGTGTTGTTAATGGATCCACATGATCTAATGTAGAAGTATACGCTATCCTTAAAAATCACCAAAAGAAATGCAATAACCAAGCAATGCAACAAGACCCCCCATGTTTTTAAACTTTATAATGGGTGTGTATTATAATATGGCACTTTATAATTATAGTGTGATTCTCAAAATAAATATTTACAATGGAAAGAGCCCAAAAAAAAAGCACTTTTGCTAAAAATAACATTCAACACCATTAATTCTCGACTAAAAGATACATGTTTTTCAATATTATGTTGTACTATTTCTTTTACTTGCCACTAAAAGAGAATAAAATACTCTTGCCTTCACCACACAAATAAAATGAAAGGGGTCTAGAGTTAAGCACCTATTAGTTTGAATCACAATATTTAATCCCTCATATAACCATACCATATGACCAAGGGCTAAGGATTTGAATGGGTTTATGCTTCACTTACTAATGCAGGGTGTTCTATTGGTTTTGAGATTGGATCTCAAAAACCCAAACAATGATTTGCTGGGTTTTCTTCCTCATTGACATGAATCTTGAGGAAAACCAACAAATTTCTCTGTAAAAAAAAACCCAAATATATACGAATGCCTCTAGTAATGGTTGAGTTTACAAATCGATCTTAGGGTTTTACATGTTTGGATCTAATGGAAGATTCTATTTTGCATAAAAACACAAGCAACAACAAAATATGAACAAATCCGAAGATATGAATATACAAAGAACTTATTTGCAAAATAAAACTTACAGAGATGAATGTTAATAACAATATCATGTTCGATACCATAAAAGGAATGATAACTAGAATGTACCAAGCCAATAAAACAAATGCTAATCAAACACCATGATCAATAAGATGAAAGTAATCCAACAAAATAACTTTACATAAACCTTTGCAAACAAATGAGAAACAATATCATATATTATTATGGAACTCAATGAAATACAATGTGAATGATCCTTGCTTATATAGGCAAGGAATAATAATCTAAGAACCATTCAAGGTCATAGATCAAGCCATAAATCAAGGAAATAACTAGTCATGAAATAACTAGTCAAGACCATAGATTTAGGAGTGAAGTAGAAATCAAGGATCTAGTAAATACCATAGATCATGGAAATGACTATACCTAACAACTAGATAATATCCCCCTAGTATCTAAATAAATAAAAATAAATATCCACACACATAAGTGGGTGAGGATAAATACAATAAAGGTAAATAAAGTACATAGGTGAACATGAGCTAAGGTAAATACCTACTCTAACAATGCAAATCACTCCTCAAAAGGGAAAAATGTAGATACCAATTTTTGGTATCGTTCCTCCCCTTCACTCTATATTTTATCTCTTTAATTATGATTTCCCATTCGAATTCCTTTTCCCTCCTAAATTTAATTAATTCCATTTCCCACCAAAAATACATATCTAATTAATCAATGTTAATTGATTAATTAATCCCTTTTAAATCAACTTATGAATTTAATATTCAAATCTAATCCATGTCATTCCACTTATGAATTTAATATTACAAAACAATACATATTTTTTTAATATTGGTAAATAGTTTTTTGAAAGGGACTATACCCTTGTGTACAAAAGAAGGCCTAAAAGCCGGAATAAGAGAGAGGAGCAGAGAAGCTGTAGCAAAGCACAAAAGTTACAGCAAAGAACAACGAAGCCCAGAACAGCTATACAATCGAGACTTAACAGCAAAACAACGGCAAAAAAACAGCAAGCCTACAGCCAAGAAGCAGTAATAAAAACAATAAGGACCAGCAAAACAATACATATTCAATCCACTAATGAATTTAATATTAAAAAATAATCCATATTCAATCCACTAATGAATTTAATATTCCAAAATAATCCATATTCAATCCACTAATGAATTTAATATTAAAAAATAATCCATATTCAATCCACTTATGAATTTAATATTCAAAAATAATCCATATTCAATCCACCTATGAATTTAATATTCAAATATAATCCCCACTCACCTAATCAGGGTTACTTTTCTAAATCATGATTACCCAAATTAATCTCATCCTTAGGCTATAAATAAGAGCCTCCCCTCTTTCAAAACAAGATGGAAATCATATCAAAACTTTGGCATTCTTATTCCACTAATATCATCCTAATGTCCACGTGATTCCCCTAGCCATCCAATTTCCTTGCATTCTTTCTATTTCTCCTTATTGAGGATCTTATACATGGATCTAAGTATTCTTCCATCTTTCTTGACACCACAAAACTAATATTTTCCCTATTTTTCACATTTTTATTATTTCTTCATTGATCCCCATCAACAAGATGTTATCCTTTGGGTCTCCACTAATCCACATAGGTTTGTTCATGTTTTTTTAGCATTTATTAGATCACTATTTTAGATTTATGTTACCAGTATATCTCTATCCATCATTGATTATCCTTTTTTATTGTCATATTGGCATACATCCTTTCTATAAATCTTGAGCTTCCTAGAACCAAATTCGTTGGCAGCTCACCATATACCTTACTAATCATTTTTCATGTTTAAGTCTTCATTGTTTTGTAGGTTGAAGACTCATGGTGAGGACGATCATTTCTTGTGCACCCATACCATTCTATCACTATCCACATCAAGAGGTTCCCTAAAACCTCCCATACTTTGAGGTTCCTTGATTTCTCATTTGGTTTTCACTAATTTGAAACATGAAGCACATAAATATTCATCAACAAATCACTTGTCATGAAGTTTCATGTTAGAATGTAGATGAACGTTTCTACACATTGGAGATGAATCGACAAGTTTGTCCAAAAACGTGGTCGAGTATTTCCTTATCTATGGGAAAGTTAGAGTCTATCATGGGATTACTCATGGAGAAGCTTGGTATTCTAAAAGAGAAACTAGGATGCTATAAAGAAGACACTAGTGAGTATTAGGAAGAGAAGCCACACGTTGAACTTACTTTTCCATTCAAAATGGGGGTGAAGATAGAAATTCATCCTTATCATTGGGATGTGAATATAGAGAAGCTATATCATTGGCTAGTTCTACTTGAGGAATATTTCATTTTGAATCAAATCAATGAGAGTCAACATATTTCATTTGCAAGGTTAAAATTAACCAATCATGTTTTAACTTGGTTTGAAATCTATGTTCATTATTTGGTTGTTAAGAAGCTTCCTCCTATTTCTAAGTGGGATGAATTTAAGATGATAACAAAGAATTAGTTATATCCTATTTGTTATAAGGAAGAGAGGTACATGTATTAGAAATGTCCTAAGAAGGAGAAAGACCAAAATGTGTAAGAGTACACCAGTGAGATCTGAAATAAAGCTATCTAAATGGGAAAATGTGTATAAGACTAGGAAATTTTGATGAAGTACATCGGTAGAATGTATAGCGAATTGAGGAGACTAGTTCTCTTGGCCAACATAGTTGATTTAGATGAAGCTTTTTTGTTAAGACTGTTATCTAGAGATGGACAATAAGAAGATTTCATCTACCTATAAACATGCTAAAAACATTAAAGGTGATTGTTATCACTGAATCAAAACACCCTAATGTTTATACAAGTGCATATACTTGAACTCATGGTGTGATTGGATAACATGGCTACTATCTCCAAGTTGTGGGACTTGCTACTTGAGATAGACCTCCAGAGAAAGTTGGTTCTTGCTTCTAAACTACCTGCCACAATCTAATCTAATGCAGGGGAAACTAACTATTCTAATCTAAAATTTCAAGGGACCAGGGAGAGAGAATGCATAAAATGAAAGCCTACACTAAAGCGGTGATACACCAGAAAAGGGGTGAACACTTCTTGTTCATGCAAATTGACACAATTTCATGAAATGCAACATGAAACATCATACACAGGCTGATAAGATGTAATTAGAGGTCTGAAATGAAGCAAGACAATACAAACAAAGGACTGAAAATTGATCACAGAGTCTACACTGTCATTTTCACTGTCAAAATCCTTGCATTTGCAACATCAAAGAGGCAGAAACTTGTTACAATCATGAAGAAGGTCTGATACTTGCAAAAATCACTTGTTGAAGGTGAAAGAAGAAGTTGCTATCCAAAGAAATGTCCCCCTAAAAATGAGCCAAATCTGGCTTTTTACAATGCATAGGTCAAGCCCAAGAGAGAGAAAACATGTAAAAAACATGGGAGCCATTCCTCATTGAATGAAGATGCATTAAAATAGCATGGGCATCCTTACAGACCCATGCCCTAACATTTTTGGCCATGCTGGAGAAGAATGTGACCCATTTTGCATTAAAACTGGTTGTTGAAACGTCATTTCTGGCCATTACCACGTGCCAAATATGTTTCTTGATTTTATCTCTCCAAACTAAACCAAAATACAAAATTGACCCTGGAATCATGTAGATAATTTCACCAGATTTCCATTGATATAAAGAACGCGAAAATCGAGCTCTGGATTGAAAGTTATGGCCATTTGAAGATTTAGGGCAAAAACAGGCCCAGAACGGATCGGTGGGAAAAAAGTTTGAATTTTTTACCCGTTTGGTCTTCAAATTTTTCCAAATTTTCCGTGCTCCACCACTTGGATGACACGTGGTGAGATTCCATTCGGTGGTGGGGCAGTGGGCCAAAACTCACCCTTTGGACTTTTGGCAAAACATTTTGCCAAAAATTCTAATTTTTTCCCGCTCCGCTACTGGTCGATGGTGAAGACACGTGGCGAGATTTGATTCGTTGGCGGGCCCACGGGAAAAAATTTTACCTTTGAAAACTTTGACCGAAACTTGGAAAATTTTCTAAGTCCTTCTCTTTTCCCCGCCACTTCCTGGGACACATTCTCCCGCATCGGTCGATTCGGGCTTCCTCATCCCTGCTTGTGGCTTTTTCACCTTTTCGCGTCTCACGCATCCCTCACGTACTTTTGTCCCGGCTATCCCGGACGAATATCTCCAAACTACCCAAAATGGACTGTCTTTTAGCAAACCATCTGATTCACGTCCCACACATACTTTTGTCTCGGTTGTCCCGGATGAATATCTCGAACTGCCCGAAATGGACTGTCTTTCGGCAAACCGGCCGATTCGCGTCCCGCGCGTACTTTTGTCCTGGCTGTCCCGGATGAATATCTCCGAACTTCCTGAAATGGACTATCTTTCGGCAAACTGGCCGATTCACGTCCCGCACATACTTTTGTCCCTGGCTGTCCCAAACCGCGCGAAACAAAAGACTTGGGTGATTTTCCTTGCTTTCGGCCATTTCGGCTCCAAGCTTGGTACGACGAACCTCAGTACAACCCGAACCCTTCAGACCCGAAATGCTTAAAAATAGTCTTGAAACCTTATTTTTTACATTTTTTCCATTTTTTCAACTTGTTGGGATTTCTTCTTGGATGGGAGAGTTAGAAAAAGCCGAGGGGACCCGAAAAACATGATTTTGGGCCTCGAATCAATCTACTTTCTTGGGACTGAAAAATTTGATACATGTTATCAAAATTACCTTGAGGGTGAATTTTGGATAACAATTTTGGTGACTCAGCGGGGTCATCTGCTTGCCAAATGAAGAACGGCCAGCTGCTCGTAGAAATCCATTGGGCATGGAGTCATAAGCAAGCCTGAAAACTGATCTGAACTTTGAAAACTTCCCTCTGAGCCACTTGAATTCCACTGAACTTAGAGTTGTTCTCACCAAAATGCCACTTAAAATGAACTGTGCAAGAGCAAAACCAGCAGCACCAAAACTATGTACAAAATTGAAAATCATACATGCTCCAAATGGAACATGCAGAGTGTGCACAAGCACTTCTTTTACTGAAAACAAACCTACCTCGTATTCTAACTGGAACAAAAGGTGAGCTAAACAAACCCTGCAACTAGTTGTGCAAAATAGCTTCCTTTCTTCAAAATTGGCAACCACGCAACTGATTTGGTACTGAACATGGCTGATTGGATGAGTGGAAAATCAACAAAAAGCTGGTCTTCTACCCAAATCATCAAGGTATCAGCTGAAGGCAAATTCAATACCTCTTTTAGTTGTTCTGCATCTGGATTGGAGAGGTATGACAGCTGATCCTTGGTTCTTTGTAACTCATCCTCATGCTTAGAAGCAAGCATGACTAGTTGTGACTTCTCCTTTGGCTCCAATAAAGCCAAATACCTGATTGGGCAAGGTATGGTCCTTTGAGTATGCCCATTTCCCTGATTTTCAACTCCAAGAATGGAGTTCTCTTGTAGACCCTCATGAATGGATGATGTGGAAGCAATGGTAGAACCTTTCTGCCCTTTCTCTTCCTCCAATGAAGAACATGAAAGATTAAAATCTTCCAATCTTGGTTCCAAAGAGCTGCTATAAGATGCAGGCTACGCAAATGAATGCTCTCCTTCATGATAGCAGGCTCAAGTATTTGGGACGTGGAAGATGAAAGAGAGAATGGTGGAAACTCAACTGGTTCTTCTTTATCAAAATAGTCCTCCAAATCTGACAGATACACTACCTCATTGTTGTCCTACTACAAATGCTCAACTTCCTCCATGGTGTCCTCTTGATCTGTAACTTGATCATCATGGTTTCTTTCATCCTCCAACATTGAGTTTGAGAGATCAAACTCTTCTTCAGCACTAGAACTTGAGAGAGATGAAGTAGAAAGAAGAACTGAAGGTTCTCCTGTAGCCTGCTTTGTGCTCAAATCCCTTGGATCTGTAATTTTCTCCTCCACAACTAGAATGTGCTCCTCTTCTTTTGGATTTGGAGCAGCTTCTTTCTCCTCTACTACTTGAAGGAATTCTTGCTTTTGATAGAATCTGTTCTTCTAGCATGAAGTTTGTCAAGTCAAACTCTTCAATCTGCTCCTCTAGAGGACAAGTTGGAACTGCAAGATCTTCTTTAGAGCTTTCTTCCTCCATGGCTGATTGTGCAACTTGAATTGAATCATCATTCCCTTCAAATAGAGTGCCAACATGGACACTACTTTCTGAGCAAACTGATTGCTGATCTGCTTCTTCTTTTTGCTCTTCTTCTGTTGCCACAAAATAATTCCTAACCATCACTTTTTCTCCAACTCCAACCTCTTCTGAAGGCTTAACCATCAAGGGGATCTTTGTCATCCCAAATTTAAGAGCCCAACTCTTCAAGGTTTGAATTTCTTCATCCTTATTTGGCTCTTCTTTCTGCTGCTATTTTCCTTGATTGGCATTTTGATTTTTATCCTCCCAACATGGATTTGGGAATGCAAGAGGAGAAGTGGATTGTAACTCAATTGATTTTGCAATTTTTTGTGGTGGTGGAGGAGGTAGGAACTCTTGTTTCTTTGGAGGGAATGGCTGTTTGGAAGGGAAAAGGATAGAAGAATTGAGATGGGGTGGAAGATTAGGGAATGGAGAAATGGAATTAACTCCTGGGGCAGCATTGACTGGATCTAGAATTTGAAATTCCAAATGAGATGATGTTGCTTGAGTGATGGGGTGAGAAAAACTAGATGATGGTGTAGGACTTACCCATTGACAAGGTTGTTCAACACCAAGTTCATAGGCCTCTATTTCTGCTGTCCATTATGCAAGTTGGGGCAGAATCTTCATCATGAATTCTAGCTTCTCCTGAGAGCTGAAGTGTCTTGGAAAAGGGCCTTCCCATGGACAAGGAGTCCCACAACCAATTCTGAAGGCCCTTATTTGAGCTGTTGCTCTTGATTGCACCATTTTTGCCTCCATCTTTTGGATTTTTTCCACAAAATCTGCATTTTCCATTTGATTGTTTTCATTGCATGCGTACCCTTGCTCTTGATGTGCTTCACAACCAAACTGACTTTGGTACTGCTGCTCATATGGGTAGACATGCTGATTTTGAATTTGACCAAAATGCTGATTTGGAGGATTTGTAAAACATGTTGGAGGTGTGATATGCTGTTGTTGTTGAAAATGTGAATTCCATGATGGAAATGAAGTCATGATTGCACAACTTCATGGAATGGAAAAGAATGAAAATGATGGAAAGAAGAATGGATGGAAATGAATGGAAAACAGGTATGTAACTTAGAGAATGAGTTGTTTACCAGATGGAGTCACCAAATGTGCTTTTGAAAGTGCCTCCAAAAGGCTGAATCTTTAACAGGAACACACCAACCTATCAAAGATAAAGTGGAAGACCTCTAAGGTCCCACCGGGCGTGCTAGAACTATTATCAACGAATCACAACACCCTAATGTTTATACAAGTGCATATACTTGAACTCACTGTGTGATTAGATAACATGGCTACTATCTCCATGTTGTGGGACTTGCTACTTGAGATAGACCTACAGAGAAAGCTGGTTCTTGCTCCTAAACTACCTACCACAATCTACTCTAATGCAGGGGAAACTAACTATTCTAATCTAAATTTCCAAGGGACCAGGGAGAGAGAATGCATAAAATGAAAGCCTACACTAAAGCGGTGATACACCAGAAAAGGAGGGGTGAACACTTCTTGTTCATGAAAATTGACACAATTTCATGAAATGTAACATGAAACATCATACACAAGCTGATAAGATGCAATTAGAGGTCTGAAATGAAGCAAGACAATACAAACAAAGGACTGAAAATTGATCACAGAGTCTGCACTGTCATTTTCACTGTCAAAATCCTTGCATTGCAACATCAAAGAGGCATAAACCTGTTACATTCATGAAGAAGGTATGATACTTGTAAAAATCACTTGTTGAAGGTGAAAGAAGAAGTTGTTATCCAAAGAAATGTCCCCCCTAAAAAATGAGCCAAATCTGGCTTTTTACAATGCATGAGTCGAGCCCAGGAGAGAGAAAATGTGTAAAAACGTGGGACCCATTCCTAATTGAATGAAGATGCATTAAAATAGCATGGGCATCCTTACAGACCCATGCCCTAACATTTTTGGCCATGCTGGAGAAGAATGCGACCCATTTTGCATTAAAATGGTTGTTGAAACGTCATTTCTGGCCATTACCACGTGCCAGAGACGTTTCTTGATTTTATCTCTCCAAACTGAACCAAAATGCAAAATTGACCTCAGAATCATGTAGATAATTTCACCAGCTTTCCATTGATATAAAGAACGTAAAAATCTAAGCTCTGGATCAAAAGTTATGGCCATTTGAAGATTTAGGGAAAAAACAGGCCCAGAACGGATCGGCGGGAAAAAAGTTTGAATTTTTACCCGTTTGGTCTTTGGAATTTTTTTCAAATTTTCCCCGCACTCTACCACTTGGATGACACATGGCAAGATTCCATTTGGTGGTGGGGGCAGCGGGCCAAAACTTGCCCTTTGGACTTTCGGCAAAACATTTTGCCAAAAATTCTAATTTTTTCCCCACTCCGCTGGGTCGATGGTGAAGACACGTGGCGAGATTTGATTCATTGGCAGGCCCGTGGGCAAAAATTTTACCTTTGAAAACTTTGACCGAAACTTGGAAAATTTTCTAAGTCCTTCTCTTTTCCCTGCCACTTCCTGGGACACATTCTCCCGCATCGGCTGATTCAGGCTTCCTTGTCCCTGCTTATGGCTTTTTCGCCTTTTCACATCTCACGCGTCCTTCATATACTTTTGTCTCATTGCCCCAGATGAATATCTCGAACTACCTAAAATGGACTATCTTTCAAAGAAACCAGCTGATTCGCGCCCCACACATTCTTTTATCCCGGCTATCCCTGGGACGAATATCTTCGAACTGCCCGAAATGGACTGTCTTTTGGCAAACCGGCCGATTCGCATCCTGCGCATACTTTTGTCCCGGCTGTCATGGATGAATATCTCTGAACTACCGAAATGGACTATCTTTCAACAAACCGGCCGATTCGCATCCCACACATACTTTTGTCTCGGCTATCCCAAACCGCGTGAAACAAAAGACTTAGGTGATTTTCCTTGCTTTCGGCCATTTCGGCTCCAAGCTTGGTACGATGAACCTTAGTATGACCCGAACCCTTCAAACCCAAAATGCTTCAAAACAGTCCTACAACCTTATTTTTTGCATTTTTTCCATTTTTTTAACTTGTTGGGATTTCTTCTTGGATGGGAGAGTTAGAAAAAGCCGAGGGGACCCCGAAAAACATGATTTTGGGCCTCGAATCAATGTACTTGCTCGGGACTGAATAATTTGATACATGTTATCAAAATTACCTTGAGGGTGAATTTTGGATAACAGTGACACTAAGAAAGAGGATAAGGAATAAGGGAAAGATAAAAAGAATGATACTTATATTTCTAAGAAGGATACTAAAGTTCATTATACTCATTGTGATGTTGACACTCATTTTGAGGATAAAAGTTGGAATATCCACCTAAATTTGCATCCCTTATAGAATAAGAAGAATGAAAAATAAGGGCATGGGCCTCCTGAAGAGGAGGAAATATTGTGTAGTGAAGAGGTGGATGAGACAATGTGTTATGTCTACCTCCGTAGAGAGGTATGTTAGGGTAGTAATAATTTTGTTCAAGAAAATGAACTTACTAAGATTTTTCAAATAAAAATCCAAATGAATAAAATAAAATGGATTATGTTTTTATGCTTTTCTCCAACTAATTTTATAAGTAACGAGTTAGTTAATAAGATGAAGTTAGAGACTTAAAATCATAAAAAAGTATTCATTGGGTTGGGTGAAGAAAGGATATCATTAATGAAAAGGTTATCAAGAAACGAAAAATTATGTTGGATATTGATAAAAAGGTTATGGAGAAATGAAAAATAATGTTGGGTGGTGATAGAACTACTTTAAATATTATTCTATTTGATGTGTAGATGTTTCACCATTTTCTTTACGGATTTGACAAAATAGATAAGTGATGGGCCAAGGAGGAATGCTTGTTGTGATGGTCGGTTAGAGGTTGTGCTCATGTTATGAATTATTGATCCATTGCTGAATGCAAGAGCTTAATTTTGGGTAGGAGTAACTACCTAAAATTAAAAAAAAAAGACCACAAAAGATATTTAAACAATATATGTCGGTGGGATGCCTAGCGTGTTCTAGATCCAAAAAGTATGGTACTTCCTGGTATCACCAACCCACTATTTAATATCAATTAATGGAATAAATGTCGTAAATAAATAATGTCCTACTATATTTGATATGATTCAGGTATCTCATCCAAATACAATAATCAAATCTAATATAATAGGCTAGGTTATGATCAGATCTAGAATTACGGTAGGTAGTCAAGGTGTTAGAACAAGTCAAGGTCAAATTATAGATAGCATGGGTTACTTGGATGTAGGTTACTAAGTTTATGTTATTTAAGTGATTACCAAATATAGAGGCGACGTCTCACCAAGTATGACCGATGATGGTTTAGAGAGAACCAATGACAGTCATGGATAACCGGCATCAGTATAGATGGGATGATAAAAACTCAATGAAACTTGGTTTTGGGGGTTTGTCTAAGATTAAAAAGAGATGGTAAGGAGAATGGTTAGGTATGTGGAGGTGTTGGGAGTACTCAGATATATTCAGGAATTGGGTATAGGTGATAAAATGATTGTGGGTGGTGGAATGGTTTGGTTTACAGGGAGGTAAGATTGGTGGGATAAAAATGTAAATGGAGGCTGATAAATAGAAGTGAAGAAAATTTGTAAACTGAATAAAGATGAAATGATGTAGGTTATAAGCACACTTACTGGTGTTATAGGTTTAATGGCTAGATGTTGATGATGGTTTATTCGCAATTGTGTTTGGTGTCACGACAGTTGTTTCCTTAATGCTACTATGAAATGTAAATACCTTCAATCAATCTTGGTGCTAGCTATGGCTGTTTCGAGGTGTGAAGGGGCTCGCTTATTGCTTGCATGCAAATATCCTTCATTCCAAAAACATGAGAATGTGACCAACCTCTCAAACAAGGTTACCAAAGTGAATATATGCTAACCAATGATGGTTTAGGATGATCAATGTCGGTTTAGGGTTGACCAACATTGGTTAAGGTGGGATATCCTAGGTTTACTAAAAATGATAGATCCTGGCTATCTTTTTAGCCATCTCTATCTATTCTCCTAGATCAAAATGGAATCTTACATTTAGATAAGTGGTAATGTGGTTAGAGGAAGAATAGGCATGTGATTTTAGGGTTGAACTAATTCTTATTCAATTAAGGTAGGTAGGACTAAGTCTTAGTTAGTTATGGTGAGTGGATATTGAGTCCTAGTAAAAGGGAAACATGTTAATAATAGGTTTGTGATGAGGTGTCTAGGTGAGGTGGAAATTAGTGTAATTAAGGTGATTAAATAATGAATATTGTGATCATGGGCATTAATTTAATTGTGGGTAATTAAATTAATATACATGTCGAGTAAAAGGGAGTGTGACATAAATTTTGTGTGTACATTTTTCCCCTTTTTGTCACATATCTTATATTAGTAAGTGATACTCACAAAAATTGGAAGTGATTGCCCCATGTGTGGGTGAAGGTAATCCCCCTCAAACTAGCCACTGATGAGGTGTAATATGGAATCGGTGAGTGGGTTGATAAATGTGTAGTTGGTGGAAGTTAAGGTAGGTTGGGAATGGTAGCGGTCAACTTAGGTAATAGGTAATAGGCCAGGGTCCAAAATCAGGTAATGGGTAATGAAAATCAAACACATGCACATATATAGATTACAACGTGGTACCAGGTTGAAGAGCTTGCAAAATCTACATCATCCAAGGTCAATAGGTTTATCCAAATAAGGGTGAAGTGTTCAGGTATCCAAGGTATAGGATATGGTCTGGAACACAACGTAGGTTAGGTGCATAAACATTTAGGTGTGTTCCAAAGACACCAAAGGTTTAGTTCAGGATAAATGGAATGACAATAGGCAAGGTATGGTTGTTAGGATAAAACAACAAAGGTAACAACATTGTAAGGTATAGAGAGTACATAATGTCAATGGTCACACCAAGGAGGATAGGTTCAGGTAAATAGGTCATGGCACGGGTAAGGCCAAGGTATAGGTAAAATAAAAATCCCAAGATGCAATGAAGGAAATGTAGGGGTAGTTAGGGATTGTAGGTATGGTTCCATAGGTGTCCAAAATGATAAAAGGTGTGTGAGCACTAATGGTTGCAGGAAAAAGGAAGCTTAGTTATAAGGGTTGACCGATGTTGGTTATAGGGTGACCAACATCAGTTTCCTAGGGCACAAATATGGCCAACATCGGTCATGTTGGTGTGGGTTATAAAATAAAAATTCCATATTTTATGGAATCATTTTTGTGTTGTGACTTTTGAGAAAATGACAGAGCCATTTGACCTTGTAGTAATTTTGCAAGAGAGAAGGACAAGGCATTGTACCAAACAAAGTTGGAGCTTATGAGTGGGGAGAAAAGATGGTAGATGGGTCCACGAGAGTGGTGTGGTTGATTGTGATTTGTTGGAGGTGAGGGGTATATTGGGGCATGACAGAGGCAAGAGAGGGCTTGGGTGGGCCACCAAGATAATGCATGACGTATCACCATGTGGACAAAACCAAGATGAGGTAAGATTTGATCCCATTTAACACTTGTTTGTTGAAATTGTTTGTATAAATTGGTTTAGGTACAAATTGTTTTGGGTAGGAATTAAATTGACATGTGGAAGTAAAATTGATGAAACATGAAGGGAAGGAAGTCTAATGTGGGTGAAATATGGGTAGGGGGTGGAGGTTTGGGTAGGATAGGGTAGGTTTATAGGTTAGTATGGTCAAATTTTTGAAAAATGGGGAGGGTTTTATGGGTTTGGTTGGCATGATAGTGACAAATGCTGGTCAAGGGTATCTCGACATCGGTCAGCAATAGTTGACATCACCAAATACTGTGTAACTAATGTTGGTCATGATGGATGATGTCAGTCACCAAGTGACCGATATTGGTTTTCTTGTGAGAAAAAATGTGTCAAGATAGGGTTATGGTGGGAGTTAAAGAGAAAGTGAGGTAGTGAGGTATAAATTTAAGTGTGTTGAGAATAGGTAGGGTAAAATGTATATATGATATGAGTTAAGGGGTGTGAAACTAGGAGTGGTGAAATGGGTAGGTCATTAGGGTTGTGGGGAAATAAATAATAATAATTTTGGGAATAGGTTAGTGAGTAAGTGATATGTTAGATATGGTTAAGATTTAATAATGGTGTGGTTTGTTAGGTGTAGGGTATGGACTAGTTATGGAATAGAGACAGAGTACCAACTCTATTACTAGTGGTGCAAGGGAGTGTAATGGATGATGAGTGGCGTCATGTGACGGATGTCACCTAATTGGGGTCGATGCAACATGAACATAGTTTGGGATCTAAGCTTGATGGTCACACTCATTTATGGATGGGATTCAGAAACTAACACATTTCATTTATCAATGGGTGATATCACAGTCACCCTAGATGACATGTACAAGATCTTGTGGTTACCGATAGTGGGGATGCATGTTTAATCTATTTCTTCAAAGGCATCTAAGGAGATGATGTTGATGGTGTTTAGATAGGGGATGGTAGAGATGAGGTTCCATAGTGCGAGCTGGAGCTATGGAGATATGTACACAGCCTATCCTGAGGAGATGAGGTTAGTGGTATTGATCATGGAGGCAGTGTGTTGTTTCACATTGCCAGATGCAGAGGGTGGGAGATTCCCATGGGCACTGATGGGGTTTCTCCATGACATGATGGAGGATAGGACCCATTTTTCTTGGGCACCAACATACTTGGTGTAGTTATATAGGGATTTATGGGCCTATGGGTGGTTGCAGAGGTTCAATTTGTGCAAGTAACTTTCTTCTCCATTCATTGGGCATATGAGCACATCGTATGTGTGCGTCTATTTTTAATGCCCCTTCTAGACGTGTTCGATGCGAGCTTGGTTGGTTGGGTACATGCATTAGGTGCCTATTGTTGGAGAGTGTAGGGCTACTAGGGCTACTCACAATGTGGCATATTATAGGTGGGTGTTAGAGGGATTATCTAGGGTTGACATTATTTGGAGGCCGTATGCTTTCTTCCACTTAAATAGAAAGCTAGTGGTGGATCTGGATGAGTTACAACTACCGAGGTAGATAGAGAGGTGTCATTCGGTGAGCACGAGATGATACCCATTGACAAGGTCAGGTGGTATTTTGGGCTACTTCGGGACGTGTCATCATTGTTCCCGAGTATAGGAGGGATGAGGTGGAGAGTCCTATGCCTCTACCACATCCTACAAAGTGTCGACTAGGCGGGAGGAGCAAGAAGTGGACCTGAAAAATTGATGACGTCGGGTTACATATAGATATAGGAAATGGTGGGTACACACGGCTATGAGAAGCGCCACCTAGGCTAGGGCATCCAGAATTGGCTACCTTTATAGTTAAGAGGGATAATTTGCGGGGGTAGGTTTCCACCTTACAAGCCCATATTATAGGTTTATAGGGGTAGTTGACAAGGTCCGAGGCATAGGTGGCCACATTACGATCACAAGTGGTGCCTTTATAATCTAAGATTTCCTAGGGATAAGAACCTACACAAGGTGGAGATGGAGATGGGGACATGTAGCCACTCTACAGGCATAGGTAGCAGGGTTGCAAGCCGGTTGTCCATTGCGATAGGCTCAAATTAGGGCCCTATAGGACCAATTCACATCATAGGCACCAACATGGGCTTAGGGATAGGGTCACATGGTACAGAAATAATGGGACAAGGTCCCAAGGCACAAATGGTGGTGGTCGATATCGATGGGACCATCGCGAGATAGTACCAATGGCCAGGTTTAGGGATGTCCTGAATGAGGCTAAGTACTACCAGGATCATTGGACAACTGCTAGGATAGACGTCTCTTCCTATGCGGAGTACAGGGTACAAAAAGCCTTGAGTAAGAGGACTAGATATTGCACACATAGTACAAAGATTACATGGAGATCGGTGATGTTAGAGACAGGGGTCAGGGAGAGGCGACTAGCTCACAGAGGCCAGACCCAGCTATAGGCTAGGAAAGGGTGAGGACTAGACTTGTACATGGCGGAGAGATTGTGGCAAGGTGTCAAGGCTAAAGGAGAGGAGGAAGAGATAAATGATACCAACATGGACATCCGGTGGGGTGATGATTAGACACCATATTTATTTAGGATACAAATTTTTGTATATTTTTTATTTATATCGTCATGTGTACCGAATATAGTGATGATGTACATGAGAGTTTTTAGTCTTTTGATGATTATACAAGCCTGCATGCAAAATATGTTGATCTGTATATGAGAGGCACGTGTATTGATTTTTCTTCGTAGGCACATATGTATGGACACATAGATTCTGATGATTTATATAGAGATGGTGATATTTATGGTATGATGTTGTGCTTATGTTGTAAAATTTTCATTGTTATATGCATATGGGTGAAAACTAGGTGGATTAGGCATGATGGAGTCAAGTCGGTTTAGGCATGATGGAGTCAGGTTAGTTTAGGTATGATGGAATCTTGTATTTAATTTTGATTTAATGTCAAATTTATCGGTAACATGCGAAATAAATGACGAGTTATATGTATGTTATGGGATAGATTTCTGAAATATTTGATATTATAGAAATGTGAAATGATTGATTAGATGTTTTGATGGTGTGATAAAATGGTAAATATGTATGTGTGGTAAATTTCCAAGATTTGTGAAAAATGGAAACTAATTACTGTAGAATGTTAATAGAAAATATGTGGGGAAAATGGGTTAGAGTAAAGAGTGGCTGAGATAACCTCTTGCTGCCTACATAGCCCCAACAAAAAGGTGCTTCGAGATGATGTAGTTCTCCTATACTCTAGCGAAGAATATGATGAATTAGAGGAATGGGTTGGTATATTTTAGGCATGATTGAGTCTAGGTCATAGGCATGGTTGAGTCTTAGGTGATAGGCATCATTGAGTCTAGGTCATAGGCATGCTTGAGTCTTAGGTGATAAGCATGGTTGAGTCCAGGTTATAGGAATGGTTGAGTCTAGGTCATAGGCATGGTTGATTCTTAGGTGATAGGCATGGTTGAGTCTTAGGTGATAGGCATGGTTGAGTCTTAGGTGATAGGCATGGTTGAGTCTTAGGTGATAGTGAAAATATTTTAAAATGTAGGTGTCGATGGTCTAGTCTTGTATAGGATAATCAATAAGTAATGAGGAAGGTAAATGGTAAGAGGTGGTAAAAGAGCCACCTAATTGATAAGAACCTTAATGAGTCTATCATACCAAATATTGGCTTATGAACATGAGACCCTAAAAGGCGTTGCATAATGGACTATTCTATGGGTGAAGAAAGTCACATGATCATGAAATGTCGTAGTTGTGGAAATTCCCTTGAGCAGAGAGAAAATTAGGGTGAAAAGGCAATGAGGTGAAAGTGGGTGGTTTAGCGTAACTTAGTGTATGATGACATGTTTACCTGGAAAGAAACCCATGATCAAAAATAGGCAAGTCCATGACAAATTTTCTTTATCATTTTCTTCTTTTGTTTTTGTTTTTGATAGACTAATCGATGTGAGAAGTCTATATGCGATGACTATATTATCTCCTAGAGGTCTTCATGAAGATGATCGATGTGGGAAGCTTCTGAAAATTTTATTATATTTTTGTAATGACTTTATATAGCCGTCCTTCGAGGGAGCAGTTTATTTATAGTGGTGAGATAAGAGATGTCATTTTTGAGGGAGTCATCTATTTCTGGAAGTTTACCTCAAGGAAGTAACTCCTATTTTGTTTTTGGATGTTTAAGTCATGGATGAGACTATAGAGGAAGATTATGTTCTTGTTTAGAATACAAAACCATGGTATACAAAGGTTAAATATGAAAGAGATGGTTTCAAGTGACAAATGACCATGGGATTCCATATTTGAAAACATGAAAAGTATCCATGAGAATCATGCCATGAGTAGATTCATCGTACTCATATTAAATATAAGTCTAAAAGGTGATGAGTAATCACATGATTCTTATTTAGTCATTGATCCTCAAATGGGTAACATGGAAGGTGAAAAAATCTCAAGAGACGAGTTTTCAATAGAGAGAAGGTGATATAAGACTTAATTTCAACAATAAAATGGTCTAAGATGCAAGTCATTAAGGGGCTTAGGTTCGAGTTCACCATCAACTGAAGAAAAATGATAAGCACCGATCCATAGGCATGAGTAATGATATAGGGTCCCGCCAATCGGGAGAAATTTTTCCCTATTTACTTTTCTCTTCTATGGTTACATGTTGATTTTCCTTCAAGATGAGGTCACCGACCTGAAAGGTTTGTTCATGGACATGTTTATTGTAAGCACATTTAATACGTTTTTGGTAGATTTGGAGATGATCAAGAGCATTGAGACAACATTCATCTAATAACTCCAGTTGTGCCAAATTTTCTGGTGAAAGTCATCAACGTTGAGGATGTATTGTAGTGAGATGTGGAGAGATGGAATATGGAATTCGAGAAGCAAGAAAACCTTGGTACCATACACCGAGAGAAAAGGCGTGGCAAAATTCAAAGTGCGAATAATAGTGTGATAAGCCCATAAGCCAAAAGTAATGTGCATATGCCAATCCTTCCCAATATCATCAACTACTTTCATAAGAATTTTGTTCAAGGTTTTAGTGGTTGATTGTGCTTGGCCATTGGTTTGTGGGTAATAAGGTGAAAATAAACTAAGTTGAATTCTAAAAGCATTATATAACTTGCGTAGGGTTTTGTTTTTGAATTACTTTCCATTAATAGTGATGAGGCAATGAGGAACACCAAAGTAATTAATGATGTGATGGTTGATGAATTCACATATCTTCTCAGCTTTTGTAGAAATGAGGGGAATGGATTATACCAATTTAGTGTAATATTTAGTAGTATTTATAATCCATTGATGGCACTATGAAGAATGAGGATTGATCTCTCGAAGAAGATCCAAACCCCATTGAGAGAAAGGCTAAAGGTCTCGTGCGACTGTAAGGCATGAATAGGTGTGTGATGAAGATTAGCATGTTTCTTGGAATTTCACAAAATGTTTGACATAGTCGCAACAGATCATGTTTTAGGGTTGGCGTATAATAGCCAAGGTGAAGAATGTGTTTAGTGACAACTAAGCCACTTAAATGGCCTCCACAAATTCTGTCCTGAACTTTCTTTATAGTGTAAGTAATTTTAGAACTAGTAAGGCATTGTAAGAGAATACCGTCAAAGTCACATTTATAAAGAAGACCAACCATAATGACATACCAAGAGACACATTTAAGAAAGGCATGTTGTCCATTATGAGTGAGATTAGGAGGTAGAATGGAAAGGGAAAGGTAGTCTACAAACTGTTTATACCAAAGGTCATGTGGGTCGGTGCAACAATTCGACGGAGTTGACCACATGAGATAAATAAGAGGTTGATTGTAACCTTTGTATTGTGACAAATAGATTGAATTCGATAGGTGAAGTGGGTTTCGAGAAGCCTAAAAGTCTATGCTATCTGCAAATTTATTGGTAGAACGTGGGGTGGTTTGAAATTCGTAACGATCAAAGGTAGTCAAAAGCGTTTCGACATGACATTTGTGCTTTTGCAATATTTCATTACGACATTGGTATATACCATTGACTTGTTTTACAACCATTTGGGAATCACTAAATATTTAAATTTACTTAACATCTAAGGAGATGGAATTTTAAAGGCCTAATATGAGTGCTTCATATTCGGTGATGTTGTTAGTAAGCTCAAAAGCTAGTTTGAAATATAACGGCATATGTTCACCATGAATAGGAATGAGGATAACACCTGCACCACCACCCCATTGATATTTGGAACCTTCAAAGAATAAGGTCATCTAATAAGTGGTATTGTTTAAATAAAGTGTAACAATGGATTCGTCAGGGAAATTGAAGTTAGAGGATTGATTTCCAGAAAGAGGTGCATCTTCTAGTTGGTCATAAATGGCTTGCTCTTTGATATAATTTTTATGGATGAATTTGAGGTCAACGTTTGCAAGAATCACGAGCCATCATGTAGCACATTGATGTTGGTAGGGTTTGGCATACATGGAATGTAGATGGTTAGTGTTAGTGACGAAAAAGATTTTGTGGTTGAGAAGTTAGTGATGAAGTTTAGTGGTGATAAAAACTAAGGCTAAGAAAATTTTTTTGGCATGGGTGTACCTAGTTTCATAGTCCAAAAGGGTACAAATTATGTAATAAAATATTTATTCCTTGTGCTACTTGTCGTGGTGAGTGAGCATGGCACCTAAGGAATGGTCAGATCAGAAATGTATACATAAAAGGGTTGGTCATCCTTAAGAGGAATGATAGCGGTGGTTTAAGAAGTTATTTTTAAGGCATTAAAGGCTTTGTGGCATTCATCATCCCATTTGAATGAGACATCCTTCTTGAGGAGATGATGAAATGGTTGACAGTGGTCGGAAAGTTATGAAATGAATAGATGGATAGATTGAATCTTACCTTGTAAAATTCGAAGTTGATGGAGGTTGTAGGTGGAGTCATTTTGATAATAGCCTTTACTTTATCGGGATCAACTTCTATTCCACACAAATAAACAATGAAACTGAGTTTTCTTAAAAGCACCATGAAGACACACTTCTTAAGTTGAAGGTGAACACAATACTTAATGAGGTGGTCAAATATGACCTTAAGGACTGTCAGGTGTTCGGCCTAATGTTTGGATTTTGAAAGAAGGTCATCTACACAATCTTCTAATATGTGATGCATGATGTCATGGAAGATCTAAGTCATGGCTTGCTGATATGTAGCACCAAGGTTTTTAAGGCCAAAAGGCATGACTCGATGGCAGAAGGTACCCCAAGGAGTGATGAAGGTATTTTTGTGTTGATCCTCTAGAGAAAGTAGTATTTTATTATAACCTGAGAAACCGTCCATGAGTGATAACATCTCATGAAAAGCGGTGAGATCAACTAGTTGGTCAATGACTGGTGGAGGAAAATCATCTTTGGGGAAAGCGAGGTTGAGGTAATGAAAATCCATGTAAATACATATCCCCCTATCACTTTTTGATAGGAATGATATTAGAAATCCAACGGGATAGTCAATGGGTATGATGAAGGAAACTAAGAGAAGGTGCTAGAATTCTTCTTTGATCAGAAGAGCAATGCAAGGATGCATTTTCTGAAGTTTTTTTATGGGTTTGGAATCAGGAATGGTTACGATATTGTGGACCAAAAATTTTGGGTCAATATCGGGCATATCAGTATAGGACCAAGAAAAACATTGCTATGGTGTCAAAGGAAAGAATTAAAAGCTTCCTATTCAGTAGCATCTAAATATTGGCCTATCTTTAGAATGTATCGATCGTCGTCAGTATTAATGTTGATTTTAATAGTTGATTCATTCAACATGGTTTAGGTCTCAGAGGGAAATAGCTCGCTGACTATAAGAATATTTCACACCCCGATAGGTGAGGATAGACTCATTTTTTCGACATTAAATGACGTTAATAGAAGGTATATCATCATCGATCATGTCAAGATACAAGAAGGGAAAAGAAGAAGGAACCTCACCATCACATTGATAGGTCGAGGTCCCAGGGGAAATCATTTTTAGGAAAAAAAAAGTTATGGGGAATAGATTCGGGATCTATAGACTCGTGGGTGAAGGTGGTGAGCGTTGGTGAATGGGATGAAGAAGGTTTGTCTTTCTCAATGAGGTTGACAAGGGCCTTCTTGGAAGGTGGTGTGGAAAATCCAATGCCATGATAGTCATTGTGCTTATAGGTTGTATAAGAAATGGTGGTATGGTGGCCTTGTTCATAAAAAATGAAGCCAAAGACTTTCAATGCGCAACGATGAAGGAAAGTGTGGGAAAAATGACATTAGTAAGGTATTGGAGGTCGATGAAAATGGTCATGTTTGGGATGGAGGTTTAGGTTAATAGTTGGAAATGTCCATTCCACCATACGTTAGGTTAGTGCAAAGGTGGGGAGGACAAGAAGGAAAAACCTTGCCTATGTGGTAGTCATAACGAGGGTGTCTTTGGCGTAGGTTTCCATACTCTTGTAGAATGGGGAATGTGTCGATATTATATAGGCAAGACTCCATCGAGTGAGGTGTTGAAAAACACCTTCTAAGGGATCAATAATCGATATGTGGGTAGTGGTTTTTTCACCTAATTCTTAGATGTTTCTTTTAAATATTGACGAAATAGATAGGGTAACGGATGTAGGAGGAATACCTATTTAAATACCGGTTGGTTGCTTGCTTTGCATGCGTATGACTTCGAATCTACAACGGATCCCGAGAGCTTCCTTTTGGCTAGGAGAAACTACTCCGTAATGGAAAACAAGACCACCGGAAAAGAGTTAAACAATATGTGTAGTGAACTACCTAGCGTGTGCTAGATCTGGGAAGTGTGATACTCCCTAGATAGCTGTCAATCCACTATTTAAAACAATTTAATGTGGGTAGTAAAATAAATCCTATTGTAATTTGAAATGATTTAGGTATCTCACTTGAAACACAATAAGAAATATCTAATCTAACAGGCTAGGTTAAAATAAGATCCAAAGGTCAAACAACTGGTTCTGGGTCTCTGTAGGTCTGACAGAGGTCTCAGGAAAATCACAGGTGAATAAGGGTGATGTGGAATTAGGTGGATAGGTCATTGTTCTGGGTTGTATGGGAAAATACATAAATCGATGCCAATTAAGGTGATCGACAAGTGGTTAGGTGTAACTGGTGCCAGTTACTGTGGAATTCTGGGAATGCCACAGAATGAGTTTTGGGTCTCCTTTGTGATGGCACAAAGGACTTTGGTTGGTCAGAATGAGGTATTAGGTGGTTTGGGAGGGATTTGGCGAGGTTTTAATGGGTATATGGAGGGGTGAGTATTAATAGAGGTTTGTGGATGGCCAAGAGAACAAAGGGTGATAATATAATGATGAAATGAAATGAACCAGAGGAGTACAATGTTCCACTTACTTGGATTCTGGTCCTGGGTGCCTGTGAGTGATAAGTGAAGGTGTTGGTAAGGGTTTAAATGCTGTTGAGGATCACCAAATGTTGGAAAGCTCCTGCATGGGCTGCATGTGCTCTCCTTCTTTCTTGATTGGATCAACTCCTTACTGGGGTGATTGCTGGATGGATGGGCAAGAGAAAATGCTTGATCTCCTTCCTTGCATGTGTGTTCTCACTGAAATTTTTCTCACTTAAATTTGTTCTCAAAAGATGCGATCTCTCAGGAATGTTCTCAATGTTCTCCAACCTCCAAAATAAAGTTGTTTTGGGGATTAAAAGGTGCCCGACAGTAGTTCCAGATTAACTAGCAATGGTTAGGGGTAACCAACATTGGTCAAGGTGAGATTTCCTAGGTTTACTAAACTAGGGAGATCCTCTTTATTTTCTAGGATCTCATGTTGTTAACCCATAGATTAGACTGGAAGCTTCTTGTAAGCATGTGGGAATGTGGTTAGAGAGAATGTAGGCATTGATTTTTAGGGTTTGGGTAAGTTTTAGTTAGTTATGGCAACTTACTAAGAATAGGTCTTAAGGTGAGTTGGCTTGATGAGGTGTCTAGGTGAGGTGTATGTGTGGATATTATCTAAATTAAAATATTTAAATAATAAATATGGTGAGGATAATGAATTAATTTAATTAAATTAATATTAGTGGGTGAAGGGGGCCATGGATGGGTCAATGTGGTGAAGGTATTTATTTTTCGAAGGACCAAAGGGGAGCATGACCAAATTTTAGTGTCCACAATAGGATAAATGATTTATTAGATGATTGGATAGGTGGGGTATCGGTTGGTTGGAAAGTAGATGGGTCACCAGAGAGGTGGCAAGAGTAATAGGAATAGAAGATTTAGATGTGGGAGAGGTTGTGGTAGCATTGGAGGATGGGCTCGTGGGTGAAGGAGAAGTGCAGATAGTGGTAGATGCCTTGACTAGTAAAAGTACATCGTAGGGCTAGTGTAATATGTTACAAGTTTTGAATGGGGACAGGTCGGTAGGGATGGTATAGTTATTTCCTTCTTGTTTGAATATTACATAATAGTGTAAAGTGGAAGGGACACAACCCATGACATGAATCCATGGTCTGCTGAGTAATAGGTTATATTGGAACTCTCCCTCTAAGACGTAGAATAGTTCTGGGATAGTGTGAGGTCCCGCATGAATGTGAAGGATAATGGTGTCAAGGGTGGAGGTGATGGTGTCATTGAAGGAGCATAGCATAACTGGGTTATTATGCATATAATTAGAAGGGATGTGCATTTGTTCAGACGTGTGAGAGGAGATGATGTTAATGCTAGCACCACCATCGATCATGATGTGTTGTACACATATGTTATTAATATAGATGGAAATGAAAAGGGTGGGATCTGGTGGTCATCCGATTGAGAGGTACAATCTCCTCATAAGAGAAGCTGATGGAGGTGACTTTGGGAGTGGATATGAGGGTAGAATAAGGATATGATTTGGTAAGTGACGCCAAGTGGTGAGGGGTGATAATTGAGGCCACCGGTGTGGGTTCATTGGTTAAAAATTAAATGGATTTCAAAGCCTCTATAAGGGCTTGTCTCTAAGATTCGAAGTTTGGACGAGATCATACAAACACATCTTTAGAAGGGAGTGATGTAATTTTTTTATCACTACGTGATGGGTGACTCATCATAGATAGGGTTTGTAGGTCCTCAAATGGGATTTTGGAAAATTTATATATGGTATATAGGGCATAGGGTTTGTTGATGGGTTAGTTTATTTTTCTTTTCCTTTTTCTTTCTAGGCGTGGGTGGAAACTTGAACCATGTTAACCTGAGGGGAGGTGGTAAATGGAGAAGGTGTAGGATGAGTAGTTTATCGACATGATGGGAAAAAACCTAATGGTGGGGAAAATCCTTGTGAAATGAGCTATGCACACTGACATTTAGGTGGTGATTTGGGTAACTCTCTAATACGGACCATGTTGATCTCAAATTTCAGAGGTGGATAAAATGGTTATGTGGGTGGAGATAATGGTCACCGAATGGGTAAAGGATAATGATGTGTGGTGACAAGTGAAGGAGGAACATGGTCCTCATCAAGAAGGTCATTATCATCAAAATTTTGTTCAGGAGGAAAAAGTTGGAGAAGAATGATTTTTAGAACCTTACAATTTCCTACATCATGTCCTAAAGACACAATGATAGGCACAAATCTTGGTTTCATCAAACCCTTTTAGCTTGGGTTTGATATGATCATAAAGTCAAAGTGGCGGTAATGTGATGATAGAAGTCTCTAACAAATGGGTTAAAATTTTAGCATAGGACCTTGCTAATGGATCACAATAGGAAGTGAGCGTGGGTTTGGGTACAAGTGTGGATGATCATGAGGGAAGAAGATTTATAGGAGGGGGAATAGGTTGGTCTATTGGTTTGGTAAGTGGTATTGTCTTATGTTTTTCCTACATCCGCTTGGGTAAAGGTGCGGTAGAAGAGATAGTTATGGAAGGTTTTGTTGGTTTTACTACCTTATTGGAGGCTAGTGGGTTCTTATCTTTGGGTTACACCTTCTTGGTTAAAGGTGACATGGGAGTATGGGATGTAGAAGCCAAAGTAGATGGTTGAAGAGGACGGGTTACCCACGGGGACAACTGAGTTGTGGTGGAAGTGGTTGGTTGAGGTTGGGTGGATGTTATTGTTTCACACAGAGGAGGTTTTCAGTTCCTAGAATAGAGTTGCTTCTATCCTTTCATTCTCTTGAGAAACAGATAAGGGTTAGGGCTAGGAGGAATACCTGTTGAATGTTTGGAGGGTGTGCGCATACCGTAGAGGGAGATCAGATCGATTGCAAAGAACTCCTTTTTTTCTGGGAAGGACTACCTGCAAGTAAGAATACAAGACCACCAGATTCTAATTAGACAATAAATGAGGGAACTACCTTGGGCCCAGGAAGTATTAAACTTCCTTTCGAAGGTGGTCAGTTCCCCTGCTAATATGAATTAACACAAATTATTGCAAAATTACAATTTAATTACCTTGTTAAAACAATAGAGGAAAGGGCTAGTTTTGGTTTTGAATCACAGTGACCGATGCCGGTCACTGTCACCGGTACCGGTTTCTGCTAACCGATATCGGTAGGGGCAGTGGTTTAGGGGATTTTAGTGAAGGTTGGCTATAAGGTGGCTATGGTGTTTATAAGGCTAGTAAATGATTGGGGATAGGTAATGGGGTGATGGAGAAGACTCAGAGGGTATGGGAGCTGTTCTTGGGGCAATGTAGGGGTAGAGGAATGATAGTTAGATGTAGGGTGTTACCGGGTAGTAGATCTAGGAATAGACTTATAATTGTTGTGATTCAGAAGTTCAAGAAATGTTATCAAAAGAACATACAAGATACTACTTACTAGTTCCTGATGAAGATACAGATCCAAAGACTGTGATAACGAAGGCAAGGCTCAGGTAGGATGATCAGATAATCAAAGATGAGCTATCTTCTCTCCCAATGCTTGGATGAGTGTCACTGGGCTCTGGTTACTCAGTTGCAGTCTTGGGCTTGATGTCCTTCTCTGCAAACTCCTTTCTTTCCTTCACTTGTCTCTGCTCGGCCAAGTGAATTCCTGATCTTTCCAATGAATTTCCAGATTCCAGATCCCAGATCCTTCTTTTTTTTTGGTTGGGGGAGGTCATTTACAGGGAACCGATGGTGGTTACGTAACCGATGGCGGTCGAGTAGGAACCGATATCGGTTAAGTCAAAGTGGACTATTTTTAGTAAAGTAGCCAACTTTCCCTCCTTTTCTCCCAAGGAATTAGTTGTGGGCTTGGTCAAGTCATTATTAGGTTGATTTTGGTGCGGGTGAGGAGTAATTAGTCATGGGTGTGGATGTAGACCAAGTTATAGGTCTTAATTAGGTTAGTTTAGGGTTAGGGCTAGGTCATGATGAGGTGGCGAAATGTGGTGGCAGGTTTAGAGATGTGGATTTATTAATTATAAGGTAATTAATAAATAATTGTGCAAGGTTTAGGTGGTGAGGCTAGGTTGCAAAATGAGATGCGGGGCACGGGGGGTCGTAAGACACAAATTTGGTGTCTACATTAGCCCCTTGTTGTCGTGTAGCTTGTCTTGTAAAGCTGCACTGACAATAATAAGAAGTGGTTACTCCTGTTAAGGGTATAGGTAATCCCCCTCAAATCTATCACAGATTGAGGTAGTGTGAAATTAGGGATAGGTTGATAAAGGGTAAATGGTGTTGAGATGATGGTAATATGGTGGGGTAGGTCCAAGGAAGCGGGCGCATGTTGAAATGCAGTAGTGCGACTGAGGGTACATGATTTGAAGAGAAAACAAGCAATTCATAGGCAAAGGTCGATAGTTTATCCAAACAAGGGTGATATAATCCTGGTATCCAAGGCATAGGAAGTAGCTCTAGGGGATATAACGGGTAAGGTACAGGAACGTTTAGGCATGTTCGGCAGTACCAAATGGTTGGTTTGGTTGAGATAAACGTCACGGTCTTGGTCTAGGCAAAGTTGGTCGACTGATCAAGTCAAGTACCCTAATCATGCTAAAACACAAACAGGTGAGCTCGATTGAACAAAAAGCTACATGATGGGTGGATAAAATTGTAATTTGTTGGTTTTGGGTGAGGTATTTAATTGGTGCGGCCTTGGGTCGGGCCGATTGATTAGTGAGGGCCATGGGTCGGGCCTGATTGGTTGGTTGCGGCCTTGGGTCGGGCCAAATGGTTGGTTGCAGCCTTGGGTCGGGCCTGATTGGTTGGTTGCGGCCTTGGGTTGGGTGCCTGATTGGTTGGTTGCGGCCTTGGGTCGGGCCAAATGGTTGGTTGCGGCCTTGGGTCGGGCCTGATTGGTTGGTTGCGGCCTTGGCTCGGGCCTGGTTGGTTGGGTGCGGCCTTGAATTGGGCCAATGAAGTCAAAAAAGGCTATTTAGCAAAGGAGGGTTTAGGCGATGTGGTGAGAAAGGGAGATTGGTGAATAAGGGTAGAAATTGTGGTGAAAAAGGTATTAAACCGATATCGGTTAGCTATGACCGGTATCGGTTAGATGACCGATACCGGTGGTTTAGGGCACAATATAACCGATATCGGTTATAGGTAAAAAAACCTATAAAAATAAAAATACGGCCTGTCATTGTCACATTGTCAATTTGATAACCAATATGGCTTGTCTAGGTTTAAAATTGATTTTGTTGAGTTTGTACACTGAGTTGGCAGTAGTTGAGTGGAGGAGTGAGTGATTGGTAGACCCCAGTGAGTAGGAGGCAGAATTTGATTGGTGGAGGACCCAGCAGAGGAGATTTATAGCCATGGCATAGCCAGGAGGAGCAGGAGGTGCTGGACCAGCTGGACCACCACCACCTATCCCACCACGATGACGTGTAGTCATACCGGTAGGTTCTAAACCTCTAATTATGTGAATTTAATGATTTTAAGTTTAGATTTGGGTTTTGGGTAGGAATCCAAAATTTAATGAAATAATGAATAAATGGATGTAATTTGAAAAATGGAGTGGGTAGGTAGGTTAGTTAGGCTAAAATGGTAGGGTGGGTAGGTTTGTAGGGTTTTCCAGTGGGTAAAAGGGTAGAAATAGGCAAAAATATGGTTTTGGGGGCCGCGTCGGGTTCGGCTCGGACCCAGACGACAAAGTGACCGATGTCGGTCACTAGGCGACCGGCATCGGTCACCAAATATTTACACAAAGTGGAGTTTTTGGTAGACCGGCGTCGGTCGTATGTCGACCGGCGGTGTATAGGATGTGCTGGGTAGGGGACCGGTGGCGGTCAAGGGTGACCGGTACCGGTCATTAGTTAGGTTTATTTTTGTTTTGTTTTTTGTTGTTGTTGGTGTTTTGTGTTTTGTTTTGTTGTTTTGTTGTTTGGTTGTTGTTTGGGGTGAAGAGGGAGGGGGTAGAGTTGATAGGAAAGGTGATTGGGGTGGGGGGAAATGGGGTGGTTGTGTGGTTGGTTTGGTTAGGATAGATTAGGTGTTGGGTATGAATTAGGAGGTGTTAAATTGGTAGGGGCATAGTTAGATGGCGATAGTAGATCGGGGTGGTTGGTAGGGTGTGAGATAAGGAAAGGGGATATCGTAGATGTTTTAGGGTAAGATAGGTGGGTGTAGATGTGTGTTATAGAGTCGGGGTGTGGTCGGGTGGGTAAAAGGGGGTATAGAGGGTTAAAGTAGTTGTTTTTGTAAAGGGTAGGTCTAATGAAGTGGGTTGTTTTTGTAGGCACGTCAGCAGCTTACGATGCGGGATCAGATGCCCCCGCTATTGAGACGGATGCGGCCACATGTGTCCGCAGCGCAGTGGGCCATTATGCGAGGTGGGACTCGGTGGAGTCCAGCAGTATAGGGCTATGGATAGGGACCACAGCCTTATGGTTGCCCTCATCGAGAGATGGGATCCGGCAACCAATGTTTTCCATCTCCCTACTGGAGAGATGACTATTACCCTAGAGGATGTGTATCGCATCCTGAGACTGCCGATCGTAGGGAAGCAGTATTCTAGGTAGATGCGAGAGATGGCTATGGATAAAATTCTTTAGGTATTTGGGGATGCAGCCGCATTATTGACTTATCACAGCGCGAGCATTGCCTATGGCGATATGTATCGCGCACAGACATGAGACACACTGGCCGTGTTGATGATGATAGGTATCACATGCTTCGCCCTCCCGGACTCAGAGGGAGGCGCTTCCCACGGGCTTTGATGGGAGTGCTGCACGAGATGGTAGAGGAGCATACGTCTTTATGCACAGGCACCAGTATATCGGTGCGATTATACAAAGAGTGTGGGGTTATCGCCGGATGAGGTGATTTGGGATTTGCTCGACATTTTTGTTACACTGCTGGGCATATGAGCACATCATATGTATACGACCAGTAGGGCTGCCCCAGCAGCCAGGGCCACAGATTGTATACAGATATGGCTTTCAGAGGTGGTTGGGGGTCATGGGCCAGCCACGAGCGGTGCTCGCAGGACGGGATGTAGCCTACTACCATCATATGTTAGAGGGCTTGACTACGCTAGACATTGTATGGAGGCCCTACAGAGGCCATCAGCCCGAGGAGGAGCCCGAGCACAAATGTGCTAGATCCATATATAATTTACGAATAGCTGGATAGAGGCCCGGAGAGCATGAGCGGATACCCCTAGAGAGGGTACGATGGCAGTTGGGGCTGCGACAGGATGAGCCACCTCCCTTCCCACAGTACCGGAGGGATGATGTAGAGGCCCCACTGCCTGCACCACAGCCCGTTGACCCAGATTGGGTAGTAGAGAGGCCGGCAGATGATACAGTGGACGACGCCGGGTGCACAGGTTCATTTTTGGTGTGGTGGGCGGAGAGAGAGCAATTAGAAAGAGCACAAACCTGCACAACCAGATTTAGCTGCTTTATTATAGTAGAGAGGGACCAGCTCATAGGATAGGTGCGGTTATTTGAGGTAGCTTGTTGTTGCACGAGCCTGCATCGAGGTACTACAGGGGCGGTTAGCCTGCACAGGCACACGCAGTGCGAGCACGAGTACAGCCACGGCACAGCACCGGCCCCGCCCGCAAGCAGCACGTGCACCGCCACAGGTATAGGCACAGGTGTACCGGCAGGACAGGGGCCACTACTATTAGGAGTTGGGGGACCAGCCCCAGCAGCCATGGTGGCATGGGCCCGCTATATGGAGGCGAGAGTGGAGGCCCGGTATTATCAGGATGTCCTTGATGGTACCGGGGCTGACTATCAGCCATATGCGGTGCACAGAGCCGAGACCTCTCGGAGCCAGAGATCCCAGGGGGTGCAGCCACAGCCGGTGGGTCGGTGACAGGGAGGAGGCGGGAGCCAGCACAGGGACCAGCAGGGAGAGGAGCTGAGGGTGGTGGGGAGAGCTGAGACATCCCTGGAGTGGAGATGGGTGTTTTGTTTGTATATTGGATATAGGCACCGGTCTGTGAACCGGTTATGTATATAGAGGCCTGCGTGCCCACATATGATTCATTTATTCATTCTTGTTGTATATACCGGCCTGCGAGCCGAGTACAGGTTGTAGAGTTGATACCGGCCTGCGAGCCGAGTATATTTTTGACATGAGAGACCGGCCTGCGAGCTGAGTCGAGATTTTGACAGTGATAGCGGCCTGCGTGCCAGCTTTGTATTATTTTGAGATCACAGAGGCCCCCATGTAGGGCAAGTTGTATATTTTAAACATTGATATATATAGAGATGATGATTTTGATCCACATGGTGTGTATAAAATGTTTTATGTGTTTTGTCGATGGTTTTTGAAATTTAATGTGTATAGATGATGAGTTAGATCCAAATGGTGTATATACTGATGGGTTTGATGTAGATATTGCAATGTCGTACGTATTTTGTTGATGGTTGTTTTATTGTAGATAGATGATGTTGATGAAATTGTGATGATATATTGATGTGATTTTGATGACAAATATTGATAATGGTGTCGTTATGTAGGAAAAAGAGGCGGGCACCACAAAAATTTGTAAAAAATAAAGAAAAGGCCCAGGTTTAAGCAAAAGGAGACATGTGACCGATATCGGTTACCTAACCGACGTCGGTAGATTAAGGACCGATATCGGTTAGGTAACCGATACCGGTTATGCCAAAACGAGCTTTTCTAAAAATAGAAAAGCTTGGGTGGCAACTTAAGTTCTTATTTTTAGAGTCATGCAACAAGTTAAATACGTGAATGCGACGTTGTTTGACGACTGATACAGGTAATGGCATGAAAGAATTGAGTGATAAGGAGGAAAGAGATAGGTAAAGTGAGTGTGGGCTGAGATTAAGAAGGTAGAAAGGAAAGTTATATTTGAAGAGGGTGGTGAACATGGCTGAACGAGGAGAAGCATCCAGCAGGCAGAGATGAGAGGGAAGACAGGGTCCACCCCAAGCTGCTGCATCCCAAGAGGTAAACTGTTTGATTGTATTTTAATTCTTGCATGTTTTGATGAATAGGCTGAGAGAAGGTAAGAGGGTAGAGATGAGAAAGAAAAGGTGATAGGAAAGGGTTTGGGATAGAATGAGTGTTATGGGGTAGGTAAGCAGGGTGTTCACGTATGTTTATAGGTATAGAGAGGAGTAAACGAGCAAAATAATTATCGTAGGTGGTGGTTTTAAGCAGGCTGTATAGGATTGACAGTGACCGATATCATTTAGAGATAACCGGTATCGGTTAGTAAACCGGTATCGGTTATCTATAACCGATACCGGTTACTGTAGGAATTTCCAGAATGTGAGAAAAAACACTTGGGGATTTGATTTATTGAATGGTTGTGTGTCGTTTTGATGTATGCAGGTAGAGGCAGGGTTGAGGATGAATGATAGTGTGCCAGCTTTGTTATCACGAATCCGAGTGGATGTAACACCAGCTGAATGGGCATTGATAAACCATGTGGGGTTAAGTGGAATCCGCTATTATTCACGAATCACATGCAATCATGCTATGTTGCAGGTGTTGATTGAGAGGTGGAATCTAGAAAAGAATACCTTCTATCTACCAACAGGGGAGATGACAGTGACGTTGGAAGATGTGTTTAGGATCTTGAGGCTCCCAATTATAGGAAGACCAGTGTATCAGGCATTGCCTAGCACGGCACGGGGAGTGATAACAGCAGTATTTGGTTCAGCTGCATGAGATTTGACACAGCGAGGTTTGACATTCACTTATGGTACAATGTATGCAACACACCCTGAGGAAACAAGGTTGGCAGTGGTATTAATGATAGTGGTGGGGTATTATGCATTACCGAGGGCGGATGGGGGAAGATTTCCAAAAGCATTGATGTGTATTATTTGGGAAATGATAGAAAGGAGCGTGACTTTCACATGGGCACCCGCATATCTGGCGGAGCTATACAGGGGTTTATGGGCCTGCAGGTAAAAACACAGGACGACACTAGATTGTTCATACTTATTACATTGTTGGGCTTATGAGCACATTGTTTGTGTGTGACCGATAGGCCGACCCGTCCAGTCGGGAGAGACAGGAGTGCAGAGGTTGGGATTCAGACGATGGGTCCAGACAGAACAAGAGGCAAGATCCCAGGCCGTGACAGAGGACATCGAGTATTATAGGCAGGTGTGGGAGATGGTAATGATTGTGGATATTTGTTGGAGACCTTACGGGAACTATATGGTGACGGAGCACATATCTGAGGAGTTGAGGGGTGTAGAGTGATTGAGGTGGATCGCAGGGCATAGGCCAGGTGAGTACGAGAGGATTCCTCTAGATCACGTGCGTGAAACAATTTGGATTTGTTTAGGATATACCTATGGCTTATAGACCATACATGAGGATCGACGCGAGGCATTATTCTCACCTCCCCGGCCGACACCTCCAGAAGGGCCAAAAGAGATAGCAGCCGATCGCAGGGTAATGGATGCGGGAGTGACAAAGGCTTATAGATTATGGTGGGTAGCAGAGCTGCGAGGTGTACGTGAGAGGGCCGATCGTCCTGACATAGCTGTGATTACAGTGGAGAGAGATCATCTGCAGGGTTTAGTTCATCAGCTCCAAATGCGGGTGAATGAGACAACGAGATTGTTAGCGGTTGCAGAGTCATGAGTGGAGAGACTAGAGGTGAGATTCCTCCACGCGAGAGGACGTATTCGTATGTTACAGGAGATGTTGGTGGATCAGTGGGAGGAACCAATAGTAGTGGCACCTTTGAGGATGGAGAGGCCAAGTGAGTGGCATCGATGATCACGATCACCACCTGATTCGGGAGGAGGCGCAAGGGTCTAAGTGAATTTCATAGGAGTATAAGAATAAATAAGGATGTCGACCTACGCGTCGATGATAGAGAAGATGTATTTGTTTAACATCTAAATAAAACTGAATATGTATGTTGATTTGAGTTATGATAATAATAAGAATGGTTGTGTTTTGAATGTTTTGTTTTGAAAAAGGATAAAGATGAATGTGAGCAAATAGAAATACACAAATAGATTTATATATACCACACATGATAGGTTATGGTAGGGGATGGTCGAGCTAACCTTGGGAGACCCCATGTCTCCTAAGTGCTACCTACATAGCCCATTGCACAAAGCAAGGAGGGGCCTCAGACCGATGTAGTTCTCCCTTAGGACCAGGGAGAGGTGAATTCAGGCAATTTGGTTATAGTTAGGCAATTTGTTGGCTGGTAAAAATATTGATATTGGTAGGGTAACATTGTTGGTGTTGGTAAGGGACTGGCGATGTTGGTGTAGGTATAGGTGAAACGAAAGTTAGCTTACCCAAGTAGTAGGGAACCGTGTCCTGATTAAAGTCAACACATAATCCTAGAGTCGAGTAAAAGAGGCAGAAGTGTCCCATAGTTGAGAAGAGCTAAAAAAACCACATATTAACATAGGATGGGCTTGAATCCCTAGGTGCCTTACATAGGCGAGAAGTCGATAGGTGAAAAGAGTCATATAATCACAATATATCGGATATACGTCACGTCCCTTGAGTTTTGTTGTGTTGACGAATGGTGAGGTGAGGTGGCTGGTATAGCTGGGGTGCAGAGAACTTATTATAAGGTGATTATTCTGACGAAAGAGAACCAAACCTAAATAGACAAGTCCATGACTCAAAAGTGCTTTGGAATACTACTTTTTACTTTTTTGGATATAGACTGATCAATGCGGGAAGTCCAGAGGGGATATGCATTTTATTGTTCTTGAGCTCTTCACGAAGCTGATCAATGTGAGAAGCTTCTAATAAAGGCTGACTTTGTATAGCTGTCCTTCAAGGGAGCAGTCTATTTATAGTAGCAAATGCGGTTTTTGTGTATAGCTGTCCTTCGAGGGAGCAGTCTATTTATAATAGTAGAAGTGGCTTTGCACATAGTTGTCCTTTGAGGGAGCAGTCTATGTATAACTTTAGAGGTCTAGATGTCCGTTTGGCATGAAGCATCTAGTTTTGTAGGAAGTTTGACTCAAGAATATCCCATAAGCGTATAATTGAGAACGTGTTATTTTGATACTTTTAAGTCATGGACTAGACTAAAAAGGGGAAGGCATCTTTAAGGGGAGGTGATGACCAAACCATGTGAGCTTGATTCGATTTGAGATGCATGGAACAAAAGTGTATGAGGTAGTAAATGAGCTCAAGGGACGAGCGCAAGGTAGATAAGAAGTGATATAACACTAAATTCAATAGTAGAATGGTCAAAGATGCAAGGCATTAAGGGGTTCAGGCTTAGGTTTACCATTAAGTGAAGCTAAATGGTAAGTGCCTGATCCTGTAAGTATGAGTGATAATGTAAAGCCCAATCTAATTAGGAGCAAATTTTCTACGTTTGCTCTTTTCTAGTTTGGTTACATGTTGATTCTCTTTGAGGAAAAGATCACCAACCTTAAAGGTACGCTCATGGAGTTGCTTATCATAAGCACGCTTGATGCATTTTTGATAGATTTGAAGGTGGTCAAGAGCTGTAAGATGACGCTCATCAAGAAGCTCCAATTGGGCTAACCGCTCTTGGCGGAAATCATCATTGGTGAGGACATCCTGAAGAGATATTCTTAGGGAGGGTATTTGCATTTCGAGAGGCAAGATAGCCTCGGTACCATTTACCAAAGAGAATGGGGTGGAATTAGTGGAGGTGTCAATGCTAGTCCGATAAGCCCAAAGGGCAAAGGGGATGTGATCAGGCCAATTGCTTCCAGAATCGTTAACAACTTTCATGAGGATTTTGGTTAGGGTTTTATTAGAAGATTCAGCTTGACCATTTGCTTGTGGATAGTAAGGTGATGAGAAGCTAAGTTTGATACCAAAGTTGTCACAAAGGTCTTGTAACAACTTATTTTTGAAAGATTTTCCATTATCTGTTATCAGGCGATGAGGAACGCCAAAATGACAGATAATGTGATGGTTAATGAATTCGACGATTTTTTCTTTTTTGGTTGAAATGAGTGGAATGGTGTCCACCCATTTAGTGTAATATTCGATTCTTTGTGATTATCAACGGTGACATTGTGAAGATGGTGGGTGAATCTCACCAATAAGGTCTAAACCCCATTGTGAGAAAGGCCAAAGATCTCGTGCGACCTGTAGCGGATGGCTAGGAGTATGTTGAAGGTTGGCATGTTGTTGACACATAACACAATGCTTAACATATTCGTAGTAGTTGTTATTAAGAGTAGGCCAATAATAGCCTAGGCGAAGGATCCGTTTGGCCACGACAAGGCCACTAAAATGTCCACCACAAATACCGTCGTGGACTTGTTGGATGGTATAGGTGACCTCCGCACCGGTTAGACATCGAAGGAGGATGCCATCAAAGCCACGTTTATAGAGGAGTCCCCCCATGACGACATAACGAGAAACACTTTTAAGAAAAGCACATTTTCCGTTACTAGTAAGGTCAGGTGGGAGAACAGAGGTTGTAAGATAGTCATGAAATTGGTGATACCAGGTATCCTACGAATTAGCAGACACATTATTTATCATACAAACATCCGGGGTGGAGTAAGATGGGGCAAAGAGTTGTTGGACCAAGACGAATATGTCAGAGTCAGTTGGTGAGGTAGGAATTTGCGAGGCTAAGCAAGCCATAGTATCCACAAATTTGTTAGTGGAGTGGGGAATGGTTTGGATAGAATAATGAGTAAATAAGGTCAAAAGTGAATCCACGTAATGTTTGTACTTTTGAAGTTCCTCATTTTTACATTGGTAGATGCCCATAACTTGATTGACTACCAGTTGGGAGTCACCAAAAATGTTAATAGACTTGACACCTAAGTGTAACGCAACCTGGAGACCCAAAACAAGGGCCTCGTATTCCGCTGTATTATTAGTGCAGGGGAAATCGAGCCGGAATGAAAGAGGCATAGGCTCAACATTAAGAGGAATGAGAACAACACGGCTCCACTGCTGCTGCCTGGCATTTGGATCCATCAAAGAAGAGGGTCATTGGATACGACTCCTCACTGAGTGAAAGAGTGGCAATGAGTTCGTCGAGGGAAATTAAAATTGGTAAATTTCTCCCCAGGTAAAGGGGCTTCCGCGAGTTGGTCTGCAATAGTTTGTCCTTTGATTGACTTCTGGTGTACAAATTCAAGGTCGAGGTCAGTGAGGAGCATAATCCATTGGGCGATGCGTTGGTTTAGATGAGGTTTGGCATACATATAATGAATGGGGTCCATGTTGATGATGACAAAAGTTTTTGATTCGGGAGAGGTAGTGTCGAGTTTGGTGGCTACGAATGATAGGGCTAGGCATAACTTTTCTACATGTGTATACCTAGTCTCGTAATCCACGAGAGTACGACTTATGTAATAAATGGCTTGTTCTCGATGCTCGAAGTCACGATGTGCGAGCATGGCTCCTACAACATGGTCAGTGGTAGAAAGGTAAAGGTAGAAAGGGCGATCGTCCTGAGGTGGGATAAGCACAGGTGGCTGCAAGAGATAGGCTTTAAGAGCCTCAAAGGCTTGGTGGCACTCTTCGATCCATTAAAAGACAATGTCCTTTTTAAGGATATGATGGAAAGGTTGACATTGATCTGAGAGTTGGGAGATGAAATGTCGGATAGATTGGAGCTTACCTTGTAAACTACGCAACTGTTTGAGGTTAGTAGGTGGGGGCATTTCTAGGATAGCTTTGACTTTAGCTAGATCGACCTCGATGCCACACAAAGAGATGATAAAACCAAGAATTTTTCCCAAAAGGAAACCAAAGACACATTTATTTGGTTGAAGACGAACACAATATTGTAACAAGTGATCGAAAATAATGGTTAAAACATTGAGATGTTCACTGCGATGTTTAGATTTGCCAAGAAGATCATCGACATAATCCTCAAGGATAGTGTGCATAATGTCATGAAAAATGTAAGTCATAGCCCGCTGATAGGTCGCACTAGCATTCTTAAGGCCAAACGGCATGACACGATAATAGAAGGTTCCCCAAGGAGTTATGAAAGTAGTTTTATGTTGATCGGCCGGGGCTACCAAAATTTGATTGTATCCCAAGAAGCCATCCATGAGAGAAAGCATCTCATGGCCCGCAGTGAGATCAACAAGTTGATCAATACTTGGGAGGGGGAAGTCATCCTTCGGGCAAGTGAGGTTAAGGTCCCAGAAATCCGTACATATCCGAATTCCCCCATTGCTTTAGTAACAGGTACGATGTTAGAGATCCATTGAGGATAGTCAATAGGTAAGATGAAGGAAACAGAAAGGAGTCGTTGAAGCTCTTCTTTGACCAAGAGGGCAATGTGTGGATGTATTTTTCTCAGTTTTTGTTTAACTGGTTTGACATCAGGTTTTAGGGTAATGTTATGGACAGCAATGTCAGGATCAATTCCTGGCATGTCAGCGTAGGACCAAGCGAAAGCTTGGTTGTGGGCACGGAGGAAAGTAGTGAAGGCAGTTTGTTCTGATGCGGTAAGAGATTGTCTGATCTTCACAATGTGAGGATCGTCCTTGGTGTGGATGTTGATTTCTATAGTCGACTCATTCAACATGGTTTGAGTATCAGATGGCAAGGCGCGTTGAATATAAGAGTCGTCCACACCAAGGTAAGTGAGGATGGAGTCATCATCCTGGCACTCAACAACATTAATTGAAGGTGAGTCCTCTTCGATCATGTCTAGATATAGAAGGGGAAGAGAATATGGGTCTTCATTACTGCGTTGATAAGTGAGAGGACCTAGGAAGATAGCGTTTATGAAAAAAAAAAGTTAGGAGGGATAGATTCAGGGTCTATCGACTCTGTGGGTGACGATGGCAAAATGGGTGATGATGGTTCGGAAGGGGTGACTTCGTCATCTTCCTAGATACAATGGATATGCGATGTTTTCAGTGTAGGGGGTTCAGAGAATCCAAGACCATGACGATCTTTGTGTTTGCGTGTAGTAATGGGAATGATTGTATGTCGGCCTTGTTCATAAAGACCAAAACCAAAACCTTTCCAAGCACAGCGAGTCAAGAAGGTGAGGGCAAAATGATGATTTGTCAGGTATTGAAAATTGGATTGGAAGGGAACCACACCAAGGGGAGGTTCAGGGGTAACGGAGGATGCGTCGACACCCCCATACGTTAGGTTGGTGTGGCAATTAGGTGGTTCGTAGGAGATTACCTCCCCACACAATGGTCGTAGGTAGGATGCGCATGTAACTGTCTGTACTCCTGTGGGGTATGGAAAGAGCTAACGTTATATAGGTGATACTCCCCCAGCGTAAGGCATTGAAAAACATCTACTAAGGGGTCTGAGGTTGGGATGTTGTCCGCAGGAAAGGAAGTGGTATTTGCGATAGCGGTCTCATTGGTTGAAGGTGTAGGTGCGGTTGAGGTGGATGGTTGAGGTGTGGTTGAAGTGGATGGTTGGGTTGGATGAATGGGTTTCTTGACTGGTACAAGCACATCATTGGGGCAATATAACATATTGCAGGTTTTGAAGGGGGGAGGGTCAGCTTTTACGGTATAGGACTTCCCCTCGTACTCAAATTTTATGCATCTATGTAAGGTAGAGGGAACGCATCCCATAGCCCAGATCCAAGGGTGGCCTAACAACATGTTGTATTGGAATTCACCCTCAAGGACATAGAAGAGTTTGGGTAAGGTACGTGGCCCTACATGAATGTTAAGGATCACAGTGCCTAAGGTAGAAGTAATAGCATCGTTGAATGAACGCAGCATGGTGGGGTTGGCACACATGCAGCTAGAGGGGATATTCATTTGTTGGAAGGATTTGGAAGAGATGATGTTTAGGCTAGTGCCCCCGTCAATCATAACATGACGTACGTGGATGTCCCAAACGTAAGCTGAGATGAAAAGAGCGGGGTCAGGATCTTCTGCACCAAAGTCAACAATTTCATCTTTGGAGAAACTGACAGCAGCGGTTTGTTGTATAGGGACGGAAGTGGTAGATTGTTTGGTGAGAGAGGCAACGTGGTTGGGTGTTAAGATGGAGGTAATGGGCAAGGTTTCATTAGGTAAGACCTCTATCCCTTGAAGGATTTCAACAAGAGCTTGTCGATGAGATTCAGAGGCCTGAATGAGATCATACAGTGTCATTTTTACAGGTGATTGGTGAAGCTGTTTGATCATGGTTCGGTGGGAAACTCCATTAGAGACGGGGTAGGCAGGTCCATGAATAACCACTTTAGGTGGTGGTATGATCGGGATGGTGGACAGAGAAAGAAAGGCCACAGGTGTGCTTTCTTTAGCTTTCCCATTGTTTTTCTACCCTCGAGTAGCAACACTAATCATATTGATCTCGTGAACATGAGAGGAGGAAGACGGTAGGGATAAGTCATGGTCTTCGAGAGGTGGGGTTGTAATAATGATAGATCTTGGTGAGGAGGGGATAGGTGGTATAGGAGAGGGGATTGAAGCTAAAGGTTTCTCCCTTCGTAAGTTTTCTTTCTTAACCTTTCTATCCGAGAGAGGTGACTGACTAAGTATGGCTTTCAATGCTTTATATCCCTCTACATCATGTCCTAGTGTGCGGTGGTAAGTACAGATTTTAGACTCATCATAACCTATAGGTCGAGGTTTAGATGGATCATAGGGTCTAAGTGGGGGTAGGGAAATGGTCGCATTCTCCACCAACATAGCAAGGATTTTGGCGTAAGACCCTTTGAGCGGGTCAAAGTCAGAGGAAGATGAGGCTATTGACTGGGTAGGTTTTGGTAATGACTGGGTATGGTTGATTCGTATGGGTGGCGGCTTAGCCAAGGGGTTTTGATAATTGGATTTAACTAAACGTGGCCTCTTTGGCGCAGAAGTTATGTTTAGCTGGTCAGATGACGTGGTAGCAGAAAACAACCATGGAGAAAGAGGAGTGATAGTAAACAAATCCTTTGATGATGGAGTTTGTTTAGGGTTGATAGGTGGATAGGATACTTGGGGTGACGGTGTTGATATACCCGTGGATCTTTGTATGGGTGCAGCAGGTGTAGGTCATTTTAAAGAAAACGCAGGAGGTATGATGTATTGATGCAAGGTGGAGGGATGAGGTCCCAATATAGAAGGTAGGTGTGACGGCGATGGTTTTAGTTGTGATAGAGGCATAGGTTGGACTTGAGGAGATTGGGTCTATCTCCTAAGTGGGTGGACGGCTTTACTTTTGGATAAATCTAACCGTTTAGGTGGGTGTGTTAGACTGGGTATTGGTGAGGTCCCAAGTGTAGGGGAAGGTTTGGTTAGGTCAATAGAGGTGGATGAGGTATTTGGTAGAGATGAGGGGGGTGAAGATGAGGACATAGGCATTTTAAGCTTTTGTAAACACTTTGGGTATATGGTAGAGGCGTTTGGATCGGTCATCTGCATTTGAGTAGAATATGGTGTACTCAAACGTTCCCATAGGACTCGTCTATCTTCTGAGGGGTGACAATCCTCACGTGTGAATAGGAACTTTTGTATGGAAGAAAGGTGGGTTGTGATTCGGTCCTTTGTAGGTGTGATACAGGGGGTAAATGAGGCACTGTATCAATGGGTGTTAAGAGGTCAACCGGTCACTGAAAAGATTTAGGCGATAAAGAACTAATAGGTAGGAGGGCATGTTTGAGAGAATCCATCATGATTAAAGAATTTGGTGATGTCGGTTCAAAGGGTTTCTCGTCTAAGGATGACGAAAAAAGTGGCGAGCCTTCCTCTTGTACAATAAGAGTGGTAGAAGGAGATGTTTGGGAAATAGATAAGTTAGATAACATCCGCTCACAGTCTTGCAAAGATGTGGTGTAAGAAGGCTCATATGTGAGAAGAGAACTCTGGGCGGTTAATTCCTTTATGGGTAAAGGAATGGCAAGGATTTCATCTTGTCTTGATGGTGGTGAAGGGGGTTTGGGTCCCTGCGTTAGTGAAGAGGCTTGATTCAGAATTTTCTCGATAGAAGTGTTTGGTTGGGAGTCAAAAACCGCATGGATTTCATGAACTCTCCTGGCTAAGATATCTTGGTTCATGTTGTTATTGTTAGAAGAGTGGTTTGGGAATGGTTTCTGAAGATTTTCAAATTTTCGTTAGCAGGGGCGTTAGGATTATCGAGGGTTATATCCCCTGCATCAACCATTTCCTGCACTATATTTTTCAACATCTTGTAGTTTTCATGACTGTGTCCCTTCACGCGGTGGAAGTTACAGAAGTCATTTTCTTTGTACCAAGAAGGTATAGCATGGGTGGAATCAAACCCGGAGTGAGGTTTAATAGGAGGTAAGGTAATAGCTCCTGCTTTGAGCAATTTTTCCAATATCACACCATAAGTTTCTCCCAAGGGAGTGTAATTGATGGGCTCGGCTTTATACTTATAGGTGGTTTTTGGTGGGGTATTAGATGGTGTTTGAGATTTGACCATCACCACGTGTACAAATCCTTTTGATTTTGAAGCAGTCGATGTGTGAGGATTGGTGGTGTTAGGTTTGTTGGTGGAGTCTTGGGTTCAGAAATTGGGGTTTTTGTTGCAACCGCAATTTCTCTTCCTCTAAGGCTCAAATTTCTAGTTTCGAGCCATAGTAAAGGCCTCGTCAAATGTGTGGAAAGTTTGAATTTGGAGGGTAGGAGAAATGTGCTTAGCGCAGGCCCACGTAAAGAGTTTGATAAGTTCAGCCTAAGGCAAGGCATAAGTAAGTTGGTTGATAAGGCCCCGCCATCGTCCAATGAAATCTGTGATAGATTCGTCTTCAAATTGTCGGATGGCATAGAGGTCGGTGATAGATACTTTCTTGGCAATGTTAATGGAGAAATGATCCAAGAAAGATTGGGCTAATTGGTTAAAAGAGAAGATTGAGTGCTGGGTTAAAGTGTTGTACCACTCAAGGCGGATCCTGATAAGGACATGGGAAAGGTGCGGAGTAGTAAGGCATCATCATGAGCAATCAGATAGCAGGCATGTCTAAATGATCGCAAATGTTGTTGAGGATCCTCCTTACTATTAAAACGAGTGAATTTTGGTAATTCCCATTGAGGAGGATATGAATGAAGGGGGATAGAAGGATGAATAGGATCCCGACAAACTTGCTCATATGTCAGGGTGCTACGGCTTCCTGAAACAGAAGGCTCTAGATTTTGCATTTTGTCCATCATTTGTTTGATGAAATCAGTGGTGGGATGAGATGATGGTGCGGTTGTTGTAAAAGGTGGAGGATTGGGCCAAGGGCCTCCACTAGACAATGGGGGGGCTAAATGTTGATAAGGTATTGAGGATGAATATGTTGAGGAAACCGAATAGGGATGTCCTGTATAAGGTGTTGAAGCCACCGGATAAGTGTGTGGAAATGAAAAGGTGGGCAGATCTTGAGAAGGAAAGCTCGTGTGGATAGGTGGCAGAGAGCAAGTTATGAAAGGAGTAGTCTGCGAGAGAGACGAGGTAGGAACAGTTGGCGGTAATGATATGTGGGGCCCCAAATTAACAAAAGGAAAGCCAATCTGTGCCGTAAGAACCTCTGAAGCCACTGAGTTGGGAGACGGGGCTAAGGATGAAGAAGGCAAGGTGGAGTTATCAGGTGGGGAAGGAGCTAAGTGAGCGGCTATACTAATAGGCATACCAACAAGGAGTTGACCGTCGGGTGTACGGTCAGGGGCATGAGACAAATAGTATTGTACAGCGCTAGGATTAGCATCCAAAAATTTCACAAATTCCTTATCTCCTACAGGGATTTTGGGAACCTCGCTGGTGTCCGTAGGATTCCCCACAGGATGTGAAGGGGGTGATTCAGGCAAAGGCACGGAGCAGGCATGTGAAACCATGGCTGCAGCTTGTTTTCAGTGACAACAACCATGGACAAGAGTACACAGTAAGGATGCAATCTATCAGGAACAGAAGCAGCAACAAAATGTTGGAATTGGTAGGTTGCTGGTTTTGGGAACTATGAAAGAAAGAACGATATCGTCGTGTAACCGATGTCGGTCGGACTATATAGCAGCGTCAAGTAAGTTAACGAGATGTCGATAGAATAGGACCGGTGTAAGAAGCGTAAGAAGTTGATGATTTTGGGTTAATGATGCTTAGTATACCTACCAAAGCATTCGAAGTGATCACAACAAACAAATGTATATGAGAAAGCAGAACTAAAAACAAGCAAGATGCACAAGCAAATTAACAGACTAACCCTAGGATTAGTTTTAATCACTTTGGGCTTATGCCTTAGACGCAAGATGATGTCAATCCTAAATAGAAGACTTAGGGGAAATGTCAAGTTTGTTTTGGCTTATAAGGTTACCTCAATCGGGCGAGAGGAATACCGCGGAAAAGGGGGATGTTTGAGCTGTTGTGTTAATTTATGATGTGATTTGGTATGTGTTGTGTAGTGAAAGTAAGATTAATTTCTTGTCAATACCATGGATATCACCCCCACGTGTACGACCTGTTACTTAATCTATGTTCACTAGAATTGAAAATAGCAAGCAAGAATGTGATGCACGTGTTTTAAACCCAAATCGAAAATGATATTCGATGAAGCAAGGAGATGATTTTCACTAATGCAAAAATGTGAAAGCAAGACAAATTCTTTTACCAAAAGGTAACAAAATATCTTGTGAATATTTTAGAAGAAGAAAATAGCAAGTGTGCTCCCTATATGAAAGCAAGCAAGAAAGAAAGAAACCCAAAATGGGTCCCACCGGGCGTGCCAAAATGTTTCGCACAGAGGAGGTTTTCAGTTCCTAGAATAGAGTTGCTTCTATCCTTTCATTCTCTTGAGAAACAGATAAGGGTTAGGGCTAGGAGGAATACCTGTTGAATGTTTGGAGGGTGTGCGCGTACCGTAGAGGGAGATCGAGATCAATTGCAAAGAACTCCATTTTGTGCAGGAAGGACTACCTATAAGTAAGAATACAAGACCACCAGATTCTAATTAGATAATAAATGAGGGAACCGCCTTGGGCCCAGGAAGTATTAAACTTCCTTTCGAAGGTGGTCGATTCCCCTGCTAATATGAATTAACACAAATTATTGCAAAATTAAAATTTAATTACCTTGTTAAACAATAGAGGTAAGGGCTAGTTTTGGTTTTGAATCACGGTGACGATCTTTGGTCACATTTGTCAACGTCTTGGTTTCGCTAACCGATATCGGTAGGGGCAGTGGTTTAGGGGCTTTTAGTGAAGGTTGGCTATAAGGTGGCTATGGTGTTTATAAGGCTAGTAAATGATTGGGGATAGGTAATGGGGTGATGGAGAAGACTCAGAGGGTATGGGAGTTGTTCTTGGGGCAATGTAGGGGTAGAGGAATGATAGTTAGATGTAGGGTGTTACCGGGTAGTAGATCTAGGAATAGACTTATAATTGTTGTGATTCAGAAGTTCAAGAAATGTTATCAAAAGAACATACAAGATACTACTTACTAGTTCCTGATGAAGATACAGATCCAAAGACTGTGATAATGAAGGCAGGGCTCAGGTAGGATGATCGAGACAATCAAAGATGAGCTATCTTCTCTCCCAATGCTTGGATGAGTGTCACTGGGCTCTGGTTACTCAGTTGTAGTCTTGGGCTTGATGTCCTTCTCTACAAACTCCTTTCTTTCCTTCACTTGTCTCTGCTCGGCCAAGTGAATTCCTGATCTTTCCAATGAATTTTCAGATTCCAGATCCCAGATCCTTCATTTTTGGTTGGGGGAGGTCATTTACAGGGAACCGATGGCGGTTACGTAACCGACGGCGGTCGAGTAGGAACCGATATCGGTTAAGTCAAAGTGGACTATTTTTAGTAAAGTAGCCAACTTTCCCTCCTTTTCTCCTGAGGAATTAGTTGTGGGCTTGGTCAAGTCATTATTAGGTTGATTTTGGTGCGGGTGAGGAGTAATTAGTCATGGGTGTGGATGTAGACCAAGTTATAGGTCTTAATTAGGTTAGTTTAGGGTTAGGGCTAGGTCATGATGAGGTGGCGAAATGTGGTGGCAGGTTTGGAGATGTGGATTTATTAATTATAAGGTAATTAATAAATAATTGTGCAAGGTTTAGGTGGTGAGGCTAGGTTGCGAAATGAGATGCGGGGCACGGGGGGTCATAAGACACAAATTTGGTGTCTACTGATTATGGGTTGAATTTATATATGTAAAGTTGAGCGAGATAGTAGCTTGGTGGAGGTATAGGTGGTAAAAAAGTGCATGGGTGACAGTGAAGGTTTTTGGTTTTTGGTTGAATGAGGTGTAATGAAGGATGATGATGCGGTAGTAGGTTTTTATCTTTTGACTAGGTAGGAAGCTGTTTGATCAGGGTTGATGGATGAGGCCCTAGGATAGACGGAAAGGGTGAAGGTTAAAAATGTGTGGGAAGAGAGGCTGGTGTATGTAGCCTAGTAGGTTGGGTTTTCATTTTAGGTGGAGAGATAATGCTGGTGCCAGTTTTAGATGATTTTTCTAAGTCCAATTTGACATGTGGGTGAGTAAATATTAATGTCAACATGACACCCAACGTAGTAATGGGTCTAGATATGGGTGAGGAGAGAGGTTTTGGTTGGGTTTTAGGTTTGGGAGTGGCTTTAGTTATGGGTAGAGGTTTATATGTAGGTAGGGATGATGATGAAGAATCCATTTCAATTGGCATGGTTAGTGCTGATTTGGTAGCTAAAAATACCTTTGGGTAGATCGTGGAATTATCCTCGGGAAACATTAGTATTTGGGTATAAAAGGGGATTCAAAGATGTCCCGAGCATGGAATTTATCAATGTAACCCAAGCGATCGGGAAGCCATGAAAATGGTACTGCGAAGAAGAGGATGGAGTTGGTTTGGTGGCAATCCCTATAAAATATGTCTGCGAGACAAAGAATTGGCTAGCCTCAGACTCCATGGGTAAAAGAGTCGAGATCATATCAATGGTGTCTGGGATCCGAGGAGAACTTCCCCGATAGGTAGTGGCATGTCTAATGAGTCTCCTATGGGTAGGAGAGATAATAAGTGGGGTGAGGTAGACTTCTCCCTTGGTGGAGGAGAAGGCAATGATGATTCTCCTGTGGATGGGAGAATTAAAAATGTTGAATGTTTGGTAGTTTGTAAAGTAGACGGTGAAATGGCATCAGTAGAAAGCACGGGTTCCTCCATGAGAGTAGGGGAGATGAAGGGGAATCATGTGGGTGTAACGAAGTGGAAGAGGTATTCTTGTCGATGGGTAAAGGAGCTTGTGCCATAATTTCCTCAATAAATGAAATAGGTGGGATTTGACGAATGGTCGGTATGGTATCAAAAACCATGTGGACTTCATGGACATTACTATCACTAGATGAAGGTTCACTATTTTGATTATAAAATGGTTTATGGTTAGGGAAAAAATTTATAAAGATGTGCAAATTTTGATTTTTTGGTGTGTTCGGGTTGTCCATGATGAGGTCTCCATTATCTATCATCTCTTGGAAAATGTTCTTAAAAGTTATGCAATTACCATCACTATGGCCTTTAATGTGATGGTAATTGTAGTATTTGTGTTCTTTATACCATGTAGGAATAGGACACGTAGGATTGAAACCTATATGAGGTTTTATGGGAGGAATTCTAATGGCTCCAGCTTTAAGAAGTTTTTACAAGACTGAAGAGTAGGGCTCTCCAATTGAAGTGTACTTCCACTGCTCCCACCAGAGTTTAAAGGCCTAGACAACAGAAAGATTGGAAGAATGTTGGGCTTGATTAGAAGGATGACATGGTCCTACCTTGAGGACTACCACATTGGCATATCCTTTGGGATTTGAATAGTTATTTTGGGGTTTTGAATATGAAGAAGAATCATTTGATTTGAATGGGGTGTTCTTGTTTCGTAATTGGATTTTCTTTTGTTTAATGGCACAAATTTCTAGCTTTCATGCCATGTTGAATACTTCATCAAAGGTTCAAAAGGTTTTCTTTGTAGAGTTGGTGAGATGTGTTTGGCACCATATCTAGTGAAAAAAATAAATAAGTTTAGTCGAGGTAGATAGAACATTATTTGGTTGATAAGTCTCTGCCAAAGATGAAATTAAATATGTGATAGATTCATCTTCATACTGTCATGTTGAATACAAGTCAGTCATGTTGGCATTCTTGACTATATTGATCAAGAATTGGTATAGGAATGTCTAAGACACTTGTTTGAAGGAGAAGATGGAATTTCTAGGTAAAATGTTGTACCAATCTAAGGCAGGTCTTGTTAGGGACATGGGAAATGTTCGTAAGAAGAAAGCATCGCCATGGGAAATTAGGTAGCACCCATGCTTGAATGACTCGCAACTACTATTGTGGGTCCTCTTTATTGTTAAAACAATTAAATTTAGAGATTTCCCAATGCACATGATAAATGTGAATGGGAATATATGGATGGATAGGCTAATTAAAGATTTCATCATAAGTTAAAGAATTATGGGAGCCGAAATGAGATGCTTCTAGGGTCTACATCTTTTCCATCATAATCTTAATGAGATCGTTGGTAGGTTGTGATCAAAGTGGGAGCCCCTATAGAAAAAGGGGGTTGATGTTGAATGTATGAGGTGGGTGGTATGCTAGTGTATGGTGGTATTAAGTATGATAACTACGCAAGAGGAATAGATCTAGGTGGCACATAGCCAAAATAAGCGATAAACGAGGTCAAGGGTTTTGGTAGTATGTGTAAGTGGGTCGGGTAGTCGTAACAAATATACTTGAGATTAGGGGCAAGGACTACGAGGATAGAATGGATGAGGTTCTAGAAAGGGGTGTAAGTTTCTAACATTGTACATGGTTGCGATGTAATATGTATATGTGATGTAGTGGGTGTAGATAGGGCCATACTTAAGGTGGATTTCAGAGGGACAAGGGATGCCATGGGTGTGATAGTTGATGTAGACATTGTAGTTATAGCAGTTATGGGACCTAGTTGAGACACTACATGTTGTTGAGTGGATGATGGTAGCACCGAGTTAGTGCAAGTTGATGCATAGTTGGGGAGATGGAAGGAGAGATAGATACGGGAATGAAGTATAGTAATTGACTTTGAGGAATCCTAGGTAGAAGAATGAGCAAGGTAGTACTGGAGGGCAGTGGGATTCTAGTCAAGAAGTCTTGTGAACTCCTCATCACTAGTATTAATGGTGATAGGATGAGTTGGATCCATGGGTGATAAGATAAAAGGGGTGATAGGCTAGGTGGAAGCAGCTGAAGGCTGGTGTGAAGCACAAGAGTGTTGGCTTGACTGCGCATCAACACCATGTGAGTTAGCATATACTAGATGAACTATACTATGCAAGTGACACAGAGAACAATAGGGATGGAAAAGAATTGATTATGAGGGGTGAACTGGTAGGTGCTTTGATTAAAAATCAAAATAGAAGGACCGACACCCGGCATACCAACCAATGTAAGTTATTGGGTGACCAATGACATACAAAACTCGATGCTAATTCTTGTGGGGAAGTAACATTTTGAGTAAGTGAGACAGAAACTCGGGAAATTCAACTATGGAAGCTATATTTAGTCAATAATATTAGAATGTAGAGGATATGGTGATGTCCAGAGATTTTAAATAGAGAAGAAGATGAGATGAGTGTTATTTGGGTAAATTAACCAAAAGCATAGGGAGTTGCCACTTGGCTAGATAATCGATGATGGTCATATGTAAAGCGAAGATAGTCTAGTGAGTGATGCTGGTTACTATGAAATATGTAGAATGAAGAAAATTTTCTTTTTGTGAATTAAAGTTGAATGGGACACCAACCCAGAAGTATAAATATGGTAAAAAAATGAGTCCGACACACTCAAAAATAGTCAGAATACACCAACTATGATGATGAGTGTGAAAGGAAGAAGGAAGTGAAGAAACGTGACCTCACAACTCAAAACACAAGTCAAGAACAAAGCTAAGAAAAACACGTAATCCTACAAGTGAATTTAGTGTGTTTAGCTTATGTTATTTAAATATTGACTCATGAATTTAGAATAGATTTTTTGGTTGGGAAGGCTTCCTACGAGGAAGGGAATTCTAAAGGCGAGGTTTCAGGTTATGTTTTGGCAGGGGCGGGCCTTTATCTGATGAGTGACTAGATAGAGATAACTAGATGGGTGCCCACTATCAATCCTCTAATTGTGTGATTGTTGAAATATTCTTCCGGGTGGGGATGTTGTGTAATAAGATTTGTATATTCCAATTTTTGCATTTTGGCAAAGAGAGAGAAAACGAGAATGTGCTTTCTACAATTTAGTTGTGTCAACCATAAAGCGGGAATGACTTCTAATGTATAGGTTTCCCTTAGTTTTAATGTGATAAATAATGCAACAAATCAAAATTTCGTGTAAGTGTTTAAAATCCAAATTGAAATATGATATTTGATGTAGCAAATGATGAATATGAAGAGGGATGCTCTTTCACTAATACAATACTAATGAAAGAAAGACATATTCTTTTTAAAACACCAAAATCATGAATGATTTTAGACAATAGAAAGAAGGGGAATATTTTAGAAAAGAAAATTAGTGTGAATCTTTTGAAAAGGGAAACACACACACAACATTCACCTAGGAATGAATAAAATGTAAAATAACCCTGATGGGTCTCACGAGCATGCCAAAATGTATCACTATTTTCTTTATGGATTTGACGAAACAGATAAGGTTATGGGCCAAGGAGGAATACCTGTTGTGATGGTTAGTTTGAGGTTATGTGTGTGTTCGACTTCTTGATCCAATGCTGACTGCAAGAGATTCCTTTTGGCTAGGAGGAACTAACTGAAATATAAAAAAAGACCACAAAAGAGAGTTAAACAATATATTTTAGTGGATGCCCTAGCGTGTCCTAGATCTAGGAAGTGTGGTACTTCCTTAGTGGCGATCAATCCACTATTTAATAAAACATAATGCAATAAATTTCATAAATAAATAATGTCCTATTATAGTTGATATGATTTAGGTTTCTCATCCAAATACAATAATCAAATATAACATAATAGGCTAGGTTATGATCAGATCTCGGAAGAAGGGTAGGTATTCAAGGTGCTAGAATAGGTCAAGGTCGAGATACTAGATAGGTTGGGTTACTTGGATGTAATTTATTAAGTTTCTGTTATTGACAAGATTACCAAATACAGAGACCGATGTCGATCAAGTATAACCGATGAAGGTTTAGAGAGAATTGATGACGGTCATGGATAATGCACGTAGGTATAGACGAGATGATAGAAACTCAATGAAACTTTGTTTTAGGAGTTTTTCCGAGATTAAACAAAGATGGTAAGGAGAATGGTTAGGTATGTGGATGTGTTGGGAGTACTCAGAAATATTAAGGAATCGGGTATAGGTGGTCAAATGATTTTGGGCGGTGGAATGGTTGGTTTCACAGGGAGATAAGATTGGTGGGATAAAAATGTAAATGGAGGATGGTAAATAGAAGTGAAGAAACTTTGTAAACTGAATAAATATGAAATGATGCAGGTTATAAGCACACTTACTGGTGTTGTAGGTTTAATGGTTAGATGTTGATGAGGGTTGATTCATGTAATAGTGCTCGATGTCGCAACAGTGTTTCCCAAAATTCTATCGTGAAATGAAAATACCTTTGAATCAATCTTGGTGCTGTGTATGGTTGTTTATAGGTACAAAGGGGTTCTTGTTCTTTCTTGCATGCAAATCTCCTTTGTTCCAAAAATTGAGAATGTGGCCAACCTCTCAAACAAAGTTACCAAAGTTAATATATGGTAACTGATGATAGTTTAGGATAACCGGTGTCGGTTTAAGGTTAATTAGTGTCGGTTAAGGTGGGATATCCTAGGTTTACTAAAAGTGATAGATCCTAGCTATCATTTTGGCCAACTCTATCTATTCTCCCAGATCAAAATGGAATCTTGAACTTAGATAAGTGGGAATGTGGTTAGAGGAAGAATAGGCATGTGATTTTAGGGTTGAACTAAGACTTAGTTAATTAAGGTAGGTAGGAATAAGTCTTACTTAGTTATGGTGAGTGGATACTAAGCCCTAGTAAAGGAAACATGCTAAAAATAGGTTTGTGATGAGGTGTCTACGTGAGGTGGAGATTAGTTTAATTAAGGTGATTCAATAATGAATATTGTGATCATGGGCATTAATTTAATTGTGGGTAATTAAATTAATATACATGTGGGGTAAAAGAGGAGTGTGACATAAATTTGGTGTCTATAGTAGAATGTAGTGTTTGACATCCCATACTTATACATCATGGATTCCATCTTCTTAAAAATATAAAACTGATACCATTTGGTGATAGATGGTAAGAGTTACATCATTTGATCCTTTGTAGGATACTAATATCTCTTTAGTAAGTTCCTCTAAAGCTAAAATGCTTATTAATGCTAGTGGGAAATTTTCACTACTAATTTTAAGAGATATATAAGAACAAAAAGTTGTTGCATCTAAGACCACTTGTAGCATGTTAACTAACAAAGAGAATAAGAAAATTCATAAGTTCATGGAAGTTTCCCAAGATCCTACGAAGATACCTCGGTTAGGATAATTAAGCATGAGATACAATTGCTACTTGATGGTCTACTTCTAAACTTGGGATTGTAAAGGAATTCATTGAAGGATTCCAATGAGGTAAAAATGATAATTAAAGTTTATTATTAAGTCGGATTATGGTGACTAGTTATTTGATATGTTCTCTTGGCATCCTTCACTTTCAAGTATGGGCCCTTAGACTCTTCTTAAGCCTTTCATATGTGAAGCATATCAGGAAGGTGATAATCAAGATCCATATTTTGGATAAATATTTCATCAAAACCTCCAAGTGAGGGATTTGCACTTAGGGGAGAATACTAATTCTAGGACAGGATGATCTATAAGAACAAGAAACTTTGTGTGCCTAAGGGGGAAATAGTTCAGTTGATGAGGGAAGCACACACTTCTAAAGTGACTGGTCACTTTGGTGTGATAAATACTATTGTGCACTTATAGAGGTATGTTTATTGGCCAAACATGTAAGTAGAATTTTTTAAGTTATTAGGGGTTGCATTTTATGTAGTACAAGAAAGCTTAATAAAAAAATTGGGTGTATATATGTCATTACCAGTTCCTTCCCAGCCATGGGAAAGAATCTTCATTATTTTTTGGGTATTTTTCCTACCTCCAATTAATGATATGGCTATAGTTTTATGGTATTGGACTGGTTGAGTAAAATGTGTATTCGATTCCTTGTAAGAAGACCATTAAATCTAGTGATATAGTCAAGTTATCTATTACTAATGTGTAGGTTCATTTTGGTTTTCCTAATTCTATTGTGTTAGGTAGGGACTCATGATTCATAGGAAATTTTGTTCCAAATTGGTGGAGAATATGGATACTAAGATAAAAATTTCTGCCACTTTTCATCTGTAGATAGATGGGAAAAAAAAAAGTGTTAAATCATACCTTTGTTCATCTCTTGAGAGGATAAAATAGGAATCATTGTAGGAGTTGGGATGATAATTTTGTGTATATCCAACGTTTCTATAATAGGATAATTCATGTTTCTACCAAAAATACTCTTTTTGAGACACATTTTTTGTTATTTTCCTAAGATTAAATTTGATGTTGTTATGGGACCACAATGTAGGGACAACAGGAAAGTGGATTTGGAAGTCCAAAAATTTTAAAGGCTTGTTGAAAATATTTAATAGATACACATATAAGTACATCAGAGGATTAAAGAGTCACAAGATAAGTATAAATGTTGAGCATAGTTTTACCTTGTTGATGTCTCAAGGAATAAAACCCGACTCAACATTAGTATGGCAGATTTCTAGGATAATCAAAAATGTTGATGGTGTTTTGGGCTCTATGAAGAATGTGAACAAGGATTCCTTTCCTTGAAAGAAAACATGAAAATAAAATAAAAAAACTCACACAAGATGGAGTTAGTAAAACATATGGTAGATTTCCTTAAAAAGGCTAGTCCACGGAAGTCAATGAACTTCCTCTAAAGGATGTCAATCCGCATTCAAGAAATTAATCTATCAATGATAAAATAAATGGTAAACAAATGAAAGAAAATAAATGATTTGATCTATCAAATGATGAATTATTAAGAAAATAATGTGAATGAAAGGTAATTATTTGAATCCAATTGACTAATAATACTAAAAATATGATATTATCAAATTTGGTAAGGTTGTGGATGATAGTTTTGTTGATGGCGAGGATCTGAATCTGACGATAAATTAACCTATGATGTTTTGACGATAACTTGAGAACCGTAGCTAAATTTTGGAAACCAAAAGATGCGTCAGAAATATTACTTAAATATATTTTCATTGATGCAAAGAATATTTGGTATTTAGGGCTGAAGTGCTTGCGATTGAGCCAATATTTAGAGATTTTGGAAATCATCAGTGATTGGTGTAAAAAAGGTATAAGACAAAAAATGATGAATATAGGGCTTGAAAGAAATGTTAGAAAGGTTTATTTAAACTTATAAATGATGCATAATAATGTAATGAAGTAAGGAAACCACTTACCTTGCATAATTTGAGAAAAGAGGAACAAAAGGTGATGTTACTAGAGATAGAAAGATTGTTGATGTAAGAAGACATATGACGTGATTCTGGAAATATGAATGACGTCCAAAGAAGCTTTGGATGTTTTCGAATGATCTCTAGCTATACAAGAGGTCTATGATGCAATATGAAAACAATATGAAGTCTTAGAGTCACATCCACCTACCATATTATTTTTTTTAAATGGAGGCTTGGAGTCGGTATTTATAGAGTTAATAGGAGACAATCACCGACAATTGGGTGAATCACTGGCGATTGCAGGCAATTTGAGTTTGGTAGGATATAATTGCTATTTTGGTCTTAGGTGGTTGAATATTTAGGGGAATCATATCTAGATAAAGTTAGAGATGTCGAGTGTGAGGTATATAGGTGGATGGGCTGGTTAGGATAGAGTAGGGAGAAAATAGAAGGTTGCCTAATTTAAACTAGTGCTAACTAGTGAGTAGTGATAAGCAATTATATGGATAAGTTAGATGTTCTTAAACTATATTTAGAAGGTTTAGTTAAACTAGTCGTAACTAGTGAGTTAAGATGAGTGAGGTGTAGGGATAAACTAGAGGTGGTTATGATAATACATTTAAAAGGTTTAGTTAAACTAATTGTAACTAGTGAGTTAGGATGAGTGAGGTGTAGGGATAAAATTAATTAATTAATTAATTATTTTAGCCATGGAGGGGAAATATGACCTAGGTAATGTGAGGTGCTAAGTTCAATTTAATAATTTAAGGGGTGTAGGGGCATTTAACTAAGTTTAGGGATGTCGTTGAAATGGTTTGACAATGAGTTTAATTAAATTAATGGAGGGTATATGTTTATAAGCATATAACCTAAGATGAAGAATATGTTAATATGTTAATTAATGATGGATGTGGATTTATGTGAGTATGGTGACGATGTTGATGTTGATATAAATATGAGGGGTGTAATGTGATAATGAATGGGGCTTGGTGGACACTAATATTTGAATTAGCATTGCTAATTTTAGGTGTATACATTGTCCCCTTTTTGTTGAGTGGTTTTAAGACAAGTAACATGAGACAAAAATGAGATGTGATAGATACATGTTGTAGAATTACATGATTAGGTGTCCCCCTAAAACTAGGGATTGATGACCTAACAGGGAACTGATTATGAGTTTGAAAGAGATAGATAGAAATATGCATGGATAGGAAGATGATAAAATGATGCCCCAGGATGAGGTAAAAACAATATGGGTGTCATCATAAAATCAAGTGATAGGGGAACCAAAGGGTTTTGTCCTATAGACATATTAATTTTAACGACGGACAAGATATTTTCATGAGGTCAAAGGACCAAGAATTGATGTTGCGAAAAAGGTGGTTTTACAAGGGCAAGAAATCAAGTGATACGGGAACCAAAGGGTTCATTTCCTATAGACATATGACTTAATGGAGAAAAATACAAGTATGATAATTTTGATGAGTTCAAAGGACCAGAAAGTGATGTTGCCCCAAAGTTGGGCTTACAAGATCGAGAAGTCAAGTGATAGTGGGAGTGAAATGGTTGATGTCCTATAAACATATGACTTAAAGGAAAAATAATAATGATTTTATGGGGTCAAGGGACCAAAATTTGATGATGCTACAAGGGTAGGATTTTGAGGACTAGATGGGGGTCCTAATAGTAATCAGGGGCATAACATTGAAGGAGACATCCTATTGACAAGTGTTGAATTCAATGAGTAAATGTGATGTTTTAGAAACAACAATATAATGTTGAGATATGCTCAAGATTGTGTTGATGCATTATGTTGATGTGATTAATAGATTTTGGCATGTATTTTGATAAATATTGATGCAGAAGTGTTGATAATGTAAAGTTAAATTTTAGGTATGATGTGTATTTGATATTGATGTTAAAGTTATATAATGTTTTTTCAAAACTATGGTAAAGAATTAAATATGGATTGATTTCTTTGTGTTGGATTCCATACATATATGATGGGAAACAATAGATTGAAGGTGCTTGCACTTTTGGCCTTATAATAGACATTAACACATGACTAACACTGGGTAGTCACACTTAGGATCTTGGATATAGATGATAGTGAAATGTATAACTCCCTAGGACATGAGAAGGGTTGACATATGTAGGTTATGAGGGAAAAGAGGGTTCTCCTTTCAATGGTTTCATAGAAAAATGCCCCTGACTTTACATTTTTATTTTTAGGAAAACTTATTGATGAAGTGAGTTTGTTATCTTTGGGAAATATGATTGATGTGGGAAGCTTTCTGGATGATTTAACTTTCTACTTTTTGAAGGATGATCGATGTTGGAAGTATTTTACATGGGTTGTCATCCTTCGAGGATATGGTCTCAATTTTTTATTTTTTATTTTTATTTTTACATAGATGGTCATCCTCCGAGGGATGAGTCTAAGGTTTTGACTGGTAGTTGTCCTTTGAGGGATCAATTTATTTTTATTTTTGAGAATATGAAATTTGAATAGCTTTCCTTCGAGGGATCAGTGTATTGATTTTGAATTTGATAGGAAGCATCCATAGATATTTTGAATTTACTTTGAGCTCGAGAGAAAGACCCTAATGTACCATTTCAAGGAGGGCAAAATATGTGTACACAAAATACAAATGTATGCCCCAAGATATATCTTTGGTTGGTAGACAAGGTGGATGGATGTAATGATTGTAGGGTTCTGCTAAAGAGGAAATTTTCCATGTGAAAGATGTGATGAATAGATCCGTGGTTCTCATATTTAAGGTGTATTAAGGATAGTTATGGATAACCACATGATTTCAAATCATTACGATGATAAAATGGTTAGTTGATGATGGGATAAGTTCTTTGGTGTTACTTTTGTCATGACGGTCAATGTGTTAATAGTAGAAAGGTTATAAGTGTAATAAATTCAAAGGTTTCCCCATGTTATATGGAAAAATACAGTTAAGGTAGATATTCCCATGTTTACTCGAAGTAATGAAATTTTTATTAGATTGATAGGATATGTAGGTGAGAATGTGTAAAATGGAAGGCATGTAAAGTAAGGATTTCATAGTCTTAGTAGATAGGAGTTTTCCTAACGTAATACTATGGATAGAAATGACATGTGTTAAAAGGAATGACTTCTTGAGGATGATATAAGTTTTGGTCTTGATTAAGTAATGTATGGTAAATAAAGGAGTGCTTGAAAAAGGAGATGTGGGAAATTTGGATGTGGCATGAGAGGAAAATTGATAAAGAGGGGTAGGGATAATTTTAGTGGCCAATATTCCATTTTTGAAAAATTTGAAAAGGTGAGTTTTCTGGCATGGGTCGGTGACCTATTCACCTAAAAATTAAAGTTTAATTTTTTTTAGGGGTCGGCTTCTCCTACCCTTGAAACTATCCCTTATATAATCCTATATTATTCACCAAGTAGAACACTACTAGATCGCTCATACCACCAAGGGGTATATGTATTATCAAGTACAGTAAATGCGTGATAGGAGGCAGAGGCTACGAGATGCATGATAGAGCACGGAGGCTTAAGGCGTGCAATAGAGAGTTTTTTGATGTCTGAAATTGAGATTTTTTAACATGTGATAAGAGTGTGGAGGAAGTAGAAACATGATAGAGAGTTTGTTAACACGTGACATAGAGATTTTTTGTCACGTGACTAGAAGGTAGAGGTTGCGAGATGTGCGAAAAAGATTTTTTGTCGCACGTCAATAAGGTGATTGATGCACGCGTCAACAAACCTCAGCGACACGTGTCAACAAACTTGTTGATGTTAGAATCTTCCTTATTGATGATCTTCCACTGAAAAGTGGAGCATCCTAAGACATCATCGATATCATCACCCTCATCAATGTCCTCACCAACATTTGTAGGACAAGAAAAACATCCTTATTCTATCATCAACAAGCATTTTTATACACCTCATTAACACCTTCCTATGGAGGTCCATACATATAAAAACACCTTCCTTGAAGGACCATTATCCTCATTAGCACCTTCCTTTGAAGGTCCATCAATCTCGTCAGCACCTTCCTTTGAAGGACCATTATCCTTGTTAGCACCTTCCTTTTAAGGTCCATTAATCTCATTTGTACCTTCCTTTAAAGGACCATCATCCTCGTTAGCGCCCTCCCTTAAAGGTGTCTCAATCTCATTAACACATTCCAATAAAGGTCCCTCAATCTCATCAACACCTTATATTGAAGGTGTCTTAACCTCATTAATGTCCACACCTTCCTTGAGGTCTATCAAATTCATCAACATCTATACCCAAGCCATTGAAAATATCTTCACTGAAATTTGTAGAATCAAGGTGTCGTCCTCAACCAAATATCATCAAACCTTCCTCATGTGTTTGTCCATCACCTTCTAGAGAATCTACCATATCTCAAACAAGTATAATTAATCCATCTAGATGAACCCAAAATAAGCATACACAAAGAAAAGGAAAAACCAAAGCTTCATCACATACCTCTCTTGGGGTTCATTTTAAGAGACCTCTTAGAAATTGGAGGTGGAAAATACCTGACAAATATCCTTAGAACTGGTTTCATGGAAAGGTGAATTTTTTGGGGGTTTGACAACAAAATTTTCACCTAATTTTTAAGAGGTGTGATAGAAGGCTGCAGATGCATGACATGAGATTTGATGTCACACGTGAACAAGGTGGTTGACGTGCATCAAAAAACCTCACTGACGCATGTCAATGACCTTGTTGATGTATGTGAACAAGTTTTTTGACACGCGTTAGTGAGGTTTGTTGACACACGTCAACCACCTTGTTCATGCACGACATCAAATCTCTTGTCGCGCGTCTATAGCCTTCTATCACACCTCTTAAAAATTAGGTGAAAATTTTGTTGTCGAACCCCCAAAAATTCACCTTCCCATGAAACTAGTTTCGAGGATATTCTCCAGGTATTTTTCATCTCTGATCTCTAAGAGGTCTCTTAAAATGAACCCCGAAGAGGGGTATGTGACGAAGCTTTGGTTTTTCCTTTTCTTTGTGTATGTTTATTTTGGGTTCATCTAGATGGATGAATTATACTTGTTTGAGATAAGTTACCTTCTCTAGAAGGTGATGGAGAAACACATGAGGAATCTTTGTCGATATTTGGTTGAGGATGACCCCTTGGTTCTACAAATTTTAGTGAAGACATTGTCAGTGGCTTGGGCATAGATGTTGATGAGGTTGATAGACCTTCAAGGGAAGGTGTGGACATTGATGAGGTTGAGAAACCTTCAATATAAGGTGCTGATGAGATTAAGGGACCTTCATTGGAAGGTGTTAATGAGATGATACACCTTTAAGGGAGGGCGCTAATGAGGATGATGGTCCTTTAAAGGAAGGTACTGATGAGATCAATGGACCTTCAAAGGAAGGTGCTAATAAGGATAATGGTCCTTCAAAGGAAGGTGATGAAGAGATTGATGGACCTTCAAAGGAAGTTACTAACGAGGATAATGGTCCTTCAAAGAAAGGTGTTTTTGATATGTATGGACCTCCATAGAAGGTGTTAACGAGGTGTCTGACAAAGGCTTGTTGATGATAGAATAAGGATTTTTTTCTTGTCCTATAGATGTTGGTGAGGACATTGAAAAGAGTGATGATATCGATGATGTCTTAGGATGGTCCACTTTTCAGGGAAGATCATCAATAAGGAAGATTCGTTAGATTATGGATTTAAGTTTTTTACAACTTTCGTATGTTATCCCTAAGCATATATAGTAGGAATAGGTTTTTTCTTGATCGTACTAGACAATTTTCTGAGTATGTGGATGGGGTGTTTTTATTGGTGCTAATGTGATAAGAGAGTCTTGCATGAGTTTATCGAGGATATCAACATACGTCCCTTTTGGGGGATTTGGATTAATAGTTTTTAACCTTGACTTATGAGAGTGCTTAAAAGGACACCTCTTATTTTTGGATGGGGGTGGATTTATAGGTTTCATATGGTGTTGGAACATCATAGGGATTTTGTGAGGTTTATAAGATTGAGAATATGACCCAAGAAATGGATATCATGTGTGATTGATAATATTTAATTATGGATGAGGTTTCAAAATAGAGGAAGAGGGATGGTTGATGGATGTGATAGGGTTTGATTGTGTGTAATTATATTGACCTAAAGGATGGGGTCCCAAAATTTATTTTAAGAGTGGACTTGTAGATTTGATAAAATTTGATTATGATAAAGGATGAGGTCCTAAAATGGATGGTATAGTTGAGACCTTATATGGCATGTGCTTAGATTTTGTAGCATTGATTCTATGTAAAGGAGGGTGTTTACGAAAAATGATGAGGATGAGGTGGTGAATGTGATCAATTTTGATTTCATAATGTTTGCGTTAGATAGAGAAGAGTGACTTGTGTCAAAAGACAAAGGCGAGGCCATTAGTGTGATGGTATTTGATTTTGTAGTGTTTGATTCAGGGAATTGTTCAGGATGGACAAAGTAAGTGAGTATATAAGGATATAATTGGGTCTAGTTCAAATGAGGAGTATGTATTTTTGAGACGTGTTTGGGAAGAGTTATATTCATGTACGTTATCAAATTATTTTTTTACTTTAAAATGTTAATTAATGTAGAGATCTTTGATGATGAATGATACCTTAGTAATGGTCTCGAAGTTGGAGTTCAAGGGTGTGTGGAGGTAGTGGATGACTGGACAGTGGACATGGGTGATATCGATGTGTGAGAATCATCGAAAAGAGGATCCAGTGATTCTAAGTTTTCAGGAGAAAGCATTGGTGATGAATGAGTCTTCTTATAGGGAAGATCACATGTAATATTGTTGATGATGTAGCTTGAGGGATGCACAATATTTATAGGGAATGAATCTATCAAGGGTGTTGGGTCAAGAAGATAGGTAATGTCATCATGTGTGGTAGTTTCATCTGAATCATAGAAAGATCTAGGGGAATCGATAAAATGTGTGTAGTCTCATCTGAATCATAGGAAGACCTAGGGGAATCAGATGAGACATGTGGAGATTGAGGATTGATATTTCCTTATTTGATGGCTTGGATTTCTAACTTATTAGCTATGGTGAAATATTCATCGAATGTGTGGAATGTATGGATTTTAAGGGTGGACGATATGTGATGGGAACATGATCGGGTAAACAACTCGATTAATTCCGACTGCAGAAGTGGAAAAGACAATTGATTGATAGTGCTTTTCCATCTAGTGAAAAAGTCTCCAAGGGATTCATTTTTGATTTTTGATGGTAGCAAGGTCAGAAATGGAGATTTTACAAGTGACATTTATAGAAAAGTGATTAAGAAACAACATAGCTAACTGTGTGAAAGAGACCAAAGAATGTCAAGGGAGGGAATTGTACCAATCCAAAGCAAGTCATGTTAGCGATATAGGGAAGGTTCTAAGAAGGAGATCTTGATTGTGGATGATGAGATAACATGAATGTCTAAAGGATAGTATGTGTTGTTGAGGATCCTCCTAGCCATGGAACATGGTAAATTTAGGAAATTCCCAATGCGAAGGATAAGGCTTATATGGTACTGATGGATGGATGGGTTCATTACAAACATGATCATAAGTGAGGACTTGTTTGGATCCTTTGGTAGCGATTTCTAAATTGTCTAACATGTTTAATAGATCTTGTATGGAATAATTTTTAATATTAAATGTGAATTAATTAACAAGATGATGTGGTTGATTTGACTGATGAAAATGTGAAGTAGTATAGTTTTGTAATAGATGGTCTTGATGTAAAGATTTATGAGGGGTATCTTTAGAGGATATTGTTGGTGAAGTGGGTTGTGATAAAGGGATGTGGAAAAATATTAATTATTTTTATTCTTTGGATGAGAGGAGTTGATTGGTCCCTGAGTAGTTATACGTTTATAATTTTGAGATGTCTGAGACATTGAGAGAGGTATTGAAGTTGAAATAGGTTGATTAGATGAGGGCTGGGAAATATTAAAATTTGATAAGATTGTGATGAAGGAAAGGATGTGAAAGAGATTGTCTGATGCAGTGCACTAGACATGGGTGAGAAGTAATAGTTTGGAGGAAAGAAGGATGTGAAGGATATCCATAGGGTTGTTGAATGGTGTTGTTGTATGTTTTTTGAATTGGTTGACATGTAGATGGTTCATAAGGGGAAGAAGATGTTGTAGATAGTTGTGGGGATATGCTAGAGCTAAATGAGGTTGAGTAAGGTGTGATAGGTTGATAAGTTTGATAAGAATTAGATCTTGGGTGAGGAATATTTTGAAAATTATTAGGATAAAAGGATGTGAGGCCGATTATAAATATGATGTATTAAGACTATAAGGATATGATAGCGAGTGATTTTGATCCATGGTAATGATATGAGAATAAAACAAGAAAATCCCTAAGAGATCTGTAAATTTAACAGACAAGCCAAGCAGAAGAATGTTTTAATTATCTTAAATTAATTAAGAAAAGATGAAATGTGCAAGATGGATAACAAAGGTCATAGGAAATTATCATCTATGGCTTATTTTAGGAATATTTTTGACAAATTCTTCGATCTACCCGAAGGTATGTGATTCCCAACTTTGTACTCCTACCGGTATGAGCGTGTATATTGGGGCCTACCCCCTCACTTCATGGCCCCGCTACAATAAGGGATTCAGGTGCTAAGCCAATATATACTGACAGATAAAGGTTTATACTCGTCCAAAACACCAAGTTGGTTTCCTTATTGGGTGATGAAATCCCAATAAGTTTCACCTAGGTGGGAGTTGTTTGAATGCATTTTTATTTTGAAGTGATTTGGTTGTGTGTGGGGAGGATAAGTGAATGCAACGAATTTTCCTCCTAATTATAACAAGTGAAGAGAGAAGAATGGAATTATTTATTTTAAGGTCTAAAATGAAATTTTCTCTTTGATGAGGATAATCAAATAAATATGCAAAACCAATATTAAAATGAAGGTCTTTATGACTTACTATGAGATCGCTCCTATTTTCTTTTAGATTTTAGAAAATTTCCAAAGTAAACAATTCCAACAATCAAGTAGGTGAGCTTTGAAGAAACAATACCTTGCAAACAAAGTTAGGAAAAACATAAAACAAAAAGCAACAAAAATGAACCCAAAAAAATTGCTATGTTTTGAAAATCACATGGGAAAATCACAGGTGATTTCCCCAATCTGAACAAATTTTACACAGAGAAGAAGAAAAAAATGATAATTTTATTGATAAAATGAAGAAAAGAAAGAAGGGATGGGGTGTCCCATTGGGTGTGCTAGAATTTTGAGCATTTTTTTACCTTGTGTTTGATTTATGTCTCAAGGGGATAAAATCCTAACTCAACCCTAGTATAATAGGGTTTCTAGGATACCCGCGAATGTGGATGGTGTTTTTGCTCTGTGAAGAATGTGAAAAGGATTCCTTTCCCTACAAGAAAGTCTATAAATAAAAAACATATGGCGATTGTTATGCAGTAAAGGCATCTACGAAAGTCAATGGAAATCCTCAAAAGGATGTCAATCCACAATCAAGAATTTAATTTTTCAATGATAAAATAAATGGTAAAAAAATGAAATAAAAGAAATCATTTGATCTATCAAATGATGAATTATTAAGAAAATGATGTGAATAAAAGGTACTTATCTGATTCCAATTGACTAATAAGACTGAAAATATGATATTACCAAATTTGAGAAGGTTGTGAATGATAGTTTTGTTGATGGTGAGGCTCTGGATCTAACGAAAAACCAACCTATGATGTTTTGACGATAACTTGAGAACCGTAGCTCCATTTTGCAAACTGAAAGATGCATCTGAAACATGACTTTAACATAGTTATAGTGATGTAGATAATATTTTGTGATTGAGGCTGAATCGCTAATGATTGAGCCAATATTTGGTGAATGTTGAAATCATCGGTGATTATTGTAAAAAAGGTATAGGCCAAAAAATGGATGAATACAAGACTTGAAAGAAATGCTAGATATGTTGATTTAAGATTATAAATGATGCATAATGATGTAATGAATCAAGGGGAACCACTTATCTTGCATAATTTGAGAAAAGAGGAAAAAATGTGATATTACCTGAGAGAGAAATATTGTTGATGCAAGAAGCTTTGTTGACGTGATTCTGGACATATGAATGACGTTCGAAGAAGATTTGGATGTTGTTGGATGATCTCTAGCTCTGTGAGAGGTATATGATGCAAGAAGAAAACAATATGAAGTCCTAGATTCACATCCACCTACCATCTTCTTTCAAAATGGAGGCTTGGAGTTGGTATTTATAGAGTTAATAGGAGAGAATTGCCGGTGATTAGGGAATCACGAGATTCTAGGCAGTTCGAGTTTAGGAGGATATAATTTCTATTTTGGTCTTAGGTGGTTGAATATTTAGGGAGTCATGGCTAGACAGGTTATAGATGTCAAGTGTGAGGTTTTTAGGTGGATGGGGTGGTTAGGATAGAGTACGGATATATTAGAAGGTTGGCTAATTTAAACTAGCACTAACTCCTCACTAGTTAAGAACTAATTTATAGGGTTAAGAACTAGGGTTAAGAACTAGAGGTGGTTAAAATATATTTATAAGGTTTAGTTAAACTATTCATAACTAGTGAGTTAGGATGAGTGAGGTGTAGGGATAAGTTAGAGGTGGTTAGGATAATATATTTATAAGGTTTAGTTAAACTAGTCATAACTAGTGAGTTAGGATGAGTGAGGTGTAGGGATAAAATTAATTAATTATTTAATTAATTTAGCCATGGGAGGGGAAATATGACCTAGGTAATGTGAGGTGAGTTTAATTAATTAATTTAAGGGGTGTAGGGGCAATGACCTAGGTTTAGGGATGTCATTTAAATGGTGTAACATTGAGTTTAATTAAATGAATGGAGGGTATGGGTTTATAAACATATAACCTAAGATGAAGAATATGTTAATATGTTAATTAATGATGGATGTGGATTTATGTGAGTACGGTGATGATTTTGATGTTGATATAAATATGAAGGGTGTAATGTGATAATGAACATGGGTTGGTGTACGTCGACACTAGAACTAACATTGCTAATTTTAGGCATCTACAACAAAGCAAGGAAAGACAAACATATAATTGAGCATTCTTTTCAGACATCGACAATGTATGGTTGTATTTGAGCATAGAAAGATTGAAAATTTAAAGATAACAATCTCAAACCTTTTTATATGTCTCATTTATAATTATGGAAAAAGTGGGTAAAAATGTTTTTCACTTATATCTTCCTCCTCATATGAGAATATATTCAGTTGTGAATGTTGATACTTTTTGTCTCTTTGAGCCATCCATGTTTCATAAGGAAGAGGAAGGATTATTTTTATCATCTATTAATGATCTTTCTCTAGAAATTCATTGGAATTGGAGTAACGTGTGGTATTATAGTGGAAAGAGAGAAAAACATAGTGGGGATATTTGACGGTGGTGGATTGGGTTGAAAGGTAAATTACCTACCAAGGTAAAGGGGTATTCTAAAAATATTTGGGGAATAAAATACATAACCTCATTAGCCCTCGAAGATTATAGGGACTTAAAATACTCAAATTATTGAGGTATGGTCCCAAAATGGATCTAGATGTTCCCAATTCTATGTATTCTCCTTATTAAGACTTGCATATCATACCCTCAACTTGTTCATTGATGACAATGATCCATACCCCTTCCAATTAAAAAAGAGAAAAATTCTTGTTTTATTTTGTGTATTAATTATGTGACAGTTTCGGAACTTTCATGACTTCACAGAGTAGTGAGTACGTAACTTCCATGGTGGTTTTGTCCCAAAAATGCCAAAATGAGAAATCCAAATATCTATAAATGTTTGGGATTCTCAAAACAATTAGTTTAACCTTCCTTCCATCCTTGGGAATATAAAATATACATGAAAACACATTTACTCATCTAAGAAAGTGGTTTTGAGTGAATTAAAGTGTGAGCAAAGGAGAAATTTTGAATTGTTCTTATTTTATTCATAGATAGTTGAGCTCTTCATTTTTAGGACTGTAATAAAGTAATACAAGTAGATAGATCTTGAATCCTTCTTGAAGGTCATCCATTGGGTGTAAAATTGTGTTGTATTAGACATTTACATAGTGAAAGGGGAGAAATTTCTTAACCAGCTAGACATTTTCTCACATTGAGTTTCTCATGGATAAAAGTATTGTCTCCTTTTCTTTCATCTCTCATTTTCAGTATTGTGTGAATGATTCTTACATAACATATTGGATAATATTGACTTTATTAAGTTGTTCATTCATTATCTTTGGGTTAGGACCTATTTATTTTTAAAAATATATAATTTATGGTTTAATTTGTGATTACATGAATCTTATTGTATATCTAGAGTTTTATCATTGAGTATTATAGTATGATCATTCGATATAGTTTTTATACCTTTTGGTACCCATTGAGATTTCAGGACTTGATATGATTGTTGGCCATTTTTTCTTAATGCTTTCATTGATGTCAAATCCATTTATGGAAAAGGATACTATGATATCATGTGATTCTCCATGAGGTGTGAGTCGAGGTTAGACATGAAGGTTGATTAGTAGTATCATGTTTTGGTGGTGTTCTATGAGGTCTGGGAGCAAGGTCTAGTGTACATGGTCATATTTTTAGATCTCCTAAGATGTTTTAAAAGTATAATCAGGTCCATCATGGTTGTTATAATGTGTAAAGAGTTCCCATGTGTCTATATGAGGTCATCATGGTTTGTTTATGAAGAGTCATGGGTTGTAGCAGTCTTTCTAGGCATATTCCTAGTCTTAAAACATACAAAATGGTATGGAGGTATGAGTTTTGGAGTTGATTAGTATTTACTAAGCATGGTAGGAGCATATTAATTGTTTATATTGCATATATTATGATTTTTAAGTCAGTTATCAAAGTTTTGGTGGTGTTTCATTGTCATTTGGAAGCAAGAAGGTGACGACAAACATGATAGCACATGTAAGTCATTGTGGCTAGAGATTTTAATTACTATTTTATAAAGGTGGTGAGTTTTATTATTTATAAGGTGTTGTCATGATACTTCATAAAATGTTTCACGTCAAAGTGAAGAAGGAATTGAAAGTTATGTCATTTTTGATAAAACTAGGTTTTCAACAATGTGTTTTTATGTTAAAAGTTCACCTTCTGATGCATGTTTTCAATCGTTTTATTTGTATGGGAACCAAATGTTTTAGGGGATTTTTTCTCATTGATCTAAGAATATTTTCCAAAAATAATGATGTGGTTTGATAGTCATATTTTTATGAACCATGATTAAGAAGATAAGATGATGCTTTGAAACCCTCTTAAAACCCCAACAACAGAGTGAATTAGAATAATTGATTGGTATGGAATCCAAATGACATATAAATATAAATGTGATTATTTTGGATTGTATATAATCCATCATATCACATTTTGTCATAGGTTTGGTGTTATGGATATTTTGGAAGAGAGAGAAATACTCTAGTTTGTTGATTTCTACAGTTTTAGGGCAAAGGAGGTTGTTGAAAGATGAAAAAAGTGTTAAAAAATAATTGATAGATGTGATACATAGAAATGAAACTTTTTTGAGTTAGGTACAATGGAGAAAATTTAAGATACATGTGCTCAAAGTGACCCTACCAATTTTAGCCTTAAGGGCTAAAAAGCTAGTCTTGTGTTTTGGAGTGAGTTTGATCATTTTTATTATTGTTGATTCATATGATGGTCATGGATATATTATGGTAACCTGATATGATGTGTTCAATTTCTTGGTTTGTTGTGGTGAAGTTAATTTGAGTTGAAGTCCTATTGCTTTAGAAAGCCCTAGTTGGTTTTGTTTTGCAGGATCTGAAACAAATGTGTTAGGTGATATTTATCCACACAACATATGGTTCTTAGTACTTCTACATGTTTTTACAAGTTTACTTGATGTTTACAGGTGATGGTTGATCTTAAAAGTTACTCTAAGACTAGTTATTTGTTCATGTTTCTCTCAAGACTAGTTATTGAGTCCTTGAAGGCTAAAAGAGTAATTTAAGAAATTGGATTGGTTGAAGGATTTAAACTATGAGTTGGAAGGAAATGTATGATGTTATAAAAATTAAGGAAAGGAAGAGGGGATGAAGAAAGAGCAGGTCCGAAGGGAGAAAAGAAATGAATTCAAAGCGAAAAAAAATAAGCGGTCAAGGTTTATGTTTTGGGATTGGTAGTAAACAGAGCCAAACCTACTTGCATAAACGAGCAAAGCAATACTGATGATAAATAAATGACAATAAAAAAAAAATCCAGATCCAGAATAAACACACAGATCTAACGTAAGAAAGATCTAATGCACATAACACATGTATTCAGCACAAAGTCTAAATATTGTATTAATATTTTCCTTCTGTTATAAAAAGCTCAAAGTCTTTTCTCCTCACTTCTATTTTTCATCTGAAAGATATTCATCCATCCATAATACAACAAGTATTGGGGTATTTATAGAAGAAGGAGAGAAAAGAAGGCAAAAAGGAGCCAACAACTTATTTACAAAGATATTTACAAAATATCTAAAAGTCATGTTGACTTTTTACAACTTGATGGATGACATCATCCCATGATGCAACATGGATGATGTCATCATTTGTATCAACATACTCCAGATATTCTCAAAAAGAAAGTCGAAGAAGAGAGAGAGAGAAGAAGAAGAAGAAGAAGCTACTACTCGTCGTCATCGTCATCCTGCGGCCGAAAGGGGGTGGACTGCTTTTGTTGTTGCTCAGGTGACGAGATATGGAATTGAGAGCGGTATTCCATAAACTTGTTGATCATTGGCCCTAGCTGATCCTGGGAAGGATCCTTGTGCCGATCACTGATCGCCTCACAAGTCTCCCGCTCATCTATGAGTTTCTCGGGGAGCTTGGAATAGTCTTTTTCCGCTTCAATGAGTAACCCAATGAAGTCCGGCAGGCCAGCAGGTTGTTGATAGACTCTGCGTCAAAAGTGACCTCTGGCCCCATCCCTTGAGAAACGATCTCTTTAAAGATCTGGGTGGTTTCATCAGCTTTCCTTAAAGTGAAGGAAGGAGTAAGTAACCCTGGCGACATGTTAAGAACGATCCGTTCCATTTGATGCATCGCGTCCAGGGCTTCTTCCTTCACTTTGTCAATCTTTTCTAAGACAAATTCCAGCTGATCCACCCGGTAGTCCAGAGTGGACATGATTTTGTTGAGGGCCCTGGGATGGCCGAAGATGCCGAACTTGACCAGATCTTCGACTGAACAGTCGAACATTTGTTGGAAGGTCTCGTGCTGTAGTCTAGCATGTTCCAGCTCTTCCGATATGGGTCCCGCTAACGCTTGGAGCTCTTTATTCACCTTATTGATGCTTAGATATAAGTTGGAGAACTCGGCGATTACTTTTTCACTGTCTTTGAGGATTTGGCTCCTCCAAGCGGAAACGGCCATACCCTGCTCGCCGATCTTTGCGTACTCATTAATTTTCTCCTGGCTGAGAAGCTCAGAAGTCTCGGCGGCAGTTGTGGGAGGCGCACTACCCATCTTCTGTAAGGCTTGGAGCAGATATTTGTTTTGCTCTTTCAATTGCCTTTTCTCTTCCTTTGTCTCTTGAAGCTTCTTGCAGAGGGCATCAACTATAGAAAGGGCTTCCCCCTGAAGGCTTTTAGAAGATGTCCCCATTGTGACTTGGGTCACAGTAAAATCTGTCAGAGACAGATCCTTTTTCTCCTTGAGGGATTGGGGTACGCGATCTCCATAACCCTCTCTCCCGCAGCACTTTGAGAGAAGCGTGTGACGGGCTTCTGCTTCTTTGCCCCCTTAGATGGGATTACAGAAAAGTCCATCGGAGTGATGGGAACTTTCCTCTTTTGCTGACTTAGTTACTGGGAGATCCAGGCTGGACCTATGGGAGAAGGGCCGGAAATGGAAAAGGGGGCAAACGCAAAGAGGAGGGGAAAACGTGGAGACACGTGGAGGCGGCATGGAGAGAATAGCCGAAGAAGTGCCCACGGGAGGAAGGGATACTGCAGCTGATGGAAGACATAGGAAGGGAAGGGAGCTCAGAGATGAGGGAAGAAATGGAGGAGGAAAGATCCGCAAGGGAAGAGAAGATAGACGAAGAAGCGGGGGGAGGAGTAGAAGAAGGGGGAGAGGACACGACCAAAGGAATGGCCGCTTGAGTCACTCGAGGAGGGGAAGGAAGGGAAGAAGAAGGGATAGAAGGGACCTCGGTTGTTGTAGTAATGCCGACATCCTGAGTGGATGGGCCTATTGGAACATCCTCTTCTGCTTCTTTCTCTGGCGAAGCCAGAGTTATAACTATTCTGGGTGCGGCGGAAGGAGGACTTGCTGGAGCTTCTTCCTGAGTGGTGCTGGATTCACCCTCTATGCCTTTGCCCTTGCCTTTAGGCTGCTGTTTGGATCGAGGAGGTGCGTTACCCAATGGGGAGGTTGTGAAATCAACCCCGAGGTAGATTAACCCGTTCATCCGGCACCAATGCTCTGTTCTGCGCAGAGTTTCCTTGACCCTCTCCTCAATCGTCTGAGGTGCCTTAGTTCTATCAATGGCTGGAAAAGGCCAATTGTCCCCATCCGTGTTAGTATATACTTGGTCTATTTCATCTTCCGTAGTCTGGAAGCCTTTGGGGACAATTGCTACCCCATATTGGATGATTTCTGCCAAGGCTAAGCGAGAATGATCCTTTCTCCTGAGCTCAACCTCATGGATGATGTCGATGTAGATGTCCTCGATCTGGGGACGTGGATTGGATCAAGTTTCGCCCTTGGCAGACAATTCCTTGGGTCGAAGGTAGGCCTGGCCGGGAAATCATGTCTCAAATTAAGCAGCTCCAGCTCTGCGAACATGTCCTTTGCCTTGTGGTGGGTAAGGCATGTATATCGGCCCACTGTGAGGGGGAAAGGAGTTCCACCCTTCTTTCTTTTGAGGCACTTCTCGTGATATGTAATCAGCTGTCTTGACAGCTCCAGCAAAATCAGCTTGGGCCCAACATACCTCGGCAGTCTGGTCGGCTCTCCCAAGAAGTTGGCCGCCCTCAGATAGGTGAATGTGGGAAATTGGGTGAACAGGGCCCCCCATTTCTCAGTGGCTGCCACTATGCTTTTGGTCGTATGACCGTAAGTCATATTTGGCCTCAACAGGTAGATGATGTGGTAGAAAAACACATCGTTGATTTTTGTGAATTGAGAGATGCTATTCTCCAGCCTCAATTCTGGGTAGTACTCATATATTTTGACCTGAGGCCAAACCCCACTTCGTATCAGGCCTGGGTAGTCTCTCTCTGATGCTGCAGCATAGACAACATAGGAGTTCATATAGAATCTCCCTGTTGTATTGAATTGTTGAAACTGCTCGAGAGATTGTGCTGCTTATTATTTCTCCCCAGCAAAAGCGCTGATCGGGCACATTCTTGTTCATGGTCTCTAAGTACCGCAACATCCATTTATGGAAAAAGTGGGCATCAGGAAGCCCAAAGACCCTGCTCAGGAATGTGATGGTGTCACTGAGCTCCTCTGAGAAGTCGCTGCGGTGGATGATTTGAGGCCATCGGGTCACCACCTTTTTATTTTTCAAATAGACCTCGTTCATCAGCTGCATGCACTGATCTTCGTTATCATCCCAGGCCTTAATACAATCCTCTCGGCTGATGGCCACAAAGTGCCGGTGATGAGGGATGCCGAGTATTATTTGAAGTGGGGGTAGTGAGGTTAATGACGACCTCGCCCTTGTCATTTACGACACACCTTGTGTCCTTGTTGTAGCACCGGGCGACCACCATCATGAATTCATTGTTGATGGTGCTGACTGGGATTCCTCCAGCGAAGTGTAGGGCACTACCCATTAGTTTGTCCATCCATGGACTTCTAGTTACCTTCTGAGTTCTGACCCAGAATTCCTCCATATCAATGTGACCCAACTCTGAGTCCCTGATATCTAGGTCGCATTCGGCCTGGGAGTCAGGCATTCTGACTCTCTGATACTTGTATTTCATCTCTTCTTCTGTAAGTTTGGCCTTGCCTTTGGATTTGGTAGGTCTCCTGCTTGATGTAGACATATGTTCTTTCGAGCTTAGTTGCTGATCTGCACGAAGAAGAAGCGAGACCCAATCCAAAAAGGTTGTATTAGCCATTTGATCTTCCATTGAAATGTTAACAGAAGAAAGAGTTAGTGATTTTGAGGCTCAGGGCGCAGGGCGCATGAAAGCTGCAGCTTACAGGGCTAAATAGGTAAGGCGCACAGAAAAGAGGTGTTGCAAAGGTTAAATCAGCGCCAAAGGTGCATGGCGCATGGATACTGCAGGGTACATTTTGTAAAGGGCGCATGGAGACATCGTGTTACATAGAGACAGGATGCGCCAAAGGCGCATAGATTTTTCATGTTGCATGGGGATTTGGTGTGCCAAAGGCGCATGTATGGTTTGTGTAACAGGAACTTTTCGTGCGCCAAAGGCAACTTGGCGCGGCGCACGGAGGGTTTACACAACATGATGTTTTTGCAATGAGGAAAGTGCCTGCGCCTTCCAAGTTTTGCACTTGGCGCAGATTAAGCTGATGTTGCGCAGATGCTGGGTGCGCCAAAGGGACGCATGTTTATGTGATGTAACAAATAAGGTCAGGCGCTAAGGAGGGGCAGGCTAGCGCTGCAAAGATGTGAAGGAGGCGCGCCTTGAGGGCGCGAAAGTTTTTGATGCGACAGGCATGCTGGGTGCGCCATAGGTGCGAGATTTTATTCATGTTGCAGGGGTGACAGATGCGCCAAAGGCGCAACTGTTTTTGATGTTGCAGGACGTGCCAATGCGCCAAAGGGAAAAAGGAAAGCAGAGTCTTTTTAGAGCTTTAATCACCTCCTCGAGGGGTTTTTACATGGTTTAGCTTCTTTTTTTTTCTTTTCTCAAGGTCATTTGGGTAATGAAATGGCTTAATCAAAAGGGATTTAAACCATGCTTTTAATAACTTCCTCTACCAAACAGATCTGGAAAGAGGGGGAGGAATATGGAAAGACAAAGCAAGGGGGGGCTAGTTCAATATTTCATTTCCAAAACCAAACCAACAAGCATTCAAAGAACCAAAAACGTAAAACACATGAAAGAGATAAGAACCTCTTACCGGATAAATAGTGAAAAACGTGCAAACGGGTCCACAACGTGTTGAAAACGACAAGGCAGGTGCTGACAGGCTCAGAGAATATAAAAACGTGATGCTCTGGTGATAATGACATTTGCAGTGCGCAAAATATATATATATATATATATATATATATATATAGGTGAGTTAGTAATAAATGCGCCACCAACTCGTAAAGGGCGCATGAAAATTACTGTCGACATAGGAAAGCATGCGCCCTTTGGCGCACCAAAGCATTTGCCAGCATGGAATTAAGTGTGCCTTTGGCGCACCAAAAGTGGTGTCGACATGAGATTATGTGCGCCTGTGGCGCACCAAAAAGTGGCGCAACAAAAGGGTTGCTAACACGAAGGCGCATGCGCCTTGGCGCACGCAGGGAAGACTCAACATATCAAGGCGCACCAAAAGGTGTGTTGACACAGGAAAATATGCGCCAAAGGTTTTAAAGGGGGCGCACCAAAAGGTGATGTTACATAGCAATTCCATGCGCCCAACCAAAAGACCAAAAATGACTAAGTTCGGAAAACCAGATTTAAAAGGGATTTTGCAACGTTCCGAACGCAAGGGATCCCTAATGAGGGATCGGAACAAAATTTTCGGTATGGTTATCGGTAAAATTGCCCTTGTCAATTTTACGGGATAACAGCTGGCTCTTTCTGGGGACTATCCCTGAGCAAACTTGGGGGTAGAGAATCCCAGATCTCATGTGCCTATCCATTGGGTAACAGAGTCAAAAACAAGGGCGACCGGAGGGAGAGCAAAAGAAACACACAACAAACCGAAAGCAAACACACGACGAAAACAAACACACAACCAAAGCAAACTGTACAAAGAAGAGAGCAAGCTCTACTTCTTGAAAATTTTCAGTGTTGCCCGCTATAAGGAAGCGGGAGCTCGGTTCCATCCAGATATGAGAGATAGAAACTATTCTCTCCATTGAGCTGCTTGATCTTGAAGGGCCCTCTCCACAGGGAATCAAACTTTCCGTGCATGCCCTTCGGCTCTCTTCGCTTGTCCCACAGAAGGACGAGGTCTCCCACTTGAAAATCCCTTTGCTTAGCTTTTTTATCGAATAATCTCTTGACTTGATTCTGATGTTCGGTGATCCTGTCGACCACTCTTACTCTCTTTTCTTCGAGCTCTGTCAGATACATGATTCTCTTTTCAAGAGAATTTTGGAAAGTTTCATCTTCGATAGCTCGTGCCAAGCGCAGAGCAGGAAGTTCAGCAGAAATGGGAAGCTCGGCATCAGTGCCATATAACACTTGAAAAGGTGACATGCCGAGAGACCTCTTGGGAGTAATACGATCGGCCCACAAAGCGTCGTACAAAGACTTGTGCCACATTCGTTGATTCTCATCCACTAACTTTCGTATGATGGTCACCAAGTTCTTGTTACTGGATTCCGCCTGACCATTTCCCTGAGGGTAATAATCTGAGGCGTGAGCCAAAGTTATCCCATATTCATAGCAAAAACTAATAACTTCTCGCGAGGAGAAGTTAGAAGCATTATCAGCAATAATCTTGTTTGGAACGCCAAACCTGACAATGATATTTTCTTTAATGAAATTACAAACCACCTCAGAAGTGGCATGCTTGACAGGTATGGCTTCCACCCACTTGGTGAAGTAATCCATTGCTGTAAGGACATAGCTATGTCCGGCACTCGATTGAGGATTGAGTGCACCAATAAAATCAATTCCCCATTGCCTGAATGGTTCGTTGACAATGACAGGCCTAAGGGGAAAAGCAGCCAACTTGGGCTTGCCGACGAATCTGCTGGCAAGGTTCACACTTTGCCACCTGTGTGGTCAGATATCTTGGAAGAGCGCCGCCAATAGTACGGCTCTGATGATCTTATGTGCTGTCATCACGGAGGAAGAGAAATGACCTCCACAGGCTGAATTATGAAAACTTTCGAGTAACTTTACCTGTTGTGGTTTGTCAACACATCGCAAAAAGATGCCATCTATCCCACGTTTATATAAACCGTCATCCCAGATGACATATTTAGCTGCTCTGAGCTTTATAGTGCGCTTCTCCTTTGTAGTTAGGTGCATTGGGCATTCGCCGTAGGTGAGGAAGAAAGCGATATCGGAATACCATTCATCACTAGTCGCAACAAATAGGACCAGAGGCAGTGAATCGGGTTTTTCCAGCCGGTCCTGTGCTTCATCGGTGTAGTCACCCCTTTCATCAGGGTTTTCTGAATCTTTGTTTTCAGCCATAAGCTGACATAGGCCCTTGCCCCTTACCAGCTTGGTTGGTTTAATATCCAGGTCATACTCCTGGACCTTTGCGATCCAATTTCCTCGCAAGCTTCCTAACTCCTGTTGAGTTAGAATTGATTTCACCGCCGTGTCAGGGACCAGCACCACCGTATGAGAGTTTAGAATGTAATACCTGAAATTTTTCACTGCTTTGACAATGGCGAAGGCATGCTTTTCCAGTTGAGACATTTTTAGTTCGTGAGGCTTGAGGGGAGAGCTCATGAACGCAATCGGAGATTCAACATCCTCCGAATTCTTTTGCATCAAGATTGCGGACACAGTATGCTCAGATGCGTAACTATACATGATGAAGTCCTTGGAGAAATCGGGACATACCAGGACTGGTGCATGAGCAACGGAAGCTTTTATTTCTTCAAACGACCTTTTCCCTTCTTCGCTCCATCTGAAAGTTGGTGACCCCTTCATCATGTTCAATATGTGACGAGTCTTCTCAGCAAAGTCAGGAACAAAACGCCTGAGAAAGTTCACCTTTCCGAAGAAAGAATGAACACCAGTCTTGCTTGTAGGTAGAGTAAGGCTTTGAATAGCCTTAACTCTTTTGGTATCTATCTTTGTTCCTTCTTTGCTAACCACATGCCCTAGCAACTTTCCTTCCGTGACTCCAAAAACAGACTTTTTTGGGTTTAGGGAGATCCCATGTTCTCGGCACCTGGCCAATACTTGCTCCAAATGATCACAATGATCATTTCGTTGTTTAGAGAACACGGTTAAGTCATCTAGATAAACCACAATGACTTTCCCCATCATACCTTTGAATGCAAAGTCCATGGCCCGCTGAAAAGTGGCGCCAGCATTAGTTAGGCCAAAAGGCATCCTGCTGTAGGCAAATGTACCCCAGGGAGTAGTGAATGTTGTTTTAAATTGATCTTCAGTGAAACTTCAATCTGATTATAGCTTGAAAAACCATCAAGCATGGACAACATCTCTGATCCAGTTACTGCTTGCAGAACTTGATCCATTATCGGAAGTGGGTAGTTGTCTTTCAAGGAAGCCTGATTCAAATTGCGAAAGTCTACGCATATGCGTATCTCGCCATTTTTCTTGCGCACTGGCACAATATTTGCTACCCAAGTACTGTGATGGATAGGAAAGATGATTCTCGCATCCAACATCTTCTGAATTTTGGCCTGGATAGTACCCGAGATCTTAGGATTATAGTGCCTCTGCTTCTGGCGAAAGGCTTTGACATCTTCTTTCAATGGGATGTCATGCTGGACGTCCTTTGGCTTAAAAGACTTTAGATCGGCATAGGACCATGCCAATACATCCATATATTTCTTCAGCAACTTGACAAATTTCCGCTTCTCTTCAGGCGTGCAACATTTTCCAATGTTCACAAATTGTGGGTGCTCTACCGAACCTATATTGACCGGTTCGGTTTCTGGGGATGAGTCAGGGATCATCTCGCCTCTTCTTTTTCACAAAACGGTCATGCCTGTCGAACAACCGCTCCAGAGAAACCAGGCCCTTTGGAATTTTATTTCCTTTGAGCTGACATATGCCGTCGTTCCCTTCAGATTCATCATCTTGATCGGTGACTGATTCACGGCAAGTGGAAGTAGATCCTTCAAAGTGCAATTCTTTAAAATTTTCCGCCTTCTCTAGAAAGGCAATGAGTTGATTATCATCGTTGAATACTTGCCAATGCTGAGAATTGTCTGGCACGCTCGGGTGGAAAACCACCTCAATGGTGTATTTGTTTGTTTTCAAACCTGGGTGAGGGAGCATGAGGGATGCTGAAATAGCCAATGAATCGGCCATGTCATTTTGGGCTCTTGGAATGGATTCAATCGAAAAAGCATCAAACTCTTCAATGTTGTCCCATACCGCATTACGGTAATGCCTGAGCCTTTCATTCTTCACTTGGTAAATCCTTTTAACTTGATTCACAACTAGCTCCGCATCACCTTGCACTTTCAGATTCTTAATCCCTCTTTCTTTTGTGGCTTGCATGCCAAGTAACAAAGATTCATACTCAGCAGTATTATTTGTGTTAAAAAACTGCAACTTGAAAGAGAGAGGAATGACTTCTTCCTCGGGAGATATTAGCACGGCTCCGGCGCCACATCCGCTGGTTGCACAGCTGCCATCGAACTGCAAGGTCCAGATCTTATTAAGATCTCCTTCTTGAACGAGAACAACCATTTTGTCAGACTCGGTAGACAAGAAATAGTTCCCCATCCCTGATGATTCAAAAAGGATTTGAGCTTTGGGGTCCTCAGAGCTAGTAACCAAGTACTTCTTTTGTGATTCCGGCTCCAAAGTCTGCATTACACCTTTGACGGGAATTCTAGCTTTAGACCAATCCATATGAATCTCTCCACCAACTTCGCTGCAAAAGCTTCTTCCCAGCAAAATTCCGTAGGCCGCCTGGAATGTCAGCAACGAGGACTGTCATCTTTACTCTCTTCTCTGGGAATGCCGCAAATGCAAATTGCGCATCTTTGATTTGGCCAATCAACGGAACCTGCTTGGTTTCCAAGGAATAACATCTGCCAAAAGGCTTGGTAAGAGTGAGGCCCAAAGCATGGGTGACTTTTACGGCATGACGTTATCAGAAGCCCGGAATCAATTATGCAGTTACTCAACTTGTGACCATTGATTAGGAGGGAGAGATAGAAAGGCTCTATCTTGCCTCGATGATGCGATGTTGAGGCAACATTTATGTGGGATTCAGGGGGAGTGGAAAGGATTCCTTTTGGGGAAACCTGCTAGATACAACAGCTTGACTTTGAATATACTTGGTCAATCTTACAAGCTGTTCGGGATTTGACTGAAGATACTCAGCTTCAGACATTTGGATCTTGGTCTTTTTTGCATGATCTATGATATCAAATGCGGCCAAGGGTTGCGTTGGTGAAGGAATGAGTCCCTCACTTCGCGATGGTGTAATAGGATTACTGGTCTTGGTAGGAACATGAGAGGACTGATTTGGAGGAGAGATGGGGGGAAAGGATTTCCTTGTAAAAGATTTGCCAGGGAGTTGAGTAGGAAGAGGATTACCTCTTTTAGCAATGATCGGAGGCGCGTTTGACACGGCCTTCTCCTGCTGGACATGGGCAGCAACTTCCGCTTCTTTTCCTTGCGAGCGGGTAAAAACAACGTATGACTGTCCGCTTGCATATCCCTGGGTACCCTCTTCTTCATCAGATTCTTCCTCATCAAATTCCATATACCCGATAGTAGAGTCGCCAGTCGGTTCACCGACATCTTGATCATCTTCACCTTGAGACGAAGGTTCTTCATAATACTGCTCTTCTTCTTCGATTTCGGCCAGAGCGTTGACCGGAGGAGCCTCAAGCGCCAACCGCATGGAGCAGTTGCGGGTAAGCGGCCTTTGTGAAACATTGTTAGGAATGAAATTCCTCCGTGGAATATCCCGGTATGAGGAACTGGGGGAGGCCTGGGCCAACAGCTTTAATGCAAGCAAGTCATTCGCCATCTTTTGAAAGGCTGGATCAGACGAAGTAGTGGGCGAAGGGCCCAAAGATTTAGGCTTGGATGATTCCTTTTTCAATTCGCCAGATATTATCAAATTATCTTCTATTCGAATGGCAGTGGCTTGGGTGAGAATCAAGGTGGCCACTCATTCTTGAAGGAGCAAGAAACTAACTTTCGAGCTCATAGCATTTACGAAGAAACACTTTTGATTTTCCGGTGTTGGAAGCATGGCAACAGGGACACGATTGATTAATGCATTGAACCTAGCGATAAAATCGCGCATGGTTTCATTTGCCTCCTTCTTTAGGTGAGTGATCCGTGATAATAATGCAAATGCATCTTCTGAAGGTTTGTACCTATCTTCAAAAGCATCCCGCAAGGTGGCCCAACTCGTAATAGATCCGGCCGGCAAATGCTGAAACCATTCAGCTGCGGGCCCTTGTAGAGTTTCCAGAAAAAGGTGAACCGACACGTCCTCGTGAGTTACATCCAGGATACTGCATGACATAATGAATGTAGATATGTGGGAATCCATGCTTTGATTTCCGCTCCCGTCGAATTTGGGAAAATTCTTTCGGTTTCCGTGAGGGAGCGCGTGAACTGGATGTGGTAAAGCCAAGGGACCCATAGCATTTCCCCATGGTACCGCCATTTGAAAAGCCGGAAAAAGAACACGAGCTGGAAGTGTGGTTCCACTGAGTAGCAAGGCACTACAAAGGGATGTGGATGCCCCTTGCGAAAGATTTTTCTTCGTGGAGGTGAGACACTCCTGGATGACCGGTCGGCCGAGCTTAGCATTGAAAAATGTGCGTAGTGTTACGCTGAAATTGTGCCTCTGAAGCAAATCGAAAATAGGATCAGTTTCTCCACGAGCTCTCCTGCTACGCGTAAAGGGTTCACCTGCCAGCGTGTCTTTCCGATCTGCGATTTTGTAGTGCAGATTCAAAATTTCTTTTTGGCTGTACTTGCTGATTTTCTGGCTTTTTTCTCGCAAAAAAAGCAAAGATGTACTTTTCTAAATATTTAAAAACTATCCTCTTCAGAAAACCGATTGTGGTTAATGACAAATAACAGTGAGGATAAAATGGCAGAGAAGATTAGTAAGCTGATTTTCGGATCTAATTTTGACTTTTTTCAAAGGGTTTCAAACTTTTTTAAAAAACACAGTCAAAAACTCAGATCTATGGCAAAAATACTGATTTTTATAAAAACTCAGCGAACTAAAGGTCTCCAACTAGGCCAGATCTATGGATCTCAGAAGAAAATTTTTCAATTTGAGTCACTTTTGCAAAATTTTGGATTTTTGACAAAATATGCAGATTTGCAAACAGGCAGCAATTTTCTTATTTTTCTGATTTTCTATCCTACCACCATCATAGATCTGATAGATCTATTCGATCCCCAGCAGAGTCGCCAAAAACTGTTGGTCCGAAAATCTGTCGCTTGGGCAGATCTATGGATAAACGAGCCAACAAGTGTGCATGGCATAGCCCCTCTTTGAGTCAGCAAAGCGAAACTGGTTTATTGCTATTCTACCAGCAGGAATCTGTGCAAGTCTCACAAATTCTGCCTTCGGGGGTTTGGGATCTCATCCCAGTAGGGGTGTTTCCGACTGCGAAAAGAAAGGAAAGGAAGAGGGGATGAAGAAAGAGCAGGTCCGAAGGGAGAAAAGAAATGAATTCCAAAGTAGAAAGGTCAGAAGGTTTATGTTTTGGGATTGGTAGTAAACAGAGCCAAACCTACTTGCATAAACGAGCAAAGCAATACTGATGATAAATAAATGACAATAAAACAGAAGCAGATCCAATAGAATAAACACACAGATCTAACGTAAGAAAGATCTAATGCACATAACACATGTATTCAGCACAAAGTCTAAATATTGTATTAATATTTTCCTTCTGTTACAAAAAGCTCAAAGTCTTTTCTCCTCACTTCTATTTTTCATCTGAAAGATATTCATCCATCCATAATACAACAAGTATTGGGGTATTTATAGAAGAAGGAGAGAAAAGAAGGCAAAAAGGAGCCAACAACTTATTTACAAAGATATTTACAAAATATCTAAAAGTCATGTTGACTTTTTACAACTTGATGGATGACATCATCCCATGATGCAACATGGATGATGTCATCATTTGTATCAACATACTCCAGATATTCCCAAAAAGAAAGTCGAAGAAGAGAGAGAGAGAGAGAAGAAGAAGAAGAAGAAGCTACTCGTCGTCGTCATCCTGCGGCCGAAAGGGGGTGGACTGCTTTTGTTGTTGCTCAGGTGACGAGATATGGAATTGAGAGCGGTATTCCATAAACTTGTTGATCATTGGCCCTAGCTGATCCTGGGAAGGATCCTTGTGCCGATCACTGATCGCCTCACAAGTCTCCCGCTCATCTATGAGTTTCTCGGGGAGCTTGGAATAGTCTTTTTCCGCTTCAATGAGTAACCCAATGAAGTCTCTACAGCGCCAAAGTTGTTGATAGACTCACGCCAAAAGTGACCTCCGCCCCATCCTCGAGAAACGATCTCTTTAAAGATCTCGGTGGTTTCATCAGCTTTCCTTAAAGTGAAGGAAGGAGTAAGTAACCCTGGCGACATGTTAAGAACGATCCATTCCATTTGATGCATCGCGTCCAGGGCTTCTTCCTTCACTTTGTCAATCTTTTCTAAGACAAATTCCAGCTGATCCACCCGGTAGTCCAGAGTGGACATGATTTTGTTGAGGGCCCTGGGATGGCCGAAGACGCCGAACTTGACCAGATCTTCGACTGAACAGTCAAACATTTGTTGGAAGGTCTCGTGCTGCAGTCTAGCATGTTCCAGCTCTTCCGATATGGGTCCCGCTAACGCTTGGAGCTCTTTATTCACCTTATTGATGCTTAGATATAAGTTAGAGAACTCGGCGATTACTTTTTCACTGTCTTTGAGGATTTGGCTCCTCCAAGCGGAAACGGCCATACCCTGCTCGCCGATCTTTGCATACTCATTAATTTTCTCCTGGCTGAGAAGCTCAGAAGTCTCGGCGGCAGTTGTGGGAGGCGCACTACCCATCTTCTGTAAGGCTTGGAGCAGATATTTGTTTTGCTCTTTCAATTGCCTTTTCTCTTCCTTTGTCTCTCTGAAGCTTCTTGCAGAGGGCGTCAACTGCAGAAAGGGCCTCCCCCTGAAGGCTTTCAGAAGATGTCCCCATTGTGACTTGGGTCACAGTAAAATCTGTCGGAGACAGATCCTCTTTCTCCTTAAGGGGATTGGGGTACGCGATCTCCATAACCCTCTCTCCCGCACAGCACTTTGAGAGAAGCGTGTGACGGGCTTCTGCTTCTTTGCCCCCTTAGATGGGATTATAGAAAAGTCCATCGGAGCGATGGGAACTTTCCTTTTTTGCTGACTTGACTTAGGCTGGGAGATCCAGGCTGGACCTATGGGAGAAGGGCCGGAAATGGAAAAGGGGGCAGCTACAGTAGTGGAGGGGAAAAACGTGGAGACACGTGGAGGCGGCATGGAGAGAATAGCCGAAGAAGTGCCCATGGGAGGAAGGGATACTACAGCTGCGGAAGACATAGGAAGGGAAGGGAGCTCAGAGATGAGGGAAGAAATGGAGGAGGAAAGATCCGCAAGGGAAGAGAAGATAGACGAAGAAGCGGGGGGAGGAGTAGAAGAAGGGGGAGAGGACACGACCAAAGGAATGGCCGCTTGAGTCACTCGAGGAGGGGAAGGAAGGGAAGAAGAAGGGATAGAAGGGACCTCGGTGTTGTAGTAATGCCGACATCCTGAGTGGATGGGCCTATTGGAACATCCTCTTCTGCTTCTTTCTCTGGCGAAGCCAGAGTTATAACCTGTTCGGGTGCGGTGGAAGGAGGACTTGCTGGAGCTTCTTCCTGAGTGGTGCTGGATTCACCCTCTATGCCTTTGCCCTTGCCTTTAGGCTGCTGTTTGGATCGAGGAGGTGCGTTACCCAATGGGGAGGTTGTGAAATCAACCCCGAGGTAGATTAACCCGTTCATCCGGCACCAATGCTCTGTCCTGCGCAGAGTTTCCTTGATCCTCTCCTCAATCGTCTGAGGTGCCTTAGTTCTATCAATGGCTGGAAAAGGCCAATTGTCCCCATCCGTGTTAGTATATACTTGGTCTATTTCATCTTCCGTAGTCTGGAAGCCTTTGGGGACAATTGCTACCCCATATTGGATGATTTCTGCCAAGGCTAAGCGAGAATGATCCTTTCTCCTGAGCTCAACCTCATGGATGATGTCGATGTAGATGTCCTCGATCTGAGGGACGTGGATTGGATCGAGTTTCGCCCTTGGCAGACAATTCCTTGGGTCGAAGGTAGGCCTGGCCGGGAAATCATGTCTCAAATTAAGCAGCTCCAGCTCTGCGAACATGTCCTTTGCCTTGTGGTGGGTAAGGCATGTATATCGGCCCACTGTGAGGGGGAAAGGAGTTCCACCCTTCTTTCTTTTGAGGCACTTCTCGTGATATGTAATCAGCTGTCTTGACAGCTCCAACAAAATCAGCTTGGGCCCAGCATACCTCGGCAGTCTGGTCGGCTCTCCCAAGAAGTTGGCCGCCCAGATAGGTGAATGTGGGAAATTGGGTGAACAGGGCCCCCCATTTCTCAGTGGCTGCCACTATGCTTTTGGTCGTACGACCGTAAGTCATATTTGGCCTCAACAGGTAGATGATGTGGTAGAAAAACACATCGTTGATTTTTGTGAATTCGAGAGATGCTATTCTCCACCTCAATTCGGGTAGTACTCATATATTTTGACTCGAGGCCAAACCCCACTTCGATCGTGCCCGGGTAGTCTCTCTCTCGATGTCAGCAAAGATAGACAACATAGGAGTTCATGTAGAATCTCCCTGTTGTATTGAATTGTTGAAACTGCTCGGAGATTGTGCTGCTTATTATTTCTCCCCAGCAAAAGCGCTGATCGGGCACGTTCTTGTTCATGGTCTCTAAGTACCGCAACATCCATTTATGGAAAAAGTGGGCGTCAGGAAGCCCAAAGACCCTGCTCAGGAATGTGATGGTGTCGCTGAGCTCCTCTGAGAAGTCACTGCGGTGGATGATTTGAGGCCATCGGGTCACCACCTTTTTATTCTTCAAATAGACCTCATTCATCAGCTGCATGCACTGATCTTCGTTATCATCCCAGGCCTTAATACAATCCTCTCGGCTGATGGCCACAAAGTGCCGGTGATGAGGGATGCCGAGTATTATTTCAAAGTGGCGGGCAGTGAGGTTAATGACGACCTCGCCCTTGTCATTTACGACACACCTTGTGTCCTTGTTGTAGCACCGGGTGACCACCATCATGAATTCATTGTTGATGGTGCTGACTGGGATTCCTCCAGTGAAGTGTAGGGCACTGCCCATTAGTTTGTCCATCCATGGACTTCTAGTTACCTTCTGAGTTCTGACCCAGAATTCCTCCATATCAATGTGACCCAACTCTGAGTCCCTGATATCTAGGTCGCATTCGGCCTGGGAGTCAGGCATCCTGACTCTCTGATACTTGTATTTCATCTCTTCTTCTGTAAGTTTGGCCTTGCCTTTGGATTTGGTAGGTCTCCTGCTTGATGTAGACATATGTTCTTTCGAGCTTAGTTGCTGATCTGCACGAAGAAGAAGCGAGACCCAATCCAAAAAGGTTGTATTAGCCATTTGATCTTCCATTGAAATGTTAACAGAAGAAAGAGTTAGTGATTTTGAGGCTCAGTGGCGCAGTGGCGCATGAAAGCCGCAGCCTTAAGGTGGCTAAATAGGTAAGGCACATAAAAAGAGGTGTCAAAGGTTAAATCAGCGCAAAGGCGCATGGCGCATGGATACCGCAGGTACATTTTGTAAAGGGCGCATGGAGACATCGTGTTACATAGAGATGTGGATGCGCCAAAGGCGCATAGATTTTTCATGTTGCATGGGAATTTGGTGCGCCAAAGGCGCATGTATCTTTTGTGTAACATGAACTTCTCGTGCGCCAAAGGCAACTTGGCGTGGCGCACGGAGGGTCTGCACAACATGATGTTTTTGCAATGAGGAAAGCACCTGTGCCTTCCAAGTTTTTGTACTTGGCGCAGATTAAGCTCGATGTTGTTGCAGATGTGGGTGCGCCAAAGGGCGCATGTATATGTGATGTAACAAAGGAAGGTTGAGGGTGCCAAAGAGGGTGCAGGCTAAGGCTAGGCTTGCAAAGATGTGAAGGAGGCGCCTTGAGGGCGAAAGTTTTTGCAACAGCATCATGGGTGCGCCATGCAGGCGCAGATTTTATCATGTCATGTGGGGGATGATGCGCCAAAGGCGCAATTTTTTGATGTCAGCAGTCATGCCAATGCGCCAAAGGAAAAAAAAGTAGTCTTTTTTAGAGCTTTAATCACCCTCGAGGGGTTTTTACAATGGTTTAGCTTTTTTCTTTTCTTTTCTTTTTCCAAGGTTATTTGGGTAATGAAATGGCTTAACCAGAAGGGATTTAAACCATGCTTTGAAACAACTTCCTCTACCAGCAGATCTGGAAAGAGGGGGAGGAATATGGAAAGACAGCAAGGGGGGGCTAGTTCAATATTTCAATCCAAAACCAAACCAACAAGCATTCAAAGAACCAAAAACGTAAAACACATGAAAGAGATAAGAACCTCTTACCCGGATAAATAGTGAAAACGTGCAAACGGGTCCACAACGTGTTGAAAACGACAAGGCAGTGTGATTGATGTGCTCGAGAGAAAAAAAAACGTGATGCTCTCGTGATAATGACATTTACATAGAAATTCCAGCGCAAATATATATATATATAGGTGAGTCAGTAATAAATGCGCCACCAACTTTGTAAAGGGCGCATGAAAATTACTGTCGACATAGGAAAGCATGCGCCCTTTGGCGCACCAAAGCATTTGCCAGCATGGAATTAAGTGCGCTTTGGCGCACCAAAAGTGGTGTCGACATGAGATTATATGAAAATATTGTGGCGCACCAAAAAGTGGCGCAACAAAAGGGTTGCTAACACGAAGGCGCATGCGCCTTGGCGCACGCAGGGAAGACTCAACATATCAAGGCGCACCAAAAGGTGTGTTGACACAGGAAAATATGCGCCAAAGGTTTTAAAGGGGGCGCACCAAAAGGTGATGTTACATAGTAATTCCATGCGCCCAACCAAAAGACCAAAAATGACTCATGTGTGTAAATGATATCGACATATTCAGCCCATGAAAAAGAGTGATTGATCAAGTTTGGAGAGAGATTATTTGGATGAGGGTTTGATGTGTTAAGAGTCGCATTCGGATCACAATCAGATGTGATATTAGCTTAATTTTTGTGGTCATTATTCTATCCAAATATATTATGATGAGTCACATTTATAATATTAATTTTTGTGAGTCATAACAACAATGGTTTAGGGGTTGGTGCTCCTTGTGGGGTTGGTGCCTCACTAAACAAATCTTGTAGGATGTTTAATATTCTTACAAGTCCTTGCTTTGAGTAATATAAGAAATTGTTTTTAGTGGGTTTTCTTCCCCATGAGGGTTTCCCACTTACATTTGGTTTCTATGTGTTCTCTCTCTTATTTATGCACTTTTGAATGGATAATGCACATATACTAAGCTCGCATGTGGTTATAGATGATGATTGGTTAAACATGAATGTTGAATGTTTATCATGGAAAAATAAGTTAAAGTTTTGTAGGACTTATTCACCCTTCCCTAAATCCATAGTGATTCCAACAATGATTGCATGGATAAATTTATTGTATTTAATGAAATTAATCTATCACATTCAAATTTATTATTTTTTCTTATAAATCCTAAAAATCATTAACATGATGTCTATTAATTCCATGATAATTTTAAAATTATTGACATTTAATATTATCAAGCCGATAGTGAGAGTAGTGATGATTGGGTAGAAAAGTGATTAATCAATTATAAATTAAATTATAGATAATATCATGTTATTTGGTATTATTTTCAAACCAAAGGAGTTATTTCGGTTGTGGTTTCCTTAGTATTCGAGAATGATGTTGTGGAACATACATATTGTTTCCTCTATGTGATATTTTTCTACACTTGTATGAGAACATGCATATTGTATAAAATTTATATGAAATTGTTTCTTGGTAGCATTGGAACTATGTTAATCATGATGCATAGAAACATTAAGTACATGGGAATTGGAAAAATCCTTGGGATGTGATATCTCATCCTTAAGATATTGAATTTCAATTCTCAAAGCTTGAATTTGGGCTTGAAAAATATGATTGTAATACTTAAATAAACTCTAGGAGTTTTTATAAAATGGAAGATCATTATTGATATAATGAGAATGGGAAATGATTGAAAAACTAATATAATTTTATAATTAAATAATAAATAGTACTAATCAACACATGAAAGTATAGAAATCAAGACAATGTAGAAGATAAGACCCAAAAGTAATGGATAGAAAAAAGTGACCATCATCAAATTATGAAAATGACTATATTTCAAAATAAAATTTGAATTTTACAAAAATAATAGAGTTATATTAGGATTTGACCATTTTGAACAAATATCTCAAGGGGATTTTCAAAACATTACGTTTTAAGTTATTACCTTATAACTAAAATTTGCAAGTGTGCATTTTTAAAAATTGAGATAAAATTTATGGAGAACAAATTTTATTTAGTTTTTGATATCCAAAAATGAATAACTTATGAGGAATTTTACAATAGAGTTGTTATTTTTCAAATATGTCCCAAAAATAAAGGTAGTTCCAAATGTGATTTTTAGCAAAAAAATGTATGTCATTGAATTAATAAAATTACTTGTTCTAGAAATAAAACTGAATTTAGTGAAAACAAGAGAGATAAAATATTATATGAATATGGGGAATAAAAACCTCAAAGTAATTTGTAAGAAAGTGTATATTTTTCTTATTATACACTAATTACCAATAATCATAATTGTGAAATTCTAAAAAATGTTCCAAGAATTAGGGAAAAAAATAGATGTTTTTGTTAAATAAAAATCATAATAATCTTAGAATAATTTTAAAATATATATTTTATGGCTGAGATATGAAATAAAAGGTTATTGTGCATTTAAGATCCCTAGAAAGATATCTAAAGGATAATATTTACCATGTGACCCTAGGTAAATTTTTATAAACAATATTTATGGCATGTTAAAGACAAGAATTAGGTCGGAATCTTAATATAAAACATAAATTTGGAACCTTAGGGAAAATATGGTGTGATATAATTCTTAAGATAAAATAAGGAATTAGGTTCACCAAAAATTTCATCCTTTTTAACCTCAATAGATTAATTTTATGGACATAAAAATATGAAAAAGGAATGTCAAGTTTGGAAACTAGGAGCTATCCCGATTAGTTATCTTCCAATATTAATTATACAATATCAAAATAATGGATTGGTTCTTGTAATTAATTATTACAATATGCTACAACCTAGAAAATTCAAGAGGCAATATATACTTATCTACACATGACTAAAAATAAAGGATATAAATGCACACAATGAAAAATATGGGAGTGAAAAGCTTCAAGATGATTTTTTTATGATGTTATGAACTAAAATACCTTTGGTGTAAGATTTTATATCTCGTGATGATGTAGAATCCAATCCTACCCATATGGTATGTTCTTATACCATCTTGGAATGGGACTCTCATTTTTGGGTCCTTTGGAGTTATGGAAATTTATTTCATTTTCAAACCTTACTTGTTGCATAATTTTAAAATCATCTGTAATCAATTGAATCAAGTCAAAAATGTAGTCATGGATTGAAGACCATGTAAGAAGGTTAGTTTTTGGGTTGAAGTTCAATCTGTTCACCGCCTATATCGAAACTACTTTTTAGATGCCTCAAAACACATATAGTTCTCAACCTAGCATGTAACATATATATGCGTATAGCTAGTTTTCAACTAGGACCACTTTGAACATGTTTGATAGGATTGTGTTATTACTAAGACTTTGAAGTATAAAACTCTTTTAGCTTGGAAATAAGGGAAGATGGAATTCTCAACCTAGCTTAGTTCTTCGTAACTATAGTATTACCCGAATAAATAGATTTACATTATGTTTTAGAATATTTATGGATCATTGAGTGCATAGTTCATGTATTTTTAATGGGAAAGTTAAGAGAGTTCTAGTTTTTTTAATGAGGTGATGTTAACTTACTTATAGATGGATCCAACGGTAAATTTTCATGATAAGGATGACCTAGGAAGATGAAATTACCCAATAAATATTATTTAATCCAAATAAGAGTTGGAAAATGTGTGTATGTAAGGAAAAAATGTGTCTAGACATTGTGCACTCTTATCATCCATTCAACTAGTATATCGAGGCAATAAGTAAGGGACACAAAATGACCATAACCCCCATGCAGATATAATTAAAGGGTGTAAAGGGACCACTAAGATTTCATACCCCAAGATAAGTAACCCTTACACTAAGACAACCAAATATTTTGAAGGCCCCAAGTTGACGAAGAGGAAGGAACCCTATAGAGGTATCAGCAATATGGGGGTAGTGAAAGATAAAATAAACATGAAAAGCCTATGATAACTGAAGTAAAGCATGTAACATGAAACAAAGAACTAAAATAAAATATCCTAACCTACGATGTACATAAGATACTAAGCTAACATAAAGTAAATAAATAATGTATGAGAAAAATCTATACAAAAGGACAAGTTGGGTTAGATAACTTACCTATTGAGGGGCGGTTGTTGATGCATATATCTCCTAAAGGACCATACACCAAGAGAGAAAAAATTTGGGGTGGATAAGGGAAAAAAACTAGTCCTAGATCACTATAAGTGACACAAAAGTGTAAGTAAATTAATCCAAGTAAGAAGAATCTCTAAGCCAAGAGTCAAGATTCAAGAAATTGAAGATCCGAGGGGAAAATGCCAGTTGTCACAAAAGACAAAATATAGTGGGGATTTACTTTATAAATTTTTGATGATATATCTATGTGATAATGAAGTTGGGGTATTTATACCGACACCATCATGTGCAAGCAAAGGCGTTGGTTAGCGATTTGAAATAGCATTGACACAATTACTCACAGGATATGGCTTCAAATAAGGAGGGAAGTGAAAATAAGTGTTTGTAATGTGGCATGAGAAATAAAGGTAATGAAATTCGAAATAAATGAGGTCATGAGAAAGTAAGTTGTCAGAAGAATGAGAAGGAAAAAAAGAAGATAAGAGGAAAAAAGAAAGACAAAAATATGACCAAAATTTTTTCTCTCTCCATGTATCATCCCTAACCCAATGGTTATGAGAATAATCATACCCCTATCCTAGAATGAGTCGTTAAGGAACACATTCCCAGAGATAGGTGCATTAGCTAGTTCTAAGCTGAAAAAGGAATTATTAGTAATAGCTATGAAAATAGAAAGTGTAAAAAAATTAGGTGTCTATGAAACCCAATGTATATAACTCAAGTGTATACAACAACAAATATTTATTACTACATGTGCAATAGTGAAACATGGAGTAGTCAAAGAGAAAAGAATGATACGTAACACCAAAACTAAAAGTAAATGCAAAAAGTAAAAAAATTACTAGCTGAAATGAAATACACCCACCAATGTGTACTGAGCAGTGTCGATCTTCATTCTAGGTACATGCACAATCTATGTTGATAGCACCACTGAAAGAATAAAAAATTAAATAAAACACTAGAGAATCATTACTAAAATAATACATAAATCACGTATCTAGGGGCCCATGGGATGGATTTCACGAATTCAGAATTTGGATATATAGGGTTGAAAAACGTGATGTTTGGCCTTGGAGTAGAATAGGGTAGGTAATATGTCAAAAAGAATAGGAGAATATCACACTCCCAATGCAATTGACGATGGATTTTACGGATATAGAGAACTCAAATGATGGGTATTTAGAGATTGAGGACCATTGTGGCAAAATTTGAATAGAAAGATTAGGTTTATATAGGATTTTTATTTTATTTTCTTATTGTTATTTCTTGAATTAAGATAACTAAGATTTGGATTTCCAAATTTGGATATTAATGCAACAATATGGCATGCATACGAGGATAAGGATGAGATTGGCAAGGAGAAGCATGAGGTGGTTGACCACGGGTAAGTTGTTACTTTAAATTTTGTTAGGTAGATTAAGAGTAATTTGGTATGTTTATAAATACGAAGATATTAGGGTGGAATTTTGAATCAAAATTGCATCATTAGAAATGGTAGTACAAAATGCAAGTGGTTTTGGGAGGTATTTTCTTTTAATTTTTTCATTTAGCTGATTTTTTCATTTTAAAATTTAAGAATTCACGAATGTACATGATTTGGATGCTATCATCTCCTTGAAACAACATGGTTAACGGCATTGGAAACATTCTAAAAATATGACAAAGGAAAATTGTGTAATCCAGAGGGCCGATGGCATACGAAATATTATAAAATCATGTAAATTTTTATGATTTTGGATAATATGTTGATTTTTAATGAACCAAATGCCTAGATTTTTTTGAATTTTGAATTCAAGAATATCGGAGGATCAACATATGACGAGTGGTTGATATATCATGGCTAAATGACTTTATTGCAACATTGACATATGTAAAGGTAGAACAACTACATAAATGGGGTTGTTTAGGCATCATGTAGATGCCCGAGATACTATTGAGCCTATATTTACTACAAATGCTTTTGACTACATGGGAGCCTCATGTCAACATCTTTTATTGGTGGGTAGGCGAGTGGTGGGTAGGCGAGACAGTGGAGATCACCGTGATACTTCAAGATATGGATGGGATATTGGGTTTTTTGATTGAGGGGGATTGCATGTACTAAAATCTTACCATAGATATTATAGAGAGCAGGGCCTTTGCCACATGGGACATAGGAAGTGAGAAGTATGATGAGGGTTTTCTTAGCATTTAACACAATGTAGCATTCATTGTAGTAATTTTGGCCATTACAAAGGTGGTAATGGGGATTACCATAACACACAAATTTTTCACAAGGAAGATGGTATCGTTTCATTGTATTTGGTGGTTGAATGTAGATATTTGATTGAGCAAGATGTTTTATTCAGCTATGGGACCACTATATGGGTGCAGTTGGTACATGACTTATATAGGGTTTGACAAAGGGAAGAAAGGACCATAACTCTCATGATATTATTGACAACAGGGATATATGAGATATTTCCCGTGTATATTATGACAAGGACACCATTGGTCATAGTAGAAGATGCCCCAAGAGATCTCTTCTAAGGTATCTTCCACTACAAAATGTACATCTACATGAGGTTGTATGGGAGCCCTACATAGGTTGTGTTGATTAGTGACCCAGTTTTCCCAACACAAATAACTCAAAGGCTATTGAGGATGTGACAAGGTATTACTTGCATTAGGTAGAGACCCATATGGTGGATAGGGTAACCAAAAAGTTTAGGAGGCTAAATCCTATTATGGTACAATAGCTATTGGATTACAGATACGTATATATGAGGGAGGATATGAGCATAATAGATAGATCATTAACACTTTTCACCCGAAGAGTATTGGTTACAGGTAGACTATTCCAAGGAAATATATTGAGAAGTGAGGAATCTCGGGACTTCCCATAGATTATAATTGTGGAGAGCTCAAATGAGGGATCTTATGGAGAACATGCCAAGCTAGACCGCAGCTAGGAGAGAGAAAGGCATAGCTAGTCCTAGCACTAGAGCAAGAGAGAAGAGAAAATTAGGGCCATGGTTGAGAGAGCATAAAATGTGGCGACTAAGAGGTGGTTACTCGATGCCATTGGGGATGGAGATATCCCAACAAATATGAGACAGTGCCTAGGACCACCCACATAGGAGATATGATTTTGGTGCCCTAAGATAGATGGGAATAATATATCAATTAGATATCTCATTAATATGAGGAGGTCGAGGCGAAGATTGGGTAACCACAAATATAGTGAGACCATCACCAAGTTGGCTCGGTGAGTCGTGTAATGATGTGATGATTTTATTCATAATTCATATGATTATATTCGATATCTAAGTCACAAGATTGACATTGATTAGTGAATCATTTCTTTTTTAGAGTGGATGACAGAGGAGTGGTACTCCCGATAGAGATTGTACATCACGAGATTTTAGACCTAGTATTGGATATTCAGGATACCTCGGTCATGGTGGACCCCATAACACCATCATTTGGAGATTCATTGGGAGAATTTCTATTATTTGTGGAGGTTTCCATATCATTGTAGAGATGGAGAGATCTACATGCATTATGAGAGGATGAAAGCATAGATGTGGTACTACTGAGCTTATTGTAGGATTAGGGTTCCTTAGTTTAGGAGTAGAAAATGTTCCTTGTAGATGTTTGGAGAAGTGTAGAGTGGATCATGACACTAGATTGAGACTTGAGGCACAATTGGAGAGAGCACCTGGGAGATGCCTCTAGAGCATGATATAGGCAATGTCTCTAGTTCAAATAACCCAAGCATCCAACACAATACCCTTGATACAAATCATCAAGAGACCCCCTGTAGACACAAAATCATACACTTAGATACATTACAAGGTCCTAAAATAATACTATAATTTACATGATTCCTAAGGGAGAAAAATAGTAATTTGAGATATCTTTGGCCTCTTTTCTCGTGTCTTTTATGTTCTCTGTGATTTTACACACCTACAACCTAGTCGAACTTTACTTAATTATCTTTTTACTTTGGACACAAGCACCCATCCTAGATGCTAACGCCAGGCAACCTCTTCCCCTCTAGGAGCTCCTAACCTCTTTCCAACTTAATCACCTTTTTTGGTCCTCTTTTATATTTTGGGTATATTATTTTCTTATGGGTCATATTTCTAGTTGTCAATTAAAAATTTAAACAAGGGAATCATATAAACTTACTTATTATCACCCAAGCTTCCATCCAAAGGCATTTAAAGCACTCAAAATTCATCCATCTAGCATCCACTCGAGGGAAAAGGGACAATATTTTCTACATACACTACGTAGGAAGGGGAAGTTCATTATATTCCATACAAAAAAATTCATATTCTAGTAGAAGGTATTCTTAGGGCACAATTTCTACACACACTCTTAAGAACTACATGGAGTATGCTATGTAGTGAAATTCTCGATCGTAAGTTTACTATGTCAGGCAACCGCTGTGTGGTTATCCAAACTTCCCATACTAAATATTTATTTTTAAATTTGATGTGGTTTCTTGGGTTTTGCATGTGAACATATATTTTACATGTTATAAGTACACTTTGTGATTAAGGTGCCAAAAATGGGTTGATAACAGTGAACATATGTGACACTATAAAATAATATTCTAACCATCTCGCATAGTCATGAGTAACTAGTAGAGGTATCTCGGCACCCATTCATCCTTACCCCATTCCAGGTGCCCTATTCCAACCTTATCTATGATCTATAAAATTTACAGAGGTCTGTTACAACATAGTACACTACTGTTTAATAGTTTTCCCAATTTACACTAGTCCTAAATCAAGTGCAAATTAGATAAGTCCTTTTCTCTCTCTCTTACACTTAGGGTTTAATATTTTATTAGGTTAGTTTTTGTTTCATATTGATATAAACCATCAGTACTTCATTGTTTCCATATGTTCTTTGTAATTAGGGTCTTACAAAATTTCATATTTTTAAAAATCATTTAGTGAACCTTACTTGTGATCATACACTTGGGTCCTCTTTTTTTCTCTCATGGCTCCTAAAAATCCTATAATATCATTGCATGAATTACTTAAAATTCACCAACATTGCAAATATCTTCTTAAAAATCCCTAGACATTATGTATCTACCTCGTAGTATGTCACCTTCTCAAGTAAGTGCAATTTTTTATTGTGTATCTGATGACTCTATTTCTCCTAATCCTCTATCCAATCAATGTGCATTAGAGTCAATTCAAGTATTATTATTGTTTATTTCAATAAAAATTCAAGTTATGGAAATAATGATTAGATCTCCTAAAGATGAAATCAAAAATATTAAGGATGCTTCTCAAACCCATGCTAACTCTTCTCCTACATTGCATACTACTTATATGACTTCTACATGTGCTCATATTAGTGAAACCTAAGTATTACCATTACTGAAATCTCTCAAGTTTGATTTTAATGCTTAACAACATGATATTATTCCTCATCTCATTACTCATCAATTTTTCAACTTTCCATATATGAATTCCTATCATCCTTATTGGCATGTAAAATACCTGGGCCACCCATATTGTAATTATCATCACCTTATTGGACATAGTGATAATAATTGATATGCTCTAAAATGAAAAATTGGCCACCTTAAGAATTATGGTCTCATTTCATTTTCTACAAAAAATGTTGCTACATGTTCATCTCTAATTTATACATACCATTAGGTTCCTGAATCTGATTTATCTCTATCTAATGAGCATCATGTCATCATTACGATGTTCATTCTATAGTAATTCAAGAGCCACCTAAGAAACATCCTCTCGAAATCATTCCAACACATCCTCCTATCAAGTATTATACCATGTTACCAACTCCAAAACTTCCTTTAAAAATCAATCCAACCCCTCCTCCTCTAAATTCTTCTACATTGTTATCAATCACATATAAGCTACTGTCATTCAAGATCCCTCCTGACCTACTCCACTTCTTTTTCTAATTCATTTTTAAAACAAACTATTTCTTTCATTTATGGCCAAGACACATTTGAATCTCCACCACCATGGAATAATCCTTCTCACATCATGACACACTTAGGGGCATTGGTCTTCCCCCTTCTAACACTATCAATTGTCTCTAACATCTACTATCACCCTTAACACTCCAAACATCATTACTCGTCTTTCTTACAACTTTCAAACCCTTTGATACACACATTGTATCATCTTAACCTATGATGCACTCTAGTTCCATGATTTATACTCAACTATTGAGGTTAAATCTGAATTCAACCTCACCCCATTATGTATTTATGTTTTGTTCTTCTTGATACATATTTATAACATCTCTTTTCCAAACCATTCTTGAAGATACACTATTGTTCTAGGGTTCATTCTTGATTTTTGATGGGTATTTTATAAATTAACTCATCTCATACACATTTTCTAAGGGGTACATTTCTCCTATCACATTCATATTGCATACCATTCCATCCCACTCATACACAACATATTGCATATTTTGGTTGTACTTATTCTTGTTTGCTTACAAAAACATGTAAACTTTGTTTTCCATGTTAGATGGATACTTAGTATGTCAATATATTTTCTATATATACACATGTGTGCATTCACTTGATATTTTAGAGTGAATACATATATCTTATGAAATGTAACACGTTACAATGATATTGGGTATTGTACCTTTACCGGTCCCACCGAGGCTCCTAGAGGAATTAAAACTTACTAATCTAATACATTACAGGTGTTATTGTATCATTATTTATTATTACTTATTTATATCACATTTATTTTCATACATATATACACAATTTGACATACCTTTTTATCTTTCTAACATGCTAACGGGTGCTTCATGTGCAAAGTATTTTATTTATAGTACTATATTTCACCATGGTTATCTATTACTCTTTGCTTGACATTATTTTCCATTGTAAGTTATTGTTTTTGCAGGCTATGAACTTTGTCTTGTATGCACACTATATGCTTTTGGCTACTTTGTACTGATTGTCTTATGACATTGTGAGTGATGTCTCATGTTTACAACCCACCTATCTAGGTCTATCTTGTATGCACGTTTTCTTGTTACTTTATTTCCTATGAATTTTTTCTTCTCTTACTTCTAACACATTTATCGACCACTTTGTCTACATGTGCCTTGGGTTAAAGCATGCACATTCCCACCCCTGTAGGGATAATTATCATATTAGCATTAGGTCCCCTCTTTGGCCCACATTTTTCTATTGACCTCACATGCACCCCAAATGAGGGGGGAATACATTGGGTGAATTATTCATCCCATAAATCAACTCAGAACTACAACACACTACGGTACAACAAAGAATTGGCACAAGTTTTAGTTAGATAACCTGGATTAGAATCAGACTGGTTTAGAATCAAAGAAAATACACTAGTTCTTAGGCTCAGACAGAGTGCATGGGTTCTTGTGTCTTCCCATGGGTGTTAATTTCCTAGGGACACACATAATCATCTTATCGAGATGATCAAAATTCACAAAAATATTCATATTATTTTTTATAATGCATGCACAATCCTCTAGGATGAGAATGCATTCTATCTCCATCTCAATAATACAATCATTACAAATTGAAACTAATTCAGAACAATCGGGACATTAATAAAAATAGGGATGTACCATCCGTAGTGGTGTTTTTTAGGAAGCATTCATGGAAGGAGAGTAAAGTTATAGCTATCTCACCAAAGCACTCTTCTCCAGTGGCATAAGATCACCCAAAAAAATTGTGTTTGGCGTGAGAAATCCTAAAAACTCATTCCTTGTATGAGATATCCCAATAAAATATCTCTTGGCATGAGATCACCTTAAAAATCACTTTAAACAATATTTTCAAGATAGTTTCTATCCTTTACACTTCTATAGATCAGCACGCACTTTCCTTTTTACTCCTTTTACATAGTTTTGAATGCTTTAACATATTTTTACAGAGTTTTCACAATGCATGACTTTGAATACTCTTTTTCTCTTCTTTTGTAGGTACATCCTTAATACATAATAAGAATCATCCTATAATAAGCAGAATAATAATTACAAAGTAGCAACATATGTTTTACCGATAGGGTCACTTTCCCTTTCTAGTATTCACGCTTCATTTTGCACGCATTCCATAATTCAATTTTCTCTTGAGAATGTTATGTTAGAGATCACAAACATTGAGAGGGGGTTGAATCAATGTGAATTAAAATTAATTTACAAATTTATAATTAATCCACAATTTCTTACATATGAGTAGTTACTATATCAAGTGCATTTTGTCAAACATATATAAAGAGAAAAATGTTCAACACAAGATTTACAAAGTGGGAAATACTTTGAGAAGAAAAACCCACTTAAAACCAAGGATTTATTATGAAAACCAATTCCAAAGCTTACAATGGTTTCAATCGAGCACATATTCAACCTATGAAGAACCCACTTCAAAACTTCAAGCACCCACTCATCGAATTTTATAAAGCACCAACTTGCAAGATGTACCAAACCCTAATTTAATCGGCTATAATCGATCTTCGCAGGAACCCACTCATAAGGAGGATGCGACCCCATTAAAATGCTAAGCTAAAACTTAGAATTATTTTACATATGAATTTTGATCATCTAGTTACAAACATTTCTTACACAATAGATTATGATAACTTTTTGTATCTATCTGTGTTCTCTCTTTCACTCTCTTCTTCTCATTTGATTCAAAATATTCTTGCTCAATTGATCTCAGAACTAATTTTCATCGATACATCTTGTTTACTTTACTGTTTGCTCTATTCCTTCATATCTCTTGTGATTCCTGTTAAAAAAACCCACTTAAGACCCAAGAAACAACCTAAGGTTAGAAAATTATGGAATAATTTTTTTTTTATTAGAAGTGTCCACAACCAAGTTGCAAGACAACAGTTGACCCTATTAGGTTCTAGAACAATTCTAAAATTACTAGATCATATTTTTCCTTTATTAACAAATATCAAGTTCACATGGTTCATTTTATGGGGTTAGAAGCTTAATTAGGTTCAGGGAGTAATTTACCCCCATACCCACTCTCTAATAAGCTCAAAGTTTCAACTTGATTTTTCTCATACTTAACACTTCCAAAAATTCCCTAAATTATTCCCATTGGATAGGAAATTTTCTCACCTTTTCGGTGATATAAATAAGTCCTCCTAACTCCTTCAGGAACTCAAGATATGAGCAAGCGGACCTTAGGGGTCAAATTTTCCCCAAGGGGCAAAGTTCATTTTAAGAGACCTCTTAGAAATCGGAGGTGGAAAATACCTGGCAAATATCCTCAGAACTGGTTTCATGGGAAGGCAAATTTTTTGGGGGTCTAACAACAAAATTTTTCCTAATTTTTAAGTGGTGGGACAGAAGGCTGCAGACGCACGATAGAGATTTACTGACATGCGTCAACAAGGTGGTTAACGCATGGCAACCACCTTATTAATGCACATCAAAAATCTCTGTCATGTTTCGGCCTCCACCATCTGGTCATGCAACAAAAAAAAATCTCTGTGTTGTGCATCAAAAAACTCTCTGTCGCACGTCTACTTCCTCTCGCACTCCTATCGCACGTCAAAAAACTCTCCCTATCGTGCGTCAACAAACTCTCCTGTCACTTGTCAACAAAATATTTTTTCGCATCTACTGACCTCTATCCTCATGTCACACATTTACTTGTACTTGATAGTACATATTCCCCCAGGTGGTATGAGTGAGATAGTAGTGTTCTACCGGGAAAATAATATAGGATTATGTAGGGGATAGTTTCAAGGGTAGGCAAAGCCGACCCCTTAAAAAAATTAAACTATAATTTTTAGGTGAAGTCACGACTGCGCTAGAAAATTCACCTTTTCAATTTTTTCAAAAATGGAATATTCACCATATTATGAATATTCTTTACTAAAATTATCCTGCCAAGGGGACATGTGCCGAGCGGGGGTGAAAGGAAAATTTTGGATCAGCGGGTCGCAGGTGGTGTTAGCAATTTTTTTTTCCTTGCATGGGAGAACTTTCCCAGTTGCACCCGCTCCTCCACAAGTCCTCCAAGGACACATGATGGCCTCGAGTTGTCACTAGGGAAAAAGGGAAGGGTGGAGTAGTGGAAGAATTTGGGGCATTTCACCCAAAGGGAAGAAAATCTAAACAGCACCCACGCGACCGCGGGTCCACCAAGGACATGTGGCACTCCACAAATCTCCTTGGGGAGAAGAGAGAGGGAGAGGTAGGTGGCACAAAATATCAACGAATTTTTCCGAAGGGGAGATAAGGGAAAAGGTTGGACATGTGGGTCTATGCACCCGCAGATGAAATTACCCAAGGCGAGGGTGAAAGAGCAGGGTTGGAAAGTTTAAGAATTTTTTTCCAAAAACAAAACTTCAAAAGATAAATTCTACAAAGGTTCCACCCCTCCACCATGCCACGTGGCTACCTGTGATAGGCCACGGGCCAGTGGGGGCGAGAATGGAAATTTTTTCCAAATTTTTCAAAAGGTCAAAGGGTAAAAGAAAATGTCACGCCTTTGCATCGCCCCCACGAGGACACGTGGCATCCTCGATTGGATTCAGGCTAGTGAAGGAAAAGATGAAAAAATTCCCAAGAAAAATTTTCAAAAAAAATTCCAAGGATTTATAATGGCAATTTTTCGAGCCACAGCCCGCTTAAGGAAAATTTTCCCAAATTTTCCCGCCAAGGAAAATAAAATTCAAAGTGTCATAAATTTTGCTAGAAATCTTAGTTTTGGGAAAATGAGGACTTTCTGGAAATATCTCGATGCCCTCTTTGCATAGAAAAATAAATTTTAGTGTTTGGTAAAGTTTAAAGGGTTAATTTTACAAAATTGATCTGCATGCTTTTAAAAAGCCAACTGGTAATTTCCAACTTCTAAATTTGATTAAATTGGATCTTCTCCTTCACTCAACATGCCAAATAGACATGGAGGATTGCTCTAGGAAGGATTTAGAATGTTTTAGGGAAGTAAATTTGTTCAATTTCTTCAAGTTGCATTTTTCCAACAAATGACAGAAAAATGACTGTTAGAGGAATTGGATTCAATTTTGCATTAATTTAACTTGTCTTCTTAAGTGTTCTTTGTCAAATTGAGTTCCTTAACATCTTAGCATGCTATATTATATTGATTCCAAGTTGATTGTTAAGTACAGGTCCAAACTGTACATTTTTATTAAAATTAATTGTCAGTTTTAAGTTTATAACAAAATCCCATTTCTAGAAATTTGTTTATCAAATTCATCCTTCAAATATGGCATTTCATTCCTAAACTAGTCCAATACATTCAGTTGTTTATAAACAAACCATTTCAAAGCTAAATTTCAAATCTGATTTCCACTTTAATATATATTTCAAAAAAGAAACAATGCAATATAATTCCCTCATACGTATTTCTTCTTCTTTCAATTTTCAAAACAGAGATTCCAATCACAATTTAACATTCCAACTCAACCCAACAATGCAATGAGAAGTAAACTTGAAATTCTTTATTAACTCCAAAGAGAATACATTTGTTAATGTTCCATTCCTTGAATGTAATTAACAAAGTTCTATTTCTTTCCAATAACAACACATAATGTACATGTCTTTCACAATTCCAACATCTTTTCTTCACAATACAAATATTACAATTTCATCCACTTCAAGTGGGAAAGGATTACAAATAAATATGTTTTCACAAGGGACTGTCAAATTGCATTTTTTCTTACCTCCAAAGCACAGCAATGACATGGAGGTTTTCTCTTTCTCCAAGTTGATCACAACAAAAGAGTGGGAAAGGAAACACTCTCCACCCAACCAAGACATCCAATGAAAGGAGAATCATTCCTTCATCATTGGCCCTAGCCCCAACCAAAATACAATAAGATATGCAATTCAACCCATGGCAACAAATGGCTTCCACAACACACAACATTCTTTCAAACATGCACATTTCAGTATAAAACATGGTTTAATACAAAAGCAAGTTCACCGCTATAATTAAAAACATTCCAATCAAAAATCTGGCTTGATCATGCAAGCCAAAGGATCAAGGTCTATGGGGGAAGCTACTTATGCCTCCCAATTGTGAATTGGGCATCCACAAAAAAAAACCACCAATAAATTTCACCACACATATCCTTATGCCCCCACCAATCCTTCCTTATGCACCCATAGATTTCCTTATGCCCCCACAAAGTAAGAAATGCAAGCTATTTATTTTCCATGGTGGATCCCAAACCCAAAATCCCTCCACTAAATTCTAATTCCAATGGAATTCCTTATGCCCTCCCACATGGATTCCCTATAGCCTTCTCCTACACCATCTATATGGCAATCTACCCAACCAACCAATAAATAAATCAACCCATACACCATTCACACAACCACAATAAGTAAATGACAACATAAAAAGGAGAGTTAAATTTCTACCTCTCCATGGTTACTTTGCTTCCAAATAGCAAGCTTTCCAAGACAATAACACAGTTCCAAATAGCAATGCCAAGTATGAAGATATCTCCAAATTCCTCCGCAATCCATAAGAGATCCAAGACAGCAAAAATGTACCCCCAAGGAAGAATTCAAAAAGGTTTAACAACCCAAAACAAGCAAGGAGTTTGAATTATATAAAAGAGGAAGAGAAGAGGATGATGTGGATCCATGTAGGATGCCACATCACACATCCTCAAATTCAAACACAAAAGACAAAAATCCATTCTCCCAAGCACAATAAAGAGGTGGGTGAAAAATGACAAGTTACTTACACACTCCAAAAAGCCCACACCTCAAGGGACAACAAAATTAAATAAAATGTAAGAAAGTGCAATTAAAAACATGCAACATGGCTTAATAAAATGCATTATAAAAGTCACAAATCACTTCTCCAACCATAAGTATGGTTGGTAAATTAAATTTAGAGGCATGGGATAAGTTTTACTTGTCCCACAAGCCTCAAAAACGCCCCCAAGGAAAAATTTGAATTTTTCATGGAGGTGGAGTATTTCATACTCCAAAATTGACTTACACAAGCTCTTACACAACTTACACATCCCTTACAAATTAAATACAAACAACCAACAACTCCCATTATTACTTTCCCATATCCCAATTTAATTTATTTAAATTTTAATCATATGATTCTCACATTAATTCTATCACAATTTAATTAATTAAAAGAAGGGAACACATTACTAATAAAATACATACAACAATAATAAAAGAAACACATTAATTAAAATACACAAACCCATGGTCACATATAAAGGAAATCCCCCCATGGGAATCCCTAACAAAACAACACTCAACACAATAAAACAAGTTGCCATGGTGACCTTGTCGAATTCACTTAGAATTCCATTTTGGTTGGTCTCCGATCCCCTGATGTTTTGTTGTGATATTTTTAACCTAAAAATACAAATACCTCCTTCACCTTGTGGCCATATCAGAACATCCAATATGATATAAATAAAATCTCAAAATCATCTAAGTAAGTGAATCACAACAACATCAAAGTAACAATTACATCATTTAAATTTTTAATCAATAACTATATCATCATCAAATAATATCTAAATCAAATTTCTAAAAACATCCATATCAGATAATATATCATCCACATATAAGGTGTCTCCAATAATCATTAGGCATAAAAATCAAATCAAGATCAACAATAATCCACGATCTAAAGTCTAAAAACATACTAAATCAAAACATAATAATGTCCATAATGTGATAAACTATAATGAAACAAGTATCAGCAGGTGTCAAAGGGAATTGGGCACTACATCCCCCTCCCCTTACACTTGACTTCCTCCAGAAGTCATTGGAACAAATGTGGAAACTAAACTCATAATGAAGTAGCATCCTCCCATGTAGTTACATTTTTATCATATCTCGTCCCATTGCACCCAAACCGATCAACCTCTCCACCTCGAAGGTCTAGGGTCTTGTGATCTAATATGTGAATAGACTCCACCATCACTTGCCCCTAATCTTACACCTCCAATGATGTCAAATCTAACACATGAGAAGGATTTGTAATATATATCCTTAGAAATGAAACACGAAACATATCATGTATGTGAGAAAAGATGGTTGGCAATGCTAGCAAAGTGGTGAAGGGCTGATACACTCCAAGATACCAAAAGGACTAATGAATCTAGGAGCTAACTTAGAACCTTTTCCATAATGGATATGGCTCTTGTGTGGCCTGACACGAAGGAACACCTTCATGCCCACATTGAAACTATGATTGATCCTATGATGATCCACATACTTCTACTTCCCCCTGTGCCTCCTGTAACCTCTGCTTGATCAACACTACCTGCTGCTCCATGTCCTATAGAAGAGCTGGTCCAAGAGATACTTTTTCCTCTAACTTTTCCCAGCTAAGAGGTGTCTTGCACTCCCTACCATACAACGCCTAAAAAGGAGCCATACCTATAGAAATTTGAAAACTATTATCGTAGGAAAACTCCACCAAGTACAGGTACTCCTCCCACTTAGACCGCTGATCAATCACATACATCCCGAGTATATCCTCCAAAATCTGATTCACCCACTTAGTCAGTCCATCTTTCTTAGGGTGATATGTTTTTCTCAAGTTGATCCTCATCACGAGGACATACTACATGGTAGTCAAAAATGTGAAGTGTATAAAAGATTGCAGTCCTCACAAATGATCTTCTGCGCAGAATCCCGTGTAATCTAATAATCTCATCCAAATATACTTGTGCCAAATACTCTAGCTGTATGATTGGTCTTCACTAGAGAAAAGTGAGCCACTTTCATCAATTTATCAACCGTGACCATGATGGAATCATGCTGATATCTCAACATTGGTAGCCCAACAATGAAATCCATGGAAATGGTGTCCCACTTCCATTCGGTATAGTATGAGGATAAAGAAGGCCTGCTAGATGTTGATGCTTGGCCTTAACCCTCTAGCACTCCAAACATTGTGACATGAACTGGGCCACATCTCGATGAAGTCCCCTCCAATGATACAACTATCTCAAGGTGTAGTGCATCTTCTTTGCCTGGAATGGGTGAGCAGGTGCATGATGTGCCTCTACCAATATGTCCTTCCTCAAGCCTCCATCTCGGCAACATATATCTAGCCTTTTTTCCGAGAAGACCATCTAACTCTAAGGTAAAACCATAAAAATTCCCCTCTAGGGGTCTCGGTGAATCGATCTTGCTCATACTATAATGTAGAAGCTGTCAAGAGGAAGCTACTGAAGAATCCTACTCCATAAATATGTGCTCATTATAGTGGCCATAGCCACATGTCTCCATCTACTACCAAATTATCCTTCCCCTTCACATGCTCTATCTCCATGTTATACTCACAAAGAAATTCCATCCAATTCCATTAACAAGCATTGAGATTGAGCTGCGTGAAGAGGTGAAAAGACTCAAATGATCTTTCCTGAGTGTGAATCTCCTACTAAGATGAAAGTGTCTCCATCTAACCAAAGCATGCACAACTGCTGCAATCTCAAGATCATGGGTCAGATAATTAAGCTTGTGATCTTTGATTTTGCGAGACTCAAAAGCTACTACTCTTCCCTCCTACATCAACACACCTCCAAGGCCTGCCAATGAAGCATCCGTGTAAACAAAGAACTCACCCTGTGGATCCGAAACTATACGAATAGGTGTTGTAGTGAGGAATTCCTTCAGTGTCTTAAAGGCCTACCCACATCTATCTAACTAAATATACTTCTTCCCTTTCCTCTGAAGGGAAGTGCTAGGGTGCGTAATTCGAGAGAAGTTCCGAACAAATCTTTGGTAAGTAACTCTTGCTAGTCCCATGAAACCGTGCACCTCGGTCATTGTAGTGGGTGTTGGAAAATATATGATGGCTCTAATCTTGGAAGGATCTACTGTGATACCTTCCCAGAAATAATATGACCCAAATACTACACCTTTTTCTAAAATAAAGCACACTTCTCCAAGCTCCCGTAAAGTTGCTACTCATAAAGACACTTGAATAACCTTGAGAAGGTGCCCATCATGCTCCCGACGTGTACGTGAGTATATCAAAATGTCATCTAGGAAGATGAGCATGAAATGATCTAAGAAGGTACCTGAATACCCCATTCATCAAACTCATGAACACTGCGGGGGCATTAGTCAAACCAAAAGAAACCACTTTTAACTCATAGTGCCCATATCTCATGTGGAAGGTGGTCTTATGAATGTCCACCTTTGAAATCCTCAGCTGATGGTACCTTGACTTAAGATCAATCTAGAGAAAACTATGAATCCCTTCATCGATCAAAAATTCATCAATATGAGGAAGAGGATAATGATTTTTTATCTTTACCTTGTTTAGATGGCCGTAATCAATACACAACCACAAGGATCCATCCTTCTTCAAAAATATCACTAGTGCACCCCAGGGGATACACTTTGGGATGGATAAGGCCCTTCTCCAAAAGACCCTCAAGCTACAACTTGAGCTCCCAGAGCTCTAGGGTGGTCATCTGATAAGGTTCCCGTGAGATAGGCTCTGCTCCAGAACTAGATCTATATGGGAAATAAATCTCATGTGGGGGTGGTAATCCTAGTAGATCCCCTAGAAAGACATCAGAAAAATCTCTCAAAATGGGATGATCATCTAGCGATGGTCCACTAGACCCATCCTCTGATCTATCACTGACTATAACAACATACATCTGACAACCCCTACATCGCACACACCATTTAAGCGCATAATGAAGATGGTGCGAATAGGAACAAGTCTCTTGACCCCTGGAATCATTGAATTAACTCCCAAATCATCTACACAAGATATAATCTTATGATAATAATCCATCCTGGACCTTTGTACAAATAACCAATCCATACCCATAATGACTCCATACGAGCCCAAAGGAAGGATACAGAGATCTGAGGTAGTGGTGAAAGGTCCCAAATCCACTACACACTCCTTAACTAAGGAGTCTATAGAGATCTTGGATCTAGAATCCATCTTGACATCCCAACTAAGACCTTTCCTAAATGCCACCAGCCTGCATCGCTCTACTAAAGATGGTGAAATGAAAGAATCAAAAGAACCAGAATCAAACAAGATAGAGGTATGAATACCACCAATGCTACATGTGGTCTTAATGAATGTGCTCTAATGCTCTACCTAGTGGTTCTCAACCACTACATAAATCTTGTGGCTACATCCCATGTCACCAACAGTTGGCTTTGAAATATTTTCCTTACCCTTGTTGTTAGCATTCTTTGGGTAATCTCTCCAAAAGTGTCTAGTAACTCCACATCCAAAACATCCTCTTGATCCTCCCCAATGAGTAGCACCTCCATTAGGTGCCCTACAAGCCTGTGGTGTGGACCCTGATGATCCAGTTATGGTCTATTGAGGTCTCTACTAACAATCTCCTACTAACTAAGCTCTGGGTCCAACCTATGTCCTAATGGGACCCCTAGGAGGAGGCCACATAATCCGACCTATTTGTGCATCAACTCTCTATGGAGGTCTATAAGGTGGGCGGGAATGCTACTACTACGTGTGGCTATTGCGGCCTAAAGGATGACCGTGATGTACCTAGCCACAAAAACAAAGGGGTACTAACCCCTCAATCTACCATCTTGCATCTCATTGTATGCGGCTTCGGACTCGAGTCTCTAGCCTATTCGGTCTTTCCCCAAGTCTCCTCTGTAATATAGGCCTTCTCAACAGCCTCTGCTAAATTCTGTGGGCAATGGATCCACACAGTACCTACAATATCTAAATTTAGGCTTCAAATGAACCTATGAATCCACACATGCTCATTTTACATATACTCTACATACTTTGGAGTAGGTCTAGAAATCCACTCCCATACTGCTGCTCTGAGAAAGAGATGCTGTCAAAGGTCATGAAACTCGTTGATCCTCTACTGTATGAACCTCTCGTGATAAATACCGCTCCTCAATCTCTCCTTAGATAGCTCCCAGGTTACTGTCTTTGAATCTATATGGAGCTTTTACTCCTCTATCCTCCACCATACTCCTGCTCCATCCCTCAGTAGATGGATCGTAACATGAGCTTTCGTGTTGCTAGAACAAGGAAAAAGCTTGAAGCAACTGCTTAAGCTCACTAGCCAGGCCTCTGCATGAAATCCACCCATGTTACCTAAGTAATGTGACAACTAAAGCTTCAGGATCTCCCTGATGTGATCCGCTGCTATGGTCTGATAGCCCCTAGGTCTCTCTGCACACTCATCCCTAAGCCTAGGGCTCCGAGATCTCTCTCTATGCTCTAGAACTTTGTCAGCCTATCTCCTAAGTGGTTATTCTACTCTGGATAACTTGGTATGGGAGTTCTCTCCTCTACTCTCCTTTTCGGGTCGATGAGATACCCGAGCCCTCGATAGAAGGGGCTCTATCATGACTAGTTGTATGTCCTCCTCCTAATCATCCATGTAGAGCAACATTAACATTCTCAAGGGTCCAGAATCGAGGTAGGATGGATACTACTCCCTAATGCGGTGGCGGTGGTGGTGGTGATTTTGAGTCTCAGAAGGTTCCTCTCACTCTTTCTAAGCTTCCAAAGCATAGACCAAAGTGAGAGTTAGTTTATTTCGGTAAGTTTTATTCAATTTCCATGTTTACTAACATATACAAATTCTACTAGTTGTTTTCTAGGTTTTAAAAGTGTGCTAGGTTTAAGTTTCATGTCCCAAGTTTTCTAGTGTTCCCAATGGTCCAAGATTTTTAACCACTACTCTGATACCAAGTGTGATGCCCATTAAAACAACCCACTTAAGACCCAAGAAACAACCTAGGGTTAGTTAGAAAATTATGGAATAATTTTTATTTTTTATTAGAAGTGTCCATAACCAAGTTACAAGACAACAGTTGACCCTATTAGGTTCCGAGAACAATTCTAAAATTACTAGATCATATTTTTCCTTCATTAACAAATAACAAGTTCACATGGTTCATTTTATGGGATTAGAAGTTTGATTAGGTTCGAGAGTAATTTACCCCCATACCGAGTCTCTAATAGGATCAGAGTTTCAACTTAATTTTTGTCATACTTAACACATCCAAAACTTCCCTAAATCATTTCTATTGGATAGGAAATTTTCTCACCTTTCAGGTGATATAAATAATTCCTCCTAAATCCTTTAGGAACTCAAGATATGAGCAAGCAGACCATAGGGTCAAATTTTCCCCAAGTGGACACGTGTCGAGCGAGGGTGAAAGCCAAATTTTGGGTTAGCGGGTCACTTTGGGTGGCGTTAGTAATTTTTATTTATTTTATTACATGGGAGAAATTTTCTAGCCGTACCCATGCCTCTATGGGTCCTCCAAGGACATGTGGTGGTCTCTAAGTCATCATCGGGAAAAAGGGAAGGGCGGAGTGGCGGAAGAATTTGGGGCATTTTGCCCACAAGGAAGAAAAGAAAAACATCACCCATGTGCCCACAGGTCTACCAAAGACACGTGGCACTCCACAAATCACTACGGGGAGAAGAGAGAGGGAGAGGAGGGTGGTGGATAATATTGGAAAATTTCACCGAAGGGGAGATAAGGTAAAAGGTTGGATGCGCAGTCCATGCACCCATGGATGAAATTACCCAAGGTGAGGGTGGAAGTGCAGAGCCGCAGAAAGTTTAATAAAAATTTTCCAAAAACAAAACTTCAAAAGATAAAAGTCCAAAAGGTTTTCCCTCCATCGTGCCATGTGGCTGCCTATGATAGGCCATGGGCCGACGGGGCAGAATGGAAAATTTTTCCAAAATTTTCAAAAGGTCAAAGGGTAAAAGAAAATTTTGTGCTTCTTGCACAGTGAGGACACATGGAAGCCTCTAATTAGCTACGAGCCAACGGAGGAAAAGATGAAAAATTTCTTGAGAAAAATTTCTAAGGATTTATAATGGGAATTTTTCGGTCAGCTGCCCCCCATGGAAAATTTTCCCAAATTTTCTCGCCAAGACAGAAAAACATCAAAGTATCATAAATTTTGCTAGAAAGCTTAGTTTTTGGAAAACAAGGAATTTCTAGAAAGCTATCGATGCCCTCTTTGGACATGAAACATAAATTTTACTTTTTGGTAAAGTTTAAAGTTTCAATTTTACAAAAACGATCTGCAGGCTTTTAAAAAGCCAACTGGTAATTTCCAACTTCTAAATTTGATTAAATTGGATCTCCTCCTTCACTCAACATGTCAAACAGACATGGAGGATTTCTCTAGGAAGGATTTAGAATGTTTTAGGGAAGTAAATTTGTTCAATTTCTTCAAGTTGCATTTTTCAACAATTGATAACAAAACGATTGTTAGAGGGATTGGATTCAATTTTGCATTAATTTAACCTATCTTCTTAAGTGTTCTTTGTCAAATTGAGTTCCTTAACATCTTAGCATGCTATATTATATCAATTCCAAGTTGATTGTTAAGTGCAGGTCTGAACTATACATTTTTATTAAAATTAATTGCCAGTTTTAAGTTTATAACAAAAATCCCATTTTTAGAAATTGTTTATCAATTTCATCCTTCAAAAGTGGCATTTCATTCCTAAACTAGTCCAATACATTAATTTATTTATAACAAATCATTTCAAAGCTAAATTTTAAATCTGATTTCCACTTTAATATATATTTCAAAAGGAAACAATGCATTATAATTCCCTCATACGTATTTCTTCTTCTTTCAAATTTCAAAAAGAGATTCCAATCATAATCTAACATTCCAACTCAACCCAACAATGCAATTAGAAGTAAACTTGCAATTATTTATTAACTCCAAAGAGAATACATCGTACATGTTCCATTCCTTGAATGTAATTAATAGAGTTCTATTTCTTTCCAATAACAACACAAAAGTACATGTCTTTCACAATTTCAACATCTTTTCTTCACAATACAAATATTAAAATTTCATCCACTTCAAGTGGGAAAGGATTACAAATAAATATGTTTTCACAAGGGACTATCAAACTACATTTTTCCTTAGCTCCAGGAAAACAACATGCACATTTTCTCTGTCTCTAAGTTGATCATAACAAAAGAGGGGGAAAGGAAATGCTCTCCACCCAACCAATACATCCAATGAAAGGAGAATCCTTCCTTCATCATTGGCCCCGAGCCCCAACCAAAATACAATAAGATATGTAATTCAACCCATGGAAACAAATGGCTTCCACAACACACAACATTCTTTGAAACATGCACATTTCAATATAAAACATAGTTCAATACAAAACAACAGTTTACCATTGTAATTAAAAACATTCCAATCAAAACTCTAGCTTGATCATGCAAGCCAAAGGAACAAGGTCTATGGGGGAAGCTACTTATGCCTCCCAGTTGGGAATTGGGCATCCACCAAAACAAACCACCAATAAATTTCACCACACATATCCTTATGCCCCCCACAAATCCCTCCTTATGCCCCCCACAGATTTCCTTGTGCCCCCCACAAAGTAAGAAATGCAAGCTATTTCTTTTCCATGGTGCATCCCAAACCCAAAATCCCTCCACAAAAATTTTATTCCAATGGTATTACTTATGCCCCCAACATGGATTCCCCATAGCCTTCTCCTACACCATCCCTGGCAAGTCTACCCAACTAGACAATAAATAAAACAAACCATACACCATTCACACAACCATAACAAATAAATGACAACATAAAAGGAGAGTTAAATTTCTACATCTCCATGGTTACTTTGCTTCCAAACAACAAGATTTCCAAGACAATAACATAGTTCCAAATAGAAATGCCAAGTATGAAGATATCTCTAAATTCCTCCACAATCCACAAGAGCTCCAAAAAAACAAAAATGTTCCCCAAGGAAGAATGCAAAAAGGTTCAACAACCCAAAACAAGCAAGGATTTTGAATTATATAGAAGCGGGAGAGAAGAAGATGATGTGGATCCATATAGGATGCCACATCACACATCCTCAAATTCAAAAACAAAAGAAAAAAATCCATTCTCCCAAGCACAATAAAGAGGTGGGTGAAAAATGACAAGTTACTTGCACACTCCAAAAATCCCACACTTCAAGGGACAACAAAATTAAATAAAATGTAAGAAAGTGAAATTAAAAACATGCAACATGGCTTAATAAAATGCATTATAAGAGTCAAAAATCACTTCTCTAACCATAAGTATGGTTGGTAAATTAAATTTAGAGGCCATGGGACAAGTTTTACTTGTCCCACAAGCCTCCAAAAACAACCCCCAAGGAAAAATTCGAATTTTTCATGGAGGTGGAGTATTTCATACTCCAAAACTGACTTACACAAGCTCTTACACACACTTACACATCTCTTACAAATTTAATACAAACATCCAACAACTCCCATTATTACTTTCCCATATCCCTATCTAATTTATTTAAATTTTAATCATAAGATTCGCACATTAATTCTATCATAATTTAATTAATTAAAATAAGGGAACAAATTACTAATAAAATACATACAACAATAATAAAAGAAACATATTAATTAAAATACGCAAACCCATGGTCACATATAAAGGAAATCCCCCATGGGAATCCCTAACAAAACAACACTCAACACAATAAAAGAAGTTGCCATGGTGACCTTGTCAATATCACTTAGAATTCCATTTTGGTTGGTCTTTGATCCCTCAATGTTTTGTTGTGATATTTTTAACCTAAAAATTCCAATACCTCCTTCAACTTCGTGGCCATATCATAACATTCAATATGATATAAATAAAATCTCAAAATCATCTAAGTAAGTGAATCACAAAAACATCGTAGTAATAACTACATCATTTGCATTTTTATTCAACAACTATATCATCATAAAATAATATCCAAATCACATGTCCGAACAAAATCCATATCAAATAATATATCATCCACATATAAGGTGTCTCCAATAATCATCAGAATCAAAATCAAATCAAGATCAACAATAATCCACCATCAAAATGTCTAACAAAGATACTAAATCAAAACATAATAATGTCCATAATGTGATCAATTATATCAGAATAAGTATCAAGCAGGTGTCAAAGGGAAGTTGGCACTATATCTCTTTACTTTTTGTATCTCTCTAAGCTTCAATACATCATCTTCTCACTTGATAAAATTATTCTTCTATTCCTACTTCAGCTCCAGTGTATTATTTCATTTCTAAGAAACTCCAAAATTTTCTTGAGTTCTATCTTTATTGACCATTGACCCATTTCTTCTCTTCGATTAGAGTTTCGTGCACCATTTCTTTCTCTATCACCTAAAAATATAGTCCATTAAATGAATATAAAAAACTCCATATTTTTCTCTTGCTATATTCAGCTTGATTTCACCTTTTTCTATGTGCTTATTAAAAAATATTTATTAGCTGATACCTAATAATATATTTCCCATATTTCTATGATTTCTAATGTGATCAAGATGAGTGAGCCGTTTTTCTTCTTTGATATTTAATTCTACCTTGAAATCAGGAATCCCATAGAGAAATGCAACTATATTTCCACAAAGTCAATGAGCATTAAATGTAGATAATTGGAACTGTATATTTCTTCATTCTTCGTGGAGCTCAAGTTGTATACTCAACCGCAATCACCAAACAATCAAATCACCATCAATTTTGGAGAAAAAAATATCACTTTTCCATGTTTAACTCCATTTGATTGTCCTCGAGCCTTGTTAGGTTCATATTTCTCAATCCGCCACTTTTATAAGCTTCTTTGACATTTTCCTTTGTATCTCGATATTTTATTTTGATTTGCAGATTTTCTCCTCTCTTGGTGGGTTTTTAATCATCCACGGATTTTTATTTTCTTCTTGTGGCTTTTACAATGTTATGTGTCTTTCCTCCTTGGCCTTTTCCTTCTAGTGGCTTTTTCCCATGTCCTCAGCTATTTTATTTTATGCGCATCTTCTATAGTTTTCCATGGCTATTTCCATACATTTGCGTCTTTTATAGTTCTCCGTGAATTTTCTAGCTCTTTATGGCTTCCTCTGAAATTCCCATACTTTCATGATTTTTCCTTCTATCCATCCTTGGGTCACTCTTAATTCACATTTTTGGCTTCATGCTTCTTATCCACATCTCATCCTTTGGCTTATTTTTTCTTTTTGGCTTCATTCCTTTATCCGCAACCTTCAATAATCTTCTGCAACTTCTTCTAGAGTTTCGTGGGCCTCTTGCAGACTTCAACAGCTACTTTCTAATGTCTGCGGGTGACACAAAACTTATTAAGTCCCTTATAACTTATCCATGATTATCCCTGAAGCTTCGTGAGTTAACACTACCAATCAACCTTAATCCTTCTCACTTGCTCACTTTACCATTTAATCCTTTTTTCCATCAATATCGCTTGACATCAAATACTTTGGCCATCAATGCAACTTGACATCAGTGACAACACATATCATAATGAAAAAGGTTTAACAATCTCCCCTTTTTCATTTGGCGGAAACAACTCAACACTTTAATACCGCAAAACCTACAACCTTTTAATGGCAAGATACTTGCATACTTGATTCATGTTTTCATCTTCACTCCTCTTCTCGTTATTACTAGCCGGTTTTGGACTTGATCTTTTCTTCCCCTTTGACAACAATGAAAATAATAACTACCTATGCCGCCTAAAGAAGAAAATGTAAGAAAGAATCATATTTTGGATTTCTACCTCTAGAAGCCCCCACTTGGCACATGCTTCGATCCATATGTTCTTATGTTCTCATGAAAATGTTCCCCTCATTTGATGCATAATTTTATAAAATTGAGCTAGCAAAGTAGCTCCTTCATCACAAATATTGTTTGGCATTGTTTAGGAGCTGATATTACCTGATAATTCTCCCTCACCTTGTCTTTACATTTTCTAGTTATTGGTGGGATTAGGAATGACCCCCAATTCATTCCTTAAGTGCTCAAAAGTAGCCTTTAGTAGTGGCTTGGTCATGATATCTGCAAGTTCTTATTTTGTGCTCACATATTCTAGACTGATTTTATTGTCATTCACTTGTTCCCTCAAGAAATGATATCTAATTGGAATATGTTTGGTCTTTAAGTGGAACACGGGGTTCTTAGAGATACTTATTGCACTTGTGCTATCACAAAATAAGGGAATTGGACTTTTAAATTTTACCTTGTAATCCTCCAATGTCTGTTTCATCCACAGAACTTGAGTGCAGCACATTGCAACAACTATATACTCTACTTCACATGTTGAAAGTGCTACTAATGATTTCTTCTTGCTCAACCAAGAGACTAAATAATTTCCAATAAATAATTCCTCTATTGGTACTCTTCATTTCATTAACTCTTCCTCTCCAATCAACATTTGTATAAGCTCTTATGTTGAAGTCATTACTTTTGGGGTACCAAAGTCCATATTCAAGTATTCCCATAAGATATCTTAGAATTATCTTGACCTCCTTGAAGTGTGTCTCTCTTAGCTCTTCCTTAAATCTTTGCAACTAGTCCCACCGCCGCAAAATGTCGGTCTTGATGCCATGGAGTAAAGTAGACTTCCTATTATCGACCTATATAGATTTTTGACTTCTTTTAGTGATTTCTCTTCTTTGCTCATCTTTCATCTACTTTTTTGTTGGAGTTCCTATAGGTTTGCAATCTTCCATCTTAAATATTTTCAGAATTTATTTAATATACTTGGTTTTGGATATGAAGATATCTTGATCTGATTGATTAATTTTTAAGCCCCGAAAGAAAGAAATGTCTTTTAGCATGGACATTTGAAATTATCTTTTCATTATATCAACATATTAATATGTCAATTTTTCGTAATCTCCTCCAAAAATGATATCATCCACATACACAATAAATTTAAGCAAATGATCTCCTTCTTCCTTGATGTAGAGATTATTGTTAACAACACCTTTTTTGAACCCCTGCTCAATGAGGTATGAGTCTAATCTCTTTGTACCAATCTCTGGGGCTTGTTTTAGTCCATATAATGATTTTTCAACATGTACAAGTAACATGTATCTTCAGTTAATGCAAATCCATCAATTTTTTGATGTATACCTCTTCGTTTAGAAAATTGTTCGGAAGTTTGGTTTCATGTCCATCTAGAATACTCATATATTCTTGTAAGCAATGTAACCTAGAAACAATCTTATTGCTTCCATCCTTACTATTTGGTAAAAATGTTTCTTCAAATTCAATTCCTTCCTTTTGTGTATATTCTTAACACAAGTCTTTCCTTGTTTCTTGTTACTTCTCCCTTTTCATTCAATTTATTTATGAATACCCATTTTGTTCCTTTTGGTGTCTGTTATTTTCCACATCACTAGGTGAGTCATCTCACTTAGCCGAGATCGTAGGTCCATCTCTGTCATTTAGGGGTCATTATGAGATTCCCTTACGCATCGTGTGTCAAGACGCGTCGGTGCGTCAAAGTGCACCATATGCATCATTGGGAGTTACACTTCTATTCTAGGAATGTAACTCCCCCTCTACTTGAGTTTTCATGATTACAACACTGGGGGTTAGTCAACACCTCCTATATGTACACCCCATTTGATCTATGAGATAGAGGAGAGTTTTATGGCTTAACCAGGTTCTTCCCATTTGTTGAATCTTTGTATGCACATTCGGTTGATGCTCGCTCCTCCCGAGATCTCTTCACGCTATTGTTCGCATGTCCGTTGATGTGCACGTTGTCCCTCATGATCCTTGCTTGCAGGTTTTAAACCATCTTTCATGGTATCAGAGAAGATCTTGTAGATCCATGCACTCATCGGTGTTTCAAGACGTGTTTTTGGCTTACGACGTGATTTACGGTTCTCATTGCGTGTGTCGTAATGGATATTTTGTTATGTGCTTCAGTGCATTGATTTCGGGTGTTTATACCTCCATTCGGGTTGTTCGTGGTTTGTTTTTGGGTGTTCATAGTTTTTTCCACCTTGCATGCATGTTTGGAGGTATCTTACCATTTTGGAGCATTTGTAGGTTGCAGATCTGAGTTTTTTTGTGCTAGTTTTGTGAGTTTTCAGTGTAGTGCAAAATCTCCCTAGCTCATCACTACCCTCAACTCGGACTGTGCATTTTGTTGGCTCGGTCTGTGCCTTTTTTGCTCTTATCGGGTTTCTGCATTGGCCTTTCTGGCTCAACGTTTGGCTCAAAGCCTGTCTGCCTTCATCATCTGCGTATGCATTCAACGTGGCTCTGCATGGTTGATTGTTGCTCGTGGCACTATGCGTTTGTTCCTTCTACCGCAGGCTGGAAATCTCACACCTTGCCTACATTGAACCCCACAACATAGCAACAACACACTGCAACCATTTTTTTGCAAGCATGTGGACATTTTTACACACTCACCACCTGTGTTGGACCTGTTTGGGACCTGCATTGAAATTTTTCTCGCCATTTGGATCTGTGGTGGTGTTCACTAAAGGAATCAGCTATGGTGTTCGCCATTTGAATCTGTTCTTGGCCGCATTTTTGTTCTTGGCCACATTGTTGTTCTTGGCTCACCATTTTTTGTTGTTACTATTGCAAACCTACCTTGTTCCCTTCAAACGGCTCCTCCAGCATCCTCTTCCATTGGAAAAACGTTTTTTGACTTTGCTCTCAGCCGTTTTTGGGAATTTTGGGCGTTTTTGGCATTTTGGGTCTTCAAACGGCTCCTCCAGCTTGTGCAAACCTGCAACACCTACTCCCAACACCTCTAGCGACCATTTTACACATCTCTAGCAACCTGCAACCTGCAACATCATATTTAAATGGCTCAGTCTTTGCTTGAAACATTTTTGGGCATTTTTTGGTGTTTTTGGGCATTTTTGGGCGTTTTGGGTCTTCAAACGGCTCCTCCAGCTTGTGCAGACCTATAACACCTACTCCCAGCACCTCCAGTGACTGTTTTACACATCTCCAGTAACAACCTACAACGTCATATTCAATAGCTCTGTCTTTGCTTGAAACAATTTTTTGGCATTTTTGGCATTTTTGGGCATTTTTGGGCGTTTTGGGTCTTCAAACAACTCCTCCCGCTTGTGCAGACCTGCCACACCTACTCCCAGCACCTCCAGTGACCTCCCACATGTCTGTAGCACCCTCAGTAGCCTCACATGTGTGTACAACACCCTCAAGGCTGCACAACTCTTTTTGGTGGTTTTTCCTCCAAATGCTTAAAGACGTGGACCCTCCAACTTGGCATTCAAACAACTCCTCCAACATGGGCCCCCTCATTATCTTTTTTTAATGTTTTAAGATCATAAAAAAAAACATTCATGGCATGTAATAAGTTTTAGACTACTTTTTTTTGCTTGTATTTAATACCCTCCTACGAGCGTCGAAGACGGAGGGCGAGGTCCGGGGTTGGCAGGAGGCTAATCCCCCCTCGCAATCAAAACAAACCCCTACTAAAATTCCATGCCATTTCCAATGAGTACCCACACGATACCCTTTGCACTCGTTTCATTCACATTTTTAATCGGGTTTGCAGTGTTTATTGACTTTCTCCATCGATTCATGGAATTGTATTTGTGCCATAACTTTTGACTCACTGCTTGTTTTTTAGCACTTCCTTCGTCAAAGTTGCATGATTTTTCACACATTATGTGATGGCATTGTTAATTTTGTAAATGCACTACTTTTATAAAGTTCCACATTTTTGGGGGGTTGCTTGTACTCTTAGGCCTACACACCTTGAGACACATTATTGGCCGAGTCTCAAGTCTTGCTTTTGTGCACCTTGCATCTTACATTTTTTCATCATGGAGAGTGCTCTTTCCAAATGTGAGTATCGTAGGATTGTCTTACTGAGTCTCCGCCACTTCTCACCGGGAGAGAGACATATTCAGCTTATCGTGCTTCCATGGAATGTTACTTCGCCCATGAGGGTCTTTTACCCTTCTTGCTTGGGCTAGTTCCTGCACCCACTGATCATCTTTATCTAGAGGACTTCCTTGACACTTGTAACCACATCTATGGTCACATGATGATGCATGTCTCTCATTCTCTCTAGTTTCATGTGGCAGACTCAGATCCACCTCATCGTGTCTGGAGCATTCTTCAGTCCCTCTATGGAGACCCTTCACATACTACCACCATTGTTGTTGTTGTTGATTCAATTATCTCCTCCATTTCTTTGTGTGATGACATTTTCACTGACACAGGCTCACTTGGTTCTACTTCTGATGACGAGGATTGTGCATCCAGTTCTGATGTCAAGAGTACTACAGAGGACTCTTCTCCTCTTTCTCTCACTATTCCAAAGAGTGTTGACACTTCCCACATCTCATTAGATATCGAGCAGTCCCCTTCTCAGTCTCATACAGTCATCACACCTACCTCCTTTCCACTTCTAGTGTGCGAGGCCCTTTTCACTCCTCTACCTTCATTGGATGACTCATACCTATCATACATCGCTCTTCTGTTTGTTGAGCCCCCTCATTAGGATGAGTATCTGCCTAACCTTAGTCATCTTTTCACAGAGTCTACTTGTGATGCACTACAGGTCCCTCATCCATCTATAGGTGTTTCAGAGGAGTTCATCATCTCTATTGTTGGGAGTGCCCCTTCCGGGAATCATGTCACTTCCACATTTCTAGAGACCTTCATTGATCCACCCTTAGTTGTGGATCCCTTTTCTATTGTGGAGGATGTTTTGTTCCCTTCACATCACTTGGAAATCCTTTCTGCGGGTGTTCCTCTTTTCACTCTGATAGTTCTACGCATGTGGCATTACCTTCGGTTCCTTGGCACTCACTTGCTAGACCTATGTCACACTTTCGTGCACCAGACTCAGAGTTCTTTGTGTTGCTACCTTTAGTTTCCTTTGTGGAGTGGGTGGACTTCCAAAGCACATCATTTTGGTCCTTCCTAATGGCAGGCACACAGTTCATTACGGGTGGCTCTTCTTTAATCTAGAGCTAGAGGATCTCGTCATCAACATTCTTCTGGGAGACCTCCTAGAGCTGTAGAGTTTAGATCCATCCATGGCAACTTCTGCATTCCTCTCATCTCCCTCTTCTTCTCTCTTCTTCTTCTTTCGAGATATTGCCTCTTTGTACATGGGTACCTTTCGTGCTCATCTAGAGCTGTGACCCATCTTTGGCATCTTTCTTAGATTAGAGAGTGTTTTTTTCTCTTATGGTGGATGTTTTTCCCAATGGGTTTTCCTTCACTTGCTTGGGACCTTTTTCTTGTGCATGGGTACCTCATCAATATTTATGCTTTGGGACCCATTTCTCGCTTTCTAACTTGCCGCCTCATCCTAAGTTAAAATGAAGGGGGTGTTTTTTTGTGTTATTTTCCACATCATTAGGTGAGTCATCTCACTTAGCTGAGATCATAGGTCCATGTGTCATTTAGGGGTCATTATGAGATTCCCTTATGTGTCAGTGCATCAGAGCGTCAAGCTGCGTCAGTGTGTCGAGTGTGTCATATGCATCATTGGGAGTTACACTCCTATTCGGGAATGTAACTCCCCTCTCTACTTGAGTTGTCATGATTGCAGCATTGGGGGTTACTCAAAGCACCTCCTATATGTACACCCCATTTGATCTATGAGATAGAGGAGAGTTTTATGTCTTAACCACTTCTTCCCGTTTGTCGAATCTTTGCATGCACATTCATTTTATGCTCTCTCCTCCTGAGATATCTTCACGTTGCTGTTCGCACGTCCGTTGATGTGCACGTCGTCCCTCGTGATCCTTTCTTGTGGGTTTTAAACCCTCTTTCAGTTCTAATTACATTCTTGTCTTGTGGTATAGGTACAAGCTCCCATGTTTCATTCTTTTCAATCTAATCAAGTTCTTCAATCATTACATCTACAAAGTGTTGATCCTTACTTACTTCTATAATGCTTTTGGGTTCTACCATGGATAGGAGTGTTATATCTTCATGATTCTACTGATCTCTTAGCCTTCTTCAAAGTTAGAATGTTGCCTTATTTGTTTCTAATGATTTTATTTGATGGATGGTCCTTTTGACTTACCTTGAGAGTGCCTTAGTGTCCTACCTTTCATGTTCTTCATTTGATTATTCATGTACACTATCCATTCCCTCATCCTTTTTTTTTTTTCTTCATGATCATTACAATGTTGAGTGTTGGAAACAAAAGTTTCATCCACCTTCACAATTTTTGTTTCTACAATATTTTGTAACCTTTTATTATAGCCTCTATAAGCCATAATAACTACTAAGTAGCCAAGAAATATGCCTTCATCACATCTTGAGTTAAATTTTCCCAAATTATCTTCATATCTTTTGATGTAGCACTTGCTTCCAAAAACTCTTATTGTGTTTCACATTTGCAGGCATGTTTTTCCATAGTTCGTAAGTTTGTCTTATCACTATTTACTCTTAATTGAAATCTATTTAAAATAGACACCGTGGTTTATACTACTTCACTCCAATATTTGTCTAGTCATTTGGATTCATTAAAAATCATTCTCTCCATTTCTTGCACAGTCTTGTTCTTCCTTTCAAAAATTCCATTTTGTTGAGGTGTTCTAACGGCTGAGAATTGTCTTCTAATTTCATGGTCTTCACAAAATTTGATGAATTCATTGGACCAAAATTCTAAACCTCTGTCTGATCTTAGGAATTTGATATTTTGGTTCTTCTCATTCTCCACCGGTACCTTGAATTTCTTTAATCTATCTAAGGCTTCTAAATTTTTCTTTAAACATACTACCCATGTCATTCTGGTGTAATCATCTATTACCAACATGAAATACAATTCACCTTGTACAGTTTCAATTATGGTGGGACTACAAAGATATGTATGAATCAATTTCAAAGGTTTGGTTGTAGAGTATTATTTTAACTTGAATGATCTCCTTGTTTTTTTATAATGCATGCATGATTTGTAAAGTGAATGTGCTAATTTTTAAATTTTTGGAATATGTTTTACACACCCTTTAGCACTAAGTTTTACCAGATTCTCAAAGATCACGTGTCTAAATCTGTTGTGTCATAGCCAGTTGTGATCGACTTTACTTATGAAACATTTTCTATTGTTTATTTCATTTAGCAGATACATGCTATTTTTTATCCTTTTGGATTTTACAAATTTCTTTCCTATTTTGTATTTGTCATGAAAGGTCGATTGTATCCCCTTTTTATCAATTCACTCAAACTTAACAAATTTTTCTTAATTCCTTCAACGTATAGAACATTTTCTCGTGATGGTCTTTCCATTATCTAGACTCGAGTTCCTTTTCAAACTTTATTTGTTGGATTGTTATCACTAAACCTCATAGAACCCAATGCATTGTTTGATAGTGAAATGGATTTTTGTTTTTAACCAATCCTATGGCTAAATCATCTATTATCTAGATACCATATTTTATCTTCAATTTTCACATTGAATGAATTTCACGCTACTAAGAAATACTCTTCCCTATTGTTCACATATTTCTTTATAAGATATGATGAGGGTCGTCAATCCTCACCATTAATAATGTCAATCCGGGGCTAGTGTCGATGGCTATATGCATTAAGAGAGGAATATTTTGGAAAGAAACTCCTTTAAATACAAACCAAACTTGCATAAAATAAATCACACTTGCAGAAATTAAAAGCCAAACTTGTAAAAATAAAGTTTGCATAAAATAAATCACACTTATATGAAAGAAATCAAACTTGCAGGAATTTAAACATGCTTGCATAAATTTAAACACATTTGCATAAATTGAAATTGCTTGAATTGTAAATAAACATAATTAAACGAAACACTGTAGATTCACAAGATGAATTTTCACAATACAAAAATAAAAACAATACAAAAATGAATTAGAGACAAATAAATAAACATAAACATAAATAAATAGATCTGTCTTCCTTGAAATGAGTGGTCAGCTCATTTCTTGGAAGACAATTCAAATCATACTTCCGATTTTTAAACTATAGAATATTTGAGAGGAAAGAACAAATATTTTTTTCTTGGGAGAATGAAAATTACATATCTAAGTGTGGAAGGTTGCATTTATAATTCATGCATTCAACCAACTCCTTATTTTAGGAAATACAATCTAATCTTATCTTTATTCCAATCCTAACAACTAAGATCTCCATCTCCACAAAATATGGAGAGAGATATATTATTGAAGTCAAATCTTATCTCACTTATTTTAGGAAGATTTGCTCCCAAATCTTCTCCTTGATTTTTGGTAACAAGAATCATAATGATTTTATTCCTCTACATTATTAGAAGGAGGATTTTCCTCAAAATATGATTTTGACCAAATACCTTTCTCATATTTTTCATTTGACTTTGTTGTTTTTTATTGTGGAACTTTTGACGTTTGTCAAATATGCTTTTTCCTTGGACTATAGTTCACTAAAAGTTAGATTTATCTTTATTGGTAAAACCTGTAGCAAATATGAATGAGGTTTTTATTAAACACATTGCTATGAACAAAAACCTCTCTCATATTTTTCATTTGACTTTTTTGTCTATTTATGGAATTTTTAGTGCTCATCTCATACATGTTTCCCTCAGTAGCTTACTAAAAGTTATATATCTCTTCATTGGTAAAACTTGTAGAAAATATGAATGAGATTTTTTTAAAAATATTTTTATGAACAAAAACCTCTCTCATATTTTCCATTTGACTTTTCTATTTCTATTTATGAAACTTTTAGTGCTCGTTTGATACACTTTTCCTCGGACTACAGCTCACTAAAAGTTATATCTCTCTTCATTGGTAAAACCTGTAGAAAATATGAATGAGGTTTTTGTTAAAACATTTCTATGAACAAAAACATCTCTCATATTTCCCATTGGAATATCTGAGTTTTCACAATCCCTCAAAATCTATCATTCGTTGATGTAAGTTCGGAACTAAAGTTGTCATTCCTTTTATGCAAGTTCGGAACTAAATCTAATTTTTCCATGAATTGAAAGTTATAGAACTAACTTTCATTCAATTGATACAAGTTCTGGAACTAAATTTGTGAGTTCCGAACTAAACCTACAAGTTCTGGAACTAACTCTGTGAGTTCCGGAACTAACTCTATGAGTTCCGTAGCTAACTTAAAACAACTATAACTTTTGCATGCGACCTTGGATTGAGATGATTATTTTTAACTTGCATAATTTTTTGAGAGGAATATGAATATGAAATCAGATCTGATTTTAAATATATTGTTCATGATCAATTCCACTTTTCTCAATACTAGCATTATCTTTCCTTTATGGCCTACATACACAAGACTTTGCATCTTTTCCCAAATAATCAATAGGATTAGTGAAAAAATAGATAAAAAAATATTTATAAATAATGAACAAGATATATATCCTATATTCTATCTTAAGAAAACTATAAGTTCCTAGTATACATTTAAATCCACTTTCAACAATAACTTGAAACGATAAAATAATGGTAATTTAGTGCCAATTTATGGCCTCATCATTGACCCACACTTAATATTATGCATTTCCTCATGAATTACATTATTATATCCTCTTCTTAGATTATTCTTCATATTGAGGACACGTTCTTGTGGATCTTCTTCGTTGATTTTGATTTATTTCTTTCACAACATGTTCTTGTGTGGATCTCCTTGATTGCTTTTGATATTCTTTCTTTTACAAATGGTTCTTGAGTGGATCTCCTTCTACTTTTGCTTTTGATTTCTTTTCTTTTACAACAAGTTCTTGTGTGGATCTTCTTCTGTTTCTTTTGATATATTTTCTTCTACAATGGAGTTCTTGTTTGGATCTCCTTCTACTACTTTTGATTTCTTTTCTTTTACAATGTGTTCTTGTGTAGATCTCCTTCTCGCTGATTTTGATTTCTTTATTCTATAACGAGTTCTTTTGTGGATCTCATTCTAGTGCTTTTGATATTCTTTCTTCTATAATAGGTTCTTGTGTGGATCTCCTTCACCTTTTCATTTATTTCTTTTACAATGAGTTCTTGTGTGGATCTCTTTCTGCTGCTTTTGATTTATTTCTTCTACAATAGATTCTTGTGTGGATATCCTTCTATTGCTTTCGATATTCTTTTTACAGTGAGGTTCTTGTGTGGATATCCTTCTTTTGCTTTAGATCTCTTTTATTTTATAGCAGGTTCTTATGTGGATCTCCTTCGCTACTTTTGATTTCCTTCTTCTACAGCAGGTTCTTGTGTTGATCTCCTTCTGTTTATTTTGATATTCTTTATTTTATAACAGGTTCTTTTGTGGATCTCCTTCTATTTCTTTTCATATATTCTTGTATTTACAACAGGTTCTTGTCTGGATCTCCTTCTATTGCTTTTGATATTCTTTTCTTTTACAGACAGGTTCTTTTGTGGATCTCATTATGTTGCTTTTGATCTATTTTATTTTACAGTAGGTTCTTGTGTGGATCTCCTTCTATTGTGTCTCATATTTAAAATAAAAATGCATAGCTCATGCTTATCCTTCTATCCCACACCTAAAATCATGCATGTTGTTTATTTATGGCTTCCCATAAATTAGACTCAAAAAGTTTGATTGCAAAGAGGTGCACATATTTTTCATATAAGTAGGGGAGATATGAATTTTATCTTGCCTTCCTTGGAAATATTTAAAAGTGGATCTAGTTGTAATAAAAAAACTTACAAGAAAGCTTAAAAATAAAATAGTAAAACAAAATAACTTGATCATACCTCTAGTTGTCTTTGTCATCCTATTGTTAACATGGTCAAATAGTGCCGAGAAGAAAGCCACCAGGTAATAGTTGATTTCCTTTAAAGAAGAGCCACCTCCTTTTGCCTTTGATTGGCCAGCAAGCTGGTTTTCCAATCAATTTTTGTTTTCCTTTGATTGGCTAGCAAGCTGGTTTTTAATAAAAGCTTTTTGATTTTTTGATCTTTTTTTTTTGCCTTTGATTGGCTAGTAAGCTGGTTTTCCAATCAAAGATTTTTTATTTTTTATTTTTTTCTAAAATGATAGCATGAGAAAAATTAGAGAAAAAAATGATCCATCATCAGACTATATTCATCAAAGTACAACTTGTGTAAACTAGGAAGTAATGTCTGAGATCTCATAAGAACCTTTTTAATACTTGGTAACTCAAGAAGATTCCAAAAATTGTATAGACAATTTTTAGGTCTTTAAAGCCCAACTTAAATTGTGAAATATCAGAATCACCATAGTAATCTTCAAATCCTAGACTAGTGATCTCAGGAGATGGAGAGTTGTTAAAAGAGAAAGTGAAGATATTCATGGGTCCCTCCAAAATCTGCATGTTGATATCAAAAACAACTCTAGAAATTCCTATAGATCTAGTCCTTAGATGTTAGTACACAAAAATTTCTTGCCTTGATATTCACAATAATTTTTTCTTAACGTTATACAAGCATATACAAAAATGAAGAAATTGAAAGACAAGAAAAAAAAATTCTATTGAATCTGGTTCGGGGTTGAATTTTATTATGAGATGAAAAACTGATTTGGATGGGTGGATTTATTATGAGTGGGTTTTTATTTTGGCTCTAATGAAATCCCTGAATATGGATGGAGTTAATTAGAAATGCTACCACTTCATTATTACAAACTGGATAAGCGATTTTGACTAAGGTTATGTGTAATAAGATCACTGAGCTGTTAGTTGATACAAGGGGAAATGGTGGTGGTTATCAAAAATGGCATATGATATTTCATCAACTGGATCTACTTCTAGATTCAATATCATATTATACCATTTCCAGATCTGAATTATTTGTTCATACCATTATACCTCTTGATCAAACATCACATTCATTTTTCTTATACACAGAGTTAGTTTGTGGGGATATATTTACAATATAATATTCCTAATTGCAGAAATGAAATTTTAATCTACTTGCAGGAAATAAAATTCTAAAGAAACTACTTACCAAATTCTTCTGTCACAGAATTGCTAAAAGGTATTCTCTGTCACTAGAATATTCTTTTAGAAAACTCGAATCTCCTAATAACATCGTGTCCCTACAATGGTGCCAAAATGATGAGGGTCGCCAATCCTTGTCATTAATAATGTCAATCCAGGATGGTGTTCGATGGATGTATGCATTAAGAGAAGAATATTTTGAAAAGTAACTACTTTAGACACAAACCAAAATTGCATAAAATAAATCACACTTGCATAAATTGAAAGCCACACTTGCAAAAATAAAGGCACACTTGCAGAAATAAAGTTTACATAAAATAAATCACACTTGCATAAAGGAAATAAAACTTGCAGGAATTTAAACACACTTTCATAAATTTAAACACAATTGCATAAATTGAAATTGCTTGAATTGGAAATAAACATAATTAAATGAAACACCTGCAGGTTCACAACAGACTGAATTTTCACAATACAAAATAAAAACAATACAACAAAATGAATTATAGACAAATGAATAAACATAAACATAAATACATAGATCCATCTTCCTTGAAATGAGTGGCCAGCTCATTTCTTGGAAGAGGATTTAAATCATACTTTCGATTTTAAAACTACAGAATATTTGAGAGGAAAGAACAAATCTTTATTTCTTGGGAGAAAGAAAATTACATATCTCAGTGTGGAAGGTTGCATTTATAATTCATGCATCCAACCAACTCCTTATTTTAGGAAATACAATCTGATCTTATCTTTATTCCAATCCTAACAACTAAGATCTCCATCTCCACAAAATATGGAGAGAGATATATTATTGAAGTCAAATCTTATCTCACTTATTTTAGGAAGATTTGCTCCCAAATCTTCTCCTTACTTTTCGGTAACAAGAATCATAATGATTTTATTCCTCTACATTATTAGAAGGAGGATTTTCCTCAAAATATGATTTTACCAAATACCTTTCTCAGATTTTCCATTTGACTTTGTTGTTTTTGATTGTGAAACTTTTGACGCTTGTCAAATACACTTTTTCCTTAGACTACAGTTCACTAAAAGTTAGATTTATCTTGATTGGTAAAACTTGTAGAAAATATGAATGAGGTTTTTATTAAACACATTTCTATGAACAAAACCTCTTTTATATTTTCTATTTGAATTTTTTGTTTCAGTTTATGGAACTTTTAGTGCTTGTCTCATACACATTTCCTCATACCATAGCTTACTAAAAGTTATATATCTCTTCATTGGTAAACCCTGTAGAAAATATGAATGAGGATTTTTTAAAAAACATTTTTGTGAATAAAAAACTCTCTCATATTTTCCATTTGAATTTTCTATTTCTATTTATGAAACTTTTAGTGTTCGTTTGATACACTTTTCCTGGACTACAACTCACTAAAAGTTAGATCTCTCTCCATTGATAAAAAACAGTAGCAAATTTGAATGAGGTTTTTTAAAAATATTTCTATGAACAAAAACCTCTCTTAGATTTCCCATTGGAATATCTGAGTTTTCACAATCCCTCAAAAACTGATATTCCGTTGATGCAAGTTACGGAACTAAAATTGTTATTCCTTTTATGTAAGTTCCATAACTAAATCTATAAGTTCTGGAACTAAATCTAATTTTTCCACAAATTGAAAGTTTCAAACTAAATTTCATTCAATTGATACAAGTTCTGGAACTAAATCTGTGAGTTCTGGAACTAAACCTACAAGTTCCAGAACTAACTCTATGAGTTCTCGGAACTAACTCTGTGAGTTCCGCAACTAACTTAAAACAGCTATAACTTTTGCATGCGACCTTGGATTGAGATGATTCTTTTTTTAACTTGTATAATTTTTTGAGAGAAATATGAATATGAAATAATATCTGATTTTAAATGTACTATTCATGATCAATTCCACTTTTCCCAATACTAGCATTATCTTTCCTTTATGGCCTGCATACACAAGACTTTGCATCTTTTCCCAAATAATCAATAGGATTAGTCAAAAAAATAGATAACAAAATATTTCTAAAGAATGAACAATATATATATCCTATATTATATCTTAAGCAAACTATAAGTTCCTAGATTATATTTAAATCCACTTTCAAAGGTAACTTGGAAGGACAAAATAATGGTAATTTAGTGCCAATTTATGGCCTCATCAACATATACCCATTTATCTTGTTTAGGAGGTTCTTGTTTACTTGTTGATGCCTCATTTCCTTCCTTGTAATAGTTGTAGTGGACATCATTGTAGTTTAGTATGGTGTAAGATGGGTGTTCCATAGATAATAAGTGTACGTATAAGCAAAATGGTTCATGTAGAAGGTTGGGTACATGAGGAATACCTAGAGGTTGTGAAGAGGTTGCACACCATTGAAGACCAAGCTAATCAAGAAAAATCCTTTTTATATGGGAAGGACTACCTGAAAAGAAACAAAAGACCACAAGATAGAATTAAAAATATCAATTGGTGGATTTCCTAGTGGGAGCTAGATCCAAGAAGTGGGGTACTTCCTAAAAGGCTGTCAATCCATGTTTAAAACAAATTAAATGTTGATAAGAACATGAAATATAGAGTCCTACTATAGTTGTATAATTTAGGTATCTCACACAAGCACAATAAATTAAATCTAATCTAAATAGTGAATACAAGATTAAATTTAAAGTGGGTGGTGGGTTGTTAAGGTCTGTAGGTGTAACAAAGGGTGTTATGGAGGTCTAGGTGAGGTTCTAGAAAGTTTAGGAGGGTTTTGGGTAGGAAAATTAGCTCAGTTGTCCGAGGAATAATACTAGACACGAGACCGATGTTGGTTAGGGGAACCAATGTCATTTCTTGGTTTTAGCTAGTATCAGTTGGCTAACCTATCACAAGTAGGGGAAATTGGGTACTAAAGTGGAAACAATGTTGGTTCAAGTTCTTTATGATTGCACATAGTGTTAGTAAGGCTTAGGCATGGTATTGGGATTTAGGTTAAGGCTCAAAGCAAGGGTGAGATAGGTGATTAGAAAGGAATAGACATTCAAGTTGAAAGGGTATTAGGTAGATCGATGATGGATGGTATTTGGGTGAGAAAGAAGTAGTGCAACAGAAAACAATAAGAGATATAAGATAAAATCTAAGAAAAAAACAACCTTGTTAAGATATTTGGAAATATGGAGATTGGTGGGTGCGGTGGTTGGTGGGCATTTGTAGGAGAAACGGGTATGGATCCAATGTTGCGAAATGAATCCCGAGTGCTTCCTTGGGGAAGATCTAAGGCTATGGAGCAAGAGGTTGGTTGTTGGAGAAGAACTTAGATGCTCTGGTGTTGTATTTAATCATCAGATGCTCCATAAAATGTAATAATCCAAAATCCCATCAACGGAAGAACTCAGAAAAGAGTTAGAAAAATTATTTAAAGGAACGATGGTAGTTACTTGTTCAAAGGTCAGCCAAGGAATAATCAGCGTTGGTTAGGGAGAAATAGTCCAATTTCATTAAAACTGTTTGTTTCTTCCCTTTTTGGCATGGATCAAGATTTGATTGTGGGCTATGAGTCTTGGTTCATGTTTAAACACATGGGGAATTGATAGAAGAATTGGTTAGCAATAAATATTAGGTTAAGAAAGAGTCTTAGTTAGTTAAGTGAAGTGATGACTCAATGTTAGGAGTGATGACCTAGTCTTAGTTAGTTAAATGCCCTTGGAATGGGTCCAAGGTGAGGTGGAGAGGTGAGGTGGTAATTAACCTAATATTGATAATTAGATTAATAATAATGTGTGGAAGGGGTCATGGTAAGGGGGTGTGTTAATTAAAAGGGGCTTAGAGGGTTGTGACCCAATTTTGGGTGTCTAAATTTTCCCCTTTTTCGTAGCTTTTACTAATGAGTGACGATGACAAAAATAAGAAGTAGGTTACCCCAGGTAAGGGTGGAAGTGATCCCCCTCAAACTAGGAACTAATTAAGTGGAAGGTTAAATAATTGATGGGTTGGATAAGGTCATAGGTGATGAAAATGGGGTAATATGAAGGTATAAGAAATGATGATAATGGGGTAATTTAAATCTAGAAACATGCGAATGCATACACATGTCCAAAATGTAACAAGACACAAGACTCAAGAAGAGCACACAAACTCTAAATTGTCAAAGGTCGATAGTTTATCCAAACAAGGGTGATGTGGTTTAGGTATCCAAGGTATAGGATGTGATCCTAGAAACACAATGGGTCAAGGTGTAGGAATGGGTATAGGTGTGTTCTAAAACAACGAAGGTTTGGTCTATTCGATATAAAAATCAGGAAATCAAGAAAGGTAAGGTTGGTAGGCTAAACAACATGGATAGTATTATTGTACAATAGAGTGAGTAAGAGATTTTTATTGTCATATAGGTGAGGCCGGATTTGTGAAGGTATATAGAAAAGGTCATGGGTAAGGGAATGGATAAGGTCATGGGTAAGGACATGGGTAAGGGCATGGGTAAGGTCTAGGTGAAGGAAAATGTGCCCCTAAGCATCCATAGGGGTTCTTGAGGTGGGGGTCGTTACGGGAACTTGCAAGGAGGATTCGGGTTTGTGGTAGCTATAAAGGGAAAGTGAAGGAAAAAAATAGGATAAAGGAAGCACATGGAGTTATAGATAGTGTGGTGATGTTAGTTCATGGGAAGTCGGTGCCGGTTGGGGTGACCAATGTTGGTTGAATAAGGAACAATTTGAATAACATTGGTCATCAAGAACATGATACAAAATGGAAATACGCCCCAAAAGGTTCTCATTTGAGCCATTTTAGAGTTAGAAAATGACGTTAAAAGAGGGTATTGGGTGTGGAAAGTGACAAATAGTGATAGGAGGCTCACTAGAGAGAGATTATTGGTTAGAGGAGGTGATTATGTGGCCCCACTTATATCTATTTCATTAGTTGGAGAGTGTGGAAATTTTTGACATGGCAGAGGTAGGGGAAGGAGTAGAGGATATTCCAATTCATGTACCAAATATCCTAGTATGGAGGCACTGATGAGAAGAGCTAGGATTTTGTTTCTATGATTTTTGTATAGATTGAAAAGTAGTGGAAATGAACATGGTATTGGTTTTTGAAATGGTATAAAAATGGGGGTAAAAGAAGGGTATGAGAGGGTAAAGTAGTTTAAATAGGGGTGAAAATGAATATAAGGTTAATTCTAAGGGAGTGAGGTGGGTTAGTTAGGTGTTTTGTAAAATTATTTGAAAATGGAGGACGTGGGGGTTTGGCTTGGGGCTGAACCAAGAATCGATGTTGGTTAGTTATTGTTTGTCATCGATTGGGTTACCAACATCTTTCATGTAAGGTAACCTATCTTGGTAGGGGGAACAAGTTCCATTGTTCGGTAAATAACAATGTTTAAGAAAAGGTTGGGTTTAGGTCGTCTAATTGAGTGTGAGGTGGGCTAGGGGAGCAAAGGGAGTATTAGGAAGGGGTATAGGTAAAATAGGATGTCATAGGATGAATTCAGGAGGGTTGGGGTTGGTTAGGTAGATAGTTCAATAGGTGAAGTAATAGCAAGGTTGAGGTGTAATAGAAAGTTAGAAGAGCCAATGATTAATTTGTGTGGTCGTTGATGATGTAGACAAGCAAAGAATTGACGATGAAGGAAAACTTCTTCCCTATTAGTACATATGAGGTCCACCATTCCAAAGGTGAATTAGGAGCATATCTAGGTTGTGGGGCTAGGCATCATTAGAAGGTACATGTGTATTTCTAGAGAGGACAACATGATGGTATCCCTCATGATAGATGGGATCTGGATACCAACACTTTCCATCTACTCGACATGAAAGATGGTCGTCACCTTAGAAGATGTCTATAGGATTATATGGCTACCGATCATTGGATATCCACTCTATTGAGTTTCATCATCAGATGTAGTGGATCATATCGTTATACTATTTGGGTCAGCGATGGTAGAGTTAACCTATCATAGTGCAAGAATTAGTTATGGTTTTATGTATGTGGAACATCAACAGAGACTTGTCTGGTAGTATTGATGATGGTTGGAATTGGATGTTTTTCTCTTCCAGACTCAAAAGGTGGGAGATTTCCATGAGCCCTAATGGGAGTATTAGAGGATATGGTGTTGAACAGGGTGTGTTTTACATGGTCACTTACTTACTTGGTGTAGCTATACATGGAGTTATGGGCGTACAGGAGGATACGATAATATGGCCTCTCGCTACACAAATTTGTTACACTGTTAGGCCTATGAGCACATTGTGTGCCTTTATCCGCTTGGTCTACCACAATAGGGGTGGGAGGTGGGTGTGTATAGGGTAGGATATAGGTGGTGGCTCCGAGTTGGAGATAAGGTGAGGGTAGATGGGGGACACGAGATATTTCTTATTATTATAGGGTATTGGATACTCTTTCACAAGTAGAGATTTTATGGAGACCATAAATCACATATCCATAGTTTACTGAGGCATGGAGGAGGACCGGAGGGTTTACGTTATTGAGATGGATCCAGGGGTGGAGGGATAAGGAGCACAAGTGTAGATCATGTTAGACATTATTCGGCTTAAAACAAGATGTGCCTCTACCAATCCCGTAGTATCACCAAGATGATGTGGAGATGCCACTACCTCTTCCACAACTAACACAACCAGCAAGAGTGGAGGAGCATGAAGTTGATGTAACTATAGAGGATGTTGGGTGCACACCAGGGTATAGGTAGTGGTGGGCTACACGGTTATACATGAAACACTAGCCATGACAGACCGACCGATTTGGCCATAGTCATCAATAAGAGAGACATGTTACCAAGGCATGTGATGGAACTACATGCACAGTAACTAATTTAAAGGCACATGTGGTCACACTATAGGCACAAGATTAGTGGCAACATAAGAACATTCTAGAGATGTGAGTAGGTTGTAGTAATCAAGACCTAGGTTGTTAGTTTATAGGCACATGTGGCCACTTTAAAGATGTAGTTAGCAGCATCAAAAGTACAAGATGGTGTCTAGGGACCCATGGTTTGTCCTCTTTCACCTACGAGGGAACATGATGGGACATAGTTATATTGACATATCCCATTATTATAGGTGCAGGTACAAGAAAGGGCCCATAACCTCGAGATACATGGACAATGACCACTTCCACCGAGACAGGGTCCACAAAGAGTGATGCCTCCTCCACAGGTGATATTTATGGATTAGCAGAGAGAGGTCATGCGGCTAAAGAGAGATATTATGAGGATCATATTGCAGAGCTTGGTCTTCCTATTTCCAACTATGCTACCTATAGAGCTCAACAAGTAACTAGTCAAATTTCTAGCTCATGGACCTATATTGCCAATTATTGAGAAAGCCACCATTCTCATGGGCATGGATACTTTGGGAGGTGACTAGTTCATGTATACAAAGGCTAGGTGAGGGGACATGAGAGAGTGGTAGAGGCATTGGGCCTTCCCGGTGATGAGGAGATTATGGAGATTGTTGTTTATTTTTGACTTTTGACTTATATATATCGACCAGGTGTGTCAAAGAGGTGAGATGTACATGATGTTGTTTGCGTGACTTATTTATATCTATATATACAATGTATTGATATTATGGAAACTTAAATGTGTATTCATGATTTGGTTTAATTTTCAAGTTATTAATATTATGGAAATGTGAGAAATATTAGGTATTAGGAACAAATAGTGGTAAAATGGTTAAATATGGTAGAAAATGGTGTCCGATCTAACCTCCGAAGAACCCATGTATTAGAAGATCTTCTTATATAGCCCATGTAAAAGGGACCTCAGGCAGATGTAGTTATCCCATAGGATATGGTAGAAAAATATTTATGATAGGTATGTTGGGTAATGAAAATGGTCTTGCTAAGGGAAGCTAGAAAAATAGGTAAGGTCAAATGTTTAGCTAAAAGTAGAGAGGGCAACCAGTTAAGTGTGTGATTGGTATAGGTATGGTTTTGTTTTGGGTTTTGTTTTTATTTTGATAAGTATGTATGATTTTTTGGAAATGATGATTAGTATGGGTGTGGGTGAAATGAGAAGCGGACCAAGATATTTAATTTCAAAGGTCTCATCCTGCGGAAGAAGAAACAAGTAGACAGAGGTGAATCTAAAAGAAGTGGAATGCACCATAGTTGGAAAGGACCATAATGGCCATACAAATAGGCTTATGAACATAAGCCCCTATATATGTTGGATTATTTCTATGTCAATAGTTGAAATAATTTTCATAATCACAAAGTGTCACATGAGTGCCATGTCCCTTGAGTGGATATGAGTAAATAAATGAAGGTAGGGTGGAGTGGTTTGTTTAGTGTAACCTTGTTGTGGGACAACATGCCCCTTCTACAAGATACCCAAAACTAGCATAGGCAAGTCCATGACCAAAAGTTTGTATTTTTCTTGATTTTTTCTTTTGCATTTTTTCATTTTGCATTCATAGAATGATCCATACATGAAGTCTTTATGGGTATGAATAATAGATATTCCTTGCGTTCTTCATGAAGTTGATTGATGTGGGAAGCTCCAAGATAATTTTTTGATTTTAGAAAATACAAATTAGTCTTCTTTGTTTGGATAGACTAAGTATAACATGTTGCTAGATTTTTATAGTTGTCCTTCATGGCAATAGTCTACTTATAGTAGCAATAGAGAGGTATAGATGTTCATTTGAGGGAACCATATATTTGTGAGAAGTTTGACTGAAGGAGTTGAAATTCTGGTATGCCAATTTTTTTTGCATTATTTTGAACTCATAGTCATGGACAAGATTATAAAGGAATATATGCCTCTTTTATGAAGGAAAACCATATCACAAAAAGGGATAGCTATGAAAGAGAGGTTTCAAGTGAAAAACAATCATGGGATTACATCCTAAAAAGGAAAAATATTATACATGAGAATCATGCCATGAGTAGAGCCATGGTACTCATATTCAAGAAAAAGTTGAATGGTGACAGATAATCACACAATTTTGGTTTAGTCATTGTTCCTTAAAAAGAGGTAGGTGGAAGGAGATGTTTTCTCAAGGGACGATCATATAAGATACATAAAGTGATGTAGTACTTTACTCAACAATATAATGTTGAAGATGCAATACATTAAGGGGATTAGGTTCCATTTTACGATCAAGAGAAGATAAATCATAAGTTCCGATCTATAGGTATGGGTTATAATATAAGTTCCAAGTCAATTAGGAGAAATTTTTCCTCATTTAATTTTCTCCATTTTGGTTACATGTTTAGTTTCCTTCAAAAAAATATCGTCGATCTTGAATGTTCATTGTCGAGATATTTTAGACAACATCTAAATCTAGTAGCTCAATTTGTACCAATTTTTTTGGTGAAACTCATCATCAGAGAGGATATCTTTAAGAGATATACAAAGAGAGGGAATTTGAATTTTGAGAGGTAGGATGACCTCTGTCTTGATCAGATCAAAGAGAAATGTGTGAGAGTGGTAGAGGTGTGAATGGTGGTACAATAGGACCATAAGGCAAAAGAATGTGTGCGTGTCAATCCTTACGATTCATCAACCAATTTCATAACAATTTTGTTGAGAGTTTTTTTAGAATATTTGGCTTGAATATTTTCTTGTCGGTAATATGTTTAAGATAAACTCGAGTTAAATGCCAAATGTTTCACACATTTTGCGTAGTATTTTGTTTTTGAATTGGTTTCCATTATGATTGATAAGGTGGTGAGGAACAAAAAAGTGACAAATGACATGGTGGTTGATAAATTAAATTATTTTTTTGGCCTTGGTAGAGATAAGAAGAATGTATTCTACCCATTCGGTGTAATATTTGGTCACCATGATGATCCAATGATGACGTTGAGAGGAATAAGGGTTAATCTCTCTAACGAGATCTAAACCCCATTGATAAAAGGGCAAAAAGTCTCGGGTGACTTATAAGGCATGAGTAGGAGTATGATGAAGGTTAACATGCTATTGAAACTTGACACAATGTTTAACGTAGTCATAACAATATTGGTTAAGGGTTGGATAGTAATAACTGAGTGAAGGATATAGTTTGTGATAGTGAGGCCACCTGAAATGACCCCAAAAATCCCATCATGAATCTCTTTAATGTCGTATGGTATTTTAGAATCTGTTGAGGCATCACAGAGGATACCATCAAAGTCACATTTGTCGAGAAGACCTCCTATTATGATGTAATGGGAGACACTTTTTAAGAATTTTCACCATCCATTGCGTAAGTGAGATCCATAGGTAGGATTGACATCGAGAGGTAGTCAGCGAATTTCTTATACCAAATGTCGCGTGGGTCAATATTTATGTTAGCCACAAAATTAACGTTGGCAATAATATAATAAGGTGATTATAACCATTGTATTTTGACAAATATTTTTTAGTCCGAAGGCAAGGTAGGTATTTGAGAAGCAATACAAGCCATTATATCGTGAATTTTTAGTGGATTGTGGAGTGGCTTGAATGAGGTAGTGATCAAATGTTGTCAATAGTAGGTGGACATGATGTCTATAATGTCTCGAGCTCAACATTTCAACACTAGTACGAACCATTGAATTTCTTCACAAATAGTTGAGTGTTACCAAAGATAATAATAGATTTAACATCTAGGGAAATGGGAGTTTGAAGACCGAACACAAGCACTTCATACTTGACTATGTTATTGGTGCAATCAAAGTCTAGTTTTAAGGATAGTGGCATGGGCTCGCCATCAAGAGGAATGAGGATGACCCCTCCACCTCCCCCACGCTGACATTTTTATTCGTCAAATAATAATATCATTTGATAAATAATATCATCAAGGGAGAGTGTGGCTATAGATTGTTCAGGAAAATAAAAATTTGAGGATTGATTTCCAAGAAGAGGAGTGTTTGTGACTTGATCCACAATGGTTTTTCCTTTGACATATATCACCACTATCCCCTTGGGGTATTATTCAATTTGTGATTTAAACACCTATCCTAAGTTTAATTCACCCCATTATGTTTTACCCGTGAGTAATTAAATATTAACTATTTAATTACACCTTTTTACATGTATCCTAACCACTTATCTACCCCATATCTATTCTATCCATATATCCCCCCTATTTCTCCTCCTCCCAAACCAAGCAGTGGGATATTTCCCATATTTGAGGTGGAGGGATCACTCTTATCTTTCCAGAAATCACTCCTTTTGGCCATTTCGGGAGTCTGTTCCATGATCGGCGCCGACCAGACTTGGCCGACGCGATTTTTTGCCGATTTAATATCTGGCCGGCGCCGACATTAAATAGAGGCCTGTAACTCGCTGGTTAGACAGATGGTAAGAGAGACAATTAGAGATGAGATGATGAATTAAGAGAGAGAACGAGAGAGTTTTGAGCATCAAGTTTGAACATTATCTATCGAGTGAGAGTGAATCTTGTCCAAATCAATCCCTGAGAGGAGCACCATTACTCTGCTCTTATCACATCAACATCACACGTCTCCATTGATTTTCTCGGTGACTGCTCCTCGCATCCAAAGACAGTGGAGCTCTCGCAAGATCTCTCCGGCTTCGCAGATCCAAAGAGCAGATGTTGACGATCTTGCCTTCATTTTTCGATTCCCAAACCTTCTCGCACTTTGTCTCGGATCGACGCCGATCTATATCAGTCGACACGATCTCGACACCGACGCCGAAATATCGGGCCGACGCCGATTCTACATAATCGACGCCGATCATCATCGCAGACAGTAAAAGGACAAGTAACACAAATCAACTTTGTTTTCACAGTTCCTCTATTTTTGTTGCTTTTTATCTCATTGTTTAGATTTTGTTTATTACTTTGATCGGAAAATCTAGTCCTGTACGTACATCTTTTATCATGTATGCTTCTTTACTTAATTGAAAACGTGGACTGACATCCGCCGAGGGAGCTTATCGCTTCCTGGACCCGCTTCTGGGCAGTCCACCTAAATATCTTTTAACGTGGTCTTTTTCTGTCAAGCATCGGTGTCTCGCAGGTTACTTGGATCTACTGTGTAGAATTGCTCGTGTGCGCCCGTCTTATCTACATCGGCTTCCTTATCCATCTACATCTTCGGATCTTGTCCATCAGGTATCAATTTCATTTGAGTTTTTCAAGGTTTTTGTGTTTAGTTTGGTACATTAACTTGGACAGGTAACAAGCGTGAAATTCTTGATCAACATTCTGGCACGCCCGGTGGGACCCAACCAAAGTCCCTTATTGGTAAGTTCATCTCTTTTCTAGTTTTGAGCTTTGTTCTTTTTCTTCACTGATTTTTAGCCGCTTTAAGCATTTCTTTTCATCATTTCACTTGCTTTTTTCATTTCTGAATTTGCAAAGTTAGGTCCGTTTCTTTTTTTACAAATTTCAATTCCAATTTCTATTTATAAAATTAGTAAATATTTCATTTTGATTTCAAGATTGCATGTTTGATCCATCTCTTTATGCGAAATTGTTATTTCCTTGAAATTTTTCTAGTTCCTTAAAATAGAAATTTTCGTTTCACCATTATCTGGATATATCTTTCTGGATTTTGTTTGGTGTTTGCTTAACCTTTTTTTCATGGAGCACTTTGCTTGTTCGTGGGATTGTTCGAGGGGAAGAGCTCAACAACGCATGCTTTTTGAAGTCCACACACCTTAGAGAGCTAAATCTACAGGTATTTCTCTTTTACGGTGTTTTCTCCTTTTTAGGAACTAAAAAAAAAAAAAAAAACTTTCTTTGTTTGTTTGTCTATCACATTCAAACATTTCAATTTTTGGTGCTTAAAAAGAATTTAATCGCATTTGGGAAAGAATCTGTTTGACTTGTCTTCATCGAAATCAAACACTTCATTTTTAAGTGCTTAAAAAGAACTCTTTCTTTGTCATTTCTGCTGTATGTTTTTCATCTAGTTTTAATTAGGCTGGAAAATTGATCAAAATCAGTAGTGACACTATTTGATTTTTATTTTTCACCCTTGCACACAAAGCCAAAATCACTAGGTATAAAGCATTTAAACAAAAATTCTTTCCCTGGCCTCGCCTACTTGGAAGTGACATCCAAGAGGAAGAGCCTACGCGGTACTCGGGCCGCGCTATAAATTCACGGAAGTTCTGGTATATATTGGCAAAGCACCCGACTCCCTTATCGCAAGTGGTGTGTGAAGTGCGGGGTAGGCCCTATATCAAGCCACGCACTGTCTTTTATCAAGTGCCTTGGGACTCCTCACCAAAACATCCCCAAACCATCCTTAGTTTGGCTATCTCGAGTAGTTCCTGCTCTAAAAGGCCTTCCCTAATATTTTCTTTTCTTAAAAGCATAAAACTTAAAAGAGATAATCACCTACGCCGCTTGAATTATCTCAGTGCATTAGTTAGGTCAATCTTCTTTTTCGCTTGTTTATGACGATACGGTCATCACTGTTACAATCTAGAAGAATGGCTCAACTAGCCCCTTCTTCCTCCGAGATCACCGCTAGTGTGGATGTTTCGCACCCCTGTGTCTTCCTGACCGGGACCGTTGTTAGTTGGTTCCCCATCCTGGTCATATAATCCTTTCTATCAGGCCAAAGCAACCCCATCACGTCCAGCTTCCCCTAGTCCTTCAGAAATATCATCTGGCTTCGACTTAGAGTATGTTCCTCGCGGGGATCCTGAATTTCAGCGCGCCTTGATCGCAATCTAAGTAGCCCTCATGGACTACCTAGTACACAAGTCTATTCAAATATCTGATCAGGGACCACCAATCCAGCAAGTGTACGATTATTCTCGTGAACCATCCCAGGATTTTGTAGAATAGTTAGCATCATTTTTCTCACCTCGAGCCATGGAAGAGGGTGGCGCACCTGTGCCTCCTTTTTCTCTTCCACCGACCATATCGACTAGTTCTCAAATAGTCTTACCTATTCCTAACGCCGCAGTTACCTCGACTATTCCACAACCTACTTCTGAGAAGTCCTCTTCTCTGGCTATAATGGGTGTCTGCGCACCCACATATTGTTGTTAATTCATCTATGCCATCCATCAGGTCCTGTGGTCAAGACTCTTTATGAGTCAACCCCTTCGACTAGTCGGGCTGGTTCCTCGCTTCTCGCCCTCCAAAGGGGTTTTTCTTCCAATGTTCAAAGAATAAAGTGACCTTCACCCATCCTCTAAAGATCGGCACCCTTAATAACTAATCCGCAGTAAAAAGCCTCTTTCAGTGTCTTGTTCCCACCATGTCCAATCAAATCGCACCCATGTTCCTCAACTGCTCCGATTCGGGCCAACAGCATAGGAGTCCACCAATCACAGCTCCGTCCGTCATCCAACCTTCATTTTCTCAACCACTTATTATCTCACACCGCCTATACAAGCTCCTTCACAAGCAAATACCCCACCAAAGTGCATCACCGTAACATGCCCGGTTACTCCTCTTATCATCCTATCAATCAACAGATGAATCCCCATTGACACCTCAACAACATCCACCATTTGCTTCTTATGTAGGACATGCCAAAGGTGCCTCCTCCTCAACTCGACGTGGTTCAAATTCTTTTCAAGAAAATCACAGACTTGGAAGCCTCCACCAAAGGGGCTCATCCTTCATACTCTTTTGAAGAAGTGTGTAATGAACCCATTCACCCCTCAGTGGCTTTTAAGCCTTATCCTCCCCAATGGGAACTTCCTAAATTTTCAAAATTTCATAGTCGGGAGGACCTCAACAAAGATTTGCGAGCATTCAAACATGCTTGCTACCTCATAGTCCAGGATCAGGAGCTTATGCTCCGTACTTTTCCTATGTCTCTAGCAGGTCCTGCTTTAGACTGGTACAATAACATTCCTCAACATTCCTTGTTTTCTTTCTCTCAATTGGCCCAGATGTTTGTTGAAAACTTTTCAATAAATATCGCGCATAAGATCTCGATTACAGATCTTTATAACATTCGTCAATTCGATGATGAGTCTATTGCAGACTTTGTCACTCGTTGGAGAGGGATAATAAACCAATTGTCTTTCTCCCTTCCTCAATCCCAACAGATCGAGTTGTTTACTCGATCTTGTGCTAATCATATTTCTTCCACTTTAAGGATCTAGACCTTTCATACATTTGAAGAAGCCTTTACGATGGCACGCAAACTTGAGTCTCGCGCCATTGAACAAGGGAAGTTAAAACTTCGCTCTAAATCTAAACCAGATTTTTCTCGGTTTACCAAATCAAATCCTTCCACTTCTAAAGACAAGAATCAGGGATCCACCAACGCTATCATATTAAAAACATCACGAGCCGATAACACTTCTAATCAAACACCACGAAGAGACTCCTCATCTTCTCGAAAAGGGTCCTCGTCATCTCGATCTTTCACTTCGTTGGGGGAATCATATGCTTCTATCCTAGAAAAAATGTGGAAGTTCACATGATCGAACTTCCCCATTAGGAATATTGATGAAAGCCAAGAACGTCCATTCTCGTATAGGGAAAATGACTTCGTCATTATCATATAACCAAAGGTCATGACATCAACGATGTCGACCTTCAAAAATCTTGTCCGTAAATTCATCGATAAAGGCGAGCTCATTCTCGATAACCCAAATGCTCCCCAAATCAAGCGCTGATGTTTTAAACAACCTTTTCCCAATCATTCCCAAACCATGATGCTTCGTAGTCTCAAAACCAAACACTCATACTATCGCCTTCATCTCTATCAAGAATCTTCTTCTAAAACTAAGCCATCTCATGAACACATCGACCGAATCGTAACCTCCTTCCGCTTCGTTAATCGCTGGGATTCCACCATCTTCAGAGATAGCCCATTTTTGAATATTCCAACATTGTTAGATACGGATTCACCTCTCTCTCGCTTCTTTGTCTCGATCTTCCATCCATACCCGAGACAAGATCATCCTCATCTGCTCTCATCGCCGACATTCTTTCAATGCTCGAGGCAATTACATCCCTTCGAGTTTCCACCGCGGATACATCTACTGCTTTCTCCCATTTTTGCTATGACTATGCCATTGGTGAACGTACCTATAGTTGTGTAGTTAACTTTGATGGAAGCGTCTTCGATTTTGACTCTTCCTATTTCCTTTCCCTAAGTAGTTTCACCCATTAATTATCGTACTGTAAGTAGTTCCTCGCAAGGAACCGCTTCTTCATCACTCACTTCTTCCATCACAATGCTACTTTGCCTATTAAGGGAAAATCTAAAGAAGTAAAGACCGACACCTATACGCCGGTTCCCGAACTTAGACCGAGACAACCAAAATCTAACGTCATGCGTCATCGCATTCTCCCCATTTGCTTCCCCGAAAAGGTTACAATCACCTTATGCGGTTGAAATTGTCACCATCCCTCGAAAAGGAAAGCCCATATTTCAACCATCAAGACTCTTGGTGCTTTCCCACAAAATCTCTCTCTCGCGCCTCATAAAAGATTGGATTTGTCCGCCGAGAAGGCATCTTCTTCTACAAACTTATCAAAACCATCATCTTCTTCTACAACACATTCTTCACCAAAGACTAAAAGTGGACTTACCTACTAAAAAGACGTCACCTCTTTTATCGTAATCATCATCTTCATTACCAAAACTAGGCACCCTCTGCTCCTCCGATTATACCTACTTTGGGAGCTTCTCCTCATCTAAATCGACATTATCTAAATCATCATTAGTTTCGACCAAGCAGCCTCCCTTATCTCTGAAGACCACAACACTTGTCACATCTCCATCATCTTCAAAATCTATTTTAGGGGCTCCTCCTCCATCGAAATCAATCATGTCTCACTTACTTCCATCTCAAGTGCCCAAGGCTGCTCCTCCAGATGTCCAAAAAAATAAGATGATCCCTAAAAAGATCACAAACCTAACATGCAGTTCTTTTACTCTCAAGCAATTGCTAAAGTAAAAGAGGCGCCTTCATCATCTCTGTCCTCATCTTTGTCTACCGGGTTCTATACTGAAATCCTTCGCCAACTTATCCAATCTTCATCCATATCTCTTCCTCCGATTAAACCCTATAACCCTAAAGGAGTTAAACCTACCTGGTTTAACTCTGATTTGATTTGTGCTTACCACCGTACCCCGGGTCATGATACCGAGGGATGTAAAGCTCTTCAATCTGTCGTCAACAACCTTTTGGAAGAAAGTGATCTTTTGCTGGAGGAGGAGGAACAAGTATCTCCTGTCATCTTAGCTCCATCTGAGCCCCAACGATCTACTCAGACCTCTACTTCTAGTGATTCCACTCCAAATGATCTTCCACCTTCTCAAATCGACACAATTCATATCGCCACTAGAACCCAACAAAGATGATAATCCATCCTCATCTACAGCATCTCGACCACGGGTTGTCATTTCTGCAGCCCCCGAAGGAGTTCCTCCTTCCTCATTAGCCCCGAGACCTCGGGTCTCTATTCGTGCTGCACCTCGGGCTCAAATTCCCGTGTCAGTTGAGGAGAGTGTTATGAAACAACTCACCTGTGCTCCGGTCAAAATGTCTCTTTTGACCTCATTCAATCCTCTCCGCAACATCGCCAAAGCTTGATTGATAATCTGCGCATCGCATCGCAGTTGAATTCAGATGAGCCCACTTCTTCGAGATGGTTGTTGGATCAATAGACCATCAACCACCATTTCTTTTGAAGATTCAGAAATTCCTTCCTTTCTTCCGAGGATTCGAGGCTCCTCTTTATCACACACCAAATCGACAACACTACATTAAAACGCATTATGATCGATAGTGGTGCTGCACTCAACGTCATCTCCTCGCACACATTCGAGCAACTTAAGTTACCAAAGAACGTAGTGTCACCCCCGCCTTTCGCTCTTCGATCATTTAACGATCAGCCTAGCAAGCTACTTTAGAATCGTGGTCCTACCCATTCGAGTAGGTAAGAAGTCGCTTCACGAACTCTTTTACATTGTCAAGGGAAATTCCACTATAATATGATCCTCAGACGCTCCTGGATTCATGCAATGCATTGTGTCCCATCCACCCTCCATCGATGCTTAAAATATCAATATGAGGGAAAAATCTATACTCATCCAGGAGATCCTTTTCCTTCCGCACAATGCGACATGACCAGTGGTCCGCCTCTAAAGGAAAATGCTTGTTCTCCTGATGGGGCCTCATCTTCTTCCATACCTGCAACCAAACTACCGGATTTACAAAATCTAGAAGAGACATTGCAGCATTTCTCACTGGGAGAGCTTCCTCTCCTTTCTTTTGACGCCCATCTCAAACCTAGTGAGTATGGTAGACCAGACAAACAACCTGAATATCAGCCAGTCTTGGTCACATCGTCACCATTGGTCTGCCCAATCAATAGACTAATTTCATTTACGGTGGTCTTGATACGCCTCACTATCACCCGGATTCTCCTCCTAGGACCAAACCTTATTTAACAGGGTTCGATTGTCTACAGAATCCCACGTTTGCAAAAACTTATTTATATCGATGCGTGGAAGGGATTTGGCTTGGGTAAATATGAACAAGGTGTGCATGACCTCGCGTCCATTCCAACTCTCAAGCCACATCAAAAATTTGGTTTAGGATTTAAACCTCTTTCAAAAGCCACCATCATCGTTCTCGATGAGCCTCTTCCTATTGAGGAACCATCTTCTCCCGCTAGGTCAAGCATCACTGGATGTGATGACGACGCCATTTCCATCCCGTCTAACTTTTTTTTTAGTCAATACCATTTCCTTAGGACCACTAGCCTATAAGACTAATGACAGTCCACTTCCATACCGTTAATTTTCCCTGAAATAGTTGGAGACGACTCTCCTACTATCAACACTATCCACTGTGCGGATGATGATTTTGTCCTCACCTATCTGGGGGCAGAGGATTCCTATCTTCCTAAAACCATTCCTTCTGACACATCTACGCTTCTCAACGAAGCCACTGTCGACCTTAATATAGGGACTTCTAAAGACCCTCGCATCATTAAGGTCGGCCAATCCCTTAATCCACAGGAGTTAGGAGACTTTACCACTTTTCTTTCCAACCATCATCAAGCCTTTGCTTGGTCATATGAGGATATGCCAGGACTCGATCCCGATATCGTGGTCCACAATATCGTTACTCTTCCCGACATCAAACCGGTTAAACAAAAATTGCGTAAAATGCACCCTAGAGTAGCCCTTCTTGTTAAAGAAGAATTGCAGCTTGCTTCTCGCTAACTTCATCCAACCCATTGATTATCCACAATGGGTTTCAATGTAGTACCAAGAACTCAAAGCTACTAGGAAAATTTGAATTTGTACCGACTTCCGGATCTTAATCTTGCTTGTCCAAAAGATGATTTTCCTCTACCTAATATCGACCAACTCGTGGATTTAACTGCGGGTCATGAGATGCTTTCTCTTATGGATGGTTTCTCTCGGGTATAATCAAATTCTCATCACACTGTAAGACCAACATAAGACTTCTTTCATAACTCCTTGGGGGACCTTTTGTTATCGTGTCATGCCTTTCGGTCTTAAGAACGCAGGAGCAACCTATCAACGAGCAATGACCTACATCTTCCATGATCTCTTACACAAAACTATGGAAGATTACGTCGACGATCTCCTCGGTAAATCCAAACATCGTCAGATCATCTTTTCATTCTCGCACTCTCTTTCGAGAGGCTTATTCACTTTTGTCTTCGTCTAAATCCATCTAAGTGCGTGTTTGGCATTCTCTCACCGGTAAACTTTTAGGTTTTATCATTTCCATTAGGGGTATCAAGTAGACCCCGCAAAAATAAAAGCTATCCTTGAGATGCCTCCCCCTTCTAACTTAAAGCAACTCGCAGCCTCCAAGGACGTCTTCAATCAGTGCATCATTTTATCTCACAACAATTTCGGACCGTTGTCAACCTTTTCATCATCTCCTCCATAAGAATGTTCATTTTGAATGGGATGAGCATTGCCAAAAGGCCTTTGATGATCTCAAAGCTTATCTTCTTTCTCCACTCGTGCTTACACCTCCACGCGAGGGGGAGCCTTTCTATCTTTATATCTCTCGTGATCGACCATGCTGGGAGCCATGATCTCACATCGGACGCCATGTAAAGAACAAGCTGTCTATTACATCGCCGCACCTCCATGAGTATGAAACACGTTATTCCGAAGCTGAAAAGCTGTGTTGTGCTCTCTTCTTCGCAACTTCTAAGCTTCGTCATTACCTCCTTAATCACAAAACTTACATTGTCACAAGTGTCAATCCACTCAAGACAATTCATGTGAAGCCTTATCACAATGATCGTATCACTCATTGGCTCATGCTTATGACAGAATTTGATCTCGAGTTTATCCGCAAAAGTCTATCAAGGGTCAAGTCATTGCAGATCAATTAGCTGATGCTCCTCTTCCGGACACTCAAGTCCCCCTTGCTCAATTCCCCGATGAATATATCCAACAAATTGATTTTGGTCTATCTCCATTTAAAGTAAAGCTCTTCTTTGATGGATCCAAATGCCAGCAAGGGGGAGGTGCAGGTTTCGTGATGATTCCTCCTGGGGTATACGCCTATCCTGGGCCGCACACAAATTAAACTTTGAGTGCACCAATAATATGGCTGAATATGAAGCTCTTGTCTTGGGTCTTCAAAATGCCATTAATCTCGGCGCTCGTCATATTGACATCTTTGGTGATTCTGAACTCATCGTTAATCAAGTCACGGGTGTCTATCAATGCAAGAATGATATCCTTCAAAAATATCGTGATATCATTCTCGTTCAACTCCAATCTTTCGATAAATTCACTATCCAAGCTATTCCTCGCACTGCGAATCGATTCGCAGATACAATGGCTTCGTTAGCCTCACTTATCCCACCTTTTACCGAGGACTCACGACTTTATGTGGCTGTGCAATGATTAGATCAACCATCTCATCTTAGGCAACTAACTTCAATCCATGCTGTCACAACCAATACTCAGGATGAGTGGTATATCAACAGATTGATTATCTATCTCATTCAGTGCTTCCTCCAGATCTGACTTCCAATGGTAGAAGATCTTTTATCCTACGCGCTAATCGCTATACTATTCTAGGTGGGATCCTCTACAAACGCGGCTTTGATGGTATTTTGCTTCGGTGCCTCAAAACCCTTGAATCATCTAAAGCTATCCAGGAGGTCCATGATGGTATCTGTGGTGGACATTTTAGTGGCTTGGCCGTAGCTAAACGCATCTTACGCTTGGGATATTATCGCCTTCTCTTAATCGAGATTGTTGTGAATACACTAAGAAATGTGTCAAGTGTCAACAACATTCCAATCTCACACATATCCCTAGTCAAGCTTTACAACCTACAGCGGATTTGTGGCCTTTTTCGCAATGGGGTCTTGATCTCATTGGTCTCATCAATCCCCATTCTTCACAGCGTCATCATTCTATCATTACTGCCATTGAATACTTTACTAAGTGGGTGGAAGCTATCCCTCTTTCTTCAACAAAAGCTAAACCCATAGTTGATTTTGTCTATCAACACATCATTTGTCGCTTTGGTGTTCCACACAAACTCATCACAGATAACGGTAAGTCTTTCAAGAACGTTGATTTGCAGAACCTCTGCGACGCTTTCAATATCAAACTCAGCTTTTCTTCTCCATACTATCCTCAAGCTAATGGCCAGGCCGAAGCTTCCAATAAAACTTTGCGTAATATCCTCGCAAAGGTAACTAGTCGAGCTAGTAGGGATTGGCATTTACATATCCCTTTTGCTCTCTGGGCTTATCAGACTAGCATTCGTACTCCTACTGGTGCTACTCCCTTCTCTCTCATCTATGGGTCTGAGGTTGTTCTTCCTTTGGAAGTCCAAATCCCATCTCTCCGTGTTTCTCTCAGAGAATTTGTCTCTGATGAGGGCTATCATCAAAATCATCTAGCACAACTTGAATTATTAGATGAGCGGCATCTCAACGCTCTTGAACATCATCAAGTCTATCTTGAGCATGTCAAACGTGCTTATAACAAGCACTTGCAGCACCGTGACTTCAAAATTGGTGATCTTGTTCTTAAAGAAAACCAAAATGTCACTACACTCGAAAGGAGTCAGCGTGGTAAGTTTGCTCCCAACTGGATGGGTCCATACGTTATCACTCATAAATATGGGTCTGGGGCTTATCGTCTATCTTCCATGGATGGTATACCCGAAGTGGAACCTCTTAATGCCTTGCATCTACGGCCCTTCTACTGTTAAAATCTATCTTACACAAATTTAGTCGCAAGATGATCTTTCATCCATCTAACAACCAAACCATATACTTTCATGGTGATTCGAAACTATGTGGTTCTCCGCCTATTGTCTTTTTTACCTTAAATATGAGTATCGCGGCTCTACTCATAGCATTTTTCTTCTGGATATGTTTCTCCTCATGGTAGGAATACCTTAATCACCGCTTCATTTGTCCCAAGTGCTTATCTTAATCGGATCTACTCGGGGCATGAGTGCGTGCTCTTTATACGTTTTCTTCCCCTCTATCTGATCTATCTAGGTCTAAACTCAGCTTCTTCCAAAAAGCTTTTCAAAAAAAAAAAAAAAGATGCTATCCAAAAAAAAAAAAAGATAGACTGATCCCTTGAAGGACAGCTATCCATACAATCAAATGAATCAAAAGATATAGACCATGCCCTCGAAGGATGGCTATCATTAAAATTCAAAATACGATCCGCTCCTCAAGGACGGTTGTTGTTTCTCAAAGGAATACTCAAGGCTTCTTGCATTGATCAGCCTTTTCGCCGCTTTATACACTTTTAGCATCACCGAAAGACTTCCCGTATTGATCGGGCTTTTTCCATATCTAGCAAACTTCCCGCATTGATCGGCTTTGCTTTTCTCGCGTAAATCATGAAGCCGAGATATAAGACCTTTTGTCGATCATATGGAGAATCCTATTTTCCCAAAGATGAACATGTATTTCGTCCCTTGTAAATTTCGACAAGATACCTACTTACCGCTCCTTCCGTTTCCTCCTAAATCTGGTTTCATGGCTAGTTAGTGTCAGTTTATTTTAACCTCATATAGGGCCTCAGATGCATGATCTTTTGGTTTCCTATCCAGATTCTATTTATGGTCGGTTGGGAGTCCAGCTTATCATTTTTCTTCTTATCTGGGTGTATTTCCTTTATTTCTAATCAAGGTCATTTTCATTACGTCCTTGGCTCTCACAGAGAGTATTTCCAATTATTTCATCCAGTTAAATTAACATTTAACATGTTAATTTAATCAAACTCTATCATTTATCTAATTTCATCTGATCTACTTTGTCCAAAACACATCTCATCACCTCTATTATAAACACATGTGGGTCTATCTATCTATTTTCATCAAAATTTAATTAAAATCTCAAAAATATCAAATCCATTCCAACTATCAACTCCCACCTATCCATCACATCATCTAAACACTTGTCCATCCAAGTAACATTACATCTATCTATATCTATTTTCTCATCCAAATTAAATCCACATATCAATCACATCAAATCACATCTATTTATATCCTCTACATCTATGTCTATCCCATCACATCTATTCATCATCTATCGGTCTATGTCTATATCCATCATAATTACGCTACATCTATCCATGTATATCAAAATTAAAAGCATGAGAACAATTATATGACAAAGGAAATGATGAATCTATATATATACATGAGTGTCTGTACAACAAAAAATGGGTGGCTCTCAATCAAGCCATCTATAAAATGCCTTCCAATCGAGGCTACATCACTACATTGATACAAAATACATCAATCTCTATATCGTGAAATCTGATACGTGGAAGACACTATCTCCTCCACCCTCCTCTGGACCAGGCTGTCTCTCCTGGCCGCCGCCTATCGAGCTAGACGCACCTACTGCTGGAGGCCTCTGCCCACCTCGGTCTCTCCCGGTGCTCCCTCCCTCTGATGCCCCGCTCGCTGTGGCTGTCGCTGATCTCCTCCTCGCCCCGTACCGAGGCACATCTGGGGCATGCTGTGCTAGGACATCCTCGTAGTATCTCACCTCAGCGAGGAGAGACTGATATGTACTCAAGCTCATGGTACAGTGCTCGTAGTGGTGAGTGGTGGCCGCTGGTGGTGGCAAGTGGTGCCCTCCTCCTATGGTCGTGCCCCGTGTCCTGCACTCTCGACATGGTACTGTATCACCATATTTGGCCCTGAGGGCCTCCCTATGTCGATGGTAGCGATCCTCTCGCCGGATCGCCAGTATCTCACTCTTGGCGAGTGTGTGTCTCTCCAAAATTAGGCATCCCTCTCCACCGCCGAGCTCGATCTCCTCGAGAGCCGCCCGTGTGTGTATGCGCGTGGTGGTGTGCTCTCCTCCAGCCTCTCCAAAGACGTAGCCATATATCCTCCTCATCGCATCTATGATGCCGGAAGGTGTCGTGGGTAGCTCTGCCGCATACCATGCCGCATAACCATCATCCACTCCAACTGCATCATCATCACTGTCTGTGGAGGGTGGGGCCTCTCTCAATGGATCTGCCGGATCAAAATCGGCAGATCATCTCTCTCGTTGCCTCACTATAAGGCCTCGTAGGTAGGTCGGGCACTATCTCGTATTTAGGCCGAACTGCGTCTCAATACCCGTATAAATGGGATGCTCCCACATATCAAAGCCTCGCGGCCCCTAACCACCCTCGCTCCATCTCAATCCCACCAGTGAGCATCCCCGACGCCCATGTCGAAATACCCGATATGGTCTCCAGATGACTCGCTCGTGTCGCGTCTCAAACGCTCAAGCATACCAATCATGGATCTCCTCGTATCTCCCGGGGCCATATCGCCCGCCATCGCGGAATCCGTAATCAATAGCCCCCATCGCGGGCATCCAAGGAAGCCTGATGGCTCGATCACGCTATGTGCTCATATGCCCAAGAATGGAGCACAAAATCGACATCAATGCTGTCCTCCTCCGCCTAAAGCTGGTATACATCCATAACTCATAATATATCTGAGCTATCAAGGCATCAGCAAATGCGAACACCTGTCTGAACTGCAGGATGTCACAAACACAATCTAGTAATAACAATGGGAATCTCCCACCTCCTGAATCTGGTAGAGCAAAGTAGGAGATCGCCATCTGAATCAACACTATCCGTCTGCTCCTGGGAACATCCTATCTATACTGCGAGGCTATCCTCACTGCCCTGACACTATCTCTGAATCATCCGCCCTATCTCCATACAATCGACCTAGGGCCCTCTGCTGTTGCTCTCGTGGCGTAATCTCTATCGGGTCCCCAGTGATCGGCAGCCTCAAAATCCTGTATATGTCCTCGTGGGTGATGGTCATCTCACCCGTCCTGAACCAAAAAGTGCAAGTCTGGCTATCCCATCATCGCACTAGTGCTCGCATCAACTCTACATCTCGCGGCACTCGTCTGTAGTACCGAAAGCCCCGAGCCCGGCTAACTCTAAGTGGCGCCAATCTGCGTCAGTGACGTCAGGGAGAATGGTCTCCAGTAACTCAGAATCACATCCCTCATGTGTAATACCTCTCGTGCCTGCATCCACGACATCAAGAGCAATGTTAGCTTCATATTTTCCAAACCAAGCATCCAAAACACATTCTATCATTTTTATCCAAATATTCTGTTCAAAATTACAAATGGCGTCGATCAAACATAGTCGACGTCGATTGTATTCAATCGGCGCCACTGTAATAAAATCGGCGTTGATTATATCAATCGACGCCGATGAAGGAAGGCAAATGTGGATGTAAACACACGCCTCCCCACCAAAAAAAAAAAAAAAAAAAAAAAAAAAAAATAAATGACGGGTTCAAGAAGAACCACTTACCCCAGGTCGTGTCCTCCTCCGCTTCTGACCGCTTCCAGAGGCTTCCATGGTGCTCAAATCCAATTTTTGATTCTCTCTGAATCAATCGTCACGGTGTAAATAAATCGTTCACGTTTTCCTTTGGCATATTTATATATGCTGGGAACTGTCGGCGCCGATTTTTGTGGTCGGCGGTGATTTTTTTATTTTTTTCTGTCGGCACCGATTTGTCTAAATCGACGCCGATTTATACTCATTTTTGCCCGTGGGTTGCAGTATCGCTTCTCCACGTCGTTTACTTCCATCTCCTAATCTTCTTGCCATGGTGTTGATGCTTGGCTTATCTATCTGGTCATCATCCTGCCCTGAGTGTTACCTTTTGGCACATACTTTTTCGATATTATCATCCATTTCAAGTTTTTTCCCTTTGCATGGGGCACTCGCACTTTTTTGGCAGCTTAGAGTTAACGGGTCTGTAGGCACTAACGTCGTCTGCTTTGCAGACCGTCTGGTTGTCCCTACCAATGTGTCTCTCTTTAGATGCTGACTATTTTGCAGCCCTCCTTACACTCATGGGTCTGTAGGTACTAACGTCGTCTCATGAGGAGACCGTCTAGGGCCGCCCTACCAATGTGAGTTCCTTAGGTTGCGCTCTTTATTTATTTTTGTGCGTCATTAATGATCCGGTCTACTCCAGACATCTACGGGGCTTCTTACATTTTCATCTACCTTTTTCAAACTTGGGATCATTTGTTCTATCACCCATCCCATCCCTAGTTTGAGGGGGATCACATCATCACTTTTTCTTCCTTTCTTCCACCTCCTTGTTTTTGTCTCACAACCTTGCTTATCGCAAGTTACTTGACAAAAAGGGGCAAAATGTAGACACCTAAAATTGGTTATCCAATTTAGTGTCCCTCGTGCGCGTTTTTCTCTCTCAGGTAACCTGGGGCACGTTTATATCACCACTATCCCCTTGGGGTATTATTCAATTTGTGATTTAAACACCTATCCTAAGTTTAATTCACCCCATTATGTTTTACCCATGAGTAATTAAATATTAACTATTTAATTACACCTTTTTACATGTATCCTAACCACTTATCTACCCCATATCTATTCTATCCATATATCCCCCCTATTTCTCCTCCTCCCAAACCAAGCAGTGGGATATTTCCCATATTTGAGGTGGAGGGATCACTCTTATCTTTCCAGAAATCACTCCTTTTGGCCATTTCGGGAGTCTGTTCCATGATCGGCGCCGACCGGTACTCGGTCGACGCCGATTTTTTGGAACGGCGCCGATTTAATATCGGTCGGCGCCGATTACATAAATAGAGGCCCGTAACTCGCCCGTTAGAGACAGATTGTAAGAGAGTTAGACATGAGATCAGTAAGAGAGAGAACGAGAGAGTTTTGAGCATCAAGTTTGAACATTATCTATCGAATGAGAGTGAATCTTGTCCAAATCAATCCCTGAGAGGAGCACCGTTACTCTGCTCTTATCACATCAACATCACACATCTCCATTGATTTTCTGGTGACTCTGTTCCTGCATCCAGCATAGGTGGAGCCTTGCCAGTATCTCTCCGGCTTCTGCAGATCCAGCAGACGTTGACGATCTTGCCTTCATTTTTCGATTCCCAAACCTTCTCGCACTTTGTCTCGGATCGACGCCGATCTATCGGGCCGACACCGATCTCGACTCGGGCCGACGCCGATCTATATCACGACGCCGATCTAAACCAGTCGACGCCGATTCTACATAATCGACGCCGATCATCCTGCAGACAGGTAAAAGGACACAGGTAACACAAATCCAGCTTTGTTTTCAGCTTCCTCTATTTTTTCTTTGCTTTCTGTCTGCTATTTAGATTCTGTTTATTACTTTGATCATAAAATCTAGTCCTGTACGTACATCTTTTATCATGTATGCTTCTTTACTTAATTGAAAACGTGGACTGACATCCGCCGAGGGAGCTTATCGCTTCCTGGACCCGCTTCTCGGGCAGTCCACCAAAATATCTTTTAACGTGGTCTTTTTCTGTCAAGCACTGGTGTCTTGCAGGTTTCTTGGATCTACTGTGCTGAATTGCTCGTGTGCGCCCGTCTAATCTACATCGGCTTCCTTATCCATCTACATCTTCGGATCTTGTCCATCAGGTATCAATTTCATTTGAGTTTTTCAAGGTTTTTGGTGATAGGTAGCACCAGCGTTTTTCAAGTCATAGGGCATGAAATGATAGTAGAAGGTCCCCATGGGGTTATGTGCAGGGTGTTTTTTTATCTTCGTGAGTGACTAATATCTTCTTATAACTTGAAATCCCATTCATAAGAAATAACATCTCATGGCCTATTGTAATATCAACTACTTGATCAATTCTTGGTATTGAAAATCATCTTTTTGACACGCAAGGTTAAGGTCGCGAAATTTATTACGATACGAAGAAAGAGATGAAGTTCTTATTTTACAAGAAGAGTAATGTGAGGATGCATTTTAAATAGCTTTTGTTTTAATTGTTTGGCATAAGGGATAGTTATGATATTGTGAAGCATGATATTAGGGTTGATACCCAATATATCACTATGCAACCAAGAAAAATAGTTTCTATGATCACAAAGAAAAGAGGTGAAATATTCTTGTTCTGTGGAGTCTAGAGATTGGCCTATCTTTAGAATTTGGGGTCATCCTGAGTGTGAATGTTGATTTCTATGGTATATTCATTCAACATGGTTTGCATGTCAGAAGGTAATGACCTTTGAATATAATAATCCTCTACACCTAAATAGGTCAGAATGGAGTCATCATCTTGACATTGAACGACGTTTATAGAAGGCGTATCATCATCCAACATGTTAGGATAAAGAAGAGGAAGGGAAGAGGGAACCTCTTCATCATGTTCATAGGTCATAGGTCCCAAGGAAATGGTGTTCAAAAAAAAAAGGTTATTAGGAATAGATTTGGGATCTATGGACTCCATGGGAGTAGGTGGTGCAATATGCGAGGAAGGTGGGGAATACTTTTTCTCTTTAATGAGGGTGATGCGGGCCTTCTTACAAGGAGGATGCAAAGGAAATCCAAGATCACAATGGTATTTTTTTCTTAGTGGTGCACTATATGATGGTGTGATGACCTTGTTTTTAATAACTAAAGGTGAACCCTTTCCATGTGTAATGTAGAAGAAAAGTGAGTGCGAAGCTACATTTGGTGAGGTAGTAGAATTCGAATTAAAAATGTATTATTTAGAAGGAGGTTCAATAGAATAATAGGAAGTGTCTAGTCCCCCATAGGTTAGGCTATTACAAAGGTGTGGAGAATCGTATGGTAAGAACACTCTTATACTATGGTTGTAACATGGGTGTTGGTGTATTTTCCATACTCCTAAGGAGTAAGGAATGTGTCAATGCTAAGGGGTCGGTATTCTCCAAATGAAATGCATTGAACAATTCGTACCAAGGGGTATTTGGTTGGTACTTTGGTAGTAGGTATTGATAAGCTATCTGAAGCCTGAGAAGATTGGGAATCAATTGAGGGTGGAATAGGAGGGTCACTAGGCGGGGTAGAAGAGGAAGGTGAAGCATTAGAATTAGTAGATGTGGTAGTTTCCTTAATTAGGATTTGGACATAATTTGGATGATAAAGCATGTTGTAGGTTTTGAAGGGGGAGGGATCTTCCTGAATGGTGTAAGTTTCTCCTTCATATTAATATTTAGGGCAACAATGAAGGGTAGAAGGTACACAAGCCATGGCGTAAATCCAGGGATATCCTAATAAAATTTTATACTTGAACCTCCTTTGATAACATAGAATATTTTAGGAATGGTTTAGGGACCCATGCAGATGTGGAGGATAATGGTGCCAAGGGTAGTGTTCATGGCATCATTAAAGGATCAAAGTATAATGAGGTTTTTAGACATGCAATTAGCAAACATTCCTATTTGTTCATAGGAATGAAAGGAGATGATTTTGATGCTAGTTTCCACATCAATCATGATGCGTTTAACAAGAATATCATTCATGTAAGTGGAGATGAAAAGAGAAGGATTTGGATCATCATGATTTTAAGGGGATATATTTGATTTGGAGAAATTAATGGAAGTAATCTGATGAGGAGTAATGAGGGATAAGATAGGTGAAGTGTCATTGGGTAGAACCTCAAAGGATTTCATGACCTTAATGAGGGTGTGATGATGAGAATCAAAGGTTTGAATCTAGTCGAATAAATAAATATTCAATGAGGATTGGTGAAGTTGTTTGATCATTGAATGATGAGTAACCCTAGAATAAGTACATAGTGCCATCCTAAGGATGTTTATCTTGGGAGGAGGTGTAGGTGAAATGGTAGGTGAAGGTGAACTTGAAGGTTTACCATCATTTTCCTTTCCTTTGTCTTTTATGTGTTGTGACCAAGTGGCTATATGTACCATGTTAAATTTAAAGATAGGAAGAGGAAAAGAAGGTTGTGTGGAGACGGGTGAAGTGAAAATAGAATTTCAAAGAGACTATTTGAATTGCAAATTTGAAGAATGTTTTTTTTAATATCCTTGTAAGTCTCGACATCATGCCCTAATGAACGATGATAAGAAAAAAAAATTGTGTCATCAAACCCTACTAGTTTATGTTTGAGAAGATCCTAAGGATTAATAGATGGAATTTATATAGCTGATGTCTCTAATAGTCGAGAAAGGATATTAGAGTAGGATCATGCTAAGGGAACATAATGAGAAGTCAAGGTTGTCTTGGGAAAAGGGGTCGGTGAACTTTGTGAGGAGTGTGAGGTGAGAGATTATGCTAGTGTAACTACCTTTTTTATAGTTAGTGAAGGTTGATTTTTAGGTTGTGCCTTCTTGGGTAAAGGTGGTGGAACAACATGGTAAGACAAAGGAGACTTAGAATGTGTAATTATTTGAGTGAGCTAAGGTGAAAATGGTGGTGTTAGATAGAGTGAGATTGAGGGAAATGAATAAGGTGTAGGTAGAAGGGAAGGTAAAGGCAATGATGTAGGTTATCAAAATTTAGGTTTTCCTTAGTGAAGAGGTAGGTTAACCAAGGTTGAAGGATGTGATCCCAAAATCATCAGCAAATGTGAAGGTGAGAGAGAGAGAGAGGGTGTGGGGATACCAAGGTATGAGAAGCTAAAAGGTTGGGTCTTCCTTTTAGGCACCAAAATAGATTTTATAATGGGTGGTGAAAAGTTGACAAGTCTAGCTTCACACGGGGATGTGCTAGAATGAGTGCCAGTAAGATCCCTAATGTTTTGTTAGGTTTATGTGGAGAAAAAGGCCTGAGTGAAGGGGGTGTTGATGAAGAAGGGGCTTTAATCACAGTCTTTGGTGCAATGGTCTTAGCTCCTTTGAATAGCTTGGGGTAAATGGTCAAGGTATCCGTGGATAACATTTGAATTTGGGTGGAAACTGGGAGTCTAAGGCACCCCTCAGAGGGTAGAGTAAATGACATACTCTATGCGATCAACCAAACAAGAGAATGGTTTTGGTTTAGATGAAGAGGATGACGCACTAGTGCTAATCCCTGTTATGAGCGTCGAGGTTTATGAGACAAGGAAGGAATTGACCTTAGATTCGGTAAGTAATCCGAGATAATAAGATTAATGGAATTTTTGAGGTCCTTCAAACGAGGTATCACAAATAGAATGAGTATATAAGATTCACTCCTCTATAGGTAGAGGAAAAGGCAAAGTGGGTGAAGTGGAAAAGTTTATCTCCTCTATGGGTTGAGGAGAAGGCAAGGTGGGTGACATAGGCTCTTTTGTAGGTAGAGAATCTGGTAATGAGGCTTCCTTTATTGCTAAAGGAAAAGATGAAGTGGGTTCCTCTGTGGGTAAAAGAACTGGTAAGATGGGCTCCTTTGTGAGTAGGGGATTTGGCATGAGAATTTCCTCAATATATGTTAAAGGAGGATGCTTGATAGAAGGATAAAACATTATAGTCAATATTACATGAAACACATGGACATTGGTTTCTTCTTTAGACATCTCACAAACATGATTTCATGAAGGCGTGGTTAGTAAATGGTTTTCTGAAAATGTCCAAGTTTGGATTAGTAGGCATGTTAAGGTTGTCGATGATATAATCTGCTATATAACATTCCTTGGAAAATGTTTTTGAAGGTTTTAAAATTTATGTCGCTATGTCCTCTTATGTGGTGGTACTTATAGAAGTCATTTTCTTTATAGCATCCGGTATGGGGATACAAGGATCAAAACTAGTTTGTTTTTTGATGGGAGGAAGAGTGATGGCTCCAAATTTCAATAACTTTCCCAATACGGAAGAATATGGCTCTCGATGGGAGCTGTGTTGAATGAAATATTTTACAAAGAGCTATGGATATGGGGAAAAATCACAAAGCTTTGTGCAAAGTCCCTCAATGGATCATATGATAATAAATGAGCAAGGAATCCTATTTGCATGTATTTAGAACTTGAAATAAGTAAGAAATATAACTAATAACATTAACCTCTTTTCTTGAAAGCTTAATAAAATGAGCCTAATAAGGATCTAAACAATCAGTTTTGTTGTTTACTCCATGAGGGTGAATGAATCTCACTAAATGGCTACATGGCCAAGTTTCGCTATTCCATTACTAACCTAACATGGGTGCAAGATGAAGCTCTTTTAATGGTGGATGACCCAAGATCAAATGCCTTATTAGCTTGGCTAATGCAAATGAGCTCTTGAGATTTCTTAGGCTTGTTTTGGCTTTAGCTTATGTGAAGTTGTGTGTTTGAATGGGTAGGCTTAGCCTTGTATTTATAGTTTTCGGTTTGGAAGAAAAGGGAGATTTGGGTGCATGTGGGACTAAATTCTAAAAAGAAATTTAGGATTAGATTAGGATAAACATGCTTTAGGATTAGTTAAGCATGGTTTAGGCTATTTAACTAGGGTTTAGGATAGTTTAACATTGATTAACAAGTGATTAGAGACTCATTGAGAGTTAGGAGGGGTCGGATAACCAATTGTGACTGATAGATAGCCTACAAAGCCAATAGAATTGGTCTAGAGAGAACTATGGAGGTTTTGAATGGTTGAAAGGAGGAATGTTTAGCTAATAAGAGAGATATTAGCGAAATAAGTTGATTATAGGACGAATGCGATCGAGAAGGTTTTGTAAATGGGCATCCGAGAATGGAGCGAAGAAGGGTTGATTAACGAAATGTCGTCAATCTGTTGAATTGGAGGAAATTCTAGGTGTAAGCATATTTTAGGTGTCTACATTTTCCCCTATTTGAGGTGGCGTAAGCAACGTCACTTCAAAGAAAGTAGACAAGCATAAACAAGTAGAAAAATGAGTAGAATGGAGGATGCCCCCTCAATTGTCGATGGGGTGATAGAAGAACTTGATTGATGATCGAAAAGATGACATAAAGAGAACAGAAGAAAGAATAGTGTGGAGAGGAAAGGGGATATAGAAGAAAAAGGAGTATGAGGAAAAGGGAATGAGCTAACATCCATCCAGTGCCTTTTAAACAACTTTATTTTTCATCATATTGCTAGAGATTTTCATCATCGGTCCTTATTAAAAAGAATGAACAAAAGTGTAGTATGACATGAAAATCCATATATGAACAAATGTCCATTGCTAAAAGCACTAACTACATGCAACATACAAAGTGCAATGCAATACGAGAAAGTAAAACATTCCTAACTCCATGCAACATATAAAATGTAATGCAATACGAGAAAGTAAACAAGACAAACCTAACAAAGAAACAAAACATAATGTTTTTGTTATTGAGCTTCAATTCCAACCTATGTGAATTAATGACAAGGGTTGATGATGGTGCCCCAAGAAAGGATACATGTGAGGGGAATAATGGAGGACACTTCGGTCCTATGAAAAGCAATGTGCACTACGAAATAGTACCAGGAAACTTATTGTGCCCCAAAGTACAGACGAAGTAAGTAACCTAGCTTTTGTTGATGGAGGTAGATCAAGATGATCCACGAGTCATGCACATGAACAGTGAGAACCAAAGAGTGACATTTTGTAGGATGATTTATATTGTTTTTAGAATTTTTTTGAAACATATTTGAATGTTTTGATTTTTCTAACATATTTGAATGTTTTTTATTTTTATAACATATTTGAATGTTTTTTTATGATTTTGAAAGTTTTATGAAACTATGTACAGGAAGACAAGGAAGCGTGGATGCTCTTAGCGGTATATGGGATGTACAAGGGCATAAGGCCACATGCGTACGACGAGAAAGGTGAAAATGAAAAAATGCCCCAAAGAATTAGGTGGGAGTATTCAAATGAAAACTCTTCACAGTAGAAGCGGGACCCAAGGCCACTATGGATAGGTTCAACACGATGATGAACATAAACCAATGAAGTGTAAAGAAGAAGTAAGGATACCCTTATTGGTGTCAAATCGTAGCACCCCTGAATGTCTGCAACTCGATGGGTTGAGACTCTCAGTGCGATTGCATAACATGGAGCTTTTCCCAAGTGTGGGACCTTGTGAAATCGGAAAAGCTCTCCGGATGAAGGCCGGTTCCTATTCCTCTATTCAGATGCATACGTAAAAATGTAGAGGGTTTACTAAAAACCTAATCTAACTTGCCAAGGAGACAGGGTAAGAAGATGCATAAAATAAAACCTAAACTACAAAGGTGATGCACCAAGGAATGAAGAACACCTGTCTTGCCAATAAACACAAACCATAAAAACGCAATGCAAGATCATGCACAGATAACCAGATTCATAGTGAAAGATCAGGAGGATGCAAATGAACACAGAGAGGGTTGAGAATCATCCACAGACATGCATTAATTTGCTCCAAATATTGATACAACACACTGCAAAATGCCAAGAGGCAAAGTTGCATTACAGTTTCAAATGGGAGGTTTGAACTCCATAAGTTTACCTACCAAAGAGAAGAAGGGAGGGGCAAAACAAGAATGCCCAACCTTTAGAAAGAATCCCCTCCTTACAATTTATATGAAGAATGAGAGAGGGAAGAGAGAGAAAATCCAAAACTACCCCAACCACCTCCAGGTTGCATTTAACTCATCTCATAATGATGGTAGGTGAGAACCCCAGTGAACCCAAAAGTGGCGAACTATATTTTGCATTTTTAAGAATTTGTTCTCACTCAATTAAAAATATCCAGTCATAGTTGGACATAGGACCTTATAATCTTTCCAAAAATTCCAACCTTGCATGAATCTGAGCTCCCAGTCAAAAGTTATGGCCATCTGAATATTTGTGCAAGGGTCTGCTTCCTGTCAGCGCTCAAAATGTTACACCTCCTGAAGGTGTGCCATAGGCACATCCATGTGTGTGTCAACATCCTCTTATGTGCGCCAAGGTGCAAATTTTTCCCTGTTGACACTCTATGTCATGCGCCATTTCCGTGCGCCAAGGGCACATCCTTTACCCTGTCAACATCCATTTTTGTGCGCCACTTTCTTGCGCCTTGGCGCATACATTTTAGTGTCAACACTCATTGTCATGTGCCATTTCCATGTGCCAAGGGCGCATCCTTTACCCTGTCGACATCCATTTTTGTGTGCCACTTTCCTGTGCCTTGGCGCATACATTTTAGTGTCAACACTCATTGTCATGCGCCATTTCCGTGCGCCAAGGGCGCATCCTTTACCCTGTCGACATCCATTTTTGTGCGCCACTTTCCCGCACTTGGCGCATACATTTTAGTGTCAACACTCATTGTCATGCGCCACTTTCCTGTGCCTTAGTGCATACATTTTAGTGTCAACACTCATTTTCATGTGCCATTTCCATGCGCCAAGGGTGCATCCTTTACCCTGTCGACATCCATTTCTGTGCGCCACTTTCCTGCACCTTGGTGCATACATTTTAGTGTCAACACTCATTGTCATGCACCATTTCCATGTGCCAAGGGCACATCCTTTACCCTGTCGACATCCATTTCTATGCACCACTTTCCTGTGCCTTGGCGCATACATTTTAGTGTCAACACTCATTGTCATGCGCCATTTCCGTGCGCCACTTTCCTGCACTGGCGCATACATTTTAGTGTCAACACTCATTGTCATGCACCATTTCCGTGTGCCAAGGGTGCATCCTTTACCCTGTCGACATCCATTTCTGTGCGCCACTTTCCTGCACCTTGGCGCATACATTTTAGTGTCAACACTCATTGTCATGTGCCATTTCCGTGTGCCAAGGGCGCATCCTTTACCCTGTTGACATCCATTTCTACATGCGCTACTTTCCTACACTTTGGCGCATAAATTTTAGTGTCAACACTCATTGTCATGCGCCATTTCCGTGCGCCACTTTCCTGTGCTTTGGCGCATACATTTTAGTGTCAACACTCATTGTCATGCGCCATTTCCGTGCGCCAAGGGTGCATACATTTTTAGGGATTTGAGCTTCTTTGATTTCTATATTCTTCTGCTTGTCTATATCTACTGGGGGAAATATATATACAACAACCCCTAGCATAAGTTGGCCTAAAAACACATGATAGAAAGGAAGGAGAAGATTCTTGTTTGTGAAAGGGGACAAAAGTGTCTCGAAAACATGGAAAAAATTAATATTATACACATGAATGTTCTGAAAAAATTAGAAGAATGATGTGAATGATATGAATGTAGCTTAGAAGCCTCACAATGAAGAAGTGATTATCCAAAGGCACAAATTGTGAGACAAGATATAGACTAGAGTAAGAGTTTGAACAAGGTCCAAAAAAGAAACTTGGTAACATAATAATCCTACTTACTCATAGAGATCCAGTGTGTGCACGTGGAATTTAATTACCTCTTGAAGGGAAGATTTAATAGACAACAAGTGAAGACACCCTAGCCAATGTGTAGGAATGATTGATTTTGAAAGGTGATTTTGTGAATGGATGGTGGAAGGATAGTTGTACATTGATCCACTATCAGCCAGGCATCCATAGCCCCAATGAAGATGTATTTGATTCTAATCACAACATTGCTCTACTACCAGTTAGGCATCCATATCCCCGATAGAGATTATTGGAAATACCCCAAGAGAGAGTTATTTATCAATTTTTTTGCTTTTAGCTTTTAGCTTCTGATTTTTTATTGATTTTGATTCTTTTGCTTTCTAAAAACTTATTTTAGCTCTCTCATTTGACAAGGGGTTAAGAACCACTAATGGATTGATGAGAGGATGTGGAAGTGATTATGATGATGACATTGGCTAGTGTCAACAAATATGTCTAAAAGTTCTTCGCAACAAGTTTATTATATGTCGATCGTGATACGATCTCTAAGAGGTCGATCGTTCTTTAATTTACCAAGATGATGAAAGAATAGGGTCAAATAGATACCATAGAGATAAATGTCGCAAAATGCATGCAAAAAGGCTAACCAAAATATCATCAAAGGGATGGAAGTGGTAGGTAGACTTTGAGAAGAATAGCAAGGAAGGGAAGAAAGAAACATCCATGTGTACCCGATTACAAGGAAGGGAAGTGGTAGGCATGCCAAATGTATGCAATACCTGATTGCAATTCATGACCTTTGTACCTTTGATTTTTCTTGTGTTTTCTCAATGTTTTTGTATTTTTGAATTATTTTGATGTTTAGATTTTTGATAGTTTTTGGAAAGTTGGGACCAAAAATGTCACTTTGTGTGATGAGATCCAATAAAAATGTTTGCAACTTCCTTGATAAGGGAGACTAGGTGTGTTTGTTTATCAAGCGTAATGTTTTCCCGATCTCGATGATCGTGGTGAGCTCGTACTCAACACATGATTGTGATTTATCTTGAAACAAGGATTTTGTATACGGGATATTGAGTTCCCTATCCAGAGCTTTATGCACTTTGTGACATACTTGATGGTTACGTTGATGTGTGTTCTTGAAGCATGTTTGATTTTTAACCTTAAGATCATTTGATTTTTTGGGAGCTATAGAGCTCTTTGCAGTTTTGATCTGAGCTTGATAATGAACTTGTTTGGGTTTCTTATAAGCTAATGCATGATTTGTCGATCCCAAGAAGGAGAAGAAAGAGAACATGGACGTTTAGAAGTGATGTGAGAAATGAATGTAGGCTTTCCACAACCATTGATAGAATAAATATGTGATGGATGAAAAGGATACGGTCCAAGAATTGAAGAGGATGGGCTATCAGGAGGTGAGCCACTAATAGAAGATGATAAAGGGCTACTAGGATATGGCCCTAAGATGGAATAAATTGGGCTATGAAGACATGGCCCAAGAATAGAAGAATATGATGAAGGGATACTAGGGTGTGGCCCAAATATAGATGAGGAGGGACTACTTGAAGGTGTCCCAAAGATAGAAGAGGATGAAGGGATACTAGGACGTGGTCCAAGAATAGAAGGTAATGGACTACCAAGAGGTGACCCATAAGTAGAAAATGGAGGACTACGTGGGGGTGGCCCCAGAATATAAGAAGTTGATGGGATACCGTATGTACCCAAAATTGTAGGGTCTTGCACCACCTAGGAAGAACATAAAACGTACCCCAATGATGATACAAGTCTCCTCGCAAGGTTTTCGGGATCCGGAAAAGCTCCCCAAGTGTGCGTTAACATCCCGATGTCCCACTTAGTCCCGCGTGCTTTGTTTTTTTGTTTTTCCCTCTTTTCTTTGCCTTTTTCTCTTGATTATGAAACCGCCACCTTGCCTAGGTGGCGGTCTCATGACCACTGCCCTAATAAGGGTGGAGGTCTCGTAACTACCACCCTGCTTAGGGTGGTGGTCCTTTACATGTTTTCTAGAATGTTGTTTTTACACGACTCACGTAAATTTCAACGATTCACCAGCTTTTTTCACCGCCATAAGCTTGAATTAATGATTCTAGTTCCTTGGAATAGTGTTTTGCCATTGTTTATAGTTGAAGAGATCAATTTGGTTTTACCTTGGGTAAATGCAAATGCTATAAATAGTTGTCTTGTGCTCAAGCAAATGGCGCCTCAAATTTGCCTCTGAATTTCTCATTGCAATAGATTAGTCTTTCATTTTATTTAGAATTCTTAGTTTCTTTCATTGCATGCCTAGTTAGTGTTATTTTGCTGTTAGAAAGCCACATACCCATCTTGTGCAAATGCTGTTGATATTTCATCCAATCCATTGGAGTAGAATAGTTTGTTTTCAATAGGAAGCCATTAAACTTACAGGTTTTGTTCTTCAAACAGGAGAGTTTCAGGTTCTAGACGTTTTATGTTGCATGACTCACAATAAATCCCGCTAGGAATTGCATAAGACAAACTCTGTACTCTTGCGCTATCTCTCTCCTACTCGCATTGTATTCAGTCTGTATCCTAAACTGCCTTTGTCCCAATATCTACTTCTGTTGATGCTAGCATTACACACTTTTTGGATCCAAGTGAACACGAAGGAACGAGGAGATCACACTGAGGGGACATAGCCACACACACATCAGATTCGCCACATTCGCGCAAGAATCCGGTTCTAGCTTTTAAAGTTCTAATTAGAAACATATCAAATAGAGTAGCCAATCACTTTATTTTAGTCAATTTTACTTTCGATATTACCAGGGAAGCTATGGGGATTGATAGTTTCTGAGAAACTATGATTCATTTCTCACTTCTGAGGTAGGATCGAGGGTCTTGCAAATAGACTAGATCAATTGTTTCATTATTTAGAATAGGTTCACAGTTATGCAGACAAATAGCTATACTCGGTTATTTTTTTTTTTAATTTGTTTTTTTACCATCAATTCTAAATATATTAGATATTTGTTCTTTAAATTCTATTTATTAGATAGATATATCAGATTTAGGAATATACATAGACATATTTTTCACAATTAGTTTATTCTGTCATTAGTTAGATTTATATAACTTTGTTTTATATGACAATCACGGGACCTAGAGAGCCCAGAGAATACTTATTCGAGCCAATCGTGCCCCAACCCAATCTAATCATAGCAATAACTGATATAGATCAGAATATTAGGATCCAAGTCTTCCGAACAACGGTAAACTTAAACAAATTGATTCCCAGTTAAGCGGGTTAAACATAGAAGATGACAAAGCACATACATTTTGGTCAAATCAACTAGACTACAGATTACCCTAGATTCATATCTACATGACTGTAGAAGGGTTTGAAAGAGAGAAAACATTTGGTTGTGATCCTTTGGTTCCATAGCCGATGACAGGGGGCACTCTCACGATATAGATTCCAACTTAAGAATTCAGGTTACACAAACGCCTGTAAGATATTCTGAGAAGATCACACAATTATTAATTCTGAATATAGAAGCTAAGAAAGCATACGATTATTGGATATTAGGGATTAGGGATTGATCCCGCACATGACCATAGTAGGTCCACAACAACCATGAATCTATGGTTGTGACCCACAAATCCCACAGCCCAACAAATCCATAGGTGAATCAGACATAGATACTGGCCTACGTACACTAGTATTCAGATCTACTCCACTTCCACCTATCATCATTGAACAGTTATCCTTGTTAGACATAACAGCTAATAAAGCTAAGGAGTTCTAGACTAGGCCAGAGAATTGCCCATAGAGTCAATTATATTTACCATCCACCCTATGACCTTATCTGGAGATATACACGAAACTATCCCAGGTCATTTTCCACGTATTCCACAACCCATAGACCGAATCACGCTAGAGCTTGATATTGATTGGAGCCTTCGAGCAGTCATCCTTGTTGATCGATCTATCACACCAGTTTAGGTTAGGAGGGCCTTCTTTGCCTTAGATTCACAATTTCCACTAGTGCGTGTCGAAGATATCAGATTGCCTAACTAGTTTGTCTACATCCCACACATATTTTAAACCCCACTGGCTATCTTAGCATGACCTCGGGAGGTCGGGTGTGAGAAAAGTTTCTTTTAGATTCCCACGCTTGCTTGTCACTTTTCCATTGTACAAAATTGGTGAACCCGACGTGAAGCTTTCTACTTTCTGGTCTGGAGTCAAATTTCTACTGGTTCTTTCAAATTAAAAAAATGACTCTTTCATCTTTACTACCTCATTAGCTTTCACCATCACCTTCACTCCTTCCCATTATTTTGTGGGTATTCATATACCCCCCAAATATGTCGGGATTCGATGCATATGGTAGGCCTCTCTTAGGTCTTGAGGCATACTACGCTCAACTGAATAGACATTCATCGTCCTTGCTCTTGGTATGGGGTGACAACTATTCAGATAACCAATTATCAACACAAACTCCATCTCCAAGGATCAGATATAACTCATCTTTCCAAATAGAAGAGTTGGATCAGTTCGCTCAAACATGGCAAACAGAGCCTTCAGGCTCGAACAATATGACACTCACAGGAGAATCAAGTTCGTCTCCTCAGGTACTACTTAGACCACAAATTAGTAGACAATCAGACTCATACCTAGGTTTAGATGATGAACATTTGGTATGTTATGCCAGGAATGAACAACGTTCTCGAAGTATGTACCCACCTATAGGAGGTTTACAAACACAACCCGAGGTCTCTTTTCAAGGAAATACCTCCATGCCATTACATATAGGAAATTCCCTCAATCAATTCATAGTAGGATATCACATGCCTATACAACATCATGATATACAACAAGATGCCACTAAAGAAAAACACCGTGACTTCACCAAATGAAGTCATTTCAACGTTAGTAGAAAAATTTAGGGGATTAGAACTTGCTCAGGCAAATCACCATTCTCAGTTCATGCAGGCAGGAAATCCTAATCCTCCACACCATCCTAGCCAGGTAGACCTCCTCACAGGATTAGGCACGTTAGGTATGACTCCTCAGTATTCACAACAAACGCCGATTAGAACCACCATTTCTAACACCGTTCCAATACCTCCCGGTCTAGTACAAAATAATCCATTCTTGGACAATACCCCTTCATACTTAAACATGTACTCCAAATCACCACAAGGGGATATGTTCTCCTCTCCGGTATTTTTACTCAACCACAGGGGTTCCCTTATGCTCCTACCAATGCATATGCAATGCCATATCAACAACCCATTCCACCTCCACTCCCTCAACAGGCACCATCAATGGTCGAAACCTATGCGATAGGGACATATTCAGAATACTTGAAAGAGCCCTTAGATTTCACCATACGAAGCGTCATGCTTCTAAGACCTCTTCCCGATTTACCCAAATACAAAGGTGAGGGAGATCCAAATGCACATATCAAAGCTTACGCTATAGCCATTCGAGAATTACTCCCTTGGGATGGGGTTGTTGCTAAAATATTTCCCAAAACTTTGGAAGGTATCGCTCTCGATTGGTATTATAGAATACCTGAGGCTTCCATCCATTCGTTCAAGCAACTCATGTCAGAGTTCATCAAGGCCTTTGACATGAATAAACTATTAAGAATAGGAATCAGGGAATTCTTGCACATTAAACAAGAACACAATGAATCTGTTGCCCATTTCATCCAGAGGTGGTGCACAGTTCTCTATTCTTCAGCAAGTGCTCGAACATGGATCAGATGGAACTATGCGATTTATTCCTTCATTCTCTCAGCAGAGAAGTAAAGGAATAAGTCCAAAAGTTTCCACTAAGAACTTACGATGAAGTACTTGAGAGTGCTCTCGAATAGATCAAGTGGCAATTGATAGTGGTCACAAGACATATGGAGAAAATGGGAGGTTAATCACCTCCAACCAAAACACTACAACTTATCCTACTATCACGAATGTCAATCAAGGACCTAAAATTCTTAACAAAAATCGGAGTGACAATGGATGGAGTAACTGATCAGGCTAGAAAGACAAATGTTGTGAATACTCCACCACAAATAAACAATCAACGAAACAACAACTTTACCCCGACAATCAATGCAGTGGATTTTAATCATCCACAACAACAACAACAACAACAACGGTGAATCCCTACACGGGATCCAAATCAAAATTCAACTAGGTATCAAAACCAGAATTCAAACCAAAAACAACAAATGCAAAACTTTAATAGGCAATGGTTTGATCAAAGTTTTGGGCCACAATATACACCAAACCAACAAACTAGGAATTACAATCCTAATTCGTATTGTGGTTTCCACAAAATTTGGGGCCATGACACTAGAACATGCCGTGACTACAATAAATTCATGCAACATTTTCCAGATGAACAAAGACAACTTTTCATAGATATGTTCTTGGCAGATCCTACGTCACCAGACCGAATACTTTTACAGGGGCAGTTTCCCCTCAAAATGCACCCCTCAAGATCTTCAATGATCCGCTCCCAAATCAAAACAATAACAAGTTAAATCCAAGTGGGAAAAACAAGGGTGTAATTGCAGGAAATAATGATCATGAAGCTTTAACTTTGTTAAATCCATTAGTTGTGCCATAACTAGGAAGTCAGCCACGACCTAAGATAGTCGGTTTAGTGGAGTTAGATGCCGAACTATCCATCGAAGTTGTAACAAGGACACGAGAGTATTTCTCTCAGCCAAGTCCAAGCCACCTACCTAGAAACAGATAACATCCAACAAATAGTAGCAAAACCCGTAGGTGCCTATGATTTAATTAATGATCTAACAAAAACCTTCTCGCACATCTCCTTTTTGGATTTATTAAAGAACTCCCCGCTCACAGGGCTGCTCTTTTAGAAGCATTGGGTTTAGGTCATCTAATTAGCATCACTCCACCTCCCGAAACATAGGTAAACCATATAGACTTTGATATCCATCCTCCGGGGCAGCCGGATAGGGATGTCGAATTCATATTCGAAATAAACAAAATGCCAACAGATGCTGAGATCACACGCCGAGGTGATCCAGCCTTACACTTGCAAGTGTGGGTTTATAACAATTATGTGAAACGCATGATGGTTGATGATGGGGCAGTAGTTAACATAGTCCCCTTATCTTTCCTTCAAAAGTTAGGGTATGGAGAAACCAATTGTTCCACGACCTAAAATACACTAAGAGGCTATGACAGCCTTAAAGCCACCTCAATTGGAACTATAATACTACCGGTCACCTTAGGACCCAAAACAATCCTGACTAAGTTTTATATTATAGATCGGGAAACTAACTATAATATGATCCTCAGCCAACCATGGATACACCGTATGAAGGCAATCCCTTCTACGCTATTTCAAGAAGTAAGGTTTTTACACTTAGGAAAGATATTCATAGCCAAAGGTGATCCAAAACCATTCGATGTACACCTAGCTGACTTAAAGAAAAGACCAGGCATGCACTCGGAGTTTGAACTCCCAACGAACCAACTTAATAAACCTACCGACGTGAAACCAGAGGAAAAATTGGTACCTACAACAGATCTTGAGACTATGAGTCTAGTCAAGACAACCCCAGCCCCCAAAGATGAGGCTAACACTATAGAAAAACAGTATCATTAGGAACTACTACAAAAATTGTTGAATTACTAGAACAGGATCTACCAATGTTCCTACCATTTGATTCTGTAGGCATGGGGTGCACCCTAGGTGTCGGCTCTCTTCCAGTGGTAGATCTCTACATGGTAGAGGTAGAAGATGTTAACACAACAAATATCCCAGTGCCCATATTCCCAACTAAGTATTGGACTCTCCATTTTGATGGAGCTAGATGTCATTACGGAGCTGGGGCAGGTGTAATCCTTACTTCTCCCGAGGGAAAAGTCCTACCATTTGCCTTTAAGCTAAAATTTGAATGCACTAACAATGGCGCCAAGTATGAAGCCCTTCTCCTTGGCCTCATCCTAGCTAAGAGAATCGGTGTTGATAACATCAGAGTGTTAGGAGACTCACAATTGGTAGCAAATCAAGTTGCTTTGAGATGTATGAAACCAAAGCTGAGCACTTACAACTCTACAAAATAGTTGTATTAAACTTAAGCAAAGAGTTTGACTTCATATCAATCAAAGCAATCCCGCGAGAACAAAATCTTCTTGCCGATTCAATAGCAACCTCAGCATCGCACTTTACTCCAAATAGTAAGTTAGAGGATACACGTTTCATGGTATCCCTTCGTGATGAACCATTGATAAAAACAATGTCAAATCCTCTTTTAAATAGAATTGAAAAAAAATCTACTATCCTAGACCACATCGATAGTGATACAACCACTCTTGATTTCTTAAACACCTATGTGGCATTACATCTCGCCCATCACGCAATAGATTTATCTTTGATCCCGCATTCATCTTCCTATTATGGGAATCCCATGACAAAGCTTCCCCCACAAAAGGAACTCAACATATACACAGTCGAGAATGGAGACGAGTAGGACTACCCCCAGCCCCACCTGAGTTTGAAGAAGGTAACGCTTCTCTAATCGAAGAAACAATTGATATTAACATCGGAACGGAAGATGAACCAAGGATATTGAAGTTAGGATCCTCGCTAACTCCATTAGAGGTAGAAATACACACTCGTGTCCTCAAGGAACATCAGAAGGCTTTTGCATTTAATTATAAAGAAATGACAGGGGTTGCACCACACATTGTGGTGCACAACCTCATCACTAAATCAGATGCAAAACCGGTTAAGCAAAAATGAGACCAATGAAACCCAAGGTATCTCTCATGGTAAAAGAGGAGGTAATAAAGCTCCTCCAAGTAGGATTCATCAAACTAGTTGATTACTCTCAATGGGTATCTAATATCATTCCCATTCTCAAAAATAATGGGAAGATACGCATCTCGTGTAGATTTTTGAGACATTAACAAAGTGTGTCCTAAAGATGACTTCCCATTGCCATCCATTAATGTCATTGTTGATGCAACAACTGGATTTGAACTTTTGTCTCTCATGGATGGATTCTGGGATACAATCAAATCAGAATATCTGAACAAGATCAAGCTAAAACCATGTTTATAACTCCTTGGGGAACCTATTATTACGTTGTTATGCCATTCGGTCTCAAGAACACTGGCGCTACATACCATGAGCTATGAGCTATATATATATATATATATATATTTCATGATCTAATTCATCAAATCATGGAATCCTACATAGATGACTTGTTGGCTAAGGCCAAGAATTGTTATGACCATCCGGAAGTGCTTCGCATCATTCTTTCACATCTGATAGAATATAGAGTCACGCTAAATCCAGAAAAATGTGTCTTTGGTGTGACAGGAGGGAAGCTTCTAGGTTACATTATATCATCATGTGGGATTGATGTTGACCCAACCAAAATTAAGGCTGTTCTTGAAATGGTCCCACCTTCGGATGAATCTGGAATCAGGTCATTTCTCGGAAAGCTTGGTGCAATCCGGAGATTCATCCCGGACTTAAGTTTCGCCATTCATCCAATCAACAATCTACTCAAGAAATATTATAGCATTGATTGGACTGAAGATTGCAATGAAGCTTTTAACATAGTTAAGCATTTCTTGTTATCACCACCTACGCTAATGCCACCTAAGCCAGATCGCCCATTAATTTTATATTCGCGAGCTACCAATGTCTCGCTAGCCTGTATGTTGGCTCAAGAAGATGATGACAATAGAGAACGTGTGATCTATTTCATTAGCTAGACATTGCTCGACTATGAAACACACTACACACAAGTGGAATGAGAATGCCTCGCCATAGTCTTTGCAACCAAATGCTTAAGACATTATATGTTAAATCAAGAAACAAGGGTCATGGTAAAAATGGACCATTTACGAACTTTCCTCACGCAAGGGTCCTTGTCTAAAAAGGTTGGACATTTTATAACCTTAATGGGAGAATTTGAATTAACATTTGTAAATCAGAAGTCCGTTAAGGGAAAAATCATCACGGATTGGTTAGCTGATAACCCATTAGATGGAGGTGATCTAGTAGACCTAGACTTTCCGGATGAATGCGTATACTACATTGAAACCAGACCTCCTATCTCTGAGTGTCCTTGGTACACTGATATCATTAATTATATCATGGACCATACGTATCTAGAAGGTGCTACTCTGCAACAAAGAAGGTGGTTACGCATTATCGTAGCAAAATACGTCATTATAGAACAAGTCCTCTATCGAAAGGCATTCGATGGAATGCTTCTAAGATGTGTCGACATAGAAGAATCCAAGAAGATTCTCCATGAATCTCACAGTGGAATGTGTGGAGGCCACTTTGGTGGCCATGCCACCACTCGTAAAATACATCGAATGGGCTATTTCTGGCCCACTCTAGAACACGATGCATAGTAGAGTTTGTACGCAGATGTCATAAGTGTCAAGAATTCTCCCATGAGATTCACATGCCAGCACAAGCTCTACAACCAATCGCTACTCCATGGCCCTTTTCCACATGGGGCCTAGATTTGATAGGGAAATTCTCTCCCTCGTCCACAGATGGCCATAATTTTATAATCATGGCCACCGAATATTTTACCAAGTGGGTAGAGGCTATGCCTCTTACTACTGTACCGGGTTCTATAATCACCAAGTTCATTTTGAACCAAATCATTTGCAGGTATGGTGTCCCACAAATCATTATCTCAGATAATGGAACTTCTTTTAAGAATGATGAAGTTCACAAATTATGCAATAAATTTAAAATAAGCCATCATACGGCTTCATTATATTACCCTCAAGCCAATGGACAGGATGAGGCGACAAACAAAACATTAAAAGCCATTCTCCTTAAAATGGTGAGAGAAAACAAATGAGATTGGCATTTGAAGTTATATCCGGCCTTATGGGCCCACCGAACCTCAATAAGAACACCAACAAGAGTGACTCCTTTCTCGCTGGTATTGGGGTAGAAGCAGTTCTCCCGCTTGAGGTTGAAATACCCAGTCTCCACATTTCATTACAAGGGATTCTAGATGAAGATGCTTATAGAGAAGCATGTCTCTCCCAACTAGAAAGTCTAGATGAAGCTAGGTTAGATGCTGAACAGTGGCACAGAGTCTATGCTAACCGGATGTGTGGCAGTATAACAAGAAGGTCTATGAACGCGACATATATGAAGGTGATCTAGTTCTAAGGCTAGACAGCCGGATCAATAAAAAGACCGGTGAAGGAAGGAAGTTCGGCCCAAATGGTTGGGCCCATACCGAGTCATGAAGGACTATGGAAATGGTGCATACCTCTTATGTATGCTAGAAGGTGAGGAATTTGGTGAAACAATCAATTCCCTACACCTCAAACGATTCTACGTGTAAGCAACTAGCACTACTTATAATTATATCTACATTGCATCTTCATATAGATTAGGATCATTTTGTCCACTTGTTTCGTACAAAAATTGTGATCAAGGAATTTTTTCTCAAAGCAATTCATTACAAACTCATGATGTTGTTGGCATAAACACTCTAATCATACTTCTCCATTTCCATGATATCATCAAACTATTTCGGAATCATTTCATCAAATAAAGCTAGATATGACAAAGTCTTAACGGTAACCATGCCAAGATCTGCATGGGTTTATTCTCACTTTTGGTTTCTTCTTAGGATGGGTGTCTTGCCTATGGTCTGTTCTAGAAGCTTCATCATGTCACATCTATCCCATATGTATATCTCTTTGGAAATAAGCACATACTGACATTTTACTCAAGTAAACAAGTCAAATATAGATCAAATAGAAAATTTTAAATTTACACATTTCCTTGCCCCACCAACCTTTGGTGATGAGCTTGCGTCTCTTACTAGTGACGTAGGGTTGGGAAAGGATGGAAATGCCCTTACTCACCTATGCCTTGCCTATGGTGATAAACCCACACTTCTTACTAGTAGCATGGGGCAAAGTATAGGGGGTCCTCTTGACAAACAAATGCAAAAGGTCATAGACAAACAATTCAAATCTTGAAGTCTTGAGTCAAAAACAAATGAATCAGATGTTCAAAATTCCAAGAGAATTAAAAATCCTAAAAACCCAGATTTTGTCTACCATGTGGCCATCTAAGGATCTAAGTCTAGATAAACCGCAAAGCAAGTTACATCCCAAAACTATGAAGTCACTCGAGTGGAGTAGGCTTGTGGCATCCTAATTTGGTTCCGCTAAAGCTTTGTCTATCTTTCATCAAAATCATTTCAACACATTTCATAACTTGTGCCCTTTTAGCTCTCGGTGATAAGCCCTCGCATCTTACTAGTTGTGTGGAGTTAGGAGTGGGGCAAGTCTATCTACTCATCATACCAGCTTATCTTCACCACTTTGCCAAAACAAATATGAAGTGTTCAAAATTGCTTACAGAAACTAAGATTCAACATCACATTGTATCTACATTACCATATATCAGCATCATGAAATACAAAAAGAAAGTAAACACTTGCATCATTTGTTTTCCATTGCATACATTTTAAAGAGCATACAAGCATAACATCATAATCTACATGAGGAAACTGGAAAGGAAACAAAGCCATAAATGCCAAAAGTCTGATCCAAAGAGAATATAAATATATAGATAATCAAAGTTTCTGTACAATGCCATCATGCGCCAAGCATGGTCAAAACACTCAAAGAGCCCGGGATATACAAAAGAATATATCATACAAAATCTAGGAGAGCCAAGTGGCTTCTCAACCCCTATGAGACCCTCCAAGGTGCACGCCCATGCCTAGGACTCCGGCTACGCCGAGCTTTGAGTGCATGGAGGGCTCAGGATCCCGAGGGGCAGCCGCAGTCTCACCACGAGAATGACTCCTCATCAGGCACTCGGCTATCCTATACCCCGCTAGCTCCATGCGGAGAGTCGATACCATCCTGGCCACATGCCAGACTAGGGCAAAGACATGTCAGTGTGTCTACCAGCTGCTGAGGGCTCCCCAGCGTCCACAGACAACTCTGCGTGGGTCCTCTCCATGGGGATCATCAGGGTATCATGCATACCCTGTGAATCAAGTCCCGCCACTCATCGGTGGTCTCTGCAAACAAAGGAGAAAACAAATTAGAAACAAAACAAGAGATAAAATACAAAAGAAAACAAAGGAGAGAAATAGTAACTAAGGCAATCCTAATTAAAAACAAACATTAAAAAGAAGGGTGGTAACTTACTCGGATCACCAGGCCTCCAGGATGGATCTCTAGGGTCAGCACCTACCACAGATGCCGCCGCTGACTGAGGTGCTCCCCCGTGGCTGGAGCAACGTGGCATCCTGCAACGGACTCATCCTCCCCACCATGGCCCTGGGAGAGTGGCTCCTCTGAAACCAGAGTAACTCTCTCTCGCACTCGCTCGCCCCCTCGCTACTTGCATGATATCCCGAGTGTCATGCCACTCAGGATCATTGTCCTCCTCAGTCTCCTCCTCTGTCTCTCCCCCTGTAAACTCCTCAGACTCGGAGTCTATGTCGATGGGGTCATCGCTGCTATGGGTAGGACCCATGGCAATCCAAAGAAAAGGTGCCTGAGGCGCACCGGCTCTCCCTCGGGCACGTACTACCCTCCTGGCCGCAATAGGAATGCCAGGGGTAACAACTGTCCAACCCCGGCCTCTAGGACCCCCTCTGGCCTCTCGAACTGACCTGTATACTGGCGCTACGGGGAAGCATGCCCATGTAGGGTAGGCCAAACTGCTGAGGAACTTGGCCAAAGGGGTGTATCTCCACTCGCCCCACTCTATCAATAAGCTTCCCTGTGGTGGAGTAGGAGATCAAAGTAAGAGCCTCCTCGCCCCATATGCCTGCCATGGTCTGATATGGTGTGGCCTCCATGTCATCGGTGGTCAAAGAAGCAACTGGCTGATGAGGTGCTCTGAGCACCGACATATCTGTCCATCTAGCTGCCCTCACAGCTCCGGGATCTGTCACCTCTACACCTCTGCCATAGGGGATGAAGTGCTCATAGACCCAACTCATGACTAGGGTCGGGTGGCTCAAAGACTGCCCCTGTAAATGGACTACCCTATATAAGTCATGGTAGGTAGTCCCAAGTATATCCGCTCCCCAGGCATAAATCTAGCCATGTCCCTCTATCTGTGTAATGATGGGGGACCAGCAATATAACAATGTGTCTCCTCCCTTGTCCCCGATCAGTCTCGAGGAAAGGATCCCCATAATAGCCTGGCGAAGCAAGGGGATGGGAAAACTAGGAATAGATCGAACTCTGACCCCCTTCTTCGAACCCGTGGAGATGACTGCATCTCCCATATAAGTGGCCCACTGTGCTATCTGGGCCCGTGAACTCTTGTCTCAAGGGTAAGACGTCTCCCAATGATCGGGACCCCCAGAATACGATAAACATCCTCTAGTGTGATGGTCCACTCACCGCGGACCCCTGGTAATCGGAAGGTGTTCCGATCAGCATCCCAATAGGAGAATAAGTCACAAAGAATGTGACTGGATGGTGCAACATGTGGAATGCGTGAGATACGTAGTATCCGGCCCTCTGAAGAGTGTCCTCCTCATCCTGTGAAAGTGCATCTAGTACTGCTGGGAGCCAGTCACACTCTCTCTCTCGGCTCCACCAAATGTACTCCTCTCTCACCTACATACACCCAAAAACACACAAAACAAAGCAAGTTAGCATCCAAGTAATACTAGAAAAATCATGAAAACACATAGAAATGCTAAAAATGCAAAAACAATCTCAAACAGATGTTCTTTTGGCATTCTGTGTAAAACCGCTGCCCTAAGCAGGGAGGCGGTTTTGTAACCACCACCTTAAGGGCGGCGGTCATGTAACCACCGCCCTGGGTAGGGCGGCGGTCATGTAACCACCGCCCTAGGCAGGGCGGCGGTCATGTCCCGAAAACCCACGTGGGTTTTATAACTTAAAAAGGCCAAAAAATGTGAAAAGGGACCATTTTAGCTAAAAACAAAGCCTACCCAGTAGGTGCCCCCCCTAGATGGACCTTTTGAACCTAACATTTTCAAAAATTACCCCCCATGACAAAGATTTTAGCATTTTAAAATTAAGGGGGTGAAAAGGATAAATTGAAGAAAACTAACATGTGATCTCGCGGGTGATGTTCCGCTCGCGGAGGCATGATCACTATATCCGTCACGAATATTTTGGCTCTACTCGCACAAGAAACTATCACCGTGGGTCCCAGAGCTCAGAATCAATCAAATCAACTCACGTGCAAATGAATAGGAAAATGGGCCCACTTTCATATATATAACAACCTGACTTGTTTTAAAATACTTTTTTTTGCAGGTTTGGAGCACCGATGGAGGTAAGTTCTTACCCCCGCACAAATGGTACGTCCTCATTTCCCATTATTTTAGTGTTTATTTTCCGATCTATCTTGTCTATCTACACTTGAGTTCTCTTTTCATTTTATAGGGAGCGGGAATTTTGGATGGCGTCATTTCGACACACGGACGTATCAGGTATAACTTTCAACTTCCCATTTTGGGACCGCCATACTCGGACCCACCGTTTTACGCCTCTTCATGGCTAAAATGCTTCTCCGAGGGGGCAATATGTACGTACCAAAATTTAGGGTACTGCACCATCGAAACAACATAACACGTACCCCAATGATGATACAAGTCTCCTCGCAAGGTGTTCGGGATCCGAAAAAGCTCCCAAGTGTGCGTTAACATCCCGCATGCCCCGCTTAGCCCCCGCGTGCTTTATTTTTCTCTTTTTCCCTCTTTTCTTGGCCTTTTTCTCTTGATTTGAAACCGCCACCGCTGCAGGCGGCGGTCTCGTGACCGCCGCCTAAACAAGGTGGTGGTCCTATAAACGCCACCCCGCTTGGGGAGGTCCTTTACGCATTTTCCAGAATGCTCTTTTAACACGACTCACGTAAATTTCAATGATTCACCAGCTTTTTTTCACCGCCATAAGCTTGCATTAATGATTCTGGTTCCCTGGAATAGTGTTTTGCCATTGTTTATAGTTTAAGAGTTCTATTTGGTTTTTACCTTGGGTAAATGCAAATGCTATAAATAGTTGGCTTGTGCTCAAGCAAATGGCCCCTCAAATTTTCCTCTGAATTTCTCATTGCAATAGATTAGTCTTTCATTTTATTTAGAATTCTTAGTTTCTTTCATTGCATGCCTAGTTAGTGTTGTTTTGCTGTTAGGAAGCCACATATCCATCTTGTGCAAATGTTGTTGATATTTCATCCAATCCATTGGAGTAGAATAGTTTGTTTTCAATAGGAAGCCATTAAAGTTGCAGGTTTTGTTCTTCAAATAGGATAGTTTCAGGTTCTGGATGTTTTATGTTGCATGACTCGCAATAAATCCCGCTAGGAATTACATAAGCCAAGCTCTGTACTCTTGCGCTATCTCTCTCCTACTCGCATTGTATTCAGTCTGTATCCTAAGCTGCCTTTGTCCCAATATCTACTTTTGTTGATGCTAGCATTACACACTTTTCTGGATCCAAGTGAACATGAAGGAATGAGGAGATCACACTGAGGGGACATAGCCACACACACCATCAGATTCGCCACTATTCTGCAGAATCCAGGTTCTAGCTTTCAAAGTTCTAATTAGAAACATATCAAATAGAGTAGCCAATCACTTTATTTCAGTCAATTTTACTTTCGATATTACCAGGGAAGCTGTGGGGATTGATAGTTTCTGAGAAACTATGATTCATTTCTCACTTCTGAGGTAGGATCGAGAGTCTTGCAAATAGACTAGATCAATTGTTTCATTATTTAGAATAGGTTCACAGTTGCACAGACAAATAGCTATACTCGGTTATCTTGTTTGTTTTAATTTGTTATTTTAAACTATCAATTCTAGATATATTAGATAGTTGTTCTTTAAATTCTGTTTAGTAGATAGATATATCAGATTTAGGAATATACATAGACATATTTTTCACAATTAGTTTATTCTGTCATTAGTTAGATTTATATAACTTTCTTTTGTATGACAATCACGGGACCTAGAGAGCCCAGAGAATACGTATTCGAGCCAATCATGCCCCAACCCAATCTCATCACAAGTAATAACTGATATAGATCAAAATCTTAGGATCCAAGTCTTCCGAACAACGGTAAACTTACAACAAATTGATTCCCAGTTAAGTGGGTTAAACATAGAAGACGACAAAGTGCACACATTTTGGTCAAATCAACCAAACTACAGATTACCCTAGATATATATCCACATGACTATAGAAGGGTTTGAAAGAGAATGGACATTTGGTTGTGATCCTTTGGTTCCACAGCCAGACGTAGGGACACTCTCACAGATATAGATACTAGCTTGAGAATTTAGGTTGCACAAATGCTGTAAGATATTCTGAGAAGATCACACAATTATTAATTTTGAATATAGAAGTTGAGAAAGCATACGATTATTGGATACTAGGGATTAGGGATTGATTCCACACATGACCATAGTAGGACCACAACAACCAAGAATCTATGGTTATGACCCACAAATCCCACATCCCAAAAAATCCATAGGTGAATCAGACATAGATGCTGGCCTACGTACACTAGTATTAGATCTACTCCACTTCCACCTATCATCATTGAATAGTTATCCTTGTTAGACATAGCAGCTAACAAAGCTAGGGAGTTTTGGACTAGGCCAGAGAATCACCCATAGAGTCAATTATATTTACCATCCACCCTATGACCTTATCTGGAGATATACACGAAACTATCCTAGGTCATTTTCCACGTATTCCATAACCCATAGACCGAATCACGCCAGAGCTCGATATTGATTGGAGCCTTCGAGAAGTCATCCTTGCTGATCGATCTATCACACCAGTTCATGTTAGGAGGGCCTTCTTTCCTTAGATTCGTAATTTCCACTAGTGCGTGTCGAAGATATCAAATTGCCTAACTAGTTTGTCTCGCATCCCACACAGAATAAGAATTAAGTTTCGTGACTTTAGGATTTTCCTCTATATTATGATAAAAGGAATCAACTTCTTTTCCCCAATATGTGAGTGTATCAAGTTCTAGAAATAATCCTTGTTTACAATCCTCTAAAGGGATATCATCGTGTACTCTGATTGTTTCTTCATTCTGAGAGAAATCAATCAGTAGAGGTTGTTTTTCTTTGAATGTGAGAGGTTGACTAGAAGAAATGGACTTAATAAGTGGGATGATTGATTGATAGAAGAATATGACTCAAGAGAGGAAGTAGGATTGGTGGTAAACGTCTCATGAATGGATGATTTAGATTTGGACCTATGTCATTTTTCTAGAAGATGATGTAATGTAGGTTGGAAAGTAGGATCACATAGCCATTCGTTAAGTTGCGACGTAGGAGTTGAATTAGATGATTGACTAGAGGTAACCCAATTCGTGGAACTCTTCAATGGAGGAATAGGTCATTGAGATGACTAGTGAAGGTGGTCCTGTGAAGAAATGGAGGAGCATGACTCAAGAACCAAATTATATGTTCGATTGATGGAACTTGGAGTCGCACGAGTCTTCAAAGGAGGAAGACATCATTGAGGTGATTTGGAATAAAGGTCCTTCAAAGGAAGGGAGGACTATGATTCAATATTTGATCTAGGGGTATCCAAACAATAGTTGGGATCTAAATCTTCAGAAGAAGAGTGGGAATCTGAATGGTAGTTTGGATTTGAATTAGAAGAAGAGTGGGGGGAACTCGAATAATAATTTGGATCAAAAGCATCCAAACCATACCACCAACTATGAGCTGAAGGTGGGGAATAGGGTACCCGAGTGGGTCCTCTAGCATAAAGAACCAAACGAGGTTTATTTGTAATGGGAATATTTTGATTTGAATTGCTAAAACTAGGTTCCATGTTGTAGTAAGTGTGAGAAACCATGTGATAGTTAGTCATTTTTGGCATCATTTAAGCAAACATGTCTAGACCTAGATAGTGGGATGAAACTCCTTCAAAGGGAAGGAAGTGACATGTCAATTCGAGTAGCATAAGGGAAACCAACTAGACATTTGGTAAGTATGGAGATGTGTGTGTGATTTTCCGGAGAAGGTCTAAGGAAAATAGACATTGTGATGATGCAATATCGATGAGATCAAAAATGATTGTCCTAGAAAACAATTTTTCCATATGAATAATCATAAGGAATAATCATACAAGCGTGAAACACAAAGCCAATAAACAAGGAAATACACCCTATGCAAATGTGTGTGTAAAGTGAGTTTGATGCAAAGATGATCAACACAATGTCAATATTTACGTCAAGCTCGAAATGATCAAGGCATAAATATTAACAAAGGGTAGATGTGAATCCCAATCAAAGGATACAATGACACGTTCAACAACCAACAACGCCAAAATGTTAAAGGGTGAGGTTTACAAATGTAAGCCATGTAACCACACAAATTAGACACATCTATCAAGCTTCGCAGAGAAGTGAGATATTAGTGTCAAAGTGGTATCGAAATGATGTAAACAAAGTAAGTGATACTCTTCAATATTTTGGTCAATTTTTAAAGTAAAAACAATTCAAGGTGTATTGAGGATGTGTTAAAATGTGTGTAGGGTAACACCTCAATGCGGATACTTAGATCACGTTTATGAAAAACATGACATAAGTATCTTAATTGTGTCAAGATAATGTGAACAAGGTAACACATCAAAGGGAGATCAAATGATGAATCAATCCTAACTATGATGATGATCTTGAAATCAAGATCAAGTGGCCATCAAAGATATAAGGATGCATCCACACACTTTAGAAATTTAACAACTCAGCCGAAAACATGGATAAGCGTAAATGGACAAAAAGTGGTGAACACTATCTATGACAACACTCTCGAAATATGCCTTCTATTGCCCCAAATGGGAAACAAGAATGCAAAGGTATAGATCAAACGATGGAAATAAACTAAGCATTACTTGGGCAGAGCTTCACCTCATCCAAAGGCGAGAAAGAAGCTAAGATAAGTGAAACGTCATCTAATTTCTATGATGAAAGGCACTTAGATCCAACTTAAGTGGATTCTTTTCCTTGTTCAAAAAACAAGGTTCGAATCCAAACAAGTTATCACTTCATGATGGCCAAGATGTGAAAAAGGACTAGCAAAGTGGGCCTCAAGACAAAATGACTTCCTTAATAAGTTCTCTCAACTAGGTGTTACAAAGCCATCTAAGAGCGGGCACAATTTACCCAAAAAATCACAATGACTAGTTTAAGAGTATCTTGTCTTTTCCCCCTTCAAATACAGTGGGCACTAATTTCTTCCATCATGTACTCTTGCCATGGTCACGATACAGACAACATTATAACGCAAACTCACAAGGAAAACTAGTCAAGTGGGTAAATAAGGTGCTTCTTGTTTCATCCATGAGGTTACACAGTGGTGGACTAATTTAGGGTTCCTAGAACCACCCCCATTGTTATAGCTTAAGGTGTTATGCCAAAGGGGTTATGTTCCAGTTGAGTGGATAGGGACGTACCCTTTTCTGAAACCTGCAATACAATGTTTTGAATATGGTGTGTTTTTTATCTTGCTTAACTTAATGTGGTTTTAAGTAGCACACTGTTTGGAAACCTGCAAGAACACGTGTATTAGAATTCTTGATGTTGTTTTTATTTGAAATATTTCTTTGACAAGTGATTTTGGTCCTACATACCAAGATTAGTAATTTTCCAAAATGTCATATAAAGGAGATAAGATGTTGTTTTTGATTTCCCAGATCGTCCTAAGATGCAAGGAAAGAGCATACGCAACAAGGTATCTCACTCAAATTTTTAATAAATGAAAAATTCCTAAGTACAATGCAAAAATGAGTTCCTTTTAACCAACTTTGAAAGATAATTAAACCATTTTGCAAGTATGAAGAAAGTGGTGAAGCGTTTCTGATTCCCAAGATCACCTAGAAAGGTGCAAGGGAAGAGCATACGCATTTCAAAATTTCATAAATGAAGATGCAAACGTTTTTAAACAAGTTAGTATAAAATAACTTAATGTAAAGGAAACCTCTAAACCACTATTAGAATCCTGCAAGAGTTAGAAAACCAATAAAATTGAAAATTTCTAGAAATCCAATTTTTGTTCTTTTTTAACAGTTTTTTAGTAATTTGCATTTTTTGAGGTCTCCAGAGCATTTTCAGATTTTTGTGATTAAATATAGTATACCAAAAGTATCTAACTTTTGGAAGTTACCTCACAAATTACGCTTCGTTATCTTTCCGACGCCTATTCAAACTCTGAAAACGGGTTAATGAGTCAAAAGATATGATCAAAACAAGTAGCATTAAAAATAAAATGTATAAATCTGGACTACACAAAGACACCTGTGCACCCAGAATGACACATACGTACCCCAGCCAATAGATATGTGCCCAAGTAGATAGGTACGTGGGAAAGATAAAAAATGCAAATTTACCAAAGTTAAACAGACACCTATGCACCTAAAGTGATGCATACGCACCCCAAGAGAACGGATATGCGCCTTAGCAAGAAAAAGACAATTTCAATTTTGTACATAGTCAAACCTTTTACACATATGCATCCAGAGAGGTGGATATGCATCCTAGATGACAAAGATGAGTGTGCGTCCTTGTAGACTTGAAATTTACATATTTTTTACACAGTCAAGCCTATTGACGTATATGCGGCTAGAGAGGTGGATCCTTGTAGAGGTAAAATTTTCAAATGATGAGGACCTTCTAACAGGTATGTTCCTGATCTAATGGGTATTGGGGTTTCAACACATATGTGCCCTTTGTTTTACACCTATGCACACGATGTGAAAAAATACAAAAAAAGGATTTTCAAATTTTCAAGAGCAAACAGGTTAGTTGTTAGTCAAAGTTTCCTATTTCTGTATCAAACCCATAAGATGTGTATAAATGAAGGTCATTTATCTAGGGTTAGAAACAAAAATAGGGAAATAACAAGTGATTTGAGCAAAAAAATTGAAAATGAACTTTGAAAAACCTAAAAGACCTCCATTAATGGAGGGTGGACATAAGTGTCCCACCGGGCATGCCAAATGTGTTCAATGAAATATTTTGCAAAGAGCTATGGATATGGGGAAAAACCCCAAATCTTTGTGCAAAGTCCCTCAATGGACCATATGATAAGAAATGAGAAAGGAATCCTATTTGTATGTATTTAAAACTTGAAATAAGCAAGAAATCTAACAAATAACATTAACCTCTATTCTTGAAAGCTTAATAAAATGAGCCTAATAAGGATCTAAGCAATCAGTTTTGTTGTTTACTCCATGAGGGTGAATGAATCTCACTAAATGGCTACATGGCCAAGTTTAGCTATTCCATTACTAACCTAACATGGGTGCAATATGAAGCTCTTTTAATGGTGGATGACCCAAGATCAAATGCCTTATCAGCTTGGCTAATGCAAATGAGCTCTTGAGCTTTCTTAGGCTTGTTTTCACTTTAGCTTATGTGAAGTTGTGTGTTTGAATGGTAGGCTTAGCCTTGTATTTATAGTTTTTGGTTTGGAAGAAAAGGGAGATTTGGGTGCATGTGGGACTAAGTTCTAAAAAGTACTTTAGGAATTAGATTAGGATAAAGGCTTACTTAAGCTTGGTTTAGGCTATTTAAATAGGGTTTATGCTAGTTAAACTTTGATTATCAAGTTATTAGAGACTCATTGAGAGTTGGGAGGCATCTAGATAACCAACTGTGACTAATAGATAGCCTATGAAGCCGATAGAAGTGGTCTAGAGAGAGCTAGGAAGTTTTGAATGGTCGAAAGGAGGAATGTTTTGCTAATAAGAGAGATATTAGCCAAATAAGTTGATTATAGGAGGAATGTGATCGAGAAGGTGTCAATGGGCATCCAAGAATAGAACAAAGAAGGGTTGATTAACAAAATGTCATCAATTAGTTTAATTAGAGGAAATTCTAGGTGTAAGCATATTTTTGGTGTCTACATGAGTGTAACTCCTTTGTTCATATTTGTATTGAAAATTTTGAATAGGAAAGAGATTGGAAGGTGGTTTAGGTTAATTGGGAGGGATAGGAAGGGCCAGCCTTCAGATCCACCACATTTCCAAATCCTTTGGGCTTGGAATTTTTATTAGGTGGTTTAGAAGAAGACTCATTTGATTTGAAGGAAACATTTTTGTTACACAATATTACCTTGTCTTATTCAAGGACACTAATCTCAAGCTTCCAAGCCATAGTGAAAGCCTCATCAAACATACAAAATGTGTCCGGCACACACCCTAGAAGACAACATAATGAGCTCAGGCTATGGGAGAGTGAAGGAGAGATGATTGATTAGGCCTTGCCACCACGTGATGAAATCAATGATAGACTTCATCATATTGGTGAATAGAATATAAATCTATCATGAGACCTTTTGAGATATGTTTATTGAGAAGTTATGTAGAAAGGTCAATGCCAATTGGTTGAAGGAAAATACCGAGTGCCTAGGAAAAGCACTATACCAGTCTAAGGCAGGTCCTAACAGGGACATGGGAAATGTTTGAAGGAGTAAGGCATCATCGTGGCCTATCAAATAAAAAGTGTGTCTAAATGAACGCAACTATTATTAGGGCTCCCCCTTACTATTGGAGTGATTTAATTTGGTAAGCTATGATTACGTAGGATAGGGATGAATAGGTATGGAGGGGTGGATGGGTTCATTACAAATCTCATCATAGGTTAAGACATTATGAGATCCGGAAACAAAGGCCTTGAGCATCTACATTTTTCCATCATCATTTTGATGATATCCGTTGTGGGGTTAGGCTAAGGGACCCCTCCTGATGTATAAGGGGGTGGATAAGATAAGTGGGTTATGGAAGTCATGCCAGTATGTGGTGGTGTCGAGAAAGTGAATTAAGATGTAGGTATGTAGGAAGTGGTATAAGAGGAGGGAAAATACCCTGAATATGAAGTGGAGGTGATAGGATGTGTCTAAGGTAAGGTGTAGGTGGGAGGAGCTTGTGGAAATATCCTCATAGTGATGGGTGGAAGGGTTTGGGGAATAGAAACCACCAAACTTTTAAATTGAGTGGAAGATGTCAACACAACTGGAGGTGAGAAACTACGTACATAAGGTACTTATGATGAAGGGACCCCTATAAGATGTGCCATGTTTAAAGATATGGAAAATGTCGGTGGGATGGCAGATGTCAAAGGTGTTGAGGTCACTTGTGAAGTAGGTGGTTGTGAGATGGGGTTGGTAGATAGTAGAGTAGTTTTTGTAGCTATAATAAAATTCCTTGATATTCAAGAGGTGGTAGAAATTAGGTGCATAGAAATGCACATTCCATAAATAGGTTGACCTAAGAAGTCACGGGTGGAATAATTAGCAAGGTAATGTTGCAAGGCCTTGTTTTTATGATTAAGGAATCTATTGGTGTGTGTGACATGCCTAGTCATCATCCACATCACCTGGTGATTCATCTCACCTTGCGAGAGTCATAGGTCTTAGGAAGTCAAATGACAAGTGTCAGATTCTATCATAGAATCTGTCATTGTCATTTACATCAGTACATCATAGGAGTTACATTCCTTATTTGGAATTGTAACTCCTCCTTTAGTGGTGTCATATGCGTCAGTGGCATCATTGAGGTTCTTTCCTTGTTTAGGCATGGGGGTTACACATCACCCCTATTTGTACTTCCTTTTTTAATCTATGAGAATGATAAAACCTATTTTCTTATTTGCATATTCTTTCCATTGTTTGAATCTTGCTTATTACGTTGGAGTTTGATGTTACCATTGGAGTACAACTTTGTTGTGGTGCATTGTTTTCGACATCGGTTCTCGCAAATCCCTCTTTTATGGTATCGAAATGGTTTTAGTAAAACATGCACTCTTCATTTATCAAGTTGTTTATTACTTTTGGTTTCTTCTTATTTCCTCGTGTAATTTTTTTCGATTATTACTTTGGAATTATATTGCTCACCTCACGTTGAGGTTTCAACAATTACAAGTTTGGGGTGTTATACCTTTGTTCATCGGTTCGTGGTTTTGAGTTTTCCAGATCTGCATGCATTTCTGTGTGTTTCAGGGTGCATTTTAGGTTCACGGGTTGTAGATTTCAGAGTTTAGAGTTGTCTTGTTTTTCACTTCGAGCTATACTCTACCTGCTCACCTTGCCTTTCTACATGCATCCTCCTCCTGGTGAATTGAGCCTCTCTACATTGGCTTGGGTTTTCTTATGAGCTTGGTTTTTCTTTGGCGTGGACTTGTGGTTCATTTTTATCTCAAGGTTACCTTTGCATTGCACTCTTTGCATTGAATTCCCTGGGACACTCGTTGGTAATTCATGCATGTTGCATCCACATCAACTACGGTCAACTCGTGCCTTGTTTCCTAGGTCGAACCTGCACTATTTTTGGAAGCTCGGGTTCTTCTTTTGTTGAAATTTCTTCCCTAATCTCTGGCATTGGAGGATCCTCTGTGCATTGTGTGGATCATTGATAGATCGAATCATGATTCAATTTGTTTCTTGTTGACCTATCCTTACTCAACTCACCGCACTATTCATTGCATCATCTCGAGTCTCAATCAGCACATCTCATATTTTACTTTTATGTGGATCGTTCTACCTATTGCCATTTTTAAACTAAATTCCTAAGCTCGTCGTTGATTCTCCAATGCATTTTTAACATTGTGGTCGGCTTTTTCCTTGGTCGCTACATGCTCACTATGCCTTGCCTCCCGTGACTCATTATTGACTTGTCTTCCTCCCGCTAGTGCTTTGGCCTTGCTTAGCGTTGTTTGTCTTGGATTCACCATTTGAATGCTCACACACTTTATTACTACGATCTGTGAAGGGATAATCCCTTGGCACATGGACTGGTCGGAACATCTAGCACTGCCATAATGTTCATTTGGGATGTGGTAACAGCTAGCTCACTCTGCAGTCCAACCATTACATTCTACACGCTCATCTCACAACATGCACCTTCTCTCGCTTGGTGTCGGTTACATTGCAAGGATCTCGGTGGCTTAGTTTGGGATATACATCTCCACCACACATGGCTCAACTCAAGTGAACGTCCTAACTTACTGCATACCTTAGATCCGTGAACATATCCATACTGTCGTTTACCATACAATTGGAGTAGCTTGGTCAATGTGGGCCCCTTACCCATCCCTATAGAATTTATTATTAGTAAATCAATATCCTGTTTAAAATTTTTAAGGTTAAAAAAATTAATTGGTATTGTAATTTCATTTTAGATATTTTTTTGGTTGTATTATTATCCTTCCTTTAAGTGTCGAAGATGGAGGGTGAGGTTTGGGGTTGGCAGGAGGCTAATCCCCCCTCGCAATTAAAACAAACCCTATCTAAAATTTGATGTTGTTTCCAATGAGCATACATACGACACCCTTTACATGTGTTTAGGGCACATTTTTAATCCGTTTGCAGGCTTATTAGCATTTTTCCATTAGTTGTAAGAATTGTTTTTTGCTATAACTTTTGACTCGTTGCTCAGTTTTGAGCACTTATTTAGTCAAAGTTGCATGTTTTTTCACACTATAGATGATGGGATTATTAGTTTTATAAATTCACTATTTTTTAAAGTTCCACATTCTACGGGGTGTCTTTGTATTTCTTATTTCATCTCATTTCGAATCATCTTAGCATTGTTCTATCCCTTTTATTGCTTGTAGACTTGTGAGCATGTCCGCCACAGTCTTACAGAAAAGGGATTCATCCATGCGATGTGAGATACTATTTCTCACAAGGCTTTCTCTTACCCTTATTGTTTTCACTCATTCTTGTACATGCTTACTATGTCAAACTATTGCACCCAACGAACCTTGATTGTTGTCTCCACTCTTACGCATTATTACATTCATTTGAAGGTGAGTGACATGACTAGTTCTCGCACACAAATCACATCTGATTGTAATCAACACACTAAACTATAAATTTCCTAACTCGGGGGTGTGATATTATTTTGGGGTGGTTTTTTCCTTTCTCTCTCCTTCCTTCTTCCTTCGTTGGTTCTATCTCTTCATTATGGACATCTCTAAAGTACCCGCGCTCACACCTTTTAATTTCTTCAAATGGAAATCTAAAATTATATTGTTTTTGTGAAGTAAAGGGTTATACCATGTCACCATGGGGTTAAAGACCGAACCTAATGATGAACCCAAAAAATGTAAGTGGTTCAAACATTGTGATGAAGCCTTAGGTCTTCTAAGTATGTCCATCACTCCCGAATTGATCTTCCACATTGAAACTTCCTCGACTCTTGATGCAGCGTGGAAAATGCTTGACGATATTTTTGGGAAGTAAGATGACATGAGAGCACCTAAGTTGGATAATGAACTCCTAGGGTTAAATCCTAGTGACTTTGAAAACCTGCAATCCTTCTTCTTAAAGTTTGTCCACACTAGACTGCTTCTAAAGGAATGTAAAATGGAAAAGAAATACTCTCAATTTATCTTGTCGATTATTTCTAAGATAGGTCCTGAATACTCTATCTTCATTTCAACTTTCCACACCACAAAATCTGCCTTAGGTAGTGCTTGGAAAATGCACTCCTTTGACATTTTTTCATCCCAACTCATTCAAGAACAGGACAAACTCTTTCAAATGGGGACTCTAAAATCCAAGTCACATGCCATTGTGGTGAATAAGGGAAATAAAAATTAAAAGAAGAAAGAAACAAAGGACCAACCTAAGAAAGAAACCAAGACCAACCAACCCCCAGCTAATCCCAACACTAACACTTCAACTTCTGAGCCTAAAGTGAAGAAGGAAAAGTTTAAATGCTCCTATTGTAAGAATTCGCCATGACGAGCATCATTGTTTTCGAGAAACAAATTGATCACTTAACTCATTTTCTTGAGAAGAATAAAATAAGTGTTCCTAAATCCATTAAACAAAATGCTCAGAAGGGCGAGTCTTCTAAAGCAAAGGAGTCTAAAAATGAAAAGAAGAAAGGTAAGGCCCTCGTAGCTAGATCAACTCCATCATCAACTTGGATTATCAATTCCGGTGCCTCACACCACATGGCTTCTTCGAGAGGTTGAATTATCTAGCATTCGACCATGTGGCATGTCCCAAATTAGATTGGGTGATGACACTCATGTGTCAATTTCCAGTGGTGGATCGGTAGAGATAGAAGGTGGAACATTTAACCAAGTGTTGAGTGTTCCCAATATCTCTACCAATCTCCTATCGGTTTACCAAATCACCCACCTTGGTGAAGGAATGTGAGTGGCATTTGGTCCTAAATCAGTGATCATTTGTGATCTTAACTCTAATCGCTGCTTGTGGCTAAGGAAAGGCAGATCATCATTCATGGTTGTATACCTTTTCCCACTTCTCTTCTAATTTGACACCCAATGCCTTGTTCACTCATGCAAATGAGGTTAGCAAGCTATGGCATGAGTGTTTGGGCCATCTAAATTATCATTACATTGAACAATTGAGCCAAAACAAAATGTTCAATGGGTTACCCCGAGTTAATTTTTCTAAAGGTATTTGTGAGGGTTACACCCTCGGAAAGCACCCTAAAAAAACTTTGATAAGGGAAAATCTGGAGAGCTACTCGTTCCTTGGAACTTGTTCATAGTAATGTTTCTATCCCATTTCCATATCCTTTTTCATTAGAGCTATATATATAATAACCTTCATTGATGACTTTTTGCATTATACTTGGGTATATTTTCTTAAGCTTAAGTCTGAAGTTTTTGAGCATTTTCAAATCTTTCAGGGCTCTTGTTGAGAAAGAAACAAAGCGGTCTATCAAGATTTTTTAAACCAAAAATGGAGGTGAATATGTGAGCAATAGGTTTAAGGAATTCTACACTTCTGAGGGGATTTCTTTGCAGCGTACAGTTGCTTACAACCCTTCCTAAAATGGAGTTGCAGAAAGAAAGAACTGAACTCTAAAGGAGATGGCTACTTGTATGGTTCACTCAAAGTCCCTTCCTCCGCAGTATTGGGCTGAAGTAGTGAATTTTTCTTGTTACATTTAGAATCATGTTCCACACAAGGCAGTAAGAGGGATGACACCCTTTGAAGCCTAGTTTGGACACAAGCCTGATGTTGAGCACTTTCGAGTCTTTGGATCCAAGGCTATGGCTTGGATTCCCAAGAAGAAACACAAGGCATTAGATCCACAATCCAAACCTTGTATATTTTTCAGGTATCCTGATGGTGTGAAGGGATATCGATTGTTGAACCCTACAACCCATGAGCTCTATATTGAGAGGAGTGTGAAGTTTGATAATTCATCCTTGAATTTTACTTCCACTGAGGTTTTTTTACCCACTGATTCAGATTTTGACTCGTCAGATGATGATGTTGTTGAGTGAGTTCCTCCTCTCCCTGCTCTTCCTAATCCTCAAACTTTTGAGTCTTTTGATTTTGATAGTAGTGATGATGAGGACTATGTCCCTTCTCACTCGAGTGAAAAATCTTCCGACTCTAAGCTTGAACCTTCGGGACCTCTTTAGGCCAAGAAAAATTTATAGAGTGCTAGAGATTTAGTTGAAGATCCTATAGATGAGAGATGTACATACTCAAGTTTTGTTGGACCCCACTCCTTCTACACCTCTACTTCTGATCCACCGTCTTTCCAAGAAGCTTTTGGGATTCTTGAGTGGGATTTTGCTATGGATGAGGAGTATTCCTCACTCATAAAGAATGACACTTGGGATCTTACCCCTCTTCTAAAAGGAAGAAAACTCATTCGATGTAGGTGGATATATTGAACAAAATATGAAGCCAATGGAGAAGTTGAGAAGTATAAAGAGCAACTTATAACTAAGGGTTTCTCCCAGGTAGCTAGGGTTGATTACTTGGAAACCTTTACTTTAGTTGTGAAGATGAATTCCATTTGACTAACCCTTGCCATTGTTACCGCTAACAGATGGGAAGTCCACCAGATGGACATTAAGAGTGCCTTCCTTTATGGGGACCTAGAGGAAGATATCTATATGGAACAACCTCCGAGTTATGTCCATGATCCCTCCCTCATTTGCAAGTTAAAAAGTCTCTCTATGGCCTTAAACAAGCCCCTTGGGCTTGGTATGCCAATATGGACTCCTTTTTACTTGCATCAGGGTTCACTTGGTGTCACTCTGACCCAAATATGTATATTATGTGGTAGGATGACTCCATGATTATTCTTGTTCTCTATGTTGATGACTTGTTGATCATGGGTAGCTCTTCCTCTATCATTGATTTTGTGAATATCTCCTTGGCCAACAAGTTCTCCATATTTGACATAGGATTGCTTCATTACTTTCTTGGGATCCAAATTTCACCATCTAACTCGGGAATTATGATCTCGCAACCTAAGTACTATCTTGATTTGCTTTCTTTGTTTCACATGTTTGATTGCATGTTCTCACCTACTCCTTTTCTTTCTGGGGTCAAGTTAGTTTCTGATTACTCTTCCTCCTTGGTTGATGGTACCCTTTATTAGAAGTTGGTGGGGAGATTTATCTCGCCTTACACTCAACTAGATATTTCGTATCTTTGTCAGGATCATCTCCAAATTTATGTAGGAGCCTCATGAGCTGTAATTAAAAGAAATAAAGTAGATCCTTCACTATGTTCATGGCACTCACAAAGATGGCATTCATTACTTAGGAGGGACTGAGACTGAATTGGTTTGATTTGCTGACTCGAGTGGACCGGTGATCTAGATCATTAGAAGTCTACCTTAGGCTACAATTTCACTCTTGGTTTAGGTCCTATCAGTTGGTCCAACAAGAAGAACGCCATTTCCATATCATTGACTGAATAAGAGTACAAAGGAGAAGTTAATAATGCCACAAAAGCTATTTGGTTACAGGGTATCTTGATAGAGTTTTGCATCCACTTTCAATGGCCTACCATTATCTACTATGAAAACATGAGCAATATCTCGATTTTTAGAATTCCAGTTCAGCATCAATGGATGAAGCACATTGATATTCACATGCACTTCATATGGGAGCTGATACATGAAAACATCATTGACATATAGTATGTTCAGACAATTGATCAAGTTACAGACATATTCACCAAGCCCTTCACTAAGGTGAAATTTCTTCACTTGCGGTCTCTTCTTGGGGTGAGGTCTGTTGTAGCTATCCATCTTCTTTGGGCTATATAGTCCTCCTTCTTCTCCTCTTATTCTTTCTAGAAAGATGTTGTTTGTATATGGGCACCTTATTAGGCCTTTAGTTGTTGGGACCCATTGCCACATCTTTCTTAGTTTTCTAAGGGAGTCTTCTTTTTTGTTCTGGCTTACCATGACCTCTTCCTCATATTTGATGAAGGGGAGGTGTTGGTGTGTGTGACATGCCTAGTCATCATCCAAATCACCTGGTGATTCATCTCACCTTGTGAGATTCATATGTCTTAGGAAGTCAAATGAAAAGTGTCAAATTTTTTCATAGAATCTATCATTGCCATTTGCGTCAGTGCATCATACGAGTTACATTCCTTATTTGGAATTTTAACTCCTCCTTTAGTGGTGTCATATTCGTGAGTCACGTCATATGCGTCGATGGAATCATTGAGGTTATTTCCTTGTTTAGGCATGGGGGTTACATATCACCCCTATTTGTACTTCCTTTTTTCGATCTATGAGAATGAGCAGACCTATTTTCCTATTTGCATATTCTTTCCATTGTTATAATATTTCTTATTATGTTGGACCTGACGTTATCATCGGAGTTCAAATTCGTTGTGGTGCATTGTTTTCAACATCGGTTCTTACGAATCCATATTTCAGAGTCTAGTGAATTCCTCATCACCTTTGGGTATGATCGCAGTGCATTAGGATCCATTGGTTAAGAAATAGAATGCGGCAAGGGGTATGAGGTAATGGTATAAAAATATCGGGAAAAGTAAGATCTCATTCTCGTTGGTAACTCTAAACCATATGAAAGGTAGAAAATAGGTACTCTAGGTTTTGCAAAAGTGACGAAAACACAAAAACAAAATTTTGAAAGAATTTGATAGCTAAAAATAGCTTGATGTTTTTTGATAGAAAATGAAAACCACAAATACTGATACCATCCAGTGAACTGGTTCCGTTTACATGAAAGGAATATTATCAGTTGCTGAACTAATGTTGTCAAAGAGGTAACCGATGTTGGTTATTTGAAATTCTTGAGTTATATTTTGTCAAAATAAGTCCAGAAAGAGGTTGTGTATAAAAAATCTAATCTAACACACTTAGAGAACCAGAATTAACTGGTTGTGATGAATGAGTGTGAAAAATAAATAAAATTGATGAAGTATGAACTCACACCTCAAATAACAGAAGAAAAGAAAGAAAGTCAAAAATCCACAAGTAAAAACTAACAAACACGTTATCCTAGGAATCAGATTTTAGTGTTGTGATGGCTTAAGCCTTAGGACTGATTGTGAATATATAGAAGAAACCGGAGACAAGGTACATGTTGATAGACATCCTTATCGACACTTCCGTCAGAGTTGTGGGAATCCTTAGGTTGGTGGGACATGCATCCTAAGGAGACCTCCAAATTTTAAATAAGTTGGCTCTTCTCTGTGGGGAGATAGGGGTTAGGAAAATGGAAAGAAAAAACATAAAACAAACTAAGGTAATGCACCGAAAATAATATACCAAGAATCCAACATAATACACAATCGTCTCAACCTACTTAAGCATAACACCAAAGTTTGCAACAACACCCAAATATGCATAGTTTTGAAATGAAAATAAAGGTGATCAAAGACAATAAAGATATGTGAATGATGAACCAGAAACACCAAAAACATATATATTACTCTAATGTTTGTTTACAGTATTAAATTAGAAAGAGGAAATATTGCTATTACAAACTCAGGCAGAAGGCTAGAGTTCCAAGATCTCTTCCTTTTACAGAAGAGAAACTTGTGACAGAGAGGAAAAGATTAACTCTCCTAGTATCTAACTAAAAATATCTATCGAAATCTATCATATATATATTCTTATCTATCATTTAAACTTCATTACAATTTATAGGGTGAGGAGGTAAGAGAGAACTTTGAAACTCCTTTTCAACTTCCCCTTAATTATGATAAATGATATGAAGTGACAGAAATAGATTTCTTCAAATCTTTCTCACAATTTCCCCCTTTGGAAAATTAAGATCCATGCCTATTTAATGCATCTTAATTATCCTACAACCGACTCCCTTGAGATGGAATCACCTTTTGAGAAGAAACACCTTCAGATATTTATTACATAACTAGATATTTCGACCCTTTATGCATTGGTTCACGGCCCTTTTGATTCAAATGACACGTATGTTGTAATGAAATGACCCTTTGCCTCCAATCTTTTGAAAAATTCCTTGAGCATTAAATCTTACAGATAAGACCCTAAATCACTTATACGTGATGGGTGGCTTGTCATATTTATGGCCTAATTTGAAGATGGAGTCCATTTGTTACAAGATCCACATGGAAGCCGCATGCATCCTCTTGAATCTACTTTTCTTTAAGGTTATGGGGGATGTGTTGGGTGGAAACTTGACACCATCTGCGGGCTCATTGTCCTACTCCTTTGTTGGCTCTACGTGTCATTCCTAGGGAAGTTTGAAACTTTGTCCCCCATTTGACTTCTAAAGTTACACTGCTTGACACTTGTCACTTTCTCTGTGAGCCATTCATTACTCTTTATAATTTTTTAAGTCCCCTCTCTTTTGGTGAAGATTTAGCTTCAAATGGGTTTCTCTTAGCCGCAAAAATTTAAATAATAGTTTGGCGACTCACTAGGACCATTTAGCATACTAAATGAAAAGACCCATGATCTTCTGCTATGAAACTTGTGTTTTGAAGCCTATGTGAATATGATTTCATGGCCTTGTTTAAGATTTTTGTGGAGTATTCACAATTGCCACTTGACTCTAGCTTCTTCACACTCTCATATGGAAACTCAGTAAGATTTTATTTTTCTAAGAGTAGATAAGCGAAAAGGTGGCCAATGGAAACCTTTGGCTGATTTTAGTTGCTCTGCATTTGGTTTGAAGTGAAAACTACAACCATCTTGGTGACAATGAATTCCTTAATCAAGCCAAAGTCTTCATTAGATTTGGTGCCTTCCTAATAGAGTAATATAGGAGTGGGACTATACAAAATACAAAACATACATGTCTCAAATGAGATATGCAGTGCGTGCCTAAGCACTTATTCTGCTGAAAGAAAATCTACTCCTACTCCTAGTCTAACTGGTTTGATGCATGCTAAACAAATCTTGAAATGGGAAAGGAAAAGTAGCTTCCTTTTCTTACAAATATGGCCATGTGAATAATTTGGCTATTGATATGGCCTGTAGTAAGAGTGAAAAGTTACATTTCACTCGATACCGTGGTATTAGTGAACAAAGTATGAACACCTCCTCTCATTCATCCTTTGGCTAGAGGTGCTGCAACTAACCCTCGGGGTCTTGAAGATCATCCTCATGTTCTGAAATGAACATGACTAGTGTTGGCATCTTGCTCGATGAGATATAGCCTAAGGCGGGGCTTGGTCCTACCTTCTTCTTATGTCTATCATCCCGACTCATATCTTTTGGATCGAGTCTCCTTTATGCATCTATTTGAAGGGTTTCATCTTGTTCATATTCTTTCTACTCTCCCTTTTTAGCAGCTTCACCTATGAATCTAAGCTCTTTAATTGAAAGTAAAAATATCTCAATAATACTTTCTTCTAGAGCCTCTAAATTAGGTCCAGCAAAAAGGTCATGAGAAATAGGTGGCCTCTATCGTGAGACTGATGAAGTGAGAAAATATGTGATTTCAATAGGCTCCTCTTCATTGAGACATTCCCCCAGATTTGATAAGCACTCGAGCTTATCTCCTTCCTCCTCTGTTGAAGCTTTATGCTTTGATGTGATGGTTTTTGAATCTACAAATTATCCATCATATGTGGCTTCATTTTGCATAATGAAGCTCATTTATAAAGATATTTTAACTAGATCTAATTTATGGGGAAGACAAATAAAGGAAACCTTCGAAACCTCTCCTCTATTGGCTGGTGACGCGAACCTTGTGAGCATGTATCACTTCCTACCATATGCTCCTCTTCTTTTGGATTTGGAGCCTTTGTTTGCTAGTGTGTGAGGTATAGCTACTTGAAGATGGTGGTAGTGTAGAAATTGTGGTTTGGAGATGAACAAGGGGAGGATCCCTTGGTGGTAATGAAGTCATGATTGCACGACCTCATTGGATGAAGAGAAATGGGAGGTGTGGAAAGGTAGATGAATGAAAATGGATGAGAGGGAGCTCTGCGAGCCTTTGTAATGATTTGGTCAGACCCTGAGGAGTTGTTGGATGTACTCCGTAACCATCTTTATGGAAGTTTGAACTTTTTCAAGAATTGACCAATTTGATGTCATAATAAAGTGTCACTCGAGTAATCCCGTCGGGCATGCCAGAAAAAAATGTTGCCAAAAATTCTTAGCAGAAACTTCCATCAGAGTCATGGGAATCCTTAGGTTGTTGGGACGTGTGTCCTAAGGATACCTCCATATTTTAAATAAGTTGGCTCTTCTATGCGGGGGAGATAGGGGTCAGAAAAACTAGAAAGAAAAACATAAAACAAACTAAGGTGATGTGCTAGAAAAAATACACCAGGATGCCAACCAAATACACAATCATCTCAAACTACTTAAGAACAACATAAGAGATGCAACAACACCCAAAGATGCACAGTTTCTAAATGAAAATAAAGGAGATCAAATATAATAAAGATATGCAAATGATGAAGAGGAAACACCACAAAACATATATATTACTCCAATTGTTGTGCATAGTATTACATTAGAAAGAGGAAAGACTGTTATTACAAACTCAGGTAGAAGGCTAGAATTTCAAGATCTCTTTCTTTAAGAAGATAAACTTGCATGAAAGTGAGGAAAAGGTTAACTCTCCTAGTATCTAAATAAAATCTCTATCTCAAATCTATCATATATCTATATTCTTATCTATCATTGAAACATCATTACAATTTATAGGATGAGGAGGACGTAAGAGAGAAATTTGAAACTCCTTTTCAACTGCCCCTTAATTATGATAAATTATATGAAGTGATAGATATATATTTCCTCAAATCTTTCCCACAATTTTCCCCTTCAGAAAAGTAAAAGACATGCCTATTTAATGAATCTTAATTATCCTGCAACCGACTCCCTTGAGATGGACTCGCCTTTTGAGAAGAAACTCCTTCATCTATTTATTACATAACCAAATATTTTGACCCTTTATGCATTGGTCCATGGCCCCTTTGATAAAAATGATGTGTATTTTTAATGAAATGACCCTTCACCTCTCGATCTTTTGAAAAATTCCTCGAGCATTAAATCTTACAGATAAGACCCTAAATCACTTATACATGGCGGGTGGCTTGTCATCTTTATGGCCTACTTTGAAGATAGAGTCCATTTGTTGCAGATCCACATGGAAGGCCCATGCATCCTCTTGACTCTACTTTTCTTTAAGGCTCTAGGGGATGCACTGGGTGGACACTTGGCACCATCTGCGGGCTCACTGTCCTACTTCTTTATTAGCTCTATGTGTCAGTCCCATGGGAGTTTGATACTTTATCCCCCTTTGAATTCTAGAGTTGTGCTTTCTTGACACTTATTGTTGTTTACGAGACGTTCATTTCTCTTTATAATTTGGTTAAGTTCCCTCTCTTTTGGTGAAGATTTACAATAAAATGGGTTTATCTTAGCTGAAAAAATTTTAAATAACAATACCTAAAATCTATTTATGGATGGTTTCAGGATTGTTTTGGTGGGATTCCTCAATATACATTTCAGGACGTGAGGTTCAAGCTATGATATGAAAATTTAGCCGAACACGAATCGGGGCCCATTGTCGGCGGGTTTTGAAATCCTTGATAGCTTCTTCCTGGGATTTGGGGAATGTTTAAGATGTTTGTTAATTTTTGAGTGATTTGGAAAAGAAGTGTGTGCAATAGTGAACTATACTTAATTACCCAATCATCAATCATTCATGACCTCTGTTATATTTGATTTCTATTTAGACTATGTGAGCTAAATGCAAGAATACAAGGATGTAATGCAATAGTTTTAAGCCCAAATAAAAAAATGAAGTTGGATGAGAGAAATAATGAATAGGAAGAGAGTATGTCTTTCACTAATGCAAGCAAGAGGAAATAAAGAAGGGTTTGTTTTAATTTGCACCAAATGAAGTGTTTCCTTTAGAGAAAATAGAAGAAAGAGAATGTTACCAAAAGAGAGATTTAGTGAAGATTTAGAAAGGAAACAAGCACAAAATGCAATCCTATATGAATAAAATAAACCCACAAATGATGAGGGTCCCACTGGGCATGCCAAAATGTTTCACCAATAAGAAGTGTACGTATAAGAAAAATGTTTAAGGTAGAAGGTTGGGTATGTGAGGAATACCTAGAGGTCATGAAGAGGTTGTGCAACTGTTTAAGACCAAGAAATCAAGAGAACTCATTTTTTTGGGAAGGAATACCTAAAAAAAAACACAAGACCACATGATATAATTAAAAGCATCAGTTGGTGGATTGCTTAGTGGGATATAGATATGGGAAGTGGGGTAATTCCTAGAAGGTTGTCAATCCACATTTAAAACAAATTAAATGCTGAAAATAACATGAAATAGAGTTTCCTACTGTAGTTATATAATTTAGGTATCTCACACAACCACAATAAATTAAATCTAATCTAAATAGTGAATACAAGATTAAATTTAAAGTGGGTGGTGGGTTGTTAAGATCTGTAGGTGTAACAGAGGGTGTTATGGAGGTCTAGGTGACATTGTGTGAATTTTTAGAGGGTTTTTGGCGGGTAAATTAGCTCATTGGTCCGAGGGAGAAAACAAGACACGAGATCGATGCCGATTAGGGGAACCGATGTTGGTCACTAGTTTTAGCAAGTATTGGTTGCCTAACCAATCACACTAGGGGAAATTGGGTGCCAAAGTGAAAATGTGGTTAGTTTAGTTTCTTTGTGATTGCGTATAGAGTGTTAGTAAGTCTTAGGCAATATATTGGGATTTAGGTGAAGGCTCAAGTAAAGGTGAGATAGGTAATTGGAAAGTTAGAGAGATTTAGTTTGATAGGGTATCGGGTAGATGAGTGACATATGGAATTCATGTAAGAAAGGAACTGTACAACAAAAAATAATAAGAGATCTAATACAAAATCTAAGAAACTAGCAACCTCATTAAGATTCTTATCTGGAAATCTAGAGATTGGTACGTGTAGTGGTTAATGGGAATTCATAGGAGAAATGGGTCTAGATCTAGTGCTACAAAAATGAATCGGAATGCTTCCTTGTGGAATATCCGAGGCTATAGAGAATGATGTTGGTTTTTGGTGAAGAACTTAGATGCTCGGGTGTTGTGTTTGATCATCAGATGCTCAATCCAATGCAAGAATGTAAATAAATAATCCAAAATCCCACTAAAGGAAGAACCTCGGTGAAGAGTTAGAAAATCATATTTAAAGGAACCGATGACAATTCTTTAACCGGTCACGAGGATTAACCATCGTCGGTTAGGGAGAAATAGTCCAATTTTTATTAAAATATTTTGTTTCTTCCCTTTTTGGCGTGGGTCAAGATTTGATTGTGGGCTAGGAGTCTTTGTTCACATTTAAACATGTGGGGAATTGATGTAAGAAGTGGTTAGCAATAAATATTAGGTTAATAAAGAGTCTTAGTTAGTTAAATCCCCTTGGAATAGTTCGAAGGTGAGGTGGAGAGGTGAGGTGGTAATTAACCTAATATTTATTATTATATTAATAATAATGTGTGGAAGGGTCGATGGTAAGGGGATGTGTTAATTGAAAGGGGCTTCAAGAGTTGCGACCCAATTTTGGGTGTCTACAATGGGGAAAAGTTTCTTCTATAGCATGTAGAGAATTTTCTACACTTAGCAACCTTATGTCCAAATTGATTACATGAATAAAAATAACCATAGAAAGAATGTGTGTACCTCATTGCATAGGATATTATAGGAGCGATACTCCTCGTGGTGTATTTTCTGAACTCTTTATTTTCATCAGAAGATGTGCTCGGAGTTGAAGCGGTCTTGTTTCCTTTATTCTTTGCAGGCTACTTTTCCTTAATTTCTTCCTTGAAACCAATCCCAGACTTATCATTTGTATCACGTTGGCTGCTTAGTATACCATTCAAAACATTTGAACTTTTCTCTAGTTTTTCATACATAATCAACTTGTTGGTCATTTGTTCAAACTCAACTTTTATTCACTTCAGTTCTGAGTTCAGTTTTGTGCATTCATCCTCCTTTGATTTGTAATAGTTTGAGATATTTTCAAGTTGAGTCTTAAGCTCTTTGAGCTCATTAGCCTATTCTTCTTCTTTTAGATATTGTCTTTCCTCAAAGAAGTGGATTATTTTTCATAATCTTTTAATGTGTATCTCGATTTCAATTTTTTATCCCGCATAGTTTTAATTCTTCAAGAGCACATCTTGATTCACCTTAAAGATTTAATTTTTCTTCTTATTCAACAGAGTCTTCAAATTCAATTGTATTCTTTCCTTTTGAGATACATTCTTCAGGTTAATCCATGGCCATAAAAAAACATTCAGACTGATCTTCATCATTTTCATTTTTAGAGCTTCCTGAGTTGCTTGAATCAGATTCACTTGATTCTTCTTTTGAATAGAAGTTTCTTTTGTTCTTAAAGAACTTCTTCTTGCTATTTTTATTTGTATATCCAGTTTCTCTCTTCTTTTTTATGATTATCCTCTTCATGTTTAGACTGAGCTTCTTTATTTTTGTTTGGACATTTAACAAAAAAATGACCTACTTGTCCACATGCAAAGCATTTGAAAGGGAGTTATTGGTGAGAAACTTTTTTCGGTGGAAAACTTGTGTATTTCTTGCCAACACTGGGAATATAAGCCCCTCTACTTAACCGATGTAGCTACCATATATGCATGCACATGAAAAGGTGGATTTTTGTGGTGGCCTTTTGACCAGGGATCCAATAGGGGTACTCCACTGACCCTGCGGAAAATCTTACAGATACCTGTAAGAGAGGAATTTTTCTGTAGAGAGGGAAAGGGGAGTGAGAAATTAGATAGGAGAACTAATGTTGTAGGTAGAAAATCATATTCCTGCATACATCAATTAGAAGTTTTATCACATGCATTAAAATTAGGAGGAAACAAATCTACGCATAGTAACAAGACCAAATGGAATTTATGATTACAAAGTATCAATAAACCCCTTAGTAAAAAAAGGCGCAAACCTCCTTGTATTGATTGTTTAAACCAAGTTGTACATAGTATGAGAATGCGGGAAAAATAATGAGTTAGGGAAAGGAAGAATTTGTCTATCTCCTTTGTTCTCTCAAGGTAGAGTGCACTCTCGAGCTTACAAAATTAATGAAAAACCTTTTGAAATGGGAATGAAATTACAATTTATAGAACGAGAGGTGACTTATCATCTACCCACCAATGCATTTTCATATGTCCTTGTGCAAGTTAAATTTTTTTGAATTCTTAGGAGAATATTAAGTCCCTTTTTATAACATAAAGGTGACTTATTACATTAGGAACATTAGGAAATGAAAACATGCAACCCCAATGTGAAATTAGAAAATTGGAAAGTGAGAGAAATTTGGAGGGAAGAGGAGAGAGAAATAGAGAGAGAAGAAGAAGAGGAGATGTTGTTCCTAATGAATTCTGTTGGAACTCATTGAAGGAAAGCTCCAAATGTAGTGACAATATTTATCTTTGAACTCTTTGCACACTATAAAACTCCTTCAAATTAACTCACGAATGCTCACCAAGTTGAGTGAACTATTTCACTGATGACCACAACTCCTAACCTACGTATGATATACTTGTGACCCAAACTATGTAGTGAGTGTCAAAAACATTGTCCAGTTCCCTGAGATGATCACCCCTCTATGTCTCATTGTGCCAAACTTTCCCTTTGAGAACAACCTGCTATTAATAGTAAGTGTCCAGATGGAAGGCTTACTATTTTTAGTGAGAGGTGATTTTTTCCTCTTCTCGACCATCGTGATGTGATGAACTCCCTCATTTGATCTTGTGCACACTGCCTTTGCTTTGACCACTTCTTGGGGTGACTTACTATTTTTAGTAAGCACCTATATAAGGGACTTACTATTTTTAGTAAGTGATCATTTTCATTGTTTTCTACTTTGGATAATCGTTCTGTCTTCTTGGAGGTCTTGGGTACACATTGCATTCACCACAAATGCTTTGATGATGAATTTCCAAATATAAGAAGTTTGTATAGGAAAACTTACTATTTTTAGAAAGTGTGTTTCTAGTGCTCATTTTTTGATGGAAAATATTTTTTAGACTTGTCTTATCATCATGACTACATCCTTTGAATTTCACATAATTTTCCCACTAGAATATCGAGAAATTAAATTTAAAATTTTCACCTGGCAGTGGCGTTGAGCATGGATCTGCCATGACAACAATTAATGGAGCTCAAAATATGGATTTCTGGTTTTTCTCTCCATTTGTGATGAAAAAAAATCCATTGTGGTAGGTTTTTCATTTGGAGATCATGTGTAATTTTGTAGCTCATTTTCATTGCCAAAATGATGGGAAATCGACGAATGTGAGTCTATGCACGAAGTGAGGATTTTTTTGGAACAAATAATTTTGGGCACCATTTGACCTTTAGTTTATTGCATTATGATAGTATTGAAAAATTTGTAGGTCTACAAAATGCAGAACCTCGATCCTACTTGTATCTTGTGAGATAAGAATATTTCTCGATTGGGTGACTTCATGCTTATGTGGGAAAAAACCTTCATTTTCTTCCCGTTCTTTTTTTCTTCAACAATTTTGATCATTCCTTCCCCTAAAACCTATGTATTTTCATAGAATGGGTGTTAATGTGGCCATGGTGGAGCTGGTTTGGATCAAAAATGGTGGACTAGGTGTCTGGACAAGCTTGAGCAAAGCCATGGCATGATGAGGAGCTGTGGAGGAGAAATGAGAGGAAGAAAATGACTAAGTTTTGGATTTAAACTTTCAAAAAAATGCATGTGATGGAACTACACACATTTTTTTGTCCCTAATATCCCTCACCTAAGGGATGTTAGGAACATAAAAATTCCACAATGAGCAAGAGGATGACACGTGTCCTCGATCCGATGACAGGGTATTTGCTTGAAAAAACACTAGAAGCACTAGGGGTTGAAAGCCAATCACATGGATGACAAAAGGAATCCCCATAGGGTCTAGGAAATTTTTTCCAACATTTATGTACCTGCCCTTAGGGACGTCATGGACATAAAATCCCACCAGGTTGCTAGTCCTGACACATGTCCTCCTAAAAATTGACTAACTCATGAACAGTCTCCAAGAGGGTAACTTGCAACGATGATAACTTGATCCCCCAGTGGAATTTATTGGTGAAATTTATATGATTATGACTAGAAATGGAATTTTGAATCAAATGATGTGGGTATCATGTCTTGATTAATCCATTTGATCCCTGAAAAGTAAGAATTGTGATTTGGTACTCGACTTGTCCGTGACAAAAACTTCCTGGAGACTTGATGCGCCAAAGTGTTGTGAAAAATATGATTTCATCATAATGTAGGAATTCGAATCATATTTCCATATATGTTTTATTATAATCCTAACTCCATCCGAGCTCCAAAATCTTCTTGAAGCTCGGTAGATATTTTAAGCTTGTGTATTGCTAGGCTTGTGGAACCGTATTTTTATTTAGACTGCTCCAAGTCTTTCAAAACTTCCCCAAACCTTCCAAAATCATTTCCATGATGTTATAATGTATTCAATTCACCTCCATGTTAAATTTTTCCCTTCTATTCCACTCCATGGGGGTTGATCCATTCCTAGGAAGGCCAGCGATAGCCCTTCCCAATATTGCCAGAAGATAGCATCTTTTCAAAACTTCCTAAAATCACCTAGGGGATTAAATTGACTTTCCTAAATCACCTAGGGGACCAATTTGACATCAAATAGGGGGTGACTAGACTGATGTATTTGACCTGGGGTGCTTAGGAATGATAAAACATGAAAATTTTGGCACAGGGTTATATTTATCATGCTCAGAATTGCGAATTTTTTGTTTCACATTTGCATGACAAAAGTTGGCTATAGCTTGGGGACATGGCATGGGTGAGCATAGTGAAGACATGATATGGGTGAGTGTAGCAAACACATGACATGTGAACTCTTATAATCTCAACTTACAACATATTGACCAATGCATTATCCATTGGGCCCTGGGAGTCATGTACAACCTATAACAAGAGAGAAAGAGAGGAAAGAAGGAAACACACACACAAAAATAAAGAAAGGAAACACATGACATACAACAAGAAGGGAAAAACATACACCAAAAAGGGAAACACACCTAGAAATCACCTATGGGACCAAGTGGGGAACAACCCACTTTCACTCGAAGCTCTTTTCATTCCTGAAAAGTTACCTCTGAGTGGGAAACATTGAGTGATGTTGTTCTACAAAGCCATTGAATGGTTCAAGAAAGTAACCTCCTTTCCTTAATTGATTATGGAATATAGGTTCTTCCATGATTGTTTGTGTACTTGGTAGAATTTATTCCATGTGAGCTTCTTGATGCTCATGTCCTCTCTTGGAAATTCCACTACCTTCATGTTCTTTGAAATGGGTTTTGTTGTTGCAAATCAGCAGCACCCCCGGATGTTGATCAGACTTCTAGTTGACATTTAGTACATCTAGTGTGATTGCACATTGAATCCTCTCCCCAAGTGTGGGACTTGTAAAAATGGGAGAGGAATCTCCAGATTAGAGGCTGGTTCCTCAACTCCCTTGATCAGATATATTACTTGCAAGTTATATAGAGGTTTCAAACTCAAAATCCTACTCTAAATTCCAAAGTGGACAGAGATAGAGAATGCAAAAAAAAACTGAAACTAGTGCTAATAAGGTGATGCACCAAAGGAGTGGTGAGCATTTCCTAATTTTGTAGATTGGCTTTGATTCATAAAATACAACAAAACTTCATGCACAAACTGATAACTGTAATGGAGAGTCAAAAATGAATCAAACAACACAAATAGGATTAAAACTCATTCACAGAGCCTGTATTGTCATTTTAACATCAAAAACCACTTGCATTACAACACCTGAGAGGAAAAACAAGTTGCAGTCTTGGAAAAGGTCTGATTTTTCAACAAAAATCACTTTTAAAGTGACAAAGGGAGCCTGCAATACATAAAATGTTCAACCCCTTGAAAATGAGCCAAATCTAGATTTTACAGTGCAAGCCACGACCCCAGGAGAGAGAAACGTGGGAAAACATGGGAGAGGTTCAACCAATGACCCAAAATTCATTAAAATAGCATGGTCATACTTACAAGCCCATCCCCTAACATTTTTCGCCATGCTGGGAGAGAATGCGAGCCATTCTTCATTAACAATGGTGGTTGAAACGTCATTTACATCCCATGACCACGTGCCAGAGGCATTTCTCAATTTCTCTCTCCAAAATAAATCAAAATGCAAAAATGACCCTAGAATCTTGTAGAGAATTTCCCCAGATTTCTATTGATATAAAGAATGCAAAAAAATGAGCTCTGGATTGAAAGATATGGCCGTTTAAAATTTTTGAGCAAAACAGGGCCAAATCGGATTGGCGGGCAAAATTTTTTAAATTTTCCACTTTTTGGTCATTTGGAAAATTTTCTGAAAATTCCCTATGCTCCACCATTCCGGGTGCCACATGGCATGTTTTGATTGGGTGTGGGCCTTTAATGCTTCATTTTCCATTGTTTTCCCTTTGGAAAATTTTCAAAAATCCCGTCGGGCCTATGATCTGAGGACACGTGGCACATGCTGATTGGGCGCGGGCCTGTCCTCCTAAATTTTCCATCGTTGTTTGATCCTATTTCTTTACTCGTACACGTGGAAAAATCTCATTCATTGCAGGCCTTTCCCTTCAATTTTCCCATGCGAGCTTGTTTTGAAAACTTTTCCAAACACTTGGTAAAAAACCAAGTTTTCCTCCAACCCCGCCACTTCCTTCGACACGTGGCGCCATTTCATTGGCTACGGGCCTTTCAGGGGAAAATTTCCCACAAAAACTCCACCGAGCCATAACTTCAAAAATACATGGAGTTAGGAGGAAAACTTTACCTTTCTGGAAAGCTGAGAAAGAGCTCTATCTAATGGTGCCATTTCCAAAAAGTTTTGAGTGCTTGAAAAGAAAAAATTATGACTAAGGCACAAGAGAGGGAAGAATGAAAGGAGTTAGCCACAAAATGAGCAAGGGGCACATTTTGGATAACAATTTTGGTGACTCAGAGGGGTCATCTGCCTATTGGATGAAGTTACCAGTTACTGAAGCAATCCATTGGGCATGGAGTCATCAAATTCTCTGTTTGGTACCCCAACTGACTAGAACACTGCAAGGAGGAAGATGGAGGGTGGAACATCACCTAATGGAGCAAGGCCTACAAACACATTTCCAGGAACAACAAGCCTGTGCCAAAGCACTTAGGGAAAGAAAAGCTAATCTACAGCAAAATAATGTGCACAAGCACTTGGAGGAATGAAAACCTAAGCTAATATGTACAAGGTGGAGAATTCCCTTCAGTAGCAATGCTTTAGATGGATTCCATTGACCGAGAATGTGTAGTTCTTCGCCATCCAGTGAATAAAATTAGAAAGCATTGTTGTCCTTACACTTTGTGACCATGTATGGGCCACTCTAAAAGACATCAAATTTTGAATGCCTTCCCGGTTTTTCTCTATCTGCATCCCATTTTAACACTAGATCTCCAACTTGGAAAGATCTATCCTTGGCCTTCCTATCAAAGGTCTTCTTTATCAAAGCTTGATCCTTCTCCATTGCTTGGGATGCCTGATTTCTGATTTCTTGGAGCTCCATCAATTCTGCATATCTAACCTCCATGGGCTCAAACTCCAATAACTCCAACTGCTTCATGAGTTCCAATGTTGGCAACTCAAGTGACATGGGCAAAATTGCCTCTCTTCCATAAACAAGCTTGAATGGAGAGTTACCTGTAGATCTCTTGGGAGTTATCCTATCAGCCCATAAAGCTGATTTCAACTTAGTATGCCAAGATCTCTGATTTTCATCAAGGGTCCTCCTAATGATTCTTAACAAGTTCTTATTTGTAGATTCAACTCTGGCCATTACCCCGAGGGTAATAGTTTGATGCGATTTTAGGTAGATCCCATTCTTGACAGCCCATTTAGTCACCTTGGACCCAATGAATGCCAATGCATTATCGATATTATTGTAGCGGTATGCCAAATCTGGTTTCTATTTCCTCATAGAAATCTCGGATTCTAGATTCATTTACTTCCTTGAGTGCTACTACTTCAGTCCACATGGTGAAATAATGCATTCTTTGTTAGAATCCATTTGTGTCCTTGGCTTGAATTTGGATTAATGAATCCAATGAAGTCCAAACCCCATTGCATGAATGGATGGTCAACTAAAATTGGATGGGGCAGCTAGCCTCTCTTTACCTGTGAAGAATGCACAATTCTTGCACCTCTTGATCCATGCATAACAATTACTGAAAATTTTGGGAAAATAATAGCCAGCCCTCATGATCTATGATTTGTCACTCTGGGTGAAAAATGACCACCAACTGGTCCACCATGGAACTCTTCCAACACCCTATGAATCTGATTTGTACCAATGCATCTCAAAGCAACACTCCATTCACGTCCCTTCTTAACAAAACACCATCAACAAGGGCATCTGGGACAACTGCAATCTGAAGTGTCTTCTTTTGGTCTTGTTCATCTCTGGAGGGCATAGACCTATGCTTAGGAAGTGCATTATGTCTTGGGTCTAGCAAGGAGTGAGGACACCATCATTCTCCTCTTGAGTGCTTCCTTGCTCATGGTTGTCTTGCAATGCCAAAATAGCCTCCTTCTCATTGCATGCTTCCTTTTGTTTTCTCAAAATCAGCTACTCACACAATCCTTTTCCTCTAACCAACTTGGTGAATTTGATCTCTATGTCATACTCCATGACATAAGTAATCCAACCTACCCTTTTTTCATTCAATTCTTTGTTGAGGAGGAAATCTTTAACTCCCACATGAGAAACCAGCAACTGAACCTTGTTGTTTGAAACTAGATGCTTGAATTTCTTCAAGCTTCTGATTACTGCAAGAACATGCTTTTCAATGAAAGAATATCTCACCTCATAATCCTCCAAGCTTTGGCTGAAGAAAGCAATTGGCTGCTCATCATTGTCTTTGTTCTGCTGTACCAAAATTGCAGAAATAGTGTCATCACCCCCGAATGCATAGAGGATTAAATCCTTGGAGAAATCTAGGTTAATAAGAGTTGGGGCTTGAGATATGTCTTCTTTGATTACTTCAAAACTCTCTTTTCCCTCTGTTGTCCATTTGAAAGCCATGCTTTTCTTTAACATCTTGGTGACAGGCTTGATAAGGACTATAAAATTTGGGACAAACCTCGAACAAAATTTATTCTCACCAAGAAACTTTGAAGGGCCTTCTTGTTGCGTGGCAATGGTAGTGCTCTTATGGCTTCAACTCTTTATGGATTAATTTCTAATCCTTCTTTGGAGACAATGTGGCCAAGGAGTTTTCCTTCATGGGATAGAAAAATACAATTTTTAGGATTCAAGGATACTCCAAATCTTCTGCACCTTTGGAACACTTGTCTCAAATGAAAGAGGTGGTCTGCTGCATTTTTTGAAAAAACAGTGATATCATTAAGATATATCGGCACAATGTTGTTAATCAAACCCTTGAATGCCATGTCCATTGCTCTTTAGAAGGTAGCTCTAGCGTTGGACAGCCCAAATGGAATTTTCCTGTATGCATAAGTTCCCCATTTGGTTGTAAAGGCTGTCTTGAACTGATCTTCTTCTTTCACCATAATTTGATTATACCCTAAATAGCCATCAAGTAATGAAAACCTCTCAGAGCTAGCAACAACCTGTAAAATCTGCTCCATAGAAGGAAGTGGATAATGATCCTTGAGAGATGCTCTATTCAAATCTCTGAAATCAACACACAATTTGATTTCCCCACTCTTCTTTCTAACTGGAACCAAGTTGGCCACCCAACTAGAATGCTTGATAGGGAATATGATTCTTGATTCTATCAACTTATTCAATTCCTTTCTCATGAGAGGCTCCATGTGTGGATTGACTGGCCTTTGTTTTTGTCTGATGGGTTTAGTACTTGGATCCAATTCAATGGTGTGTTGAGCTAACTTGGGATTGAAACCTTTCAAATCTTCATAGCTCCAAGCAAACACATTAGGGAATTCTTGACAAAGTTGTATGAACTCATACCTTTCTTGCTTAGTTGTCACTTTACCAACTCAGAGTGATTTTCCTTCTTCCACCGAGATGGACACCGAATCTTCTCCTCTAACTTGGGTGTTTGATTTCTCCTTCCTAAACTGATCATTAGGATTGAAAATGGACTTCAAAGTAATAAGTCCCTTTGGTAGTTTGTTGGTTCTCAGCTGTACCACTTGGTCACTGTTATCCAAAATGTGCCCCTGCTCATTTTTTGTGGCTAACTCCTCTCATTTTTTCCTCTCTTGTGCCTCAGTCATAATATTTTTCTTTTCAAGCACTCAAAACCTTCTAGAAATGACACCATTGGATAGAGCTCTTTCTTAGCTTTCCAGAAAGGTAAAGTTTTCCTCCTAACTCCATTTATTTTTGAAGTTATGGCTCGACGGAGTTTTTTGGAAAAAATTTCCCCTGAAAGGCTGCGGCCAATGAGATTCTACCATGCGGCACCTAGAGTGGTGGAGCATGGGGAGATTTTTGGAAAATTTTCCAAAAGACCAAAAAGGTGCAAAAATTCAAATTTTTGCCCGCCAACCCGATTTGGCCTTGTTTTGCCCTAAAACTTCAAATGGCCATATCTTTCGATCCAGAGCTCGGTTTTTCACATTATTTATATCAATGGAAAGCTGGTGAAATTCTCTACAAGATTCCAAGGCCATTTTTTCATTTTTATGGAGTTTGAAGATATAAAATCAAAAATGCCTCTGGCATGTGGTCATGGACAGAAATGACGTTTCAACCACCGTTTTTAATGAAGAATGGCTCGCATTCTCTCCCAGCATGGCTAAAAATGTCAGGGGATGGGTCTGTAAGGATGCCCATGCTATTTTGAATGTGTTTTGGTTAATGGTTGAATCCCTTCCATGTTTTCCCGTGTTTCTCTCTCCTGGGCTCGTCCCTTGCACTGTAAAAGCCAGATTTGGCTCATTTTCAAAGGGTTGAACATTTTTTGTGTATTGCAGGTCCCCTTTCTCACCTTGGAAGTGATTTTGGTGGAATATCAGACCTTTTCTAAGAGCTGCAACTTTATTTTTCCTCTCAGGTGTTGTAATGCAAGTGATTTTGATGATTAAAATAACAATACAGCCTCTGTGATTAGTTTTCATCCTCTTCTGTGTTGTTTGGTTAATTTATGATCCTTCATTACAATTATCAGTTTGTGCATGAGGTTCTTTGTTGCATTTTTATGGACTGTGTCAATCTATAGAAGTAAAAAATGCTCACCACTCCTTTGGTGCATCACCTATTAGCATTAGTTTTAGCTTTTTACATTCTCTATCTCTGTCTCCTTTGGAATTTAGGGTAGGGTTAGGAATATAGACCTCTGCAACTTGTAAGTGATAAATTTGACCAGAGGAACTGAGGAACCAGCCTCTAAACTAGAGATTCCTTTCTCATTTTGCAAGTCCCACACTTGGGGAAAGGATTCAATGTTGTGCAATCACACTGGATGCTAGTATGATCAAACTAGAAATTTGATCAACATCTAGGGGGTGCTGCTGATTTGCAACAATAGTTTTGGCATGCCCAGTGGGACCTTAGAGGTCTTCATCTTCATTGCAAAAAAATTGATGTGCATTTTTGCAAGTTTCTTGCTTTAAAAGAGCTATAAATTACACATCTGGCGACTCCAAGGAAGAAGAATCAGCTGGTTTTAGTAGTGCATACCTGAAAACTCATGAGAAGAATCACTACAAGGTCAAGAGCTAGAGAAGAAGAGGTGTTGTTTGAATATCTACAATTATCTCCAAGAATAAGGCAAAGTGGGAGGAGAATCCAAAGGTCTCCATCTCCACAAACAGAACTCTCTCAACTCCTCCACTGGTAGGCCTTTCATTCAATCAACAAGGGTTCTAATGCCAATCGAGGAATGGCACACAACAACCTCTATGTCAATTTCACTGGCAGCATCCCACTTGCTCTCACTTGCACAAAATCCAATCCCGATTCTGACATTGAAGAACATTCCATACTTCCCTGGAGAAAATCGGACCTCACCTGGTGATCATGTCAAGGATATTGCCAATATTTGTGTAATCCATGAGATCAATGAGATGCAAGTTGTTGTCAAACTGTTGACATCTTCATTCAAAGGGAAAGCTTTGCAATGGTTCAGGAGTCTTGCCTTAGGTTCTATTCAAAATTGGAATCAGCTATGTATAGCCCTCCATGAGTAGTTTGGGGAAAAGGGAGACAACTTGTCCCTTTTGGAGTAGTTGACAACTATGAAAAGATCTCCCAATGAGCAGCTAACTGATTTTAATTTCAGATTTCAAAGGACTTGGGAGAGTATTCCCGGTGGCGGTCAAAGCCAACAGCAAAAGGTGTTTTTCTTTATTACCTTAAAGCTTTAAATTCTTATATTTCTATGTTAATTCAGTCCATGGGAGGCACAACTATCCCCATTGCTTATAGAATTGCCATTAGAGCTAAAAATTGTTTGATGCAAGTGGTAAGTGGGCGCTAGGCCTCCAATGCCATTATTTCCAAGTTTAGAGAGCCCAAGTACTAGCCAAGTGCCTAATTTAGCTTATATTCCCACTCCTAGAAATCAGAATTCAAGTGAAGCTTCCACTTCATCTTCTAGTGCCTCAAATGAACTTCAAGAAGTCATGAAGCAATTGTAAAATCTAGGTAATGAGCTGGTTACACTCAAAAGGTAGCAAGCTCAAGGTTTTAGACCTTCCTTCCAGCCTCAAGCTCAGCCTAATAGGCAACCATATCAACCTCATAGACCACCCAATCCAGCTGCAAATCTAAATCAAGCAAGGCCTCCTGCCAACAGACCATTTCAGCCCTATAATCCCAATGCTACATCTGCATCTAAAGCATTAGTGCCAGTACAAAACAATATAGCTCAAGAGTATGATTGGTGTTTCCCATGTAATGAACCTCATAACCAGTCCATGTGCTTCAACGGTGCCTTGAATCAAGCATTAATGGTGACAGCAACTGGTGTGGAGGGTGAAGGTAGTCAAGGAAATAACCAGCAACAAGAAACATTCCAGCAGCAATCAGCTCCAAATGATACCACACTTGTAAACTGGCAGGCAGAAGATTTTTGTGGCATGAATCAAATGATTTCCCAAAGTGTTGCAGCCAACACAAGGTCAAAGAGAAGAAATTTGGGTGAAGAACAGCCATTGGCCCCAAGTAATTCATGACCTTCTGTCACTCCACAAACTATTGGCAAACAAAATGCAATCCCAAGCACGCAAGGATTGCCTAAAACAGCCCCTAGGCCAACCCAAATGCTAGTTGTTGCTGCCCATGTGCAAGGAATGAATGTGCAGGCCAAGGGACAGCAGAGGGATACTTCATCTCCATTCAGTATCATTGATCAGATGAAGAAGACAAATGTAAACATATCAATGTGGGAATCACTATCTATCCCAGGCCAAAGAGATTTGCTACAAGCTGCCATGAAGGACTGGTCAACTTCAAATCAGCAAGTCCAAATGCAAGAGAAGGTGCTCACAAATGCTGCCCAACCTGAGGGGAATCATGGAGGACAGCAAGGTAAAATATTGAAGCCCCCTCCATTCTACGTTTCATTGATTATTGGAAATCAATTAGTACACAATTGCATGATTGATTCGAGGCAAGTAGTTCAGTAATGCCCAAGCAAATAGCTGATCAGTTGGGAATTCAGTATGAAACCATATCCAAAGGGGTGGTGCAGTTGGATGGGACAACAGTAACAATAGTCGGGGTGATTAAAAACTTGAGTCTTACTTTGCATGCCTGTCCCAACGTGGTTGTTTTGCAAGATGTCTCAGTAATAGACCTTCCACCACTCTTTTCCCTATGTTTGTCAAGGGATTTCATAGCTAAGATTGGAGGTTACTTGTCTGCTGATTGGTCACACATGTTGTTTAGAACAAGATATGGAACCAAAGCCACAATCAGGTCTGAACCTATTGCAAACTTTCACATTGAGCCTTACACTCCAAGTCAGATTAATGCCAATTGTTCAGCGTTTGATCAAGAAGATCATCCAGTGCATGATGAAGTGACACCAAAAATTTGGAAGCATCCCAGATTTAACTCTTGATGAATGGGCAAGCAAGGTGCATGCTTTTGATCCTTATCAAGAAATAGAAGAATCTGAGCTGGGAGTCTATTGCATACATGAAGAAAATCAGCCTATTCCTAGCATCACCAAGCCAAACCACAAAGATGACAATGAGGTATGGCAGTTGTTTTTTGATGGATCAAGGAGTAGACAAGGTGTAGGAGGGGGATCCATGTTGGTTTCACCTCAAGGAGTTAAGTATTATTCAACTTTTAGATTTCAGTTTGCATGCTCTAATAACACTGCTGAATATGAAGCCTTGGTGCAAGGACTGCATTGGGCAATCAAGAGAGGAATAAAGAACTTGCAAGTCTTTGGTGACAGTGAGTTGATTGTCAACCAAGTCAAGGGGTAGCATGCTGTCAAGAATGATCTACTCAAGTGCTACAAGAATAGGGTGTGGGACCTCATTGAAGATTTTGAGGGTTTTGGCATCAAATCCATTCCTAGGAAAGAGAACCAAGCCACTGGCAGGCTTATCAGTAGTTGGGGCAGCCTTTGACGTTGTGGAGAGCATTCAAAAAGATAAGGTACAACCAAACATCCATGTGATTGTGAGGCCTTCAGTGCCAGATAACAATGTAAGTTGGCAAGTGTTTGAAAATGATCAGCAAATCATCCATTTCTTGCAAGAAGAGGCTGAATTCTCAGCCAAAAATTAGGAAAAGTTAGAGCAGTAGTATGGTGACCAAGTGGTGCAGCTGAGAACCAACAAACTACCTGTTATCCCATAAAATTGACAAGGAAATTTTACCGATAACCATCTTGAAAATTTTGTTTTGATCCTCGCTAGGATCCCTTGCGTTCGAACGTTGCAAAATCCCTTTCCGGGAAAATCTGGTTTCGAACTTAGTCTTTTGGTCCTTTTTAGTGGGCACATGGAATTACTATGTAACACCAACTTTTGGTGCGCCTTGTATGTTGAGTCTTCTCTGCGTGCGCCAAGGCGCATGCACCTTCGTGTTAGCACAACTTTTGTTGTGCCACTTTTCGGTGCGCCAAAGGGCGCACATAATCTCATGTCAACATAACTTTTGGTGTGCCAAAGGCGCGCTTAGTTTCATGCTGGTGGATGCTTTCATGTGCAAAGGGCGCATGCCTTCCCATGTCGACAGTAACTTTGGTGCGCCCTTTCCAAAGTGGGCTGCGCATTTATGACTAGCTCACTATATATATATATATGTGTGTGTGTGTGTGTGTGTGTGTGTGTGTGTGTGTGTTTACGCGCCCAAAATGTCATTTTCACCAGACAGAGCATGTGATTTCTTTTCTCTGGCTTGTCAGCCCCTGCCCTGTCATATTCAGCGCATTGTGGACCCGTTGCAAGTTCTCACTATTTATCCGGGTAAGTGTTCTTCTCTCTTCCATGCGTTTCGCGTTTTGGTTCTTTGTGCTTGGTGGTCTGGTTTTAGTTTGTGTTTGGGGATATCAAAATGTTGATCTAGCCAGTCCTTCTGCTATCTTCCCATATCCCTCCCCCTCTGTCCAGAAGTGCTATAGGGGAACTTGTCTAAAAACATAGTTTTATTTTCCTCATCTTTGAGCTGTTTCACTGCCCAAATACCCTACTAAACAAAAGAAGAGAGAAATGGAGAAAAGGACTTTTTCCCTATGGCGCACCGGCGCGTCTTGCAACATCAAAAATAGTTGCGCCCCTTTGGCGCATCTGTCACCCCTGCAACATGAATAAAACCCGCGTCAATGGCGCACCCATCATGCCTGTTGCATCATAAACTTCTGCGCCCTCAAGGCGCGCCTCCTCCATATGCTGCAAACACTAGCCTTGCGCCCTCTTTGGCGCATCAACCTTCCTTGTTGCATCGCATATCTATGCGCCCCCTCGGTGCACCCTGCATCCGCGCAACACCGGCTTAATCTGCGCCAAGTGCAAGACTTTGAAAGCGCAGGCGCATTCTTCGTTGCAAAAGCGTTATGTCGTGTAAACCCTCCATGCGCTGCGCCAAGTTAGCTTTGGCACACGAGAAGTTTATGTAACACAAAAGATACATGCGCCAAAGGGCGCACCAAATCCCCATGTAACATGAAAAATCCATGCGCCTTTGGCGCATCCTGTCTCTATGCAACACGATGTTTTTATGCGCCCTTTTGTAAAATGCATCCTGCAGCCCCTATGCGCCATGCGCCTTTGGCGCCAGTTTAACCCTTGCAACACACTTTCCCCATGCGCCTTACCTATTTAGCCCTGTAAGCTGCGGCTTTCATGTGCCATGCGCCTTGAGTCTCAAAATCTCTAACTCTTTCTTCTGCTAACATTTCAATGGAAGATCAAATGGCTAATACAACCTTTTCGGATTGGGTCTCGCTTCTTCTTCATGCAGATCAGCAACTGAGTTCGAAAGAACATATGTCTACATCCAGCAAGAGACCCACCAAATCCAAAGGAAAGGCCAAACTTACAGAAGAAGAGATGAAATATAAATATCAGAGGGTCAGAATGCCCGAGTCTCAGGCCGTTGAATTAGGGCATATTGATATGGAGGAATTCTGGGCCAGGACTCAGAAAGTCACAAGGAGTCCATGGATGGACAAACTAATAGGCAGTGCCCTGCACTTCACCGGAGGAATCCCAGTCAGCGCCGTCAACAATGAATTCTTGATGGTGATTGCCCAGTGTTACAACAAAGACACAAGATGTGTCGAAAACAGCAAGGGCGAGGTAGTCATCAACCTCACTTCCCGTCACTTTGAGATAATACTCGGCATCCCTCACCACCGGCACTTTGTGGCCGTCAGCCAAGCGGAGTGCATTAAGGCCTGGGATGACAATGAGGATCAATGTATGCAACTAATGAATGAAGTCTATCTGAAGAACAAGAAGGTAATAACCCGGTGGCCCCAAATCATCCACCGCAGCGACTTCTCAGAAGAGCTCAGTGACACCATTACATTCCTGAGCAGGGTCTTCGGGCTTTCTGATGCCCATTATTTCCATAAATGGATGTTGCGGTACTTAGAAACCATGAACAAGAATATGCCTGATCAGCGCTTTTGCTGGGGAGAAATTATAAGCAGCACAATCTCCGAACAGCTACAACAATTCAGCACAACGGGGACATTTCATATGAACTCCTACGTGGTCTACGCTGCAGCATCAGAGAGGGACTATCCAGGCCTGACGCGGAGTGGAGTTTGGCCTCAGGTCAAAATATACGAGTATTATCCAGAATTGAGGCTGGAGAATAGCATCTCCCAATTCACCAAAATCAACGATGCATTCTTCTACCACATCATCTGCCTGTTGAGGCCGAATATGACTTATGGTCGCACGACCAAAAGCATAGTAGCAGCCACCGAGAAATGGGGGGCCCTGTTTACCCAGTTCCCTACATTCACCTATCTAAGGGCTGCCAACTTTTTGGGAGAGCCAACCAGGCTACCGAGGTATGCTGGACCTAAGCTGATTCTGCTGGAACTGTCAAGGCAGCTAATCACATACCACGAGAAATGCCTTAAAAGAAAGAAGGGTGGAACTCCTTTCCCCCTCACAGTGGGCCGATATACATGCTCTACCCACCACAAGGTGAAGGAAATGTTCGCAGAGCTGGAGTTACTCAATTTGAAACATGACTTCCCAGCCAGGCCTACCTTCGACCCAAGGAGCTGTCTGCCAAGGGCGAAACTTGATCCAATCCACGTCCCTCAGATTGAGGACATTTACATTGACGTCATCCATGAGGTGGAGCTCAGAAGAAAGGATCATTCTCACCTAGCATTGGCAGAAATCATCCAATATGGGGTAGCCATTGTCCCCAAAGGCTTCCAAACTACGGAAGATGAAACAAACAGGGTATATACTGACACAGATGGGGACGATTGGCCATTTCTAGCCATTGATAGAACTAAGGCTCCTCAGAAAATTAAGGAGAGGGTCAAGGAGACTTTGCGTAGGACAGAACATTGGTGCCGGATGAACGGCCTAATCTACCTCGGGGTTGATTTCACTACCTCCCCATTGGGCAACGCACCTCCACGATCCAAAAAGTAGCCTAAGGGTAAAGGCAAAGGCGTAGAGGGTGAGTCCAGCACCACCCAAGAAGAAGCTCCTGAAATTCCTCCTTCCACAGCACCAGAACAAGTCATAACTCTGGAGGAAGAAATAACAGAGGATGTTCCAATAGGCCCATCCACTCAGGATGTCGGCACGGTAACAACAACTGAGGTCCCTTCCATCCCTTCTTCTTCTCTTCCTTCCCCTCCTCGAGCGACTCAAGCGACCATCCCTTTGGTCGTGTCCTCTTCCCCTTCTTCTACTGTTTCCCCCGCCTCTTCATCTATCTTTTCTTCCCTCGCTGATCTGTCCTCCTCCATTTCTTCCCTCATCTCCGAGCTCCCTTCCTCCTATGTCTTCCGCAGCTGCAGTTTCCCTTCCTTCCATGGGCACTTCTTCGGCTATTCTCTCAATGCCGCCGCCACGTGTCTCCACGTTTTTCCCCTCTTCTACTGCAGCTGCCCCCTCCTCTATTTCCGGTCCTTCTACCATAGGTCCAGCTTGGATCTCTCAGCAGCTAAGTCAGCAAAAGAGGAAAGTTCCCATCGCTCCGATGGACTTTTCCGTAATCCCATCTAAGGGGGCGAAGAAGCAGAAGCCTGTCACGCGCTTCTCTCAAAGTGCTGCAGGAGAGAGAGTTATGGAAATCGCATACCCCAATCCCCTCAAAGAGAAAAAGGATCTGTCTCCGATAGATTTTACTGTGACCCAAGTCACAATGGGGACATCTTCCGAAAGTCTTCAGGGGGAGGCTCTTTCTGTAGTTAACGCCCTCTGCAAAAAGCTTCAGGAAATCAAGGAAGAGAAAAGGCAACTAAAGGAGCAAAACAAATATCTACTCCAAGCCTTACAGAAGATGGGTAGTGCGCCTCCCACAACTGCCGCCGAGACTTCAAGTTCTCACTGGGAGAAAATTAATGAGTATGCCAAAATCGGCGAGCAGGGTATGGCCGTTTCCACTTGGAGGAGCCAAATCCTCAAAGACAGTGAAAAAGTGATCGCCGAGTTCTCCGACTTGTACCTGAACATCAGTAAGGTGAATAAAGAGCTCCAAGCGTTAGCAGGGCCCATATCAGAAGAGTTGGAACATGCCAGACTGCAACACGAGACCTTCCAACAAATGTTTATTCAGTCGAAGATCTGGTCAAGTTCGGCGTCTTCGGCCATCCAAGGGCCCTCAACAAAATCATGTCCACTCTGGACTACCGGGTGGATCAGCTAGAATTTATTCTAGAAAAGATTGACAAAGTCAAGGAAGAAGCCCTGGATGCGATGCACCAAATGGAACGAATTGTTCTTAATATGTCACCAGGGTTACTTACTCCTTCCTTCACTTTAAGGAAAGCTGATGAAACCACCCGGATCTTCAAGGAGATCGCTTCTCAAGGAATGGGGCTAGAGGTCACATTTGACACAGAATCTATCAACAACCTACTGGCCTGTAGGGATTTCATCGGGTTCCTCATTGAGGCGGAAAAGGACTATTCCAAACTCCCAGAGAAGCTCATAGATGAGTGGGAGACTTGTGAGGCGATAAGTGATAGGCATAAGGATCCTTCCCAAGATCAACTAGGGCCAATAATCAACAAGTTCATGGAATACTGCTCTCAGTTCCATATCTCGTCACCTGAGGAGCAACAAAAGTAGTCCACCCTCTTTCGCCACGGGATGATGATGTCGAATAGGCTGCGCTTCTTCTTCTTCTTCTTCTTCTTCTCCTTCTTCTCTTTCTCTTCTTCGTATTTCTGGAAATATCTGGAGTATGTTGATGCAAATGATGACATCATCCATGTTGCATCATGGGATGATGTCATCCATCAAGTTGTAAAAAGTCAACATGACTTTTAGATATTTTGTAAATATCTTTGTAAATAGTTGTTGGCTCCTTTTTGCCTTCTTTTCTCTTCTTCTTCTATATATACTCCAATACTTGTAGTATTGTAGGATGGATGGATATCTTTCAGATGAAAAATAGAAGTGAAGAAAAAAGACTTTGAGCTTTCTTGTAACAGAAGAAAACAATAATACAAATATTGAGACTTTGTGCTGAATAGCTGTGTTATGCATCAGACCTTTCTTATGTTAGATCTGTATGTGTTTATTCTGTTAGATTCATATCTACTTTTTTGTCATTTATTCATCATCAGTATTGCTTTGTTTATTTATGCAAGTAGGTTTGGCTCTGTTTACTACCAACCCCAAAACATAAATCTTCTGACCTTTCTGCTTTGGAATTCATTTCTTTTCTTCCTTCGGACCTGCTCTTTCTTCATTCCCTCTTCCTTTCCTTTCTTTTCACAGTCGGAAACACCCCTACTGGGATGAGATCCCAAACCCCCGAAGGCAGAATCTGTGAGACTTGCATAGATTCCTGCTGGTAGAATAGCAATAAACTGGGCAGCTTTCTTTGACTCAAAGAGGGCTATGCCCCGCACACTTTGTTGGTTCGTCCTATCCATAGATCTATCCAGGCGATAGGTTTTCGGACCAACAGTTTTTGGCGACTCCATTGGGGAACGAACAGATCTATCAGATATTTGATAGTGATAGAATAGAAAATCAGAAAAAATCACTATCTGTTTGTAAATCTGAACTTTTTGTTAAAAAATCCAAAAATTTGCAAAAGTGCTCTGAATTGAAAAATTTTCTTCTGAGATCCATAGATCTGGCCTAGTTGGAGACCTTTAGTTTGCTGAGTTTTTATAAAAATCAGTATTTTGCCGTAGATCTGAGTTTTTGACTGTTTGCTAAAAGTTTGAAACCCTTTGAAAAAAGTCAAAATTAGATCCGAAAATCAGCTTACTAATCTTCTCTGCCATCTTATCCTCATTGTTATTTGTCATTAACCGCAATCGGTTTTCTGAAGAGGATAGTTTTTAAATATTTAGAAAAGTGCATGCTGCTGGTTTTTATCAGAAAAACCAGAAAATCAGCAAGTACAGCCAAAAAGAAAGTTTGAATCTACACCATAACGTTGCAGATCTGGAAGGTACGCTGGCGGGCGAACCTTTTATGCGCAGCAGAAGAGCCCGTGGAGAAGTTGATCCTACTTTCGATCTGCTTCAAAGGCATAATTTCAGCATAACACCGGCACGCTTTTCAGTGCTAAGCTTGGCTGACCGGTCATCCAGGAGTGTCTCGCCTTCTCGAAGGAAGAATCTTTCGCAAGGGGCATCCACATCCCTTTGTAGTGCCTTGTTACTCAGTGGAACCATGCTTCCAGCCCGTGTTCTTTTTCCAGCCTTTCAAATGGTGGTACCATGGGGAAACGTGATGGGTCCTTTGGCTTTACCACATCCAGTTCATGCACTCCCTCACGGAAACCGAAAGAATTTTCCCAAATTTGACGGGAGTGGAAATCAAAGCATGGATTCCCACATATCTGCATTCATCATGTCATGTAATATTTTGGATGTAACTCACGAGGACGTGTCGGTTTTCCTTTTTTTGGAAACCCTACAAGGACCCGTGGCTGAATGGTTTCAGCATTTACCGGCCGGATCTATTACTAGTTGGGCCACCTTGCGAGATGCTTTTGAAGCAGTGTACAAGCCTTCAGAGGATGCATTTACATTATTATCATGGATCACTCACCTAAAGAAGGATTTAAATGAGACCATGCACGATTTTATCACCCGGTTCAATGCACTAATCAACCGTGTCCCTGTTGCCATGCTTCCAACACCGGAGAATCAAAAGTGTTTCTTCGTAAATGCTATGAGCTCAAAAGTTAGTTTCTTGCTCCTTCAGGAACGAGTTGCCACCTTGATTCTCACCCAAGCCGCTGCTATTCACATAGAAGATAATTTGATAATATCTGGCGAATTGAAAAAGGAATCAGCCAAGCCTAAATCTTTGGGCCCTTCGCCCACTACTTCGTCTGATCCAGCCTTTCAAAAGATGGCAAATGACTTGCTTGCATTAAAGAAGCAGTTGGCCGAGCATCCCTAGTTCCTCATACCGGGATATTCCGCGGAGGAATTTCGTTCCTAACAATGTTTCACAAAGGCCGCGCTTACCCGCAACCACTCCGCGGTTGGCACTTGAGGCTCCTCCGGTCAACGCTCTGGCCGAAATCGAAGAAGAAGAGTAGTATTATGAAGAACCTTCATCTCAGGGTGAAGATGATCAAGATGTCGGTGAACCGACTGGCGACTCTACTATCGGGTATATGGAATTTGATGAGGAGGAATCTGATGAAGAAGAGGGTACCCAGGGATATGCAAGCGGATAGTCATACGCTGTTTTTACTCGCTCGCAAGGAAAAGAAGTGGAAGTTACTGCCCATGTCCAGCAGGAGAAGGCCGTGTCAAACGCGCCTCCGATCATTGCTAAAAGAGGTAATCCTCTTCCTACTCAACTCCCTGGCAAATCTTTTACAAGGAAATCTTTTCCCCCATCTCTCCTCCAAATCAGTCCTCTCATGTTCCTACCAAGACCAGTAATCCTATTCCATCATCGCGAGGTGAGGGACTCATTCCTTCACCAACGCAACCCTTGGCCACGTTTGATATCATAGAAATGGGTTGCTGAACAGATGGAGTCGCCAGATGTGTTTGCAAGTGCCTCCAAAGGCTGAAATCTTCACAGGAACACATCAACCTGCAAAAGATGAAGTGAAAGACCTCTAAGGTCCCACCGGGCGTGCCAAAACTGTTAGTGCAAAATCACAGCACCCCTGGATGCACATCAGGCTTCTAGGTTGATGTTCAGGCATCCAGTGTGATTGCACAACATGGAAACCTCTCTCCAAGCGTGGGACTTGTAAAACCGAGAGAGGAATCTCCAGAGAAGGCTGGTTCCTGCTCCTAAACTACCTGCCACAAGCTATTCCAGTGCAGGCAAGCTAATATAATCCTAATCTAACCATGCCAAGGAGATAGAGAGAGAGAGAGAAGGGAAAAACAGCAAAAGCCTACACTAAAACGGTGATACACCAGAGAAGGAGAATGTTGGACATCTATCAAAACTGCCATGGGACAAAAAGAGGTGAGCAATGGGAAGGATGGACAGATGCATCACAGGCCCAAGGATAGATTTCACACAGAAAGTGTCCCAAAACTCCATGAACACAGCTCCAGATCTGCAGTGAACGTTCAAACATGCATAAATACCTGCAATGAAGAGAGGCAAGAAGAAAACAAGCAAAAACGAGAAAGGATGGACAGATGCATCACAAAACACGTTTTGTTGCTTCAGAAGTTTGCACAGAACATCATTCCATTAGTAAAAGGCAAAAAAATGCCATTACAGAGTAGGGAGGAGGTTCGAACTCCATTTTCAACCCTAGAGAAGAAAAGAAGGGAGGGCCGAGCAGAAAGAATGAACAACTCTTTTTTATATTTTGCCACTCCTTACAATATATAGGAAGAATGAGAGAAGGAAGAAAGAGGAAAGTCAGATCTCCTCCAACCACCTCCAGGTCGTATTTTAAATCATTTCATCATGGTAGAAGCGCGACTTGATCCCGCAAAACGGGGGTCATCTGGCCGCATTAAAACTGGTCGCTGAAATGTCACTTCTGTCATTACCACGCGTCAGAGCCGTTTCTCAATTTTCTCTCTCTAGACTGCACCAAAACTTGAGATTAGCCCTAGAATCATGTAGAGGATTTCACTAGCTTTCCGTTGATATAAGGAACATGCAAATCCGAGCTCTGGATCAAAAGATATGACGATTTGAGGATTTAGGGCACGGAACAGGTGAAAACAGATTTTTAAAATATTTTCCCGCGCATTGCCACCTGGATGACACGTGGCAGACTCTGATTGGATGAGAAAGGTCTTCAGCCCGTCGGGTTCGGGATTCTCCTCTCCATTTGCATCGGGTTTGGGAGGTGGCTCAACATATGTTTTCGCCCCATGCTTTTCCGACTTGTTTCCCCGACTATGAAACCCGATTTTCTTTATGCGTCGGGCTTTCCAACCCCTCCGACACATTTCTTAGGTGTCGGGTTTTTCAACCCTTCCGACATGTTCTTGCGCCATGTTTCTCCGTCGTGTTTTCCCGACTATGAAACCCGATTTCCTTTGTGCGTCGGGTTTGGACGACCCGACGACATATCCCTTTGTGTGGGGTTTTCGCTTGGATACGTGGCAGCTTCTCATTGGTTCGGATCAGCGCTCGAAAACTCGCCCTTTGACTTTTTGACCTTTTCCCTTGTGAGGACACGTGGCAGCTTCTGATTGGCTCTCGGCTCCTTCGCGTACTTCGCCTCCATTTGTCCCGGATGTCCCATTTGATTTTGGCCCCTTTGTGCTCATTTCGGCCGATTCGGCCGGTTCGGGCATTTTTGGCCCGCTTGTCCCACTTTGCTTCGGACTGACTTGACCCTTTTCGGCCGGTTCGGCCGGTTCGCGCCCTATTGTCCCGCGCGTCCCAATTGCTTTTGGGCTCCTTGTGATGATTTCGCGCGATTCGGCCGGTTCGGGCATTTCGCGTCCATTTGTTCCATTCGTCCCGAACTGCCCCTTTGTGCTTATTTCGGCCGATTCTCTCTCTCGGTCAAACCGGCATTTCGCGCCCGCCGCGTACTTTAGTCCCACTTGTCCCAAATGCTTAGTGGGCCGCCTGGACTCATTTCGGGCGGTTCGGGTGGTTCGCGTACTTTTGTCCCATTTGATCCAACTTGTGCTGGACTGGGACTTAGCCGATTTTCACAAATTTTCCTGGCCCGAACTACTTGCTTTCTGCAACCTTCTCCGCACTTTCTCAGAGCTTGTTCCTTTTTTCCTCGGCCAGGGGAGTTAGAAAATTACCTGAAGGGACCCTGCAAGCCTGATTTTTGCTCTGAATCAATCAATTTTCTTGGGATTTGGATATTCTGATGCATGTTATCAAAATTACCTGGGGGGGAATTTTGGATAACAATTTGGCGACTCAACGGGGGCATCTGCCTGCTAGATGAAAAGACCAGTAGCCTGAAGCAATCCATTGGGCATGGAGTCATAAGTAATAGCCTGAAAACTGATCTGAACTTTGAAAACTTCCTCTGAGCCACTTGGAAACCCACCGGACATGGAGTTGTTCTCACCAAAAACCACTGAAACGAACTGTGCAAGAGCAAAACCAGCAACACCAAAAACTATGTACAAAACTGAAAATCATACATGCCCCAAATGGAACATGCAGAGTGTGCACAAGCACTTCTTCTGCTGAAAGCAAACCTAGCTACTCTACTCTAACTGGAAGCAAAGGCAAGCTAAACAAATCCCCGAATCAAGTTGTGAGAAATAGCTTCCTTTCTTCAAAATTGGCAGCCATGGAATTGATTCGCACTCGATCATGGCTGTTTGATGGATGGAAAATCAACAAGAAGCTGGTCTTCTATCCAAATCATCAAGGTATCAATGAAAAATCCAATACCTCTTTTAGTTGCTCTACATTTGATCAAGAGGTATGGCAGCTGATCCTGGTACTTTCAGTAGCTCGCCCTCATGCTCAAGCAAGCATGACTGTCAGGCTTCTCCTTTGGCTCCAATGAAGCCAAATACCTGATTGGGCAAGGTCTGATCCGTTTGATATGCCCATAGCTCTGATTTTCAACTCCAAGAATGGAGTCTTCTTGTAGACCCACCTGAATGGATGACGTGGAAGAAATGGTAGGACCCTTCTGCCCTTTCTCTTCCTCCGATGAAGAACATGGAAGATTTAAATCTTCCAATTTTGGTTCCAAAGGGCTGCTATAAGATGCAGGCTGCTGCAAATGAATGCTCTCCTTCATGACAGCAGACTCTTGTGTTTGGAATGTGGATGATGAAAGAGAGAATGGTGAAAACTCAACCGGCTCTTCTCCATCAAAACAGTCCTCCAAATCTGACAGGTAAACTGCCTCATTGCTGTCCTGCTGCTCGTGTTCAACTTCCTCCATGGTGTCCTCTTGATCTGCAACTTGACCACCATGGTTTCCTTCACTCTCCAATATTGAGTTTGAGAGATCAAACTCCTTTTCAGTGCTAGAACTTGAGAGAGATGAAGTGGAAAGAAGAACTGAAGGTTCTTCTGTAACCTGCTTTGTGCTCAAAGCCCTTGGATCTGCGTTTTTCTCCTCCATAGCTAGATTGTGCTCCTCTTCTTTTGGATTTGGAGCAGCTTCTCCTTCCTCCAATGTTTGAAGGCAATCTTGCTCTTGATTGAACTCCTTCTCCAGCATGAAGTTTGTCAAGTCAAACTCTTCAATCTGCTGCTCTAGAGGACAAGTTGGGGCTGCAAGATCTTCTTCTTCTGCTGCAACAAAATCAGTCCTGACCACCATTTGTTCTCCAACCCTAGCTTCTTCTGTAGGCTTGACCATCAAGGGGATCCTTGTCATCCCAAATTTGGCAGCCCAAACCTTCAAGCTGTCTGTCATTTCTTTTCTGTTTGGCTCTTCCTCCTGCTGTCCTTGATGACTGATTTTTACAATTTCTTCTTTCCCACATGGAATTGGGAATGCAAAAGGAGGGATAGGTTGAAACTCCACTGATTTGACAATTTTTTGTGGTGGTGGAGGAGGTGAAACCTCTTGTTTCTTTGGAGGAGGGGGTGTTTCTGTTAGCTCTTGTGGAGGGGATGACTGTTTGGAAGGAAAAAGGAAAGAAGAATCGAGGTGTGGTGGAAGACTGAGAGGTGGAGAAATGGATTCAACATTTGGGACAGCAGATGGAGAGTTTGAAACTTGACACTGCTGAACTGAAACAGATTGGGAAAGAGGAAAAGAAAAGGCATGAGATGGTGTGTTTACCTGTTGACAAGGTTGCTGAATACTTCTCTCATACACTTCTATTTCTTCAATCCACTTTGCAAGCAAAGGCAGCGTTGCAATCATGAAGTCAAGCTTCTCCTGAGGGCTGTAATGACTTGGAAAAGGTCCCACCCATGGACAGGGTGCTTCACAACCGATTCCAAATGCTCTCATCTGTGCCTGAGCCCTGGACTGCACCATCCCCTCCTCCATCTTTTGGATTTTCTCCAACTGACCAACATCTTGGATCTGATGGTCTTCATTGTATGCACACCCTTGCTCTTGGAAAGCTCCATAGCCAAACTGACTTTGGCACTGCTGCTCATATGAGTATGCATGCTGATCTGGAGGATTTGTAAAACGTGTTGGAGGTGGAATATACTTTGCTGTTGTTGATGTGAAATCCATGATGGAAATGAAGTCATGATTGCACAACTTCATGGAATGGAAAAGAATGAAAGGGATGGAAAGAAAGATGGATGAAAATGTATGGAAACGGGTCTCGCAAGCTCGAGAAATGGGTTGCTTTGATCGATGGAGTCGCCGATGTGTTTGCAAGTGCCTCCAAAGGCTGAAATCTTCACAGAACACATCAACCTCGCAAAAGATGAAGTGAAAGACCTCTAAGGTCCCACCGGCGTAAGCAAAACTATTAGTGCAAAATCACAAAGACTCCCGGATGCACATCAGCTTCTAGGTTGATGTTCGTGCATCCAGCAGTGTGATTGCACAACATGGAAACCTCTCTCCAAGCGTGGGACTTGTAAAACCGAGAGAGGAATCTCCAGAGAAGGCTGGTTCCTGCTCCTAAACTACCTGCCACAAGCTATTCCAGTGCAGGCAAGCTAATCTAATCCTAATCTAACCATGCCAAGGAGATAGAGAGAGAGAGAGAGAAGGGAAAAACAGCAAAAGCCTACACTAAAACGGTGATACACCAGAGAAGGAGAATGTTGGACATCTATCAAAACTGCCATGGGACAAAAAGAGGTGAGCAATGGGAAGGATGGACAGATGCATCACAGGCCCAAGGATAGATTTCACACAGAAAGTGTCCCAAAACTCCATGAACACAGCTCCAGATCTGCAGTGAACGTTCAAACATGCATAAATACCTGCAATGAAGAGAGGCAAGAAGAAAACAAGCAAAAACGAGAAAGGATGGACAGATGCATCACAAAACACGTTTTGTTGCTTCAGAAGTTTGCACAGAACATCATTCCATTAGTAAAAGGCAAAAAAATGCCATTACAGAGTAGGGAGGAGGTTCGAACTCCATTTTCAACCCTAGAGAAGAAAAGAAGGGAGGGCCGAGCAGAAAGAATGAACAACTCTTTTTTATATTTTGCCACTCCTTACAATATATAGGAAGAATGAGAGAAGGAAGAAAGAGGAAAGTCAGATCTCCTCCAACCACCTCCAGGTCGTATTTTAAATCATTTCATCATGGTAGAAGCGACGGATCCTGGCAAAACGGCGGGCTGTCTGCTGCATTAAAACTGGTCGCTGAAATGTCACTTCTGTCATTACCACGCGTCAGAGCCGTTTCTCGATTTTCTCTCTCTAGACTGCACCAAAACTCGAGATTAGCCCTGAATCATGTAGAGGATTTCACTAGCTTTCCGTTGATATAAGGAACATGCAAATCCGAGCTCTGGATCAAAAGATATGACGATTTGAGGATTTAGGGCACGGAACAGGCGAAAACAGATTTTTAAAATATTTTCCCGCGCATTGCCACCTGGATGACACGTGGCAGACTCTGATTGGATGAGAAAGGTCTTCAGCCCATCGGGTTCGGGATTCTCCTCTCCATTTGCATCGGGTTTGGGAGGTGGCTCAACATATGTTTTCGCCCCATGCTTTTCCGACTTGTTTCCCCGACTATGAAACCCGATTTTCTTTGTGCGTCGGGCTTTCCAACCCCTCCGACACATTTCTTAGGTGTCGGGTTTTTCAACCCTTCCGACATGTTCTTGCGCCATGTTTCTCCGTCGTGTTTTCCCGACTATGAAACCCGATTTCCTTTGTGCGTCGGGTTTGGACGACCCGACGACATATCCCTTTGTGTGGGGTTTTCGCTTGGATACGTGGCAGCTTCTCATTGGTTCGGATCAGCACTCGAAAACTCACCCTTTGACTTTTTGACCTTTTCCCTTGTGAGGACACGTGGCAGCTTCTGATTGGCTCTCGGCTCCTTCGCGTACTTCGCCTCCATTTGTCCCGGATGTCCCATTTGATTTTGGCCCCTTTGTGCTCATTTCGGCCGATTCGGCCGGTTCGGGCATTTTTGGCCCGCTTGTCCCACTTTGCTTTGACCGATTTGACCCTTTTCGGCCGGTTCGGCCGGTTCGCGCTCTATTGTCCCGCGCGTCCCAATTGCTTTTGGGCTCCTTGTGATGATTTCGCGCGATTTGGCCGGTTTGGGCATTTCGCGTCCATTTGTTCCATTCGTCCCGAATCGCCTTTGTGCTTATTTCGGCCGATTTCTCTCTCGGTCAAACCGGCATTTCGCGCCCACCGCGTACTTTAGTCCCACTTGTCCCAAATGCTTAGTGGGCCACCTGGACTCATTTCGGGCGGTTCGGGTGGTTCGCGTACTTTTGTCCCATTTGATCCAACTTGTGCTGGACTGGGACTTAGCCGATTTTCACAAATTTTCCTGGCCCGAACTACTTGCTTTCTGCAACCTTCTCCGCACTTTCTCAGAGCTTGTTCCTTTTTTCCTCGGCCAGGGGAGTTAGAAAATTACCTGAAGGGACCCTGCAAGCCTGATTTTTGCTCTGAATCAATCAATTTTCTTGGGATTTGGATATTCTGATGCATGTTATCAAAATTACCCTGGGGGAATTTTGGATAACAGTTATTCCTTGGAAACCAAGCAGAGTTCGTTGGTTGGCAAAATCAAAGACGTGCAATTTGCATTTGGGCGTTCCCGGATAAAAGAGTAAAGATGACAGTCCTCGTTCTTTGACATTCCGGTAGCCTATGGAATTTTGCTGGGAAGAAGTTTTTGCAATGAAGTTGGTGGGGAAATTCATATGGACTGGTCTAAAGCTAGAATTCTCATCAAAGGCGTAATGCAGACTTTGGAGCCAGAATCACAAAAAAATTACTTGGTTACTAGCTCTTAAGACCCCAAATCTCAAATCCTTTTTGAATCATTAGGGATGGGGAACTATTTCTTGTCTACCGAGTCTGATAAAGGGGTTGTTCTCGTTCAAGAAGGAGATCTTAATAAGATCTAGACCTTGCAGTTTGATGGCAGTTGTGCAACCAGCGGATGCGGTGCCGGAGCCGTGCTAATATCTCCTGAGGAAGAAGTCATTCCTCTCTCTTTCAAGTTGCAGTTTTTAACACAAATAATACTGCTGAGTATGAATCTTTGTTACTTGGCATGCAAGCCGCAAGGGAAAGAGGGATTAAGAATCTGAAAGTACAAGGTGATGCAGAGCTAGTTGTAAACCAAGTCAAGAGGATTTATCAAGTAAAGAATGAAAGGCTCAGGCATTACCGTAATGCGGTGTGGGACAGCATTGAAGAGTTTGATGCTTTTTCGATTGAATCCATTCCAAGAGCTCAAAATGACATGGCCGATTCATTGGCTGTTTCAGCATCCCTCATGCTTCCTCACCCAGGTTTGAGAACAAACAAATACACCATTGAGGTGGTTTTCCGCCCGAGCGTGCTAGATAATTCTCAGCATTGGCAGGTGTTCAACGATGATAATCAACTCATTGCCTTTCTAGAGAAGGCGGAAAATTTTAAAGAATTGCACTTTGAAGGATCTACTTCCACTTGCCGTGAATCAGTCACCAATCAAGGCGATGAATCCGAAGGGAATGACGGCATATGTCAGCTCAAAGGGAATAAAATCCCAAAGGGCCTGGTTTCTCTGGAGCGGTTGTTCGACAGGCATGACTGTTTTGTGAAAAAGAAGAGGCGAGATGACCCTGACTCATCCCCAGAAACCGAACCGGTCAATATAGGTTCGATGGAGCACCCGCAATTTGTGAACATTGGCAAATGTTGCACACCTGAGGAGAAACGGAAATTTGTCAAGTTGCTAAAAAAATATATGGACGTGTTGGCATGGTCCTATGCCGATCTAAAGTCTTTTAAGCCAAAGGACGTTCAGCATGACATCCCGTTGAAAGAAGATGTCAAAGCCTTTCGCCAGAAGCAGAGGCACTATAATCCTAAGATTTCGGGGACTATCCAGGCTGAAATTCAGAAGATGCTGGATGCGAGAATCATCTTTCCTATCCACCACAGTACTTGGGTAGCAAATATTGTGCCAGTGCGCAAGAAAAATGGTGAGATACGCATATGTGTAGACTTTCGCAATTTGAATCCAGGCTTCCTTGAAAGACAACTACCCACTTCCGATAATGGATCAAGTTCTGCAAGCAGTAACTGGATCAGAGATGTTGTCCATGCTTGATGGTTTTTCAGGCTATAATCAGATTGAAGTTTCAGCTGAAGATCAATTTAAAACAGCATTCACTACTCCCTGGGGTACATTTGCCTACAGCAGGATGCCTTTTGGCCTAACTAATGCTGGCGCCACTTTTCAGCGGGCCATGGATTTCGCATTCAAAGGTATGATGGGGAAAGTCATTGTGGTTTATTTAGATGACTTAACCGTGTTCTCTAAACAACGAAATGATCATTGTGATCATTTGGAGCAAGTGTTGGCCAGGTGCCGAGAACATGGGATTTCCCTAAACCCAAAAAAGTCTATTTTTGGAGTCACGGAAGGAAAGTTGCTAGGGCATGTGGTTAGCAAAGAAGGAACAAAGATAGATACCGAAAGAGTTAAGGCTATTCAAAGCCTTACTCTGCCTACAAGCAAGACTGGTGTTCATTCTTTCTTCAGAAAGGTGAACTTTCTCAGACGTTTTGTTCCTGACTTTGCTGAGAAGACCCGTCACATATTGAACATGATGAAGGGGTCACCAAATTTTAGATGGAGCGAAGAGGGGAAAAGGTCATTTGAAGAAATAAAAGCTTCCATTACTAATGCACCAGTCCTAGTATGTCCCGATTTCTCCAAAGACTTCATCATGTATAGTTACGCATCTGAGCATACTGTGTCCGCAATCTTGATGCAAAAGAACTCGGAGGATGTTGAATCTCCGATCGCGTTCATGAGTTGTCCCCTCAAGCCTCACGAACTAAAAATGACTCAATTGGAAAAGCATGCTTTCACCATCGTCAAACCAGTGAAGAATTTTAGGTATTACATTCTAAACTCGCATACGGTGGTGCTAGTCCCTGACACGGTGGTGAAATCAATTCTAACTCAGCAGGAGTTAGGAAGCTTGCAAGGAAATTGGATTGCAAAGGTCCAGGAGTATGACCTGGATATTAAACCAACCAAGCTGGTAAGGGGCAAGGGCCTGTGTCAGCTAATGGCTGAAAACAAAGATTCAGAAAACCCCGATGAAAGGGGCGACTACACCGATGAAGCACAGAACCGGCTGGGAAAACCCGATTCGCTGCCTCTGGTCCTATTTGTTACGACTAGTGATGAATGGTATTCCAATATCACTTTCTTCCTCACCTACGGCGAATGCCCAATGCACCTAACCGCAAAGGAGAAGCGCACTATAAAGCTCAGAGTAGCTAAATATGTCATCTGGGATGACGGTTTATATAAACGTGGGATAGATGGCATCTTTTTGCGATGTGTTGACAAACCCCAGCAGGTAAAACTACTAGAAATTTTTCACAATTCAGCCTGTGGGGGGCATTTCTCTTCCTCGTGACTACACACAAGATCATTCAAGCCAGGTACTATTGGCCGATGCTCTTCCAAGATACAGCCACCTGGGTGGCAAAGTGTGAACCTTGCCAGCAATTCGTCGGCAAGCCCAAGTTGGCTGCCTTTCCCCTAAGGCCGGTCATTATCAATGAACCATTCAGGCAATGGGGAATTGATTTTATTGGTGCACTCAATCCTCAATCGAGTCGAAGATAGCTATGTCCTTACAAAGAACGGATTACTTCACCAAGTGGGTGGAAGCCATACTGTCACAAGCATGCCACTTCGAGGTGGTTTACAATTTCATTAAAGAAAATATCATTATCGGTTTGGCGTTTCAAACAAAATCATTGCTTTGATAATGCTTCTAACTTCTCCTCACGGGAAGTTATTAGTTTTGCTATGAATATGGGATAACTTTGGCTCACACCTCGATTATTACCCTTAGGGAAATGGTCGTGCAGAATCCAAGAATAAGAACTTGGTGACCATCATACGTGAAGTTAGTAGATGAGAATCAGCAAATGTGGCACAAGTCTTTGACGACGCTTTGTGGGCAGATCGTATTACTCCCAAGAGATCTCTCCAAGCATGTCACCTTTTCAAGTGTTATATGGCATTGATGCCGAACTCCCCATTTCTGTGGAACTTCCTGCTCTGCGCTTGGCACGAGCTATGAAGATGAAACTTTCCAAAATTCTCTTGAAAAGAGAATCATGTATCTGACAGAGCTCGAAGAAAAGAGAGTAAGGGTGATCGACAGGATCACCGAACATCAGAATCAAGTTAAGAGGCTATTTGATAAGAAGGCCAAGCAGAGGGATTTTCAAGTGGGAGATCTCGTCCTTTTGTGGGACAAGCAGAGAGAGCCAAAGGGCATGCACGGAAAGTTTGATTCCCTGTGGAGAGGGCCCTTCAAGATCAAGCAGCTCAACGAGAGAGAATAGCTTCTATCTCTCATATCTGGATGGAACCGAGCTCCCACTTCCTTATAGCAGGCAACATCTGAAAATTTTCAGGAAGTAGAGCTTGCTCTCTTCTTTGTACAGTTTGCTTTCATTGTGTGTTTGCTTTCGGTTTGTTGTTTGTTTCTTTTGCTCCCCCTCCGGTCACCCTTGTTTTTGACTCTGTTACCCAATGGATAAGCACATGAGATCTGGGATTCTCTACCCCCGAATTTTCTCAGGGATAGTCCCCAGAAAGAGCCAGCTGTTATCCCGTAAAATTGACAAGGGAAATTTTACCGATAACCATACCGAAAATTTTGTTTTGATCCCTCGCTAGGGATCCCTTGGTCAAACATTGTAAAATCCCTTTCCGGGAAAATCTGGTTTCCGAACTTAGTCTTTTTGGTCTTTTTTGGCTGGGCACATGGAATTACTATGTAACACCAACTTTTGGTGCGCCTTGTATGTTGAGTCTTCTCTGCATGCGCCAAGGCGCATGCGCCTTCATGTTAGCAAAACTTTTGTTGCGCCACTTTTTGGTGCGCCAAAGGGTGCACATAATCTCATGTCAACATAACTTTTGGTGCGCCAAAGGCACGCTTAGTTTCATGCTGGCAGATGCTTTCATGCGCCAAAGGGCGCATGCCTTCCCATGTCGACAGCAACTTTGGTGCGCCCTTTCCAAAGTGGGTGGCGCATTTATGACTAGCTCACCTATATATATGTTTTTACACGCCCAAAATGTCATTTTCACCAGACAGAGCACGTGATTTCTTTTCTCTAGCTTGTCAGCCCCTGCCCTGTCATTTTCAGCGCATTGTGGACCCGTTGCAAGTTCTCACTATTTATCCGGGTAAGTGTTCTTGTCTCTTCCATGCGTTTCACGTTTTGGTTCTTTGTGCTTGGTGGTCTGGTTTTAGTTTGTGTTTGGGGATATCAAAATGTCGATCTAGCCTAGTCCTTCTGCTATCTTCCCATATCCCTCCCCCTCTGTCCAGAAGTACTATAGGGGAACTTGTCTAAAAACATAGTTTTATTTTCCTCATCTTTGAGCCGTTTCACTGCCCAAATACCCTACTAAACAAAAGAAGAGAGAAATGGAGAAAAGGACTATTTTTCCCTATGGCGCACCGGCGCATCTTGCAACATCAAAAATAGTTGCGCCCCTTTGGCGCATCTGTCACCCCTACAACATGAATAAAACCCACGCCAATGGCACACCCATCACGCCTGTTGCATCATAAACTTCTGCGCCCTCAAGGCGTGCCTCCTCCATATGCTGCAAACACTAGCCTTGTGCCCTCTTTGGTGCATCAACCTTCCTTGTTGCATCGCATATCTATGCGCCCCCTTGGCACACCCTACATCCATGCAACACCGGCTTAATCTGCGCCAAGTGCAATAATTTCAAAGCGCAGGCACATTCTTCATTGCAAAAGCGTTATGTCGTGTAAACCCTCCATGCGCTGTGCCAAGTTAGCTTTGGCGCACGAGAAGTTTATGTAACACAAAAGATACATGCGCCAAAGGGTGCACCAAATCCCCATGTAACATGAAAATCCATGCGCCTTTGGCGCATCTCGTCTCTATGCAACACGATGTTTTTATACACCCTTTTGTAAAATGCATCCTGCAGCCCCTATGCGCCATGCGCCTTTGGCGCCGATTTAACCTCAGTAACACACTTTCCCCTGGTCCACCTTACTGTTTAGCCCCGTAAGCCGCGGCTTTCATGCGCCATGCACCTTGAGTCTCAAAATCTCTAACTCTTTCTCTCGCTAACATTTCAATGGAAGATCAAATGGCTAATACAACCTTTTCGGATTGGGTCTCGCTTCTTCTTCATCATGCAGATCAGCAATCGAGTTCAAAAGAACATATGTCTACATCCAAAGAAGAGACCCACCAAATCCAAAGGAAAGGCCAAACTTACAGAAGAAGAGATGAAATATAAATATCAGAGGGTCAGAATGCCCGAGTCTCAGGCTGAGTGCAACATGGACGTCAGAGATTCAGAATTAGGGCATATTGATATGGAGGAATTTTGGGCCAGGACTCAGAAAGTCACAAGGAGTCCATGGATGGACAAACTAATAGGCGTGGCTGCCCCGCACTTCACCGGAGGAATCCCTGGCCAGCCGCCGTCAACAATGAATTCTTGATGGTGATTGCCCAGTGTTACAACAAAGACACAAGATGTGTCGAAAACAACAAGGGCGAGGTAGTCATCAACCTCACTACCCGTCACTTTGAGATAATACTGACATCCCTCACCACCGGCACTTTGTGGCCATCAGCCAAGCAGAGTGCATTAAGGCCTGGGATGACAATGAGGATCAATGTATGCACTAATGAATGAAGTCTATCTGAAGAACAAGAAGGTAATAACTAGGTGGCCCCAAATCATCCACCACAGGACTTCTCAGAGCTCGGCGACACTACTACATTCTCGAGTAGGGTCTTCAAAGCTTTCGATGCCCATTATTTCCATAAATGGATGCTGCGGTACTTAGAAACCATGAACAAGAATATGCCTGATCAGAGCTTTTGCTGGGGAGAAATTATAAGCAGCACAATCTCCGAACAGCTACAATAATTCAGCACAATGGGGACATTTCATATGAACTCCTATGTGGTCTACGCTGCAGCATCAGAGAGGGACTATCCAAGCCTGATGCGGAGTGGAGTTTGGCCTCAGGTCAAAATATACGAGTATTATCCAGAATTGAGGCTGGAGAATAGCATCTCCCAATTCACCAAAATCAACGATGCATTCTTCTACCACATCATCTGCCTGTTGAGGCCGAATATGACTTATGGTCACACGACCAAAAGCATAGTAGCAGCCACCGAGAAATGGGGGCCCTGTTTACCTAGTTCCCTACATTCACCTATCTAAGGGCTGCTAACTTATTGGGAGAGCCAACCAACCACCCTACCGAGGTATGCCTGGACCTAAGCTGATTCTCGCTGGAACTATCAAGGCAGCTAATCACATACCATGAGAAATGCCTTAAAGGAAATAAGGGTGGAACTCCTTTCCCCTCATAGTGGGCCGATATACATGCTCTACCCACCACAAGGCGAAGGAAATGTTCGCAGAGCTGGAGTTACTCAATTTGAAACATGACTTCCTGCAAAAGCCTACCTTCGACCCAAGGAGCCGCTCCGCCGAGGGCGAAACTTGATCCAATCCACATCCCTCGATTGAGGACATTTACATTCGACGTCATCCATGAGGTGGAGCTCGAAGAAAGGATCATTCTCGCCTAGCATTAGCGGAAATCATCCAATATGGGGTAGCCATTGTCCCCAAAGGCTTCCAAACTACGAGAAGATGAAACAGGATAAGGTATATAATGACACACGAGATGGGGATGATTAGCCCTCTCCGGCCATTGATAGAACTAAGGCTCCTCAGACAATTGAGGAGAGGGTCAAGGAGACTTTGCGTAGGACAGAACATTGGTGCCGGATGAACGGCCTAATCTACCTCGGGGTTGATTTCACTACCTCCCCATTGGGCAACGCACCTCCACGATCCAAAAAGTAGCCTAAGGGTAAAGGCAAAGGCATAGAGGGTGAGTCCAAAGCACCACCCAAGAAGAAGCTCCTGAAAGTCCTCCTTCCACAGCACCAGAACAAGTCATAACTCTAGAGGAAGAAATAACAGAGGATGTTCCAATAGGCCCATCCACTCAGGATGTCGGCACGGTAACAACAACTGAGGTCCCTTCCGTCCCTTCTTCTTCTCTTCCTTCCTCCTTGTGCGACTCAAGCGACCATCCCTTTGGTCGTGTCCTCTTCCCCTTCTTCTACTGTTTCCCCCGCCTCTTCATCTATCTTTTCTTCCCTCGCTGATCTGTCCTCCTCCATTTCTTCCCTCATCTCCGAGCTCCCTTCCCCTCCTATGTCTTCTCGGGCTGGGCAGCTTTTCCTTCCTTCCGTGGGCACTTCTTCGGCTATTCTCTCAATGCCGCCGCCACGTGTCTCCACGTTTTTCCCCTCTTCTACTATGCAGCTGCCCCCTCCTCTGTTTCCGGTCCTTCTACCATAGGTCCAGCCTGGATCTCTTAGCAGCTAAGTCAGCAAAAGAGGAAAGTTCCCATCGCTCCGATGGACTTTTCCGTGATCCCATCTAAGGGGGAAAAGAAGCAGAAGCCTGTCACGCGCTTCTCTCAAAGTGCTGCGGGCAGAGAGAGAGTTATGGAAATCACATACCCCAATCCCCTCAAAGAGAAAAAGGATCTGTCTCCGACAGATTTTACTGTGACCCAAGTCACAATGGGGACATCTTCCGAAAGTCTTCAGGGGGAGGCTCTTTCTGCAGTTAACGCCCTCTGCAAAAAGCTTCAGGAAATCAAAGAAGAGAAAAGGAAACTAAAGGAGCAAAACAAATATCTGCTCCAAGCCTTACAGAAGATGGGTAGTGCGCCTCCCACAACTGCCACCGAGACTTCTGAGCTTCTCAGCCAGGAGAAAATTAATGAGTATGCCAAAATCAGTGAGCAGGGTATGGCCGTTTCCGCTTGGAGGAGCCAAATCCTCAAAGACAGTGAAAAAGTGATCGCCGAGTTCTCCGACTTGTACCTGAACATCAGTAAGGTGAATAAAGAGCTCTAAGCATTAGTAGGGCCCATATCGAAGAGTTGGAACATGCTAGATCGCAACACGAGACCTTCCAACAAATGTTTGACTGCTCACCAAAGATCCGGTCAAGTTCGGCGCCTTTGGCCATCCAAGGCCCTCAACAAAATCATGTCCACTCGACTACCGAGTGGATCACCTAGAATTTATTCTAGAAAAGATTGACAAAGTGAAGGAAGAAGCCTCGGATGCGATGCACCAAATGGAACGAATTGTTCTCAATATGTCGCCAGTGGTTACTTACTCCTTCCTTCACTTTAAGGAAAGTCGATGAAACCACCCGGATCTTCAAGGAGATCGTTTCTCAAGGAACGGGGCCAGAGGTCACATATCAACAACCTGCTGGCCTGTAGGGACTTCATTGGGTTCCTCATTGATGCGGAAAAGGACTATTCCAAACTCCCAGAGAAGCTCATAGATGAGCGGGAGACTTGTGAGGTGATAAGTGATAGGCACAAGGATCCTTCCCAGGATCAACTAGGGCCAATAATCAACAAGTTCATGGAATACCGCTCTCAGTTCCATATCTCGTCACCTGAGGAGCAACAAAAGCAGTCCACCCCCTTTCGGCCGCAGGATGATGATGACGAATAGCTGCTGCTTCTTCTTCTTCTTCTTCTTCTTCTTCTTCTCCTTCTTCTCTTTCTCTTCTTCATCTTTCTGGAAATATCTGGAGTATGTTGATGCAAATGATGACATCATCCATGTTGCATCATGGGATGATGTCATCCATCAAGTTGTAAAAAGTCAACATGACTTTTAGATATTTTGTAAATATCTTTGTAAATAGTTGTTGGCTCCTTTTTGCCTTCTTCTTCTATATATACTCCAATACTTGTAGTATTGTGGGATGGATGGATATCTTTCAGATGAAAATAGAAGTGAAGAAAAAAGACTTTGAGCTTTCTTGTAACAGAAGAAAATAGTAATACAAATATTGAGACTTTGTGCTGAATAGCTGTGTTATGCATCAGACCTTTCTTATGTTAGATCTGTATGTGTTTATTCTATTAGATTCATATCTACTTTTTTGTCATTTATTCATCATCAGTATTGCTTTGTTTGTTTATGCAAGTAGGTTTGGCTCTGTTTACTACCAACCCCAAAACATAAATCTTCTGACCTTTCTGCTTTGGAATTCATTTCTTTTCTTCCTTCGGACCTGCTCTTTCTTCATTCCCTCTTCCTTTCCTTTCTTTTCGCAGTCGGAAACACCCCTACTGGGATGAGATCCCAAACCCCCGAAGGCAGAATCTGTGAGACTTGCATAGATTCCTGCTGGTAGAATAGCAATAAACCAGTTTCACTTTGCTGACTCAAAGAGGGGCTATGCCCTGCACACTATTGGCTCGTCTATCCATAGATCTGTCCAGGCGACGGGTTTTCGGACCAAAACTACCAAAGGGACTTATTACTTTGGATTCCATTTTCAATCGTAATGATCGGTTTAGGAAGGAGAAAGCAAACATCCAAGTGAAGGGAGAAGATTCAGTGTCCATCTCAGTAGAAAGAGGCAAATCACTCCAAATTAGTAAGATGACAACTAAGCAAGAAAGGTATGAGTTCATACTACTTTGTCGAGAATTCCCGATGTGTTTGCTTGGATCTATGAAGATTTGAAAGGTTTCAATCCCGATTTTTCTTAACACACCATTGAATTGGATCCAAATACTAATCCCATCAAGTAGAAATAAAGGCCAGTCAACCCCCACATGGAGCCTCTCATGAGAAAAGAATTGAATAAGTTGATAGAATCAAGAATCATATTCCCTATCAAGCATTCTAGTTGGGTTGCCAACTTGGTTCCAGTCAGAAAGAAGAGTGGGGAAATCAGATTGTGTGTTGACTTTAGAGATTTGAATAGAGCATCTCTCAAGGATCATTATCCACTTCCTTCCATGGAGCAGATTTTACAAGTTGTTGCTGGCTCCGAGAGGTTTTCACTACTTGATGGCTATTCAGGGTATAATCAGATTATGGTGAAGGAAGAAGATCAGTTCAAGACAGCCTTTACAACTAAATGGGGAACTTATGCATACAGGAAAATGCCATTTGGGCTATCCAACGCTGGAGCTACCTTCCAAAGAGCAATGGACATGGCGTTCAAAGGTTTGATTAACAACATTGTACTGATATATCTTGATGATATCACTGTTTTTTCAAAAAATACAGCAGACCACCTCTTTCATTTGAGACAAGTGTTCCAAAGGTGTAGAAGATTTGGAGTCTCCTTGAATCCTAAAAAGTGTGTTTTTCTAGCCCATGAAGGAAAGCTCCTTGGCCACATTGTCTCCAAAGAAGGATTAGCAATTGATCCGGAAAGAGTCGAAGCCATAAGAGCACTGCCATTGCCAAGCCACAAGAAGGCCCTTCAAAGTTTCTTGGGAAGAATAAATTTTGTTCAGAGGTTTGTCCCAAATTTTGCAGCCCTTGTTAGACCTATCACCAAGATGCTAAAGAAAAGCATGGATTTCAAATGGACAGTAGAAGGAAAGGAAAGTTTTGAAGCAATCAAAGAAGCCATCTCTCAAGCCCCAACTCTCATCAACCCGGATTTCTCCAAGGATTTCATCCTCTATGCATTTGGAGGTGATGATACTATTTCTGCAATTTTGGTACAGCAGAATAAAGACAATGATGAGCAGCCAATTGCTTTCTTTAGCCAAATCCTGGAGGACTATGAGGTGAGATATTCTTTCATTGAGAAGCATGTTCTTGCAGTAATCAGGAGCTTGAAGAAATTCAAGCATCTAGTTTCAAACAATAAGGTCCAATTTTTGGTTTCTCATGTGGGGTTAAAGACTTCCTCCTCAACAAAGACTTGAATGAAAAAAGGGTAGGTTGGATTACTCGTGTCATGGAGTATGACATTGAGATCAAATTCACCAAGTTGGTAAGAGGAAAAGGATTGTGTGAGCAGTTGATCTTGAGCAAACAAGAGGAATCATGCAACGAGAAGGAGGTTGTTTTGGCGTTGCAAGACAGCCATGAGCAAGGAAGCACTCAAGAGGAGAATGATGGTGTCCCCACTCCTTGCTGGACCCAAGGTATAATGCACTTCCTAAGCATAGGTCTATGTCCTCCAGAGATGAACAAGACCCAAAGAAGACACTTCAGGTTGCAAGTTGTCCCATATGCCCTTGTTGATGGTGTTTTATTCAAAAGAGATGTGAATGGAGTACTGCTGAGATGCATTGGTACAAATCAGATTCATAAGGTGCTGGAAGAGTTCCATGGTGGACCAGCTGGTGGCCATTTTGCACCAAGAGTGATAGCTCTAAAGATCATGAGGGCTGGTTATTATTGGCCCAAGATTTTCAATGATTGTTATGCATGGATCAAGAGGTGCAAGAATTGTGCATTTTTCACAGGTAAAGAGAGGCTAGCTGCCCTCCCATTGCATCCAATTTCAGTTGACCAACCATTCATGCAATGGGGTTTAGACTTCATTGGAGTTATTAATCCCAATTTGAGCCAAGGGCACAAGTGGATTTTAACAGCCACAGATTACTTCACCAAATGGACTGAAGCAGTAGCACTCAAGGAAGCAAATGAATCTAGCATCCTAGACTTCTATGAGGGAATAGTAACCAGATTTGGCATACCAGCTACAATAATATCAGATAATGCATTGGCATTCATTGGATCCAAGGTGACTGAATGGGCTGTCAAGAATGGGATCTACCTAAGTACTTCATCAAACTATTACCCCCAAGGTAATGGCCAGGTTGAATCTACAAACAAGAACTTGTTGAGGATCATTAGGAGGACTCTTGATGAGAATCAGAGGTCTTGGCATACCAAATTGAAATCAGCCTTATGGGCTGATAGGATAACTCCTAAAAGATCTACAGGTAACTCTCCATTCAAGCTTGTTTATGGAAGAGAGGCAATTTTTCCCATATCACTTGAGTTTCCAACATTGGAACTCATGAAATAATTGGAGTTGTTGGAGTTTGAGCCCATGGAAGTCAGATATGCAAAATTGATGGAGCTCCAAGAAATCAGAAATTAGGCATCCCAAGCAATGGAGAAGGATCAAGCTTTGATAAAGAAGACCTTTGATAGAAAGGCCAAGAACAAATCCTTCCAAGTTGGAGATCTAGTGTTAAAATGGGATGCGAGATAGAGCAAAACCGGGAAGGCATTCAAAATTTGATGTCATTTGGAGTGGCCCATACATGGTCACAAAGTGTAAGGACAACAATGCTTTCCAGTTGTCTTCATTGGATGGTGAAGAATTGTAGATTCTAGTCAATGGAATCCATCTGAAGCATTACTACTGAAGGAAATGCTTCACCCTGTACATATTAGTTTAGGTTTTTCATTCCTCCAAGTGCTTGTGCACATTGTTTTTCTATAGATTAGTTTTTCTTTCCCTAAGTGCTTTGGCACAAGCTTGTTGTTCCTGGAGATGTGTTTGCAGGCCTTGCTCCATCAGGTGATATTCCATTTTCCTCCTTGCAAGTATTCTAGTCGGTTGGGGTATCAAATAGAGAATTCAATGACTTCATACCTAATGGATTGCTTCAGTAACTGGTAATTTCATCCAACAGGCAAATGACCCTCTCGAGTCACCAAAATTGTTATCCAAAATGTGCCCCTACTCATTTTTTGTGGCTAACTCCTCTCATTTTTTCTCTCTCTTGTGCCTCCGTCATAATATTTTGCTTTTGAGCACTCAAAACCTTCTCGGAAATGACACCATTGGATAGAGCTCTTTCTTAGATTTCCGAAAAGTAAAGTTTTCCTCCTAACTCCATGTATTTTTGAAGTTATGGCTCGGCGGAGTCTTTTGGAAAAAATTTCCCCTGAAAGGCCTGCGGCCAATGAGATGCCACCACGTGGCACCTAGAGTGGCAGAGCGCAGGGAAATTTTGGAAAATTTTCCAAATGACCAAAAAGGTGCAAAAATTCAAATTTTTGCCCGCCAACCCGATTTGGCCCTGTTTTGCCCTAAAACTTCAAATGGCCATATCTTTCGATCCAGAGCTCGGTTTTTCATATTCTTTATATCAATGGAAAGCTGGTGAAATTCTATACAAGATTATAGGATAATTTTTGAATTTTGATGGAGTTTAGAGAGATAAAATTGAAAAATTCCTCTAGCATGTGGTCATGGACAGAAATGACGTTTCAACCACCATTTTTAATGAAGAATGGCTCACATTCTCTCCCAGCATGGCTAAAAATGTCAGGGGATGGGTATGTAAGGATGCCCATGCTATTTTGAATGTGTTTTGGTCAATGGTTGAATCCCTTCCACATTTTCCCGTGTTTCTCTCTCCTGGGCTCGTCCCTTGCACTGTAAAAGCTAGATTTGGCTCATTTTCAAAGGGTTGAACATTTTTTGTGTATTGCAGGTCCCCTTTCTCACCTTGGAAGTGATTTTGGTGGAATATCAAACCTTTTATAAGAGTTACAAATTTATTTTTCCTCTTAGGTGTTGTAATACAAGTGATTTTGATGATTAAAATAACAATACAGCCTCTGTGATTAGTTTTCATCATCTGCCTGTGTTGTTTGGTTAATTTATGATCCTTCATTATAATTATCAGTTTGTGCATGAGGTTCTTTGTTGCATTTTTATGGACTGTGTCAATCTGCAGAAGTAAAAAATGCTCACCACTCCTTTGGTGCATCACCTATTAGCATTAGTTTTAGCTTTTTTACATTCTCTATCTCTGTCTCCTTTGGAATTTAGGGTAGGGTTAGGAATATAGACCTCTACAACTTGTAAGTGATAAATCTGACCAGAGGAACTGAGGAACCAACCTCTAAACTAGAGATTCCTTTCTCATTTTGCAAGTCCCACACTTGGGGAAAGGATTCAATGTTGTGCAATCACACTGGATGCTAGTATGATCAAACTAGAAATCTGATCAACATCCAGGGGGTGTTGCTGATTTGCCACAATAGTCACCATATCATTACTCAACTTTTCCGATTTTTAGCCGAGAACTTAGCCTCTTCTTGCAAAAAATGGATGATTTGCTGATCATTTTCGAACACTTACCAACTTACATTGTTGTCTGCATCTTGAAGGCCTCACAATCACATGGATGTTTGGTTGTACCTTGTCCTTTTGAATGATTTCAACAACATCAAAGGCTTCCTCAACTGCTGTAAGCCTGTCAACAGCTTGGTTCTCTCTTCTAGGAATGGATTTTATGCCAAAGCCCTCAAAATATTCAATGAGGTCCCACACCTTGTTTTTGTAGCACTTGAGTAGATCATTCTTGACAGCATGCTGCCCCTTAACTTGGTTGAAAATCAACTCATTGTCACCAAAGACTTGCAATTTCTTTATTCCTCTCTTGGTTGACCAATGCAATCCTTGTATCAAAGCTTCATATTCAGCAGTGTTATTAGAGCATGCAAACTGAAATCTAAAAGCTGAATAATACTTAACTCCTTGAGGTGAAATAAGCATAGCTCCCCCTCCTGCACCTTGTCTACTCCTTGATCCATCAAAAAAAAACTGCCATACCTCATTCTCATCCTTGTGGTCTGGCCTGGTGATGCTGAGAATAGGCTTATTTTCTTCATGCATGCAATAGACTCCTAGCTTAGATTATTCTATTTCTTGATAAGGGTCAAAAGCATGCACCTTATTTTCCCATTCATCAAGAGTTAGATCTGGGATGCTTCCTACCTTGGTGTTAGTTTCATCAGTGCTTGGATAATCCTCTTAATCAAACACTGAACAATTGGTATTGATCTGACTTGGAGTGTAAGGCTCAATGTGAAATTTTGCAATAGGTTCAGATCTGATTGTGGCCTTGGTTCCATATCTTGTTCTAAACAACATGTGTGACCAATTAGCAGATAAGTAACCTCCAATATTGGCTATGAAATCCCTTGATAGAAATAGGGCAAAGAGTGGTGGAAGGTCTATTACTGAGACATCTTGTAAAACAACAACGTTGGGGCAAGCATGCAAGGTAAGACTCAAGTTTTTTATCACTCCAACTATTATTCTTTGCTGTCCCATCCAATTGCACTACCCCTTTGGATATGAATTCATACTAAAGCCCTAGCTGATCAGCTATTTTCTTGGGAATTACTGAACTACTTTCCCTAGAATCAATCATGCAATTGTGTACTAATTGGTTTCCAATGATCAATGAAACATAGAATGGAGGGGGTTTCAACATTTTACCTTGTTGTCCTTGATGATTCCTCTTAGGCTGGGCAGCATTTGTGAGCACCTTCTCTTACATTTGGACTTGCTGATTTGAAGTTGACCAGTCCTTCATGGTAGCTTGTAGCAAATCTCTTTGGCCTGGGATAGATAGTGATTCCCACATTGATATGTTTACATTTGTCTTCTTCATCTGATCAATGATGTTGAATGGAGATGAAGCATCTCTCTGCTGTCCCTTGGCCTACACATTCATTCCTTGTACATGGGCAGCAACAACTAGCATTTGAGTTGGCCTAGGAACTGTTTTAGGCAGTCCTTGCATGTTTGGAACTGCATTTTGCTTGCCAATAATTTGTGGAGTGATAGAAGATTATGGATTACTTGGAGCCAATGGCTATTCTTCACCCAAATTTCTCCTTTTTGACCTTGTGTTGGCTGCAAAATTTTGGGAATTGTTTGATTCATGCCACAAAAATATTCTGCCTACCAGTTTACAAGTGTGGTATCATTTGGAGCTGATTGTTGCTGGAATGTTTCTTGTTGTTGGTTATTTCCTTGACTACCTTCACCCTCCACACCAGTTGTAGTCACCATTAATTCTTGATTCAAGGCACCGTTGAAGCACATAGACTAGTTGTGAGGTTCATTGCATGGGAAACACCAATCATACTCTTGAGCTATGTTTTTTTACACTGGCACTAATGCCTTAGAGGAAGATATAGCATTGGGATTATAGGGCTGAAATGGTCTATTGGCAGGAGGTCTTGCTTGGTTTAAATTTGCAACTAGATTGGGTGGTCTTTGAGGCTAGTATGGTTACCTGTTAGGCTAAGCTTGAGGCTGGAAAGAAGGCCTAAAACCTTGGGCTTGTTGTCTCTTGAGTGTAACCAGCTCATTACCTAAATTTTGTAATTACTTCATGACTTCTTGAAGTTCATTTGAGGCACTAGAAGATGAAGTAGAAGCTTCACTTAAATTCTGATTTCTAGGAGTGGGAATAGGAGCTAAATTAGGCACTTGGCTAGTACTTGGGCTCTCTAAACTTTGAAATAATGGCATTGGAGGCCTAGGAGCTAGCTTGTCGATTGAATCAAACAATTTTCAGCTCTAATGGCAATGCTATAAGAAACAGGGATAGTTGTGCCTCCCATGGATTGAATCAACATAGAAATATCAAAATTTAAAGCTTTAAGGTAATATAGAAAAGCACCTTTTGCTACTAGCCTTACTGCCACTGGAATTCTCTCCCAAGTCATTTGAAATCTGAAGTTGAAGTCAGTCAGCTGCTCATTGGGAGCTCTCTTGATGGTTGTTAGCTGCTCCAAAAGGGACAAGTTGTCTCCCTTTTCTCCAAACTACTCATGGAGGGCTATACATAGCTGGTTCCAATTTTGGATAGAACTTGAGGCAAGACTCCTGAACCATTGCAAATCTTTCCCTTTGAATGAAGATGCCAGTAGTTTGACAATAACTTACATCTCATTGATCTCATGGATTACACAAATATTAGCAATATCCTTAACATGATCACCAGGAGTGGTTTGATTCTCTCCAGTAAAGTATGGGATGTTCTTCAATGCTGCAACTGGGATTAGATTTTGTGCATTGAGAGCAAGTGGGCTGCTGCCAGTGAAATTGACATAGGGGTTGTTTTGTGCCATTCTGATTGGCCTTAGAACCCTTGTTGATTGAATGAAAGGCCTACCAAGTGGAGGAGTTGATAGAGTTCTGTTTGGTGGAGATGGAGACCTTTGAATTCTCCTCCCTCTTTGCCTTCTTCTTGGAGATAATTGTAGATACTCAAACAACACCTCTTCTTCTCCAACTCTTGACCTTGTGTTGATTCTTCTCATGAGTTTTCAGGTCTGCACTGCTAAAACCAGTTGATTCTTCTTCCTTGGAGTCACCAGATGTGTAATTTAGGGCTCTTTTAAGCAAGAAACTTGCAACAAATGCACATCAATTTTGTTGCAATGAAGATGAAGACCTCTAAGGTCCCACCGGGCATGCCAAAACTGTTGTTGCAAATCAGCAGCACCCCTAGATGTTGATCAGACTTCTAGTTGACATTTTGGACATCCAGTGTGATTACACAACATTGAATCCTCTCCCCAAGTGTGGGACTTGTAAAAATGGGAGAGGAATCTCCAGATTAGAGGTTGGTTCCTCAACTCCCCTGATCAGATATATTACTTGCAAGTTATACAGAGGTTTCAAACTCAAAATCCTACTCTAAATTCCAAAGTGGACAGAGATAGAGAATGCAAAAAAACTGAAACTAGTGCTAATAAGGTGATGCACCAAAGGAGTGGTGAGCATTTCTTACTTCTACAGATTGGCACAATTCATAAAATGCAACAAAACTTCATGCACAAACTGATAATTGTAATGGAGAGTCGAAATGAATCAAACAACACAAACAGAGGATTAAAACTCATTCACAGAGCCTGTATTGTCATTTTAACATCAAAAACCACTTGCATTACAACACCTGAGAGGAAAAACAGGTTGCAGTCTTGGAAAAGGTCTGATTTTTCCACAAAAATCACTTTCAAAGTGACAGAGGGAGCCTGTAATACATAAAAATGTTCAACCCCTTGAAAATAAGCCAAATCGTCTTTTTACAGTGCAAGCCATGACCCAGGAGAGAGAAATGTGGGAAAATGTGGGAGAGCTTCAACCACCTACCCAAAACACATTAAAATAGCATGGGCATCCTTACAGGCCCATCCCCGACATTTTCTCCATCTTTGGGAGAGAATACGAGCCATTCTTCATTAAAATGGTGGTTCAAACGTCATTTATGTCCATGACCATGTGCCAGACGCGTTTCTCAATTTTTTCTCTCCAAACTACATAAAAATGCAAAAATGACCTCAAAATCTTGTAGAGAATTTCACTAGATTTCCATTGACATAAAGAACACAAAAAACTGAGCTTTGCATCGAAAGATATGGCCGTTTAAAATTTTAAGGCAAAACAGGGTCAAACCGGATTGGCGGGCAAATTTTTTTAAATTTTCCACTTTTTGGTCATTTGGAAAATTTTCGAAAATTCCCCACACTCCACCATTCCAGGTGCCATGTGGTATGTTTTGATTGGGCATGGGCCTTTAATGCTTCATTTTCCATTGTTTTCCCTTTGGAAAATTTTCCAAAAATCCCCTCGAGCCGATGATCTGAGGACACATGGCACATGCTAATTGGGTGCGGGCCTATCCTCCTAAATTTTCCATTGTTGTTTGATCCTATTTCTTGACTCGGACACATGGCAAAACCTCATTCATTGCAGGCCTTTCCCTTTGAATTTTCCATGCGGGCTTTTCTTGAAAACTTTTCCAAACACTTGGTAAAACCCAAGTTTTCCTCCGACCCCCGCCACTTCCTTCGACACATGGTGCCATTTTATTGGCTGCGGGCCTTTCAGTGGGAAAATTTCACACAAAAACTCCACTGAACCATAACTTCAAAAATACATGGAGTTAGGAGGAAAACTTTACCTCTCTCGGAAAGCTAAGAAAGAGCTCTATCCAATGGTGCCATTTCTAGAAAGTTTTGAGTGCACGAAAAGCAAAAATTATGATGGTGAGGCACAAGAGAGGGAAGAATGAAAGGAGTTAGACACAAATTGAGCAAGGGGCACATTTTGGATAACATGTTTCATGGTGTAAATTTCCTTTCATGTTTATCCATATAGATAATTCTCCATCGAGCATATCATCACTTGGCCAAAAGATGATTTTTGTTGTGATTCCTTGAATATTTTGATTTACTTTCTTTCCCGAGTCTATACTCATTGAGCTATTTTCCATGATAAACCTCATACTTAGCCTTTTTCTTTACTCCATTGTGAGGTGATTGAGTAATAACATAATGGTTGGATGTGACCTCATACTTGTCTTGTATGTCCATGGCACAAGTGAAGAGATCAAAAATTATCTTGGGATCTTCCAAAATTTCTACTGCATCCAATATTTCTTGCACAGAGTTATGCTTTGTAATTTCCCGTAGCTCCTCTTTGTACGCATTTGAAGAATATTTATTTTGCAGCTCAAGACAACTATATAGAGGGATTATTTCATCATCTTATGAACCGCTGCACTCTATTGATCCTTTATCAAAAAGAGCATCTTCAAAGGCCTTGAAACTTCTTGCTTCTATTTCTTCATCATGGAAAGAATCTTCTTCTGCAAATGGGAAAGAAAATATCTCCATTTTGTCATTATATCCATAAATTGTTGGCTCGAGAGAGACGTTGGATTCCTCTTCTTTCTTTGTTTCAACATGGCTAACTTTCACACTGGTTAAGGCTTCCAAATCTGATTCATGTTTGTCTTGCAGATTTGTGGCTTGCATCAGGAGTTCAAGATTGAGCTCAGGGTCCTTAGTTTCTTCTGCATGGATTTCATTAGTTCTTGTATAGACATTTCCTTGAAACCTTTCATGATCTCATCACAAACTAATTTTTTCTCTCCATATATGGCATGAATGATATTATATTCATACCCAAATGGGAATGAGAATAACTCCTCATCTTGGATAAGCATATAAGCTGATTTTTCTTCTTGAAATTCATCAAGAACCATTTCTTATTCTTCATGGTTTGCATCCTCCAACAATTTACGGCTTCCCTCTTGTAACTCAAATTTCCTCAATGCTTATTCAAAATCCAAATATGTTTGGGAAGGGATGTCTAGACCTATCAAGATGGGGATATCATCTTCCTCCTTAGTTGCCACAAAGTGATTCATCTGCCGACTACCTTGATACAAGATGTTAGCTTTCAGGCTTTCGGATTTTAGTACCGTGTACCTCATATTATTCTCAAGAATAAATCACTCCATGTCTCCCTTCACTGGTATGGTTTTGGATGAGTAATTCATCTGAATTTTCCCTCCCAATTCTTAGCAAAAAATTCTACTGCGTAACATCCCAAATGAGGATGGGATGTCTGTTACCAAAATCATTGCTAAAACTTTCTTGTCTAGAAATTTGGAAAGAGCCACATGTGCATATTTGATCTTCCCTACAAGTGGGATTTATTTTTACTCCAAGGAGTAACAAGATCCATTGGGTGTAGCCATGGTAATTTTGAGATATTTGGCAACCTTCACGGGCATGAAATTATTCGAGGCACCTGAATTTATTATGCAATTATTCAATAAATATTCTCCAATAAGAAGGGAGACATAAAAAGGGTCAACCTTATCAGTCTTTGATGCACTCAAGGAAATCATGTTTTTGAGGGAGGTGTAAGTGGGTTTGGCAACATGCCTTTGGAACTAGAAGTTACAACATTGGGTGTTAGACTACCACTCTTGATATATCAGACAAACCTCTCAAATTTTTTAGGATGAGTCCAAAAATATTCAGTTTCGGTAATATGCACTTTGGATTTGTTTGCATATTCTATGAATTCAAAGGGAGTAGATGTGGACAAGGTAGTTGAATGTACTAATTTTAGAGTCTGAATAGGACTGGGAGCAGGATTTGATTTTTGGGAAATGGAGGGTATTTTGAAAGGTACACTAGGAGCTTTCAAAGTACTAGATTTTACAAGATCAGATTTAGTTTTAAACTTGGAAGAGACATCGGAAGACTTACTTGGGATTGTGGGTTCCTTCTTACTTTCTACGGGATCAAGATCCAACAATGCAGACTTCATGGAAGATGGAAGTGGGGATCCTCGACTGATTATTTTGTTTTGCGAAGTCGCCATAAGAGGATCATCAACCTTCTTTTCTTTTGCAGCAGTGGAGGGAGATGCTCTTTTCTTGGATTGAGAATGAGTGAATACTACACATGAGAAACTAGGTGCATCTTCTTTATCTTCTTCATCACCTCTAGAATACTCACAAAATATGATCTGTCTATCGTTCTCAAGTTCATCGATCTCTAGGAAGTTGCCACCTTCACTTTCTTGTTCAAGCTCTTCTTCACTTTCTTGAAATCTACAATTTATGTTCATGGGTGGGGCCTCTAAGGTGAGCCTTTGGGGTTCTCCTAAAATTTGATTTTTGTTGCTTCTTCTAGAAGATACTCATTCAAATAATTCCCTCTTTAAAGATGCCATCTCATTCGCTAAATTTTGCAGTGATGGATTGGTTCTCTCATCTCCAAGATGTTGAGCTTTACCCTTTGAGGGATTCTTGATCTTTCTAGATAGGATGAGATCGTCATCAAGTTCAATGGCCATCCTTTGTGCTTCTCCAATGTTCCTTAGTTGGGATCTTCATAGAAAAAATCCTACGTAGGATGATTGAGCATTGATGAAGAATCTCTTTATATTGTTTTCAAACGGTGAATCTTCTTCCGGTATCCTGTGAAGAAAGCTGTTTGAAGTGAGTCAGGAAGTCTCTCATAGTTTCAATTTCTCCTTTATTTATTTGAGTCAATTGCACCAAGAGGTCATGACAGTCTTTAATTTATTTGAATATTTCCTTGCATACAGTCTTGATGCCATTCAAACTAGTGATCGATTAGGCAAGAAGGAGGTAGAATCATTCTACTCTTTTTTCTTCGAGGGACTCCACAAACATTCTTACAAAGCAACATCTTCGTGTTAATTTTGAGATATTTGGTAGACTTCAGACATGACATTATCCGAGGAACCTGAATCTATTATGCTATTGTTCAATAAATATTATCCAATAAGAAGGGAGACATAAATAGGGTCAACCTTATCAGTCTTTGATGCACTCAAAGAAATCATGTTCTGTGAGGGAGGTGTAGGTGGGTTTGGCAACATGCCTTTAGAACTAGAAGTTACAACATTGGGTGTTAGACTACCACTCTTGATATATCAGATGAACCTCTCAAATTGTTTAGGATGAGTCCACAAATATTCATTTCGAGTAATCTGCACTTTGGATTTGTTTGCATATTCTATGAATTCAAAGGGAGTAGATGTGGACAAGGGGAATGAAGGGACTGATTTTGTAGTCTGAATAGGATTGGGAGTAGGATTTGGTTTTGGGGAATGGAGGGTATTTTGAAAGGTACACTAGGAGCTTTCAAAGTACTAGATTTTACATGATTAGATTTAGTTTTATACTTGGAAGAGACATCAGAAGACTTACTTGGGATTATGGGATCCTTTTTACTTACTACTGGGATCATGATTCAAAATTTAGAATTCATGGAATATGGAAGTGGGGTTCCTCGACTGATTATTTTATTTTTGGAGTCACCACAAGAGGATAATAAACCTTCTTTTCTTTTATAGCGGTGGAGGGAGATGCTCTTTTCTTTGATTGAGAATGAGTAAATACCACACATGAGAAACCGGATGTATCTTCTTTATCTTCTTTATCACCTCTGGAATACTCAAAAAATCTAATCTATCTATCATTCTCTAGGAAGTTTCCACATTCATTTTCTTGTTCAATATCTTCTTCACTTTCTTGAAATATGCGGTTTATGTTCATGTGTGGGGCCTCCAAGGTGATCCTTTGGGGTGCTCCTAAAATTTGATTTGTGTTTCTTCTTTGAGAAGATACTCATTCAAATAATTCCCTCTTCAAATATGTCATCTCATTCACCAACTTTTTCAGCAATGGATTGGTTCTCTCATCTCTAAGATGTTGAGCTTTACCCTTTGAGGGATTCTTGATCTTTCAAGATAGGATGAGATCATCATCAAGTTTAATGGCCATCCTTTGTGCTTCTACAATGTTCGTTAGTTGGGCTCTTCGTAGAAAAAATCCTACTTCTGATGATTGAGCATTGATGAAGAATCTCTTGATATTGTTTTCAAATGGTGAATCTTCTATCGGTATCCCGTGAAGAAACCATTTGAAGTGAGTCGGGAAGTCTCTCATAGTTTTAATTTATCCTTTCTTCATTTGAGCCAACTGCACCAAGAGGTCATGACATAATTAAATTTATTTGAATCTTTCCTCACAGGTAATCTTGATTCCATTCCAACCATTGATGGATCGGGCGGGAAGGAGGTAGAATCATTCTACTCTTTTTTTCTTTGAGGGACTCCACAAACAATCTTATAGCAACATATTCATGTTTGACACTGATAATTCCACATGATGTCATGGAGGCAGCAATGTATTCTTCAGGATGTTGTGTTTTTCACCTTTGAAATTTGGCAAGTTCTTGCGGGAACTTGTTGGTAGATCATGGAGAGGTGGTTCAAGAGCAAGCGGACCTATATTCCTTCCCCATGGAACAATGGGTTGAGGTATTTCTTCTTCATCCACCATTGTTTCTTCTTCTTCTATTTTATCTCTTGCTTTGGTAAATCCCTTTTCAAATTCCGACTTGAAAAAATTTGCAATGGGAATATGAAAAGACACTATGGAATGTGAAAAGACATGTGCAGAAATCAGCAGTGTGTCTTTTAGCAATGGATTTTCATGAACTCTTTTTTTTTTTATTTTTTTCAATATTTGATTTTTTTCAACTTTTGGAACTTGTGTTCCTATTTTGGGTGCAGATGCTACTAAATTTTCCCAATGGTGGGTGCCAAAAACTTTTGGCGAGAAATTTTTTTGGGTGGATGAACTTGTGGACTTCTTTCCAACACTCTAAGAATCTAAGTCCCTCTACTCAACCGGTGTAGCTACCGTATACACATACACGTGAAAGGGTGGATTTATGTGGTGTCCTTTCAATTGGGGATCCAAGAAGGACACTCCACTAACCCTGCAGAAAAACTTAGAGATACTTGTAAGAGAGAACTTTTTCTCGTAGAGATGGAAAGGAGAGTGAGAAATTATATAGGAGAACTAATGTTGCAGGAGAAAATAGATTCCTACATACATCTTTTATAATTTTTATCACATCCATTAAAATTTGTAGGAAACAATTCTACGCATAGCAAAAATACCAAACGGAATTTACGATTACAAGTATGAATAAACCCCTTAATAAAAAAGGCTCAAACCCCTTCTTGTATTGATTTCTTTCAATATGTTGTTGTGCAACTTAAAACTTTTCAACTTCCTAGGAGAATATTAAGTCCCTTTTTATAACATAAAGGTGACTTATTACATTAGGAACATTAGGACATATGAAAAAGTGCAACCCCAATGTGAAATTAGAATATTGGAAAGTGAGAAAAATTGGGGGGAAGAGGAGAGAGAAAGAGAGAGAGAAGAAGAAGAGGAGATGTCATTCCCAATGAAGTCCATTGGTCCTTGTTGATGGAAAGCTCCAAATGCAGTGAAAATTTGAATCTTCAAACTCCTTGCACACTGTGAAACTCCTTCAAATTAGCTCATGAATGCTCACCAAGTTGAGTGAACTGTTCCACTGATGACCGCAACTCCTAGCCTGTGTATGATATACCTATGACCCAAACTATGTAGTGAGTGTCAAAAACATTTTATAGTTCCTTGAGATGATCACCGCTCTATGTCTTAGTATGCTAAACTTTCCCTTTAAGAGCAACATGCTATTAATAGTAAGTATCTAGATGGAAGGCTTAATATTTTTAGTGAGAGGTGATTTTTGCCTCTTCTCGATCATCGTGTTGTGATGAACTTCCTCATTTGATCTTGTGCACACTGCCTTTGCTTTGATCACTTCTTGGGGTGACTTACTATTTTTAGTAAGCACCTATATAAGGGACTTACTATTTTTAGTAAGTGATCATTTTCACTATTTTTTGCTCTGGATAATCATTTTGGCTTCTTGGAGGTCTTGGGTACAAATCTTGCTTTTGATGATGACTTTCCAAACATAGCAAGTCTGTATAGGAAAATTTACTCTTTTTAGAAAGTGTGTTTCCGTGCTTAGTTTGTGGTGAACATATTTTTAGACTGATATCATCATCATGACCACATCCTATGAATTTCACATAATTTTTCCCACTAGAATGCTAGGAAATAAAATTAAAAATTTCACCTGGTAGTGGCTTTGTGCACGGAGCTGCCATGGCGGCCATTAATGGAGCTCAAAATTTACAGTTCTAGTTTTTTTCTCCATTTGCAATGAAAACAAATTCATTGTGATAGGATTTTCATTTGGAGCTTGTGTGTAAGTTTTCATCTTGTTTCCATTGCCAAAATGATGGAAAATTTGAAAAATGTGAGTCGGTGCATGAAGTGAGGATTTTATTGGAATAAATAAATCTTGGCACCATTTGACCTCTAATTTATTTCATATTGATCTTCTTGAAAATTTTGGAATTTTTTAGAATTCGGCACCTCAATCCGACTTGTATCTTCAAAGATATGAATATTTTTTGATCGGGTGACTTCATGGTTATCTAGAAAAAAACCTTCATTTTCTTCTCGTTCTTTGTTTCTTCAACACTTTTGATCATTCCTTCCCCTAAAAACTATGTATTTTCATGTACTGGGTGTTTATGTGGCCATGGAAAATCTGGTTTGGATCAGATATGGTGGACTGGGTGTTTGGACAAACTTGAGGAAATTCATGGAATGGTGAGGAGTTGTGGAGGAGAAATGAGAGGAAAAGAACGACTACGTGCAGATTTAAATTTTCAAAAATGAATATGGAGTGGCTAGGAACATTTTTTTGTCCCTAAAGTCCCTCATATTAGGTATGTGAGGGACATTAAATTCCATAGTGAGCAAGAGGATGACACTTCTTGATCCGACGCGGGGGGATTTGCTTGAAAAAAAATAACGATAAAGCACTTGGGGGCTGAAAGCCGGTCACGTGGATGACCAAAGGACTCCCCATATGGGCTAGGTACATTTTTCCAAGGTTGGTGTACCTGACCTCAGGGACTTTAGGGACATAAAATCCTGCCAGGCTCCTGGTGCTGACATGTGTCCTCTCGAAAATTGACTAACTCTGAACTATCTCCAAGAGGGTAACTTGGAACAATGATAACTTGAGCTCTTGGTGGAATTTCTTGGTTAGATGTTATATTATTATGACTACAAATTAACTTTGGTATCAATTGGTGGTGGTATAACGTCTTGATTCATCCATTTGATCCCTGAGAAATTAGAATTGTGATTTGGTACTCCACTTGTGCCATAGAGAAACTACTTATAGACCTGATGCACAAAAGTGTTGTGAAAGATATGATTTCACCATCATGTAGGTTTTGTAATCCTCTTTCCAGTGATGTTTCATTTTACTTTTAACTCCATCCAGGAGCTCCAGGAATCATCTTCAAGCTCAATAGTTGATCTAGGTCTGTGTACTACCTAGGCTTGTGAACCTGTTTTTTATTTAGACTGATTCAAGTCTTTAAAACTTCCTCAAACCTTTGAAAATAATTTCTATGATGTTATAAGGTTTTAAATTCACCTCCATGTTGAATTTTTCCCCTATGTTCCACTCCACACGGGGACGATCCAGTCCTAGAAAGGACAATGATACCCCTTCCCAATATTGCCAAAAGATAACATCTTTTCAGAACTTCCTAAAATCACCTAGGGGATTAAATTGACTTCCTTAAATCACCTAAGGGACTAATTTGACATTGAATAGGGGTTACAATATTGTCGTATTTTACATGGGGTGCCTAGGAATGATAAAACATGAAAAATTCGGCACATGGGTATAGTTGTCATGCTTGGGAATTTTAAATTTCTATGTTGCACATTTACACGACAATAGGAGTTTTCCTTTATACTTACCTGAACCTCTTTTCAGTCTTCTTACAAAAATTTCTTCAATATTTTCATCATCTAACTCATCCTCTGAAATTTATTCTTCTTCTTCTTCTTGCTTGGACTGGGTTTCTTTCTTGACCTTGAATGCTACTTCTTTCTTGGTGGTATTGGATCCAATAGTTCTCATCTCGTATGCTGAAAGAGTGCTATGTAATTCATCCATAGTGAGAGTCTTCATATCTTTGGATTCTTCTATAGTTGAAACTTTTGCATTATATTTTCCAGTCAGAGATCTCAAAATCTTTTGGACTATGACGGATTCTTCTAGTTTCTTGCCTGACACTCGAGCTCTATAGGTCATCGCAACTTTTCTAGCTTCACTTTTTCATCTCCTTCATAAATACTTTGAAGTTTGGTCCATATCTCCTTTTTTGTTGTGTAGTGCATAACTTTTACAAATTCTATTTCAGTTAGGCCACATAGAATGGCATTCATTGTTCTTGAGTTGCATTCATATTCTACTTTTTTTGCTAAAGAAGTGATTGGCATGGTTGGAGGATTATATCCTTTCTCAATGCATTCCCAGATATCAAAACCAAGTGACATCAAATATTTTTTCATCCTTATTCTCTGGAATGCATAGTTCATTCGGTGAAGAGAGGTGATCTTGACAGTGATAAACCACCTTGAGCCTGATTTGCTGCCATGCTTGTGAAAAGAGGATCTCCTTGAAGATGTTAAGCTTCTGATAGAAGGACTCATTCTGAAACAAATTATTAGATATCACAAGCATTACAAGGGGGGTAAATCAATGCAAATTAAAATTAATTTCCAAAGTTATACTTAATCCACAATTTCTTTAATTTGAGTAGTTACTATATCATGTGCATTTTATCAAACATATATAAGATAGAAAAATAATGAACAAAAAATTTATAGTGGGAAATCATTTGGAGAAAAACCCACTTGAAACCAAGGATTTATTAGGAACACCAATTCTAAAGCTTACAATGGTTTCGATTGAGCATCCACTCAACCTATGAAGCATCCACTTCACAACTTTAAGAACCCACTCGAATATGTTTTGAGCACCCACTCAAAAATATTTAACAAACACCAACTTGCAAGGAGCACCAACCCTTAATTTAATCAGCTAAAACTAATCTTCTATAATCACCCACTCACAAGGAGGTGAAACACCCTGAAAATTCTAAGCTACAACTTAAACTTATTTTACATACAAATGTTGATCATCTATTTACAAACATTGCTTACACAATAGATAATGATCACCTTTTCAAGATCTATCTCCATTCTCTCTTTCAATCCCTTTTTCTCATCCGATTCAAACTTTTATGTCTCAATCAATCCGCCACACTAATTTTCATCTCATATATATTTTTTACTTCATCTATCTATTTTTCTCCTTCCTCTCTCTTTTATTTATGTATATCTCTCAACTTCAATGCATCGTCTTATCATTTGAGAAACTTATTCTTCTATCACTACTTCAGCTCAAAGTGTATTATTTCATTTTTGAGAAACTCCAAAATTGTCTCTGAGTTCTCTCTTTACTTACCATCAACCCATTCCTTCATTTCTATTATATTTTTATGCACCCTTTCTTGCTATTTTTTCTGAAAATATGATCCATTTAATGAATATAGGAAACTCCATATTTTGCTCTTGCTATATTCGGCTTGATTTCACCTTTTTCTATGCACTTACTAGAAAATATTTATTAGCCGATACCTAAAAATAGATTTCTCATATTTCTATGATTTCCAACGTGATCAAGATGAGTGAGCCATTTTTATTCTTTGATATTTAATTCTTCCTTGAAATTAGGAATCCCATAGAGAACTACAATTGTATTTCCACAAAGTCAATGAACATTAAATGTAGATAGCTGGAACTGTAGATTTATTCACTCTTCATGGATCTCAAGTCATATGCTCAGCCGAAATCACCACACAATCGAATCACCATTGATTTTGGAGAAAAATCTCACTTGTTCATGTTTAACTCCATTTGATTTTCATTGAGCCTTGTTAGGTTAATATTTTATCAATCTACTTCTTTTATAAGCTTCTTTGATATTTTCCTTTGTAATGCAGATTTTTTCTTTGATTTGGGGCTTTTCTCCTCTCTTGGCAGCTTTTTGGTCATCCACAACTTTCCTTTTCTTCTCGTGGCTTTTAAAATGTTATGTATATTTCCTCCTTGTCTGTTTCCTTCAAGTGAATTTGTCTCATGTCCATGGCTATTATTATATTTTATGTACGGATTCTATAGTTTTTTACGGATATCTCCACCATTTGTGTATTTTATAGGTCTCCACAGTGTTTCTAGTTCTTCGCAGCTTCCTCAAAACTTCCCTTTCTTCCGTGGGTTTTTCTTCGTCTATCCTTGCATGCACGAATCTTCCATCACATTTTTGGATTCATATTTCTTATCCATGGCTCATCCTTTGGCTTATTTTTTCTTTGTAGCTTCATTCCTTTATCTGCGTCCTTCACTAAGATTATGTGGCTTAAACTAAAGTTATACAACCTCCTAAAAACTTCAAAGGCTACTTTATTATGTCTGTGGCTTGGAAAAAACTTATTAAGTCCCTTAGAACTTATCCTTGATCATCCTGAATCCTCTGTGAGTTGACACTACCAATCAATCTTCATATTTCTAACTTGCTCACTTTACAAACTAATCCTTTTTTCCATCAATGTCACTTGACATCAAATACTTTTTCCATCAATGCAACTTGACACCAATGACAACACATATGATAATGATAAAGGTCCAACTTGTTATCACCATCACACTCTACATGAACAAAAGTTACACATATTTTAACTAATTTATGTTATGGAGTATTCACTCAACAACGTAAATTTGGGAATTTTCAGACACAAAATCATGCACTTGGGCACATTTTTAGGTCGTAAAAGCATACTAGCATTTACATGATTCCTATGTGAGAAAAATAGTAATTTATAGTTATCTTTGGCCTCTATTATGTTTATTTTATGTTATTTTTGGTGTTACACACCCTACAACATATCCAAAACTTTACTTGACTATATTTTATTACTATAGACACCAACACCCATCTAGGAGACCAACTCCTATGCGCCTCGTCCCCTTTGGGTGCCCCTGACCTCTTTCCACCTTAATCAATATTTTTGGGCCTCTTTTATCTTTTTGGTATCTTATTTTCTTATTGGTAGGCCTTCCACTATCAATTACAAAATTCTAACAAGTGAATAATATAAATATAGAGCTTTATGATCAAAATAAAGGACCAAGATCTAAGAAAACTTACTATCACCTAAGATCGCATCCAAAGGAATTCAAATCACTCAAATGCATCCATCTTAAATCCATTCAAGGGACAAAGGAATACATTTTTATAGACACTACATAGGAAGGGAAGTCCATTCTATTCCATATGCACATTTTACATATTTTACCAAATCTAGCTCGTTATATAGTGTATCTTAGAAAAGGGATCCTTAGGGCACAATTTCTACACACACTCAGAAGAAATACATGGAGTGTTAGATGTAGTGCAAAACTTGGTCCTAATTTCACTCATTTAGGTGACCATCGGTGGTCACTATGTATCCCCATATTTCATCTTTAATTTTTTATTTGATGCATTTTTGTGTGTTTTACAAGTGAACATCTATTTTTTAGGTTATAGGTACACTCGTCGATCAAGGTGCAACACACAAGTGATCAATAGGGAAAATATGCCACATTTATGTGACACTGTAAAATTTATATTCTGACCATCTACATAGCCATGAGCTCCTAGTATATGTCTTTGGTACCTAGGCACCCTTGTCCCAATCCAAACACCCTAGTCCCACCTTATTTGTGACCTCCAAAATTTATAGAGGCTTTTTACGACACAAGACACTTCCTTCTCAAAAGTGTTCCTAATTTGCACCACTCCTAGATGAAACACAAATCATCTAATTCCTTTCCTCTCTCTCTCTCTCTTGCACTTAGGGTTTAATATTTTATTAGCTTATTACTTGTGTCATATTGTGTCATATCATTTGTACTTCATAATTTCCATTAGTTACTCTATAATTAGGGTTTTACAAAAATCATATTTTTGTCAAATAAACCCTCAAGGAGGTGAGGATGCTTGAGCCACCTAGATATTGATGATGTAACATTATTTTCTATTTGTTGATGTATAAAACTAATGTTATATATATTGTAATGATGATGATTTTGTTGATGTTAGTTATTTAATTATCACTTTCCTTTTCTTCTCATGCATGTATGTGGTAGTATTAATGATACTCATGAAGAACCATAATGATATTTAGGCTAGAAATATGGTAGGAAGGAAGATAAATACAAGCACATTCAAGGACCTAATAAAGGATACACAAGACTACAATGATTCACTAGGAAAGGTCGGGGTGAATCGAAGCAAAAATAGGTTGAATGAAGACATCAACACTTCAATGGTAGGAGATGTCAAGGAAAAGGAGAGGTGATGAAAAACCCAATCGCAGTAAAGATCCAAAGCATGGATATGATTATTGAAGGTGTGTGTTAAAACCAAGGGAGGACGAGAGACCAAGCGAAGGTGAGAGCTGGCTAGAGATGAAATCAAATTATTTCTAAAGAAGATAATTTTCCATGAGGGAGGAATGATTATATAGTATCAATTATTATATCTTCTACATGGTTCAAAATGTGACTTCCGACATAATTCATTAGGTCCTCAACATAATGTTACATACTAGCTATCTGTTGATGGACTTCTGACTGAGTGGCAAAAAATGTGTCATATATTTGTTACTCCATCTGAATGAAGATGCCACAATGGATATCATGAAGAGTGGGATGGGGCTTATGGCGAGTTGGAGGCCTATATGTAGGTTGTGGTCATCTTGGTCTAGGAAAAGATGGATGGCTATGAGAGGAGTTAGATATATGCTTTTTCCACACAAATATGACTCAAGAATCAAGTGCCTACTATGCATGACCCGACAGTCTGTGTCAAGTATGTGAGTAGTAGCCATGATGTGAACAATACAATGGAGTTAAGGTAGAATCTGCGTAGTCTTCCAAGATTGATCTCTCCTAACCTCAGCTTTAAGCTTTTTCATATGTCATCTGTAATCTCTACAATCATATACATGATACCCTGAAGCCTCATGCCATGTATAATATGGCTCCACCTTAGAAGGCTAAGGATCTATAAGGGCAAGGGGTAAGGGATGATGTGAGTGAATGATATGGGTCGACATGGATGATATTGGTGAATCTTATACTTCATCATCCATGAGATCATCATGTTCATATTCAAAACCTGGTATACATTCCCCTTTGTCCAGGTGAGGAGGTATGTCATGTTCTCTTAAGGTGGAATCGTGAGGAGAGGGAGATACGAGGAGTCTGTATGAGGCTCAGCCACCATCCCGAGATAGGAAAAGGTTGGACTTAATTAGAAGAGTTTTCTTGCATAAGAACGAAATTCACATCATGAGTGAACGTGCCTTGTAGGGTGCTTTGGTAGCACCATACTTTTTTGTCTCAAATTTGGGTATATATTTATAAATGGGGATTATTAAAGGTAGAGCTATCATCATAGTCAGGAGTAGTGATGTCTATTACACAAGAAACAATTTTGGTTTCTAGTTAAACCTCTTTTTGGTGGAGGTTGAGGTGTACGTGAATGGTGATAGGGATAGATGGCTCCTTCTTGCGAGGTCACATGTTAGGAGGCATTTGAGATATGACAAGATCATGTAGATCAAAATTATTAATCCTAATAGTAATCTCATCAGGATCGTCATCATCAGAATCCAAGATATTGGGAGGCATGCACCCTATCAATTATAGATTACCCACATTGACATGAAGAGTATCATCGAGATAGTTATAGTGATTATCTTCAAAGTATGAAATAGGATATATCTCTTGAAGGGTTTGGAATTTATAAGTCCTCTTTTGTTATGGATTTTCATAGTTCTAAGGATTAGGATCACCTTGATTTCTATATATTTCCCCTTGGTGTGCACACTTGACAAATTGGTATAAAAAGAGGTGACCACAAGCATACATTGGGTCCAAGGTCGACCGAGGAGGATATTATAAGATATGGGAAGTTAAAGACCATGAATTTCACACATACAGTCCTAAGAGAAATAGTGAAAGGCATCCAAATGCAACCCATGGGATGAATATTCTGATGATCATACCCCTAATAAGTGGTACATGTGGTTTTGAGGTTGTTGATTGAGTAACAAAGGATTTGATGAAGTCTAAAGATGCCACACAAGTGCCAACATCTTCATCAATGAGAGTATGGTGAATTGTGTTTAGATCAATTTGTATAGATATAAAAAGTGGAGGAATTTCTTCCTAAAGTAAGAGCTCATCGTGAATCATGGTAGCTATATAGAAATAGATGTAGGTTTGAGCATGATTGGTACAATCTATACAAATGGAAAAGTCCCCACACCGACGGTGGATGATTTCTTATTAACCATGCAATGCAGGAGACTACCCCAAAATAGGAGGGAAAAGAATTTTAATGTCAAACACCATAGTCATAAGATTCTCATGATGGTGAGGGGAAATGCACACAAGATCTAAAAAGGGAATTGGCCCAAGAATTTGAGACAATTCTTCCAAAGGATCCCACTCATCGTGGTTGGTCTAAGAAATAGGATAAGAGTGTTTATGGTCCTCATAAACAAGTTCAAAAGGAGAGGGAGTGACTAAAGACACTTTAGAAATTTTATTTTTCTTATGCTCAACATCATCATCTTAGAAGAAGGCATCTATGATTGGAGAGTTAGTCTCAGATGCCTTCAGCCCTATAACAGTTTTTTCACAGAGGATGATGGCATCTGTAGAATATGGGATTTTTTATTTTGAAGTCTAATTTTGAAAAGCACATGGATAAATAAATTTGTGAGTTTGAGGCTGAAGGCGAGGGAAGGTCTTCAATTTCTATATATGTTATAACATGCCTCACATCAATTATGGAAACTATGTTCTTAAGAGGATAATTTGGATTAACAAAAATTTGTGGAATTCCCTAATTTCTAAGAGATTTTTCCCGTATTAAGGTTAGGAATAGGATAAGATAAAACCTTGAGTTCCTCATTATGTTGATTGATGGAATTATTAATGTCCTTTGTGTTTTGAGCATTATGAACGTTGACCACTTTAATAAAATGCTCTCTAGTGATGACATCATGGACAAGTTGAGGGCCTAAATGGAATGTGATGGTAGCCATATGAAGGGCATGATTTTTTTGATGAGAATGGCCCTATTTGGTGTGCCAAAAATAGAACTTTTTTATCATAGCATTGAGGGATAGGTCAAGAAGGATCGAGAATATGACTGAATGGTTCGTGCATTCATCATCTTAACTAATATTTGGTCAACACATGATAATAAGTAGGTTCATTATTACTATTATTATATATTGGGTGAATATTAAAGACATTCCTATTTGAATAATCCATAAGAGGAAGAGTATCTGAGACTCCGTCATCTATGGCATTCTTGTTCTTTTCCTTTTGGAGGATTTATATTTGTTTAATTGCTTGAGTCTTAGGAGGAACCATCTAACACTCCATCATGAGGTAGTATTTTCTTTTATCTTGTTCAAAAGATTCATCCAGGGAAGTAGGAGAAAAATACCTAACCTTGTATTGAAGGCAAGGTTTTAGGGCTCAAAGGAAGAGTTAGAATATGCTATCATTCGACATATTATGTTCTTCGTTAGTATATATGGTATTCCAAACTTTGATAAATGCTTGAGTTGATTCATTCTCATGTTTTCAATACTTAATGAAGGAATTGATGTTATTCTTGGGTAAATATTGATATTGAAACTCATTGATTAGGGTTGTTACCAGTTATTCTAGCTCAACTATGGAGTTAGGTGGTATAGTGTGATACTTGTCCAAGGAATCCCCAATAAGTGTCTTAGATAAGATTTTAGTCGTAGTGTAAGAGTTAACTCGATCCATTATTTATAGATATTGGAAAAGGTTTTAATGCGTAAAGTGGGATCGGTTGACCCATCATATGAAATAGAAGGGGAAATACCTCCAATATCCATTTTATCAATGTAAGGAACTATAGGCTCTTGTTGGCCTTCCCGTAATACTTTTTCATGACTAGGAGGTTGGGAAATAGGTACCCCATTATTTCCATTAGGTAAGGGATGGGGAAGAACATCCCCAGATCCCGAGTTAGAAAAATTTACCATTTGGACCATGTTGGTTTGCATTTGAAGGAGTTGGCGTGTAGTGGTGGCAGTTTATTTCTAACTCATTTTTTCTATGAGTTAAATGATAAGTTTAGTGGGATTAGAGCTAGAGGAATTTTAAGATGATAACTCCATAGTAGCCTTCCTACTAACCACCCTATTATAATTTTTTTCAAATATAAAATCAAGAATATGTTTATGAATTACTAATTCAGTTCCCCTTGTATTGAGAAAACTTATCAAGGAATTTTTGAATCTTAGGTGGAAGATCATAATTGTGTTCAATTTGAATCTCTTCCTCTTCATCACCTAAGACATTTTTTTACAGGTGGTATACTTTTTCATATTATCTCCTACCACACAAAAATATTATTAGAAAGGAAAGCTAGATTCTAGACTATTTGTTTCTAGAAATGAGTGTTCATCAGAGTTAGAGATCCCCAAGCCAAGATACTCCATGATGGATTGCTGATTTGACCCAGAAGAAGCTTAGAAAAATAGGATACTAAAAAAATCACCCATGTAAAAAGGGTTTCTAAAGGGCCGAAGGTGTATTTGATGACAGTTGCATAGAACAAATAAAATTGGCCTTGTATAAAATTGACACAGGCAAACAAAATTTGGGAAATTGATTTTTTGAATTTTTACAGACTGAAACCAGATAAAAATGAAAATGGATTATTTCAATGATTTTTGCTTGATCAAAAGTTAAAAATAAGATTCACTTTGGGTTCACCAAGGATGTATGATGGGAAAAATGTGTTTAGACACCATGCACTCTTATCATTCAATCATCTAGGGTATTAAGGTAATGGGTAAGAGACACACCAAGATCGACACATAATGGATAAAATTAAAGGGGTGCAGGACTGCTAAGATCGCATACCCCAAGGGAAAAAATTTTACACTAAGATAACCTAAGGTTTCTAAGGCCCTAGGTTGAAGAATAGGAAGGAACCCTATGAAGGTATCACCACTATGGGGGAATGAAAGATAAAATAAACATGAAAAGCCTATGCTAACTAAAGTAAATCATGTAACATGAAATAAATAACTGAAATAAAATATGCTAACCTAGCATGTGCATAAAATACTAATCCAACATAATGTAAATATCTAATGTAGGAGACTACTCTATATAAAATGAAAAGTTGGGTTAGAGAACTTACCTTTTGAGGAGGTTGTTAATACATCTATCACCCAAATGAATATACACTAAGAGAGACCATATTTTAGGTGGAGAAGGGTAAACAATCCATTCCTATCTCATTATAGATGGCCCAAAAATGTAAGCAAACCAATCCAAGAAAGAAGAATCACCAAGCCAAGAGTCAAGATGCAAGAAATCCAAGAGCTAAGTGAGAAGATGCAAGTTTTTGGAAAAGATAAAATATAATGGAAAGTTATTTTATTAATTTGTGATGATCTCTTTATGATAAAATGAAGTTGTGGTATTTATACTGACATCATCGCTTATAGGAAAAGGTGTCGGTAAGGGATTTAAAATAATGCGATGACACAATCACCCACATGAGATGGAATCATATAGGGAGGGAAGTACAAAGATGTACTGTGTAATGTGGCATGAGAAACAATGGTAATGCAAGTCAAAATTGATGAGGACATGATAAATTAAGGTGTTGTAACAATGAGGAGGAAAACAAGAAGATAAGAGGAAAAAAGAAAGACATAAATGGGACTGAAATTTTTTCTCTCCCCATGTATCATCCCTAACCCAATGGCTACATGAATAAACATACCCCTATCCCAAATCAAGTGAATTAAGGAGCCCATTCCAAGAAATATATGTATTAGCGACCTCTAATCTGAAAAAGGGAATTTTTAATAACAGGTATGAGAAAAGAAAGCGTAAAAATGTTAGGTGTATACATTATGTAGCTGCAAGACAATATAAGTCGGCTAGGACCAGATTATACAACTTGACCAATATGTCTTTTTATGAATAGGTATATAGTGAATCAAATCTAGAAGTGGCAAAATTAAAATTAAACTTTAAGCATTGGTTTAATGTGTTTATATTCATAATTTTTGACACTTCATTATTTGGGAATAAAAGTTTTAGGAAAGAAATAGCAAGATATAATGAATGGGGGTAAAATGTTGGTGTTTACCTTAGCCAAGAAGCGAGTCACAATTAGTAGTGTCAAATGGTAAATTTCCAAATTTGACTATCTGAAACCACATTAAATATATTCACCAATGGTTTTAACATATTCTCCCTCTTTTTCATAAAAATTAAAAATATTTCCATGATAAATATCACACATTTCACATAATATGTGTCTGTAATAAATTTGGGTTTCATCTTGAAGTAACCCTTCAAATGTTCATACAAGAACTTTATGTCTATGTCCTATGGTCCTCACTCACACCATTCTCTATGAAATTGCTGAGAGAACATTTATTCAAGTTTTTCCTTCATATATAAGCATGTAACCCATCTTTAATATGGATCTTCTCAAGCTTACTTTCCACCTCTTCTTGAGTTATAAATAATACCCCATCCTTATGATTTGGATCTTAAACATTTGTGTCATGTAGATAAGAACCATATTATCTAATTGATGGATACATGCACCTACTATGGAAATTATCAATTATTTTTAGTATTCAATGTTAGGTAGTATACCGATCAAGAAAAGTCATATAACCTTCACCATATTTAGGTTTAATTTTCTAATATAACCTCCATTGTAATAATCATAATTAATTCTCATGAAAGGTTGAATGATCCATGTGTCCTTATAGAATTCCTTGTTGTATCTCATAGATGTACAAGTGTAATCACTCCTATTTTTTATCTTTAGGACAACACAGTTGCATAATCTTATGTAAAAGATAAAACGTTGTGGTAGTATGTAGTGATGACCCAAGTGGTCATGGTATTCCACACAATATCCTTTAGAACAATTTCCTTACCTTCGTAATATCCTATGGAGAGTATACAATTTTATGTTATTGAGTAAAACCCTTTATATTATTCCATGTAGATTTGTTGAGATAAATAATTTATATTGCTAGTTTATTAATTTAATTTTTTTATGATTAGATATTACATTACACAAAAGAAAATATATTGATTTTAAAATGGTTTATAACTCCCACATAACATAGAACACGTATTTTCCTAAACTAACTCATATTTAATCTCATATTATCTTGTAAATACATAAAAATTTATCTATAACACTTTATATTATTCTTGTTAATACATATATTATACAACATACATCCTTTTACCCATATTCTCCCACATTTATTTCATATTCATTCACATCCACACATCTGTTATGAAATTATCTTCTTTCCTATGAATATACAATCCCTTTGATTAATATAACTTGTTTCAATAGAAGGATATATTACACACCTCATTTTTAATTCTTATATGACTTTACAAGGTTATGGTTACACATTTTATTACATCTTGTTACCTTTTATAGCCATTAGTCTACACTCATTCATGCTCTTAACTATTAATTAGTATATATTTACCCATAGACCATAACATATAGATATATTAAAAAGTATATGTGACAAGGAAATCTCAATATGTTGAAATGTGACAAGATATGTCCCTTAGACATGCCATTTTATCAACCAATACTTCCTCATAATATGCTTTCCATACCCATTTGGTGTTAGAACATTATTGGAATGTTATTTCTCAAATTTTATCTATATTTTTCCATTATCATTTTGGCATGTTCTTAAACATCGCATCACCAAAGAACACTCATATGACCTTTACAATCATCCCCTCTATGTATACATGCACTACTATAAATATCTATATCATGTCACATGCCTCTTATTGTATACTTTATCTTCCATCTTTATATCTTCGATATTATCACTATGGTATCTTTAGGTGGCTTCCAAAATATATTAGTATATTTCTTTATTATATATATAGTCTTAAATAAATCCACAAAACACTAGATCTATTGTCAAATTTTTATTCCTAGTAGTTTTGGTTATTCCAAAGCTTCCATAGTTAAAATATTCTAATTAGAACTCAATTAAGAAGCCAACTAGAAATCTTCCTAAGCTTACACATTTTTTCTAACACTTATAATCATTATGTTCATTTAAAAAAACCATGGTACTTTACCAACCATAATCCCCTCCATATTTGTCACATGTTCACAACTCTTCTAACTCCTAGAGTATTGTACCAAAGAATTTTGCAACCTTTTTGGTTTTTGTAATCATTTATAAAACTTTTTGCATTGCATTCATAGCTTCTACAATGTTCTGCAGGCATCCTATTTGCATACAAATGAAAATAGAGAAAATCTAACCTAGAATTCAACACTAAGTACAACATATTCTATTTTTAATTAAAAATACATAAATATATAGCTATCAATGGAAGATAAACACATTTTATGAACATAAAACTTGTAAACGTAAACTTCCCTTTGTTCTAAGGATTTTCTTTAGAGTGTGGGTATCCTTGAGAGCTAAGTGAAAGCCATGAAGATTTTTATATCAAGGAGGGATCTTTGTGAAGGAAGAGATCTCATCAAAATTTCCCAAAATCCATGCATAATTATCCTCTTACTACCTAAAAAATAAATGGTTTTCCTACTTTTGCAAAATTTCTAGTGATAAAAATAATCCTATGAGAAAATGGATGTATACGTCTTATAAGGACATGGTGTATTTTGGGAGGGGAGTAGTAGGTTTCTTTTACCGATTTCCTCTTTGGGAGAAATGCAAGTCTTAGTGAATGTGGTATAATGGAGATGGAGAATTATAAGTGGATAAACATGATAACAGGTAATTAGTTAAGACTAATGACCCATATAAATTTAGAGAACACTTATTTAATCACTTTAGATTAACTAATAGCCCATGATTAGCTTATAGAAGCTTTTTAGAGGAAATTTAGTGGGTTTAGAGTGTTTTGAGAGCGGTCTCTAATTAATAAGGGGTTATTAATTAAATAAATTACATTGAAAGGGTTAATTAATTAATAATAAGTAATTAATTATTTTAAAGGGATTTTAACTAACAAAGTGATGTTACTTGACATCTAAGAAAAAAATGCTAATTAATTAAAATGGAAGGTCATTAATTAATCAATGATGAATAGGAATATTATTTAATTAGCGGAAGGTCGCTAATTAGATGGTGATGATGGGAAAAAGAGTAATTACTACAATTTTAGAGTTTATAATGTGATACCGAAAATATGTTTCTACACCTCCATGACATCCACTACCTACATTAGCATTATTTAGAACCCCTTATATATCAGTCATCATCATAATTTTTCATTTCCTTTTCACATATCATTTGTCAATGGATATTCATTGATACACATTTTCAATCATCATTCACACATCAACACCTTCTAGATAAACAATATGCTGGATGGAACTTCCTTCTCTATGTCATGTCAGGGTATCTTTGTGACAGTCATGTGTTATATTTAACTACCTTTCAAATGGGAAAGTGGAATAATTGTAAGCATATTTCAAATAAATTGTGTTATTTCTAATTTCTATTTCTATTTGTTTAAATATGTAGTGTAACCATTATGGCGGTAGACATAGATAATAGATACAACCAATCCAAATAGTTTGTCTTGGTTGTATTGTAGAATTATACTCAATTTTTTAATATCCTTTATATTATTCTAGAAAATTCAAAATAATGCAATACTCTTATAATACAAATTATTCCCTATAAGTATTGATATTTATTTATATTTTCATATTTATTATTAGTGAATAAAATTATAACTTCCAAAAAAATTGTCTTTCACTACATTGTTGTGTGTTTCATTCATTACATTAAATAACCCATGTGTATTATTATAATGATTAATATAGGTAGTGCATAATTTTCCCCTACACAATGGTTCTAGGATTTGTGATGTATATCATTACACCTCTAGAAAAATTAATTGCATTATGCTAAGGAATGTGTTACATATGTGACATGTTAATGATGTGCCTCCATGAATAGCTAGGGTTCATTTTAAGAGACCTCTTGGAAATCGAGAGGTGGAAAATACCTAGTGAATATCCCCAGAACTGGTTTCATGGGAAGGATAATTTTTGGGGTTGTATGCAAATTTTTCGCCTGATTTTCAAGTGGTGTGATAGAAGGCTGCAGACATGTGACAGGATATTTTCTCGTGCGAAAACAAATATTCTGTCACACGCCCCGTAGCCTCCCGCTTCTAGTCGTAAGCGTCAACAAACTCTTTGTGTGCACGCCAACAAACTCTCTGTCACACGCGTATGCTTCCTCTTCACTCCTATTACATGTCAACAAACTCTTTATCACATGTCTACTTCCTCCACACTCATGCCGCACATCAATAAACTCTCCATATCATGTGTCAACAAAATATCTCTGTCATCTTTAGTATGAGTGAGCTAGTAGTGTTCTACTTGGTGAATAATCTAGGATTATATAGGTGATAGTTTCAAGGGTAGGAGAATATGACCCCTAAAAAAATTAAAATGTAATTTTTAGGTGAACAGGTCATGGACCTGCGCCAAAAAAATCACCTTTTCAAATTTTTCAAAAATGGAATATTTTCCATATTATGAATATTTGGCACTAAAAGTATCCCTGTGAATAGCTCAATATAAATCTTTCATCCCTATTCATATTATTTGGATTTATCAAATTTTCCTCCACCTCACTCATATAATGCTTCAAAATATGAACTTCATCTAAAATAAGTTTGGCCTTCTCTATACAAATATGTTGCTTGATTGATTTTGCATTATCGGTTAAAGTTGATATTTCACCATTTCCCAATGTAGGTTAGTGATATGATCTTTAAATAGAATTTTAGTAGATTTTCATATCTCCTTAATATACAAAACCCCACATGAGCAATTTATTTAGTAAACTCCCTTTTTTTCTTAGATCATATATATTTATAGTTCATGTTTAGGCCTTTCTAATATTTTTTAACATATAAATTATACTTGGTATTCTTACACAAAATCATCTTGGATATTTTATATGAAAATCCTTTAAAGCAGGGGAAGAAAAGAAAAATAAAAACAAGAATGTTAACATCTACCTCAAGTCTTTTTCTATGAATATTATTTACATCTATGAAGAACCTAAGAATAAGATTAATTTTTTCCCCATTCATCTTTAAAGAAAAAAATTATCTGGTCGAATATATTATTCAATATGAACATTGCATCACAAAAAAATTAATATTTAGTGGAAATGGTTTTAGGTACCTTTAATTTTTTGTTTTGACGATGATGTAAAAAATCATGCAAGTAAATATTGGTGTGATTTCATTTCTTATATGCATGATGACCTAAGGATTCATCTACCTTCTTAGTAAGAAGGTCATCGAGAAAAATGTAAATTACCATATTTAATGTGTGTCTGTGGAACTCCTCAAGCTTCTCTCTATCATGTTTCAAGATGAGTTTAATTTCATCCACATATCTCTTTCATGAATTGGGTTTTAAAGGGAAAAATTGAGGGCTCTCTTGTCAAATATTTTTGTAAATATATTTGAAAAAACGACAATAAGATTCACCATATGTTCATACCCTTAACATTCTTATTTATGAGCTTCATAAAAATCAAGAAGGTATAATTAAGGAAAAATTTCTACCAATGTTGTTTCTTTATTTTTGCATGATCTTACAATCTCCGCTCAATTCTTAACCGGTGATTTGGTGAAAAATGAAACCACATAAATTTTTAAATCCTTAATAGAAAGGGTTTTAAGTGGATTTGATTATTGTGTTGGAAAATGATGTAATAAATCATGCAAGAAAATATTCGTGTAATTTTCTTTCTTATATATATGTTAACCTAAGTAGTTGTCTACCTTCCAAATAAGGAGGTTATCAAAAAAGTAAAAGTACCATATTTAATGTGTGTGCGGAAATTCTTAAGTTTCTTTTCGATCATGTTTCAAGATAAGATTCATTTTATTCACATATCTCTTTCATCAATTGGGTTTTAAAGGGGTGGAATTGAGGAGCCTCTTGTCTATTTTTTTAATAAATAGGTTTGAAACCAATGGTGATAAGATTCAACATATAATCATACACTTAAGATTTTTATACATCAGCCTCTTAAAACTCAAGAACGTAGACTTAACTAATAAATTTATACCAATGTTGTTTCTTTATTTTCAAATCGAGACTTTTTAGTAACTAATATTCGTAATTTGGTGAATATTTCATTTAAGGAAAATTTAAAAAGTGAATTACTCGAAGCATGTCGTTGTCCTATTTGCCTAAAATTTATAGTATATTTTTTTAGGGGTTAGCCTCGCCTAAATTTGAAAACATCTCCTATAAAAACCTAGGTGATTCATTGAGTAGTATACTACTAACTAACTACTAGTTGAGGTATTGACATATCAAGTACCATGAACTTGCGTACTTTAAGCACCAGTGCACAGTGCAAATCTTTTCTGAAGTTTGTAGTTAGGAAACAAGTGTTATTTAGTGGCACGGGACTAATGTTATTTACTGGTGCATAAAAAAAAATTAAGTTGACATGCCACAAGGGTTTGGTTGTTGACGCATGACTATGCTACTAGTGACACATGAAAATACACTTTTTAATGCACAACAAAATATTTATCTAACCTGCCACAATGATATTCTATTAAAGGGAGATTTCAATTTTGTAGTTGTGTAATAGTATGTTTGTTGTCATACTACAAAAGGTTGTTGTCGTATGACAACAAGTTTTCATGTCATACGAAACCAAGGTTGTTGTCACATGAAAATAAAATTGTTGTCGTATGAAAAAAACCTTGTTATCACATGTCTTGAAAATGAATGCTTATTTCAGTGAAAATGTTGCACGCAACCCAGAAAATTCACTAGTTCACGAAAGTGGTTACGGGCATATTTTTCATGGATTTTCAACCTTTGATTTGTGAGAGGTCTCTTAAAATGAACCCTTTTGTGAATGATATTCTAATCTCCTTTGCATACTTAATCGGTGATGTGGTGAAAATTGGATGCACTAATTTTAGTAGGAACTTGAAAAGGTCATAACTTGTGCTTCGGGTGACCATTTGAGTCTGTTTTTTTTTAACCACCAATTTTGACGAGACAAACACATAATGCATTGTTCCTTTCCAATTGGAACACATTTTGACACACTTTTGGGCCCAAACTCTACCATCTAGGGGGAAAATACGTATTTAAGTTGTAGTTTGGTTTTTTCCTAGTTTAGGGCATTATTTTATTTTATTCTCTAAATATATGGTAGGCTAGAAGGTTGGAAATTCCTCTAATATAGGAATGTAGAAGATGCGTGGAAATTTTTGTTCCCGTACAAATAAGAATGCTAACTTTTTAAGAATAGAAGGTTCTTGTAAAAATACTTATTTCACTAAATTGGGACTTATTCCAATCCCAACAACTAAAAATTATACTCAATATTAGAATCCAATATTGTTATTTTTGAATTCCAAAATGTCAAATATTGGAATTATCTGCACTCCAAAATCACACATATTAGATTCCAAAATCACAAATATTGGATTCCAATATCGCATATATTGGAATCCAAAATCAGCTATATTGGAATTATATGTATTCTAAATTCCGATATATTGGAATCCAGAAAATTAAATATTGGAATCCATTATACTCGCTAAAGTGATTGATGGTCATTATTTATGTTATGTTATGTATAGAACATATTTCTATTTTAAAACATCTCCTATAGAAACCTACGTGATTCACCGAGTAGTATACTACTAACTAACTACTAGTTGAGGTATTGGCATATTAAGTACCGTGAACTTACGTACTTTAAGCACCAGTACATAGTGTAGATTTGTTTTGAAGCTTGCGAGTCAAGGAACACGTGTTATTTATTGTACCAGTACTAATGTTATTTCTTGGTGCATGTCAAATTTTTTCAAATTGACGCGGCACAAGGGTTTGGTTGTTGACGTGTGACTATGCTACTAGTTACGCATGAAAATATTCTTGTTAATGCACGAAAAATATTTCTCTAACCCACGATAAGGATATTTTGTTGACAAGATATTTCAATTTTGTTGTCGTGTGACATGGTATGTTTGTTGTCATACGAAAAAAAGGTAGAACCTTCTACTCTTAGTAAGTTCACATTCTTATTCGTACGGAACAAAAATTTCCACACATCTTATAAATTCCTATATTAGATTAATTTACAACCTTCTAGCCTACCATAGATTTGAGAAAATAAAATTAACTAATGCCCTAAAATAGGAAAAACCAAACTACAACTTAAATCCATATTTTTTGGCCTCTATATGGTGAAGTTTGGGCCCAAAAATGTGCCAAAATGTGCTCCAACCAGAAAGGAAACAATGCATTATGTGTTCATCTTGTCAAAACTAGAGGTTTAAAAAAAATGGACTCAAACAGACACCCGAGCACAAGTTACGACCTTTTCAAGTTCTGCTTTAAAATTAGTGCATCCAATTTTCACCACATCACCGATTAAGTATGCAGTGTAGATTGGAAGATCATGCACAAAAGGGTTCATTTTAAGATACCTTTGGGAAATCAAAGGTGGAAAATCCTGGAAAATATGCCCATAACCACTTTCATGAAACAAGTGAATTTTCTGGGGTTTATGTGCAACATTTTCACCCGAAAGAAGATTTCATTTTCAAGACATGTGATAACAAGGTTGTTGTCATACAAAAACAACTTTATTGTTGTGCAAAAATAACCTTCATTGTCACATAAATGTAAAATTTTGTCATAGGACAACAACTTTATTATCACATGACTTGAAAATGAAAGATTATTTTGGGTGAAAATGTTGCACACAAACACCAAAAATTCACTTGTTTCACGAGAAAGTGGTTCAGGGCATATTTGCCAAGAATTTTCCACCTTTTCTTTCCCATATTTCTCTTAAAATGAACACTTTGTGAAAGATCTTTCAATCTCCCCGCATACTTAATCGGTGATGTGGTGAAAATTGGATGCGAATTTTAGCGAGCAGAACTTGAAAAGGTCATAACTTGTGCTCCGGTGTCTGCTTGAGTCCATTTTTTTAAGCTGCCGAGCTTTGATGAGACGAACACATAATGCATTGTTCCTTTCGGTTAGAGCACATTTTGGCACATTTTGGGCCCAAAATCCACCATCTAGTGGACAAAAATATAGATTTAAGTTGTAGTTTGGATTTTTTCCTATTTTAGGGCATTAGTTAATTTTATTCTCTCGAATCTATGATAGGCTAAAAGGTTCTAAATTCCTCTAATATAGGAATGTACAAGATGAATTGAAATTTGTGTTCTCATATGAATAAGAATGTGAACTTACTAAGAATATAAGGTTCGTGTAAAAATGCTTATTTCACTAAATTGGGACTTATTCCAGTCCCAAGCTAAAAAATATACTCAATATCAGAATCCGATATTACTATTTTCATATTCCAAAATGTCAAATATTGGAATTATCTACACTCCAAAATCACACATATTGGATTCCAAAATCACACATATTGGATTCCAATATCGCATATATTGGAATCCAAAATCACATATATTGGAATCCAAAATTAGCTATATTGGAATTATATGTACTCCAAAGTCCCATATATTGGAATCCATAAAATCAAATATTGGAATCCATTATATGAGCTAGCAGCTGCATTGGCTATTATTTATGTTATGTTATATATAGAACATGTTTCTGTTTTATAAGGGCTAGCAGTTGCTAGCCATTATTTATGATATGTTATATATAGAAAATGGTTATGTTTTAAACTAGATAGCTCTGTTGGCCATTATTTATGTTATGTTATATACATAAAATGGTTATGTTTTAAACGGGATAACAACCGCAAAGCATTATTTATGCTTTGTCGTAGTGAACCTCCAAAAAATAAGTTCCCTCGAATTCAGTTTTTGATCAAATATCATCGTAAACATATTCTCTTATCTTTCAATGGTCAGAATAAAGGTGACAACGTGGTGTTAATTTTAACGCCCGTTTAGATGTTTTTAAATCCTTTTCATCCGTAAAATAGTTGAAAATCTTTGAAATAATATTTTAGATATGACAATAAATTTTTATAGATTGTCTATATATATATTAATTATATTAAAAATATTTAAAAACAATTAAGTATATATAGTATAATTTTATATTTATTTTATGAACAATGTAAAAAAATTCTATTTTACAAATTTTCAAGGGCAAGTTTTTTTGATAATTCACCATAGAATTTATTCAATCATATTATCATCTTATAATCATTGAAAATATAAATCCTCCCAACTTATATTTCAATAATCTCAACATAATAGAATAGAGTTACGCAATACATTTCATTATAACATATGAATGTATATATTATTGGAAATGTTAAGTAGTACAATCATAACAACATTATGAAAATATAAATAGTTATTTAGATTTTTCTTTCTCAAAGTATTTGATCCCATCTACCACATTCAATTCCTAAAACACTATTTGTGATATTTTTTTTGTGCAAATCAGCCATCAACCATTTATCTTTTGTACAATCTTTATGTGTGCTTTTCATACCCACCATAAAATTTTCAGGAGGGTTTCCCTTTGCACCTAATTTAATACACAAAGTGTTTTTCAAACTGTATGAAAAATCATTTCTACTCTAAACCTTTTCTATGACTCTTATTATTATTCCCTCGACTATATTGCAATGTTCCTTTCCCTAAGTGAGTCTTGGATTCAATACGGTCGATATTTTTTTATTAAATCCCGTTGATATCTTTTTAACATCAAGAAATGAGAGTGTCGGAACAGAATCCTAGTTCACAATATGGTGATAGTAATTTTATAAATTCTGACAGGCCACCTCGTAGGTTGACATCTTTCATACCAAACTGAATGATGAGAGTTCCTATTTTATTTTTTTATCCCATATAATAGGTCCTCCATATCCAAAATGAGTAAATAACTCTTATTGCTACCTATAAGGAATTCAAAAAAAAAAACTTTTCACCAACTACATATCAATTACAACCAATTGAAATAAACAACATTTTAGCTTATGGATAATAGTTACGAATTAAGATTGTGGCTTGGATTACACGGCCTATACACGTTGTTGGTTCTGTTGATGCAAGAGCTATTTCTAATAAACAATCACCAATTCATAATCTATTTCTTCATATTGAAAATACGAGCATAATATATTTGAAATAAACATTAATCAATTCATAATAAATTTCATGTTGTGGTAAACTTAAATGGATAAACATAGTGGTTTCTATGGTGATATGGTAAGTAAAAATCAATTATTCTTTGTATTATAATTCAAATTTAGCGGTCATTAAGCTATGCTTATATTTTTCAAACCGCCATTTGGTGGAGAACATTCCTCAACTATTGATAAGGATTTTCGACCGCTAGGCTATGCCATCATTAGCTGAACTACACTTAGCTGGACCACCTTTAATGAGGCTAGCCAAGTGCTACTTTACATACGAATGAGCTGGATCAAGCCATATGTATCTATGTTTATGATGATTTTTAAGCCAAAACATGTTAATTCATTGTAAGTAGCCAAATGTATGCAGTAGTGAATGAGTGAAACATTGTAAACAGTATGCAATTATAAATCAATGAGATATTGATGAATGTAATTTTTTTTAGTCAAACCATTTTTGTATATAACGTTGATGCATAGAGTTCGCTAAGCTCTAAATATTTTGTTTTATATTATTATCATAGCTTACAAATGGATTTCCTTAAACATTTTCTTCGACCCAAAGTCAAGCATATAAACTAATGTCCTGTCGAGTTATCATTTCCTATAAATTTATGGGCCTTATAAATAATTTTGTTGTAAAATACACATGGATATCATATTGTTTCCTATAAATTTACGGGCCTTACTTGGTTGTGTACATAATAATTTATTGCCTTATAAATTTGTGGGGCTTGTTAGCAGTTTTATTTGTAAATTCACATGATTAACATACCGGATCTAATTGTTTATTCATGGTCGTTGTGCCCGCATCCTCCACATTTATCATCTAAACTATAAAAAACATAAGTTTGTTAAAAATTTGAAAACCATGGTAATTGAAAATAGAGCTCATTAAACATATTTATAAAATTATTGAAGGTAAATCACCATGTTGAATTGGTTGTGTAGCATCTGAAACAATTGTACATCAAATTTTATAGATTTTTGGTTGTCTGCATAAACAATAAGTGTATAATTAGCATATTTAGGTTAAAACCCATTAAAAAAATCATTTGTTGAAATTTTTTTTGGAGACGAACCTTTCTTCATATGAGAATAGTAATGTTTCAGAAACATCACCCACTATGTGTCTCAACAATAACAAAAAGTAGATAGTTTAAAATCCACAAATGCAATAAGTGTCACACTTCCTTCATAAATCACTAGTACTAGATAATTTATGCAACAACATCGGGTGAACATCTCAGCCCAAAACTTATATGATCTTTTGCAAAGAAAAGGATGGATGTTTCGTTATCCAAAATGAGCCCCCTACTTATTTTGGCTAACTTGCCTTCATTTTTTCCTTCCTTGTGCTTCAATATCAAATTTTACACATTCTTGGGACTCAAAATTATCTGGAAATGGCTTCATCAGATAGGATTTTTCTTCCCCTTTTGGAAAGGTAAAATTTTCCTCCTAACTCCAAATATTTTGAAAGTTATGGCTCGGCAGAGTTTTTTGGGGAAATTTTCCCTTGACATGCCTGTGGCCAATAAAAGGTGCCACGTGGTAGTGGAGGTCAGGTTGGTGGAGGAAAGTTGGAAAAATTGCCAAGAAGGTTGGCAGAGGTGCAAGGGGAAAATTTTGGCCAGAAGCCCGTGGAGGGGAAGGAAGCACGTCGGTCGGAGGCAGGGAGAAATTTGAGCACTTAGCCCTTTTGGGGTGAAAGTCAAAAATCTAAAATTAGCCCGTAATCCAACAAGGAAGAAAATGGAGAAAAGTGGTCAAGGCCCATGGACCATTTTGAAGCTGCCACATGTCATGGCGGAAGGGCGGAGGCGCGGAGCTATTTGGCAAAATTTTCCAAAATCTAAAAAAGGCACAAAGGAAAAATTTGAAGCACGCCCCCATCGAGCGAACCAGAGGGTGACACATGTCACTGTGGACGGCGGAGCACACGGGAAAATTTGAGAATTTTCCCGATAAAAAAATCAAATAGGAAAAGTGATGGTTGGGACCACGATCCCATCGGTGAACTATGAAGCGACACGTGGCAGCGGAGCGGCGGAGCGCAGGGAAATTTTGGGAAATTATCCCAATGAAAAATCAAAGTGAAAAAGGTGAGGTTTGAGCCCGCGTTTCCATCAGCTAATGGGAAATTGACATGTGGCATCAGATCAGTGGGGCACAGGGAATGTTTGGGAAATTTTAGCAAACTCAAAAACTGGAAAATTTTCAAGTTTCGGCCCGTCAACCCGAATTTTTCCTAAATTTTCAAAGGGACATAATGTTCGATCCCAAGCTCGATTTTCACGTTCTTTATATCATTAGAAAGATGTTAAAATATTCTACATGATGGAGGGTTAAATTTTTATTTTTATGTATATTTGTGGGAGAAAAATAGCAAAATCTCTCTAGCTTACAAAAACATAGAAAATGACTCCAACCACCAAAATTAATGAAGTATGGGCCTCTGTTTTGCTTTGTAAAGCAATGTACTTCAAAGTATGGGATTTTTTATGGAAACCCATAATTTTTTAGGCCCATTAGATGAATCTTGTTAGTGTTTGAAGTCCCAAATCAATTTTCTCACGTTTTCTCCTTTCTTCCATTCTACTCGATGGTTAAAAGCCAATTTTGGCTCATTTGTAACGTTTGTTCATCATTCTTCTCTTCCTCTCCCTTATTTTCTTCCCCAGGGTTGAAAATGGAGTTTGAACCTCCTCCCTTTCTCTGTAATGGTGTTTTTTTCCTCTTACCAGTGAAATGATGTTTTGTGCAAACTTTTAGAGCAATAAAAAACGTGTTTTCTAATGCATTTGTCCATCCTTGCTCGATTTTGTTTGTTCTCTTCTTGCCTCTCTTCATTGCAGGTATTTGTGCATGTTTGAATCTCTATTGCAGGTTTTGGGGTTGTGTTCATGGATTTTTGGAACATTTTTTGTGTGAAATCCATCCTTTTTTTTGTGATGCACTTGTCCATCCTTTCCATTGCTCACCTCTCTTTGTTTCCATGGCAGTTTTGATAGATGTTCAACATTTTCCTTCTCTGGTGTATCACCATTTTAGTGTAGGCTCTATTTTTCCCTCTTTTCTATCTCTGTGTGTCCTTGGCATAGTTATATTATGATTACATTAGCTTGCCTACACTGGAATAGCTTGTGGCAGGTAGTTTAGGAAGAGGAACCATCCTTCTCTAGAGAGATTTCCCCATTTACACAGGTCCCACACTTTGGGAAAGCTCAATGTTGTGCATTCACAACAAATGACATTGCCTTAGAAAAGCATATCCATAGGTCATTTTAGGGGTGTTGTGAATTTTCACTAACAATTTTGGCATGCCCAGTGGGACATTAGAGGTCTTCCACTTCATCTTTTGCAGGTTGATGTGTTCCTGTGAAGATTTCAACCTTTGGAGGAAATTGCGAACACATCTAGTGACTCCATCTAGTCAATAACTCATTCTCTAAGTTGCAAACCTATTTTCCATTCATTTCCATTCATTCTTCTTTCATCTCTTCCATCCTTTTCTATTCCATGAAGTTGTGCAATCATGACTTCATTTTCATCATGGAATTTGCATTCACAATAGCAGAAATATATTCCACCTCCAACATATTTTTCAAATCATCCAGATTAGCATTTTGATCAAATCTAAAACTAGTATGCATACCCATATGAGCAATGCCAAAATCAGTTTGGCTATGAAGCATGTCAAGCACAAGGGTATGCAGATTGTGAGGGCAGTCAAGAAGAAAATGCAAATTTGTTGGAGAAGATCCAAAAGATGGAGGTAAACATGGTTCAATCAAGGGCTCAAGCACAAATGAAGGCATTTTAGATTGGTTTCAGAGCACCTTGTCCATGGGGAGGTGTTATTTCAAGGCACTACAACCCTCAGGAGAAGCTAGACTTCATGGTTGAAATGCTGCCCCAACTTGCACAATGGATTGAGGAGATAGAAGCATATGAGAAAATTTTGAATCAACCTTGTCAATGGGTAAGTCATTCAATAGCTCCTTGTCTTTCTTTTTCACCCTCTCAAGCTTTATCATTTCAGTAGTGTCAAGCTTCAAGTTTCCCATATGTTGCCCCAAATGTTGATCCCATTTCTCCATCTCCTAGTCTCCCATCCCACCTCAATTTCTCTACTCTTTTCCCTTCCAAACAGCCATTCCCTCTAAAGAAACAAGAGTTTCTACCTCCTCCACCACCAAAAATAATTGAAAAACCAGTTGAGACACAACCCATCCATCCTCTTGCATTCCCAAATACATGTTGGGAAGATGAAAATCAGAAATCCAGTCAAGGAGAATAGCAAGAAGAAGAGCCCAATAGAGAAGAAATAACAGAAAACTTGAAGAGTTGGGCTGCCAAATTTGGGATAGCAAAAATCCCCTTGATGGTGAAACCAACAAAGGAGGCCAAGGTTGAAGAACAAGTGGTGGTTAGGACTGATTTTGTTATAGCAGAAGAAGAGAAAAAGAAGAGGAAAATCAGCAATCAATTTGCTCAGAATGTAGTGTCCATGTTGGCACTCTACTTGAAGAAGATGCTGATCTAATTCAAGTTACAGAATCAGCCATGGAAGAGGAAAGCTCTAAAAGAGATCTTGCAGCCCCAACTCGTCATATAGAGCAGAAGATTGAAGAGTTTGGCTTGAAAAACTTCATGTTAGAGGAAGAGTACAATAAAGAGCAAGATTGTCTTCAAGAAGCAGAGGAAGGAGAAGCTGCTCCAAATCCAAAAGAAGAGGAGAACATTCCAGCTATGGGGGAGAAAAGTGCAAATCAAAAAGCTTTGAGCAAAAATCAGGCTATAGAATAACTTTCAGTTCTTCTTTCTACTTCATCTCTCTCGACTTCTAGTGCTGAAGAAGAGTTTGATCTCTCAAACTCAATGTTGGAGGATGAAAGAAACCATGGTGATCAAGTTACAAATCAAAAGAACACCATGGGGGAGGTTGAGTATTTGTAGCAGGACAGCAATGAGACAGTTTATCTGTTAGATTTGGAAGACTATTTTGAAAATCACGCCATTTTCTCCTTCATCACCCACATTCCAAACATAAGAACCCACCGCCATGAAGGAGAACTTTCATTTGCAATAGCCTGCATCTTATAAAGCAGCTCTTTGGAATCAAGATTAGAATATTTAAATCTTCCATGTTCTTAATTAGAGGAAGGAAAACAATGAAGAGTTCAATCATTTCTTCCACACCATCCATTCAAGAAGGTCTACAAGAAGACTCCATTTTTGGTGTTGAAAATCAGAGCTATGGGCATATCAAATAGATCAGACCTTTCCCAATAAGGTATTTGACTTCATTGGAGCCAAAGGAGAAGTAAAAACCAGTCATGCTTGCTTCTAAGCGTGAGGATGAGCTACAAAGTACAAAGGATCATTTGTCATACCTTTTCAATCCAAATGCAGAGAAACTAAAAGTGGTATTCAATTTGCTTTCAGTGACACCTTGCTAATTTGGGTCAAAGACCAACTTTTTGTTGATTTTCCACTCATCCAAGCAGCCATACTCAGCTACAAATCATTTGCATGGCTACCAATTTTGAAGAAAGGAAGCTATTTTGCACAACTAGTTACAGGTTTTGTTTATCTCACCTTTACTTACAATTAGAGTAGAGTAGGTAGGTTTGATTTTAGTAGAAGAAGCACTTGTGCACACTCTACATGTTCCATTTGGAGAAAGTATGATTTTGAGTTTTGTACATAGTTTTTGTGGTGCTGGTTTTCTCTTGCACAGTCCATTGCAGTGGCATTTTGGTGAAAACAACTCCAATTCAGTAGGCTTCAAAGTGGCTCAGAGGGAAGTTTTCAAAGTTCAGATCAGTTTTCAGGCTACTACTCATGACTCCATGCCCAATGGATGCTTCAAGGTAGCTGATCACTTCATCTAGCAGGCAGATGACCCCTGAGAGTCACCAAATTGTTATCCAAAATGAGCCCCCTGCTTATTTTGGCTAACTTGCCTTCATTTTTTCCTTCCTTGTGCTTCAATATAAAATTTTACACATTCCAGGGACTCAAAATTATCTACAAATGGTTCCATCAGATAGGATTTTTCTTACCCTTTCCAAAAAGTTAAAATTTTCCACCTAACTCCAAATATTTTTGAAAGTTATGGCTCGGTGGAATTTTTGGGGAAAATTTCCCTTGACAGGCCCGTGGCCAATGAAAAGGTGCCACATGGTGGAGGATGTCGGGCAAAGGAGGAAATTTGGAGAAATTTCCAAGAATTTTGGTGGAGGTACAAGGGGAAAATTTTGGCCCGCAATCCCACGGAGGGGATGGAAGGCGCACAACAGAGGCAGGGAGAAATTTGAGCACTTAGCCCTTTTGGGCCGAAGTCAAAAAATCAAAAATTGGTCCACAAGGAAGAAAATGGAGAAAAGTGGTCAAGGACCATAGACCATTTTGAAGCTACCACGTGTTGTGGAGGAAGGGCAGAGTCGCGGAGTTGTTTGGAAAAATTTTCCAAAATCAAAAAAGGCACAAAGGAAAAATTTGAAGTGAGCCCTCGTTGAGCGAACTAGAGGGTGACACGTGTCACCGGATAGCAGAGCGTGGGGAAATTTTGGTAATTTTTACCGATAAAAAATCAAAGGGGAAAAGTGATGTTTGGGCCCATGATCCCATTGGTGAGCCAAGAAGCAACACGTGGCAACGAGTCTGCGAAGCACGGGAAATTTTGGGAAATTTTCCCAATGAAAAATCAAAGTGAAAAAGGTGAGGTTTGAGCCCGTGTTTCCATCAACTAATAGGAAAGTGACATGTGGCAGTGGAGTGGCGGGCATGGGGAATGTTTGGGAAATTTTCCCAAATTCAAAAAATGGAAAATTTTCAAGTTTTGGCTCGCCAACCCGAATTTTGCCCTAAAATTGCCATTTTTGCCATAAATTTTCAGAGGGGCATAATGTTCGATCCCGAGCTTGGATTTTCAAGTTCTTTATATCGTTGGAAATCTGTTGAAATATTCTACACGATGGATGGTTAAATTTTTATTTTTGATGGATATTTGTGGGAGAAAAATAGAAAACTTCTCTGGCATGCAAAAAACACAGAAAATGACTCCAACCACCAAAATTAATGAAGTATAGGCCTCTGTTTTTCTCTGTAAAGCAATGTACTTCAAAGTATGGGATTTTTTATGGAAACCCATCATTTTTCACGCCCATTATATGAATCTTGTCGATGTTTGAAGTCCCAAATAAATTTTCTCACATTTTCTCCTTTCTTCCATTTTGCTCGATGGTTAAAAGCCAATTCTGGCTCATTTGTAACGTTTGTTCATCATTCTTCTCTACCTCTCCCTTATTTTCTTCCCCAGGGTCGAAAATGGAGTTTGAACCTCCTCCCTTGCTCTGTCAGAATGGCATTTTTTTCTCTTACTAATGAAATGATGTTTTGTGCAAACTTCGGAGTAATAAAAATGTGTTATGTGATGCATTTGTCCATCCTTGCTCATTTTTGCTTGTTTTCTTCATGCCTCTCTTCATTGCAGGTATTTTTACACGTTTGAATGTCTATTGTAGGTTTTGGGGTTGTGTTCATGGATTTTTGGAACATGTTTTTGTGAAATCCATCCTTGGTTTTGTGATGCACTTGTCCATCCTTTCCATTGCTCACCTCTCTTTGTTTCCATGGCAGTTTTGATAGATGTTCAACATTTTCCTTCTCTAGTGTATCACCATTTTAGTGTAGGCTTTGTTTTTCCCTCTTTTCTCTCTCTCTCTCTGTCTCCTTGGCATAGTTAGATTAGGATTAGATTAGCTTGCCTACACTGGAATAGCTTGTGGTAGGTAGTTTAGGAAGAGGAACCAGCCTTCTCTGGAGAGCTTTCCCCATTTACAAAGGTCCCACACTTTGGGAAAGCTCAATTTTGTGCATTCAAACCAAATGAAATTGCCTTAGAAAAGTAGATCCATAGGTCATTTTGGGGGTGCTATGAATTTGCACTAACAGCTTCCACGTAGGCCAATTTCACTTCCAATTAACAATTTTTGTGGTAGTTTATCCATCCAATCCATAATGACCTCTTCTCTATAATCATCATTATTATCGTGGTTGTGCACACAAGATAGTATATATGTAAGACATTAAAATTTTAATATCCCATTGCTATCATAGAGTCTCTGTAGCATCCATTCAAAATTAATACTCCAATGTCTTTAACCTTTTCCATTTATCTTTTTACTATGTTGCTTAAAATTTTTGAATAACCAATTGGTATTAGAACAATAATAATAAAATCTAGCACACTAGTTCCGATAACTATTAGAAGCTCCATTATGGCATCGGAAAAAATATTGCTAGACAAATTGAAAAAATTAGTGATCACACATTCAACATTGAAAGTATTAGCCAAAGGAATATCTGATAAAGTCGATGGAAGATGGAATGGATATGCACATTCAAATTTAGCGGTCATTAAGCTATGCTTGTATTTTTCAAATCGCCTTTTGGAGGAGAACATTCCTCAACTATTGATGAGAATTTTTTACTGCTAGGCTATGCCATCATTAGCCGAACTACACTCAGCTGGAACACCTTTAATGAGGCTAGCCAAGTGCTACTTTACATACAAATTAGCTGGATCAAGCCATATGTAGTTCTGTTTATGATGATATTGAAGTGAAAACAATGTTAATTCAATGTAAGTAGTCAGTATGCAGCAAATAGTGAATGAGTGAAACATTGTAGACAGTATGTAATAATAAATCAATTAGATATTGATGAATGTAATTTTTTTTAGTCAAACCATTTTTGTATTTAATGTGGATGCATAGAGTCCGCTAAGCTCTATATATTTCATTTTAAATTATTATCGTAGCTTACAAATGGATTTCCTTAAAAATTTCTTCGACCCAAAGTCAAGCATATAAACTAATGTCTATTAGTTATCGTTTCCTATAAATTTATGGGCCTTATAAATAATTCTGTTGTAAAATACACATGGATATTATATCGTTTCCTATAAATTTACGGGCCTTTTGGTTGTGTACATAATCATTTATTGTCTTATAAATTTGTGGGGCTTATTAGCAAGTTTTGTTTGTAAATTCACATGATTAACATACCTAGATCTAATTGTGTATTCATGGCCGTTGTGCCCGCATCCTCCACATTTATCATCTGAACTATAAAAAACATAAGTTTGTTAAAAAATTGAAAACCATGGCAATTGAAAACAGAGCTCATTAAACATATTTATAAAATTGTTGAAAGTAATTCACGATGTTGAATCAAGTTGTGTAGCATCCCACCGAAATGATTGTCTATCAAATTTTATAGCTTTGTGGTTTTTTGCATAAACAATAATTATATAAGTAGCATATTTAGGTTAAAATGCATTAAAAAAATCATTTGTTGAAAGTGTTTTCGGAAACAAACCTTTCTTCATATGAGAATAGTTATGTTTCAGAAACATCACCTGACTATGTGTCTCAACAATAACAATGGTAGATAGTTTGGAATCCACCAATGCACTAAGTGTGACACTTCCTTTGTAAATCACTAGTACTAGAGAATTTATGGAACAACATTGAGTGAACATCTCAGCCCAAAACTCATACGATCTTTCACAAAGAAAAGGATGGTTGTTTCCTTGTAGGCCAATTTTTTCTTAGTTACCAATTTTTGTGGCATTTTATCCATCCAATCCATAATGACCTCTTCTCTATAATCATCGTTATTATCGTGGTTGTGCACACAAGATATTGTGTACATAAGACATAAAATTTTGAATATCCCATTGCTATCATAGAGTCTATAGCATCCATTCAAAATTGATACTCCAATGTCTTTAACCTTTTCCATGTATATTTTTACTATGTTGCTTAAATTTTTTGAATAATGAGTTGGTTGATTTAAGTAAAATAATAAAATAATCTAGCATACTGGTTCCAATAACTATTAGAAGCTCCATTATTACATCGGAAGAAATATCACTGGCCAAATTGTAAAAATCAGCGATCACACATTCAACATTGAAAGTTTTAGCCAAAGGAATATCTTATAAAGTCGATGGAAGATGGAATGGAGATGCACATTTATAAGAAAAAATTGTATGTGACTTTCACCCTTGCTAGTATATTTCCTTCTATTGACATCACATAGTTTTCTAATATTTTCTAAGCCATGACGAGAATAACTTCTTCCACCTCATGATATTTTTCCTTTTTGCCATTTTTTCCCCAATATGGGAATCAAATTTTATTTTTCCATTGATCTCTTCACCCAACAGTACAAACAACTAGCGGTAGTGTGATTCATGTAATTTAATTTTTTTAATTTTATTGGATTCACTGCAAGATGTCAATACAATATTATTGAGATGTTTATTTCTCAAATAATGTAGAACTTTATCTCTCACTTTGTTGTCTCCTTTTATTCTCTAGCAAGTAAGAATCAAATGTATTTGCTATTACACTAGCCTCAAATTCCCCAGTTGATTTAGTATTCATTTTAAACCCATGTAATTTTCATTTAGATGGGTTTATCTCCAATTTAGTCAAATATGTTTGCCTCAGCATAGTAAACAACTTGACATGTTTTGGAGGTGAAGGAAAACCTTTTCTATGTAAAAATGACAAACAAAATATGTTCTCTTGTTTCTATGTAATTTTTTTAATACTGTAAATATACCATTTTGATTTACTTCTACATTTGAACAACCAGCTTTGTTAGAATATGTTACAATCCCAAAATTCCAACAATATTTTGAACAAGAATATGGTCCACTATTTTTGGAGGCATGCATTTCTCGTTTCCTAAATAAAGAAACATCCAACTCCATATCCAGAATAAGACACTCATTGTTTTTAAGCTTTAAAGTGTTTTTCTCAATTTTTCTATTAAGGAATTTAAATAGTATTGTTATCCAAAATGTGCCCTTGCTCATTTTTTGTGGCTAAATCCTCTCATTTTTTCCTCTCTTGTGCCTCAGTCATAATATTTTGCTTTTCAAGCACTCAAAACCTTCTAGAAATGACACCATTGGATAGAGCTCTTTCTCAGCTTTCCAAAAAGGTAAAGTTTTCCTCCTAACTCCATGTATTTTTGAAGTTATGGCTCGGCGAAGTTTTTTGGAAAAAATTTCCCCTGAAAGGCCTGTGGCCAATGAGATGCCGCCACGTGGCACCTAGAGTGGTGGAGTGTGGGAAAATTTTGGAAAATTTTCCAAATGACCAAAAAGGTGCAAAAATTCAAATTTTTGCCCGCTAACCCGATTTGGCCCTGTTTTGCCATAAATCTTCAAATCGCCATATCCTTCGATCTAGAGCTCGCTTTTCACGTTCTTTATATCAATAGAAAGCTGGTGAAATTATATACAAGATTCCTGTGGTTATTATTACATTTTGGTGGATTTTGAAGAGAGAAAATCAAGAAACACCTCTGGCACATGGTCATGGACAGAAATGACATTTCAACCACCATTTTTAATGAAGAATGGCTCGCATTCTCTCCCAGCATGGTTAAAAATGTCAAGGAATGGGTTTGTCAGGGTGCCCATGCTGTTTTGATGGCATTTTGGTCAATGGTTGAACCCCTTTCACATTTTCCCATGTTTCTCTCTCCTGGGGTCGTGGTTTGCACTGTAAAAGCCAGAATGAGTTCATTTTGCAGAGGGGGAGACACTTTTTCAGCTCTGCAACTTTCTTTTTCTTCCTCCTTGTCGAATTTGTGAAGAAATTTTACCTTTCCATGTAATGCAGCACCTTTTCTTGCCTCTGGATCACTGTAATGTACTGTATTGGATCTGAAATGTTGATATATGTTCTGTGATTAAAATCCCTCAATCCTTTCATATATCTATCATTGCTTTCTTGATCTTTCATTACATTTTGAGCATTTTTGCGTGTTTTGTTCTCAGGTTTCCTTGTGGATTGTGTATTTCATGGAGCATCAGGTGTCTACAACTCCTTGGTGCATCACCTATTAGCATTCGTTCTTTCTTTTTTGCATTTTCTACCCTTGTCCCTTTGGAATTTAGAGTAGATTTAGGAGTTTAAACCTCTGCAATTGTGCAAGAAAATAGCTGATTAGAGGAGTTGAGGAACCATCCTCTAATATGGAGATTCCTCTTCCATTTTTCAAGTCCCACACTTGGGAAGAGGATTCAATGTTGTGCAATCACACTGGATGCTTAGAATGATCAAACTATAAATCTGATCAACATCCAAGGGGTGATGCTGATTTGCAACACATGATTTTACACCGGTGGGACCTTAGAGGTCTTCCACTTTATCTTTTACAGTTGGTGTGTTCCCGTTAAAGATTCAACCTTTGGAGGCACTTTCAAAAGCACATCCTGGTGACTCCATCTAGTAAAAACTCATTCTCTAAGTCGCACACTGCATTTTCCATTCATTTCCATCCATTCTTCTTTCCATCACTTTCATTCTTTTCGATTCCATGAAGTTGTGCAATCACAACTTCATTTCCATCATGGATTTCACATTTACAACAGCAGATATCACACCTCCAACATGTTTTACAAATCCTCCAAATCAGCATTTTGATCAAATTCAAAATCAGCATGTCTACCCATATGAGCAAGTAGTGCAAATTCAGTTTGGATATGAGGCATGTCAAGCACAAGGGTATGCTGGTTGTGAGGGCAATCAAGAAGAAAATGTAGATCTGCTAGAACAAATCCAAAATATGGAGGTAAACATGGTGCTATCTAGGCTCAAGCACAAATGAAAGCATTTAGAATCGGTCAGTAGAGCACCTTGTCCATGGGTGGGACCTTTTCCAAGGCATTACAGCCCTCAAGAGAAGCTAGCCTTCATGATTACAACACTACCAATGCTTGTAAAGTGCATCAAGGAATAAAGGTGTATGAAAGGAGTATTCAACAACCTTGTCAACAGTAAGCACACCATCTCATGCCTTTTCTCTCCCTCTTTCCCAATCAGTTTTATCGGTAGTGTCAAGTTTTAAACTCTCCATCTGCTGCCCCAAGTGTATAATCCATTTCTCCATTCCCTATTCTTCCACCCCATCTCAATTCTTCTATCCTTTTCCCTTCCAAATATTCATTCCTCCAAAGAAACAAGAGTTCCTACCTCCTCCACCACCACAAAAATTGCAAAATCAATTGAGTTACAATCCACTTCTCCTCTTGCATTCCCAAATCCATGTTGGGAGGATAAAAATCAAAATGCCAATCAAGGAAAATAGAAAGTAAAGAAGAGCCAAACAAGGATGAATAAATTCAAAGTCTGAAGATTTGGGCTCTTAAATTCGGGATTACAAAAATCCCCTTGATGGTGAAACCAATAGAGGATGTTGAAGTTGGAGAACAAGTGGAAAACAAGGCTGATTTTATAACAGCAGTGAAGCGAGAAAAACAACAGTTTTTTGGTGATGAGTTGGGTGTCCATGTTGGCACTTTGCACAAAGAAAATGTTGATCCAGTTTGCACTGCAAAATCAGCCATCGAGAAGGAAGGAAAACCATCTCAAAATCCCATCTTTGAGGAGCAAATGGATGAGGTCAAGTCAGTTTTTACAACAGTAGAAGAAGGAAGCATTATTGATACATTTTTGATTTCATTTGAAGGGGCTGATTTGATTGATGAAGCCATTCGGAGGTGAACAAAACAGGTCCAAATTGTGAGCAAAAGGCACAAGAAATTTCATGCTTTCTCCCACTTCATCTCCCCAACAATCTGATTTTTGGGATGAGTTTGGATTGACAAGTTTCATGTTTGAAAATGAAGTTATACAGGGTGAAGAAAATGCAGATTTGGAGGCCACCATACAAGAGGGAGAGACTTTGCTACAGCAAGACATTCAAGAGTTTGATTTTCCATCAGACTTAGAAGAATGTTTAGATGAAGAGCTAGCTGAAATTACCATGTTTCCTTCTTCACCATTCATTCTCCAACAACAAGAACTTGCTGCCATGGACAAAAGAGTTCAAGGAGAACAGCCTACAGTTTGCAACATGCCTCTTGAATCAAATCTGGAAGAATTTGATCTTCCAAAAGCTACAATGGAGGAGCTCCAAAGCCAACAATGTATTACAGCAGGTAACAACAATGCAAAAGCAACTTCATTGGATGTTGCAATCAATAACGAGGAGTTACACACTATAGAAGAGTTCCATGTTGCCATGAAGGAAGAGAAAGGGCATAAAAGTCCTACCATTGCTTCCACATCACCCACCCAAGAAGGTCTACAAGAAGACTCCATTTTTTGAGTTGAAAATCAGAGCTATGGGCATATCAAATGGATCATACCTTGCCCAATAAGGTATTTGACTTCATTGGAGTCAAAGGAGAAGTCACAACCAGTCATGCTTGCTTTTAAGCATGAGGATGAGCTACAAAGTACCAAGGATCAGCTATCATACCTCTTCAATCCAAATGCAGAGCAACTAAAAGAGGTATTGGATTTGTTTTCAGTTGACACCTTGATGATTTGGGTAGAAGACCAGCTTCTTGTTGATTTTCCACTCATCCAATCAGCCATGTTCAGTGCCAAATCAGTTGTATGGTTGCAACTTTTGAGAAAGGGAAGCTATTTCTCCCAACCAGTTACAGGGTTTGTTTAGCCCACTTTTGCTTCCAGTTAGAGTAGGATAGGTAGTTTTTCTTTCAGTAAAAGAAGTGCTTGTGCACACTCTGCATGTTCCATTTTGGAGCATGTATGACCTTTAGTTTTATACATAGTTTTGTGGTGTTGGTTTTGCTCTTGCGCAGTCCATTTCAGTGGGTTTCCAAGTGGCTCAGAGAGGAGGTTTTCAAATTTTAGATCAGTTTACAGGCTACAACTCATGACTCCATGCACAATGGATGCTTCAGGTAACTGGTAACTTCATCCAACAGTAGATGACCCTCCGAGTTGCAAAATTGTTATCCAAAATGTGCCCCCGCTCATTTTTGTGGCTAACTCCTCTCATTTTTTTCCTCTCTTGTGCCTTAGTCATAATATTTTTTTTTTAGGCACTCAAAACCTTCTAGTAATGACACCATTGGATAGATCTCTTTCTCAGCTTTCTAGAAAGGTAAAGTTTTCCTCCTAACTCCATGTATTTTTGAAGTTATGGCTCATGGAGTTTTTGGAAAAAATTTCCCTGAAAGGCCTGCGGCCAATGAGATGCCACCACGTGGCACCTAGAGTGGTGGAGTGTGGGGAAATTTTTGGAAAAATTTCAAATGACCAAAAAGGTGCAAAAATTTGAATTTTTGCCCGCCAACCCGATTTGGCCTATTTTTCCCTAAATCTTCAAATCGCCATATCTTTCGATCCAGAGCTCGGCTTTTCATGTTCTTTATGTCAATGGAAAGATGGTGAAATTATCTACAATATTTCAGGGTTATTTTTTCATTTTGGTGGATTTTGGAGATATAAAATCAAGAAATTCCTCGGAATGTGGTCATGGACGAAATGACGCTTCAACCACCGCTTTTAATGAAGAATGGCTCGCATTCTCTCCCAAAGATGGTTAAAAATGTCGGGAATGGATCTGTCAAGGCACCCATGCTATTTTGATGGTATTTTGGTAAATGGTTTAACCCCTTGCATGTTTTCCCATGTTTCTCTCTCCTGGGGTCATGATTTGCACTGTAAAAGCCAGAATGAGTTCATTTTGCAGAGGGGGAGACACTTTTTCACTCTGCAACTTCCTTTTTCTTCTTCCTTGGTAGAATTTGTGAAGAAATTTTACCTTTACATGTAATGCAGCACCTTTTCTTGCCTCTAGGATCACTATAATGTATTGTATTGGATCTGAAATGTTGATATATGTTCTGTGATTAAAATCCCTCAATCCTTTCATATATCTATCATTGCTTTCTTGATCTTTCATTACATTTTGAGCATTTGTACATGTTTTGTGCTGTGTTTCCTTGTGGATTGTGTATTTCATGCAGCATCAGGTGTCTACAACTCCTTGGTGCATCACCTATTAGCATTAGTTCTTTCTTTTTGCATTTTCTATCCTTGTCCCTTTGGAATTTAGAGTAGATTTAGGAGTTTAAACCTCTGCAATTGTGCAAGAAAATAGTTGATCATAGGAGTTGAGGAACTAGCCTCTAATCTGGAGATTCCTCTTCCATTTTGCAAGTCCCACACTTGGGAAGAGGATTCAATGTTGTGCTATCACACTCGGATGCTTAGAATGATCAAACTAGAAATCCGATCAACATCCAGGGGGTGCTGCTGATTTGCAACAACAAGTACCCTAACCGACACCAACTTATAGAGTTCTTTACTATGTATCATAAAAGAGTAATTAATTTAATGGTTAGTGACTGTTATGCTTCATATTTTTGGATCAAGTCAATAATTGAATTATGATGCATTGAAAGATACGAAACCATTTTAACCTTTTGAAAGTATTACCTATGAGTCGTAAAATCCATAACATTATATAGATGACATGATAGAACGTTAAAAATACACACATTAGTGGCGAGATAAACTTCTAGTCAACATATAAAAGAACAATCTAAAACAATTTTTAAGCCATGTACACCTTTTTAATGATAAACCATAGAGGACAATAAGATGTAATATTTTTTATTTTGAAGAGAATTTGTGGTAGTTGGGGATTTTTCTTTTTACAAGACTATGCGATTTATGTGTATATCGGTCATACTGTAGTAGTGGGGATTAGATTCTTATAAGAAGACTAATGAACGTGTTTAAAGGATAGTGGTCGGAAGATCTAATTTTTGGTATTTTTAGGAGAGTATTTGAGCAAAAATCACATTAACAAATTTAGTGATAGCTCATCATTTTTTGTTATATAATAAAATGTGAAATATATGTATATCAAACATACTTTATTCATTATGTCTAAATGTCTGTAACTACTATAAGTACAATATGTTAAGTGTAGCGCTTGGTGGGAAATTCCAAAAAAAAATATAAAAAACAAATAGGAAGGATTACACTTTTCGTAAATGTAAGTATGGCCTTCTTCAAAATGTTTCATATCAGAAAAATTGTTTCTCTAACAATTAGTTTCATACTTATCAAAAGTAACGACACATTGGACGCTACTTTCAACAATTTCTTTTATTCAATGCTACAATAAATTAATAAATCGTGACCTAACTAAGAGACCACGAGGATCCTACCATTATGGTTATTGTAAACACTATCTATACATATTTGGATTTCTAGTGCTTTTCATTAATTATAATTCTATCATGTTGGTGGAATGAACTTAGAGCAGATAATAGTCATGCATAACAAATAGAGAGATCAAGCCTTACGTAGTTCCCATAAGGTATATTTTTTGAAACACATAATTGACTTCAGATCTTATGGGAGAAAATGATTAGCGAATGCTAAGAATTTTTTTCGTATTGAAAGTAAGGGCATAGTGGATGCTAGGTTCAATAGTTTAATAATTTTAAAACAACGATAAAATAAAATAGCATGCTCTAGTTTAGTCGTCACTAGGATCTCATCATACTTTTCTCCGGTATTGAAAACCATCATCGATATTGTGTTCATATGATTGTAGTGAAATATCACTGGAATGGAATTTTACATGTTCTTACATCATCCTTAAACCTCAAAACTACGTAATCTAATTTAACTCCTCTACATCAAATTCTAGCAGAAATCCCTTTCCCTTAACATAGACATCATAGATTCAGGCCATTTTCCAACTTGCCAAACCCCAACCTTGTTGCAGCCTTTGCACCACCACTTATGAGAATGTTTGTCAATGAGTTAAGCCTCATGCCCCAAATTCATAGGAAATGAGCTTTGTCTTGTAAAGTGAAAATAAATTATTACAAACCTTATCTAGTAAATATCTTACTAGATGTTACTTCTTATTTTGGTTTAATGCTTTAATCTTATATTTACAGCCTAGCTGTTGGTAGCTCAAATGTGCACCCACATTTTGGATCTCAGAAAGGGCCAAGGTGTTTGAGACCATAATGGAACCATCCCCAAGTTATGGGACCTTGCAAGCTTGGGATGGATCTCTGGAGAAGGCCGGTTCCTCTATCTATTTCTGCTACTACTGCTACTCCTAGTGCTGAAAGGGAAAACTAAGCTAAGAATGCCAAGGGACTAGGGAAAGAAGGATAACATGAAGTAAACTACACTAAAAGGTGATAGCACTAGAAAAGAGGCATGACAAGAATGATAGGGAATGTGTGAAAGAAGGCTAGAAGACAACAAAACATGAATTCACCAAATCAATTTCATGGAACACAACCAAATATGGAGCTCAGCAGGGACCCAAGTAGCACAACCAGCACACAACACAAAAGAAAAGGCAAGAAGAAGGAATGCAAACATGTTAGGACAAATAATAGTCACACAACAATGCTTCTATTAATTCCAAAAATGCACAAAATGTTATAATGATGAAGGAGGTTGATATCCACCTACAAGAGCCATACATAGAGGTCTCGCAACTCAAAATACACAAAATTTAGTGTCCTTAGAAAAAATACATAAGGATCTAGAGTGTCCAACATAACAAATGAGCCTTTCTATTACATTTGTAGATGAATCCATGGAGGAAGAAGGGAAAAGGAGGGAAAACCTAAATTTGAAACACAACCACCAACAAGAAGCATTTAATGTCTATAAATCCACTTGGAAATCTGTGAAATATGCTTCCCCATGCTTGTTTGACATGTTGAAGACAAAAGAGGGTAGATCATACCAAATTGGGTGGTTGGAGCAATCAGATCTACTCATCAATGTTCAGAGAGACATTTTCCTGTTTCTCACCTACTAGATCCACCAGAATTTGAATTTTGAATTTTGGCACTATAGCTAATGTCAACAACTCTCTGACAAGTCCAAGAACACGCCGATCGAGATCGTAGATGATGATACGGCCATCAAAAGATGTTAGAGTTTTCAGCGTACAAAAACATGTGGCATGCACCAATTGGCTGAGATGGTGGCCAAATGTACAACTATTTGTCATTTCTACCATGTGTCAATCATTCATTTGTTGTAAGGATTCGGTGCCCTATTGGTGCGCTTTGACTGGTTATACATGGCACACTTAAGCATGTCAAAAGATGATCTAGCATAGAAGGGCATAAGGGAAGGGCACATAGAGAAAATAGAGGAAGGCGCAGAGGGGGCGCATGGCGATGCACATGGGGAGATGAAGCAAACTAGTGAGCAGAGAACATATGGTTAAGGCGCAACTATTACAAAGTAATGGGTGTGGCATGTGAAGGGCCAAGGACTTAGTAGTAAGTGCGAGGCATGTGGGATGGGAATAAACTGACCAAAAAGAAGGTGAACGCGTGGGAAGGCGCAAGGGGAAGTGGAAGGAGAAAAGAAAATGGGCGTGTAGGTAAACTATGACCAAGGGAATGTACCAAATGATTTTCAGCGTGTGTAATTCTTCAATAGATATCTTAGGATCAGAATGTGTATGCAAGTTATCTAAATCACCAGTGATCTATTTGGATAACACTAACATTACAAAAATAACTCATTTTAATTAAGTAAATTAGGCCTAAAAATACAAATTACATTAAACAATCAAGTACAAAAACATTAAATAAGCAACGAAACTCACTATAACCAAATTTGGAATGCTCCTTTTTATTGAATGCAAGACCCATAAATATTTAAGCCATTGTTTCCTAAAAACATTAAAATTAAAAAAATACCCAATACACTAAAACTCAATCAAACAAACCCAAAACAAAATCACTTCCTTATGATGATCAATGTCTGGAATCTCAAACTCGCTCATTGATCTCGATTGTAAATCCTTATGATCCTTTTCGTCAATAGTGCACCGAGACCAAAACACACGTACCCAAAATCTCCTTCACAGATCCTACAAGATGTTTTGTCATGGATCAACACATCATGACCTTTAAAATTTCAATAACATTGTCCAATGATATGTTCCCGGTATGTTTAATGTTTTTCATCTTTTTCCTCTCGCGATTAGGTTCCTTCAAGGCTTTAATCATTAAGGTAGTTGCGTTGGGAACAAATATAAATTTTTCCTGATGATTTTGTAAAGTGAGCTTCACAGAACCCTCAAAGCCTTCCAATCTCTTGCAGTCTCCTTTGTAATGTCTTCTCCAATTTTCTTCGGTGAAAGACCCAAAGGACCAATTTTAGGGGCCAATGAAGAGGCCACTCCAACTTCTCCTCCTATTGCATGGATGAAAACCTCCACAACATGAGATGGGTCCAAATTTTGTAGGTTTTTTCCTCAACCCTTCGAACCATGCCTCTTCCGCAAATCCTCTACAACTCTACATCTTCTTGTTAAAAGGAAGACTAAGAAAACCCTATTTCTTTATCCGTAGTGTGACTTAGGTTGTTCTCTTTTGTTTTCTTTTTTAATTAGTATATGTTGTTATTTATTAGAGTGATTAAGGTACATGAGGGACCAAGCCTTACATAGTTCCCGTAAGGTATATTATTTCAAACACATAATTCACATCGATCTTTCTTGAGATAATTCTTAGCGAATGCTAAGCATTTTTTCCTTATCGAAAGTGGATGCCAGGTTCAAAAGTTTAATAATTTTAAAATAGTCATAAAGTAAAAGATCATGCTCTAGTTTAGAAATCTCTACGCTCCCATCATTTTTCTCTAGAAATGAAAGCCCGTCATTAATATTATGTTTATAGTTCATCCGATTATAGTGAAATTTAACTTGAATGGAAATGTAGATGGTCTTACATCAACCTTAAACCTTAAAACTACGTAATCCAAAGTTGACTCCTCTTTAAAAAATTCTAGAAGAACCCCCTTTCCCTCAACATAGCCATCACATATTTGGGCCATTATCTAACTTTTCAAACCCCAACCTTGTTGCAGCCTTTGCACCACCACTGATGAGAATGTTTGTCAATGAGTTAAGCCTCATGCCCAAAATTCATACAAAACGAGATTTTTCTTGTAAAGTGAAAATAAATTATTACAAACCTTAGCCAATAATTATCTTAGTAGACGTTACTTCTTATTTTGGTTTAATGCTTCATCTGATATTTACAGTCTAACATTCCCAAAATAACTCATTTTTATTAAGGAAATTGAGCCTATAAAAATAGAGTACATTAAACAAGCAAATACACAAGCATTAAACAAGCAACGAAACCCACTATAAATAAATTTGGTATGCTACTTTTTATTCAATGAAATACCCATAAATATTTAAGCCATTGTTCCCCAATCAAACCTTAAAAATAGAAAAATACCCAACACACTAAAACTTAATAAAATATACCCAAAACAAAATTCCCTCCTTCCGATCAATCCTCTGGAATCTCAACCTCTCCTTCATTGATCTCTAATTGTACATCCTTGGGATCCTTGTTGTCGCATGATTTCTTGATAGAAATAGATGTAACAAGAATCCTTCACAAATCTTGCAAGATGTTTTTCCATGGATTAACGCATCATGACCTTCGCAATTTCAATAACATTTTCTAACGAGACTTTCCCGATATGTTTAATGTTTTTCATCTTTTTCTTATCACATTCAGGTTCCTTGAGGGTTTTAATCACCAAGGAAGTAACACTAGGAACAACTATAAATTTGGCCTCGATGATTTTGTAAATTTATCTTCACAGTAACCCTCAAACCCTTCCAATCTCTTACACTCTCCTTTCCAATGTCTTATCTAATTTTCTTCATTGAAAGGCCCAAACGACCAATTTTAGGTGCCAATGAAGAGGAGGCTCCAACTTCTCCTCCAATCACATGGATGAACACCTTGACAACCTAAGATGTGTGTAAATTTGGTGGCATTTTTCCTCAACCCTTTGAATTGTTCCTCTTTCACAAATCCTCTACAACTTTGTGGCCTCTTGTTAAAAGGAAAAGTAGGAAAACCCTATGTCTTTATCTCGCACTTGGACTTAGGGTTTTTCTTTTATATTTTCTTTTTATGTAATATATGATGTTATTTCTTAGAGTGATTAAGGTACATGAGGGATAAATCCTTATGTAGTTCCCATAAGGTATATTGTTTAAAACACATAATTCACATCAGATATATGTGGAGAGAAATTCTTAACGAACGCTAAACATTTTTTCCTTTTCAATAGTAAGGGCATAGTGGACTTTAGGTTCAACAGCTTTAATAATTTTAAAACAATGATAAAATAAAATATCATTCTCTCGTAGTAGATACTAGGCTCTAATATTTCTTTCTCTAGAACAATAAACCCATCATCGATATTGTGTTTATAGTTCATGTGACTATAGTGAAATCTCAATGGAATGAAATTGTAGATGGTCTTACATTAGCCTTGAACCTCAAAAATACGTAATCCAATTTGACTTCTCTCGCATCAACTTCCAAAGATAATCCCCTTTCCCTCAATCTAGCCATCACAGATTTGGGATATTCTCCAACTTTCCTAACCCCAACCTTGTTGCTGACCTTTGCACCACCACTTATGAGAATGTTTTCCAATGAGTTAAGCTCCGGTGCCCCATTTTCATAGGAAATGAGATTTGTCTTGTAAAGTGAAAATAAATTATTAAAAACCTTAGCCATTAAATATCTTAGTACACGTTACTCCTTATTTTGGTCTAATGCTACTAGTTGATATTTACAAGTGTAACATTACCGAAATAACTTAGTTTTAATAATGAAATTAGGTCTATAAATACATAGTACATTAAATAAATAAACACGTAAATATTAAATAAGAAATGAAACTCGTTATAACCAACTTTGGAGTGTTCCTTTTATTAAATGAAATACCCATAAATATTTATGCCATTGTTCCCCAATCAAACTATAAAAACAAACAAATACCTAATACAATAAAACTCAATAAAACATACCCAAAACAAAATCATTTCCTTCCGATCAATCCTATGGAATCTCAACCTCTCCTTCATCGATCTCTAATTGTAAATCCTTGGGATCCTTTCCCTCGATAGTGAGCTCGATAGAAGCAAATGTACTAAAATATCCTTCACATTTCCTACAAGATGTTTAGTCATGGATCGGGGCTTCACGACCTTCACAATTTCAATAACATCATCCAACGAGATGTTCCCGGTATGTTTAATGTTTTTCATCTTTTTCCTGTCACATTCAGGTTCCTTCAGGGATTTAATCACCAAAGAAACTGTGCTGGGAACAAATGTAACTTTTTCTTAACAATTTTTTACAATGTTCTTCACAGTAACCCTCAAAACCTTCCAATCACTTGCATTCTCCCTTGCAATGTCTTCTCTTATTTTCTTTCGTGAAAGACCCAAAGGACCAATTTTATGGGCCAATGAAGAGGCCACTCCAACTTCTCCTCCTATCACATAGACGAATAGCTCAAAAATCGAGATGGGTCCAATTTGGCGACATATTTTCTCAACCCTTCTAATTGTGCCTCTTCCATAAATCCTCTACAACTCGTAACCTCTTGCTAAAAGGGAAGACTAAGAAAAACCCTACATATTTATCTGTACTTGTACTTAGGGTTGTTCTCTTTTAATTAATTTTTTTATTAATATATGTTGTTATTTCTTAGAGTGATTAAGGTACAATATTAAAGGTAGGTAAAAAACCCTTATTGTTTGGGTCCTACATTATTAAAGGTAGGTTTTTTTTTTTCCTATGTTGTTATTTCTTAGAGTGATTAAGGTACATGTGGGATCAAGAATTACATAGTTCCCATAAGGTATATTATTTGAAACACATAATTCACATCGGATCTTTTGTGAGAAAATTCTTAGCGAATGGTAAGCATTTTTTCCTTATCAAAAGTAAGGGCATAGTGGATGCTAGGTTCAATAGTTTAATAAGCTGAAAACACTCGATAAAATAATCGATCATGCTCTAGGCTAGCGGTGGCTATGCTCTTACCATTAATACGACTCATTATAAATATCATATGTATATAGCTTTGGGACGATACTGTGTTGTCATATATTTTGTAGTACTCACAAGACTTATTGCTTGTAATATATAATTCACATCTATTTTTATGAGAGAAAATGCATAACGACCACTAATCTTTTGTATGTATTGAGTGGAATGCCATAACCTATTGAATTGAATGGTATATCTTAACGATCGCTAGGATCCTAACTTTAGCTCTTATCAATATATATACTATGTTTACAATTTTGGATCATTGGCCTTAATATGTAGTTCCCATAAGATACATAGTTTTTAATTCATATTTTATCTCATTTACAATAAAACAAATTCTTAGTGCCTACTAAGCTCATTTACTTATTGACAGAAACCTCTTCTCATTTTAAACACTAGCTTTATAGTTTTGGATCCTTGGCCTTGGTATGTAGTTCCAATGAGATACATGGTTTTCAACTCATACTTCACATCATTTCCTATCAAATAAAATGTGTAGCACCCACTAAGATCCTTTACTTATTGACAAAAATGGCATATCAGACCCTAGGCTCAAAAGTTTCTTATTTTTAAAGTAGACATAAAATAATAAATCATAGTTTAGCTTAGCAACCGCTAGGCTCCTACCTTTACCTATTCTCATTTTAAACACTATCATTACATTTTTGGATCCTTGGCTTTGTATGTAGTTCCAATGAGATACATGGTTTTCAAATCATACTTCACTTCAATTCCTATCAAAAAAATGCATAGTGCCTACTAAGATCCTTTACTTATTGACATAAATGGCATATCAGACTGTTGGCTCAAAATTTTCTTATTTTTAAAGTAGACATAAAATAATAAATCATTGTTTAGCTTAGGACCGTAGGATCCTACGTTCACCTCTTCTCTTTTTAAACACTATCATTGTAGTTTTGGATCCCCGGATTTTTTATGTAGTTCCAATGAGATACATGTTTTTTAACTCATACCTCACTTCATTTCCTATCAAAGAAAGTGTGTAGAACCCGCTAAGCTCCTTTACTTATTGAGAGAAATGACATATCAGACACTAGGCTCAAAATTTTCTTATTTTGAAAGTAGACATAGAATAATAAATCATTGTTTAGCTTAGCGGCTACTAGGATCCTACCTTTAATTCTTCTCGTTTTAAACACTATCATTATAGTTTTCGATCCTTGGGCTTAGTATGTATTTCTAGTGAGATACATGGTTTTCGACTCACACTTCACAAAATGCGTAGCTCCCGCTAAGCTCCTTTACTTATTGACAAAAACGACATATTAGACCTTAGGCTCAATAGTTTCTTATTTTTAAATTAGACATAGAACAATAAATCACGCTTTAGTTTAGCATCCGCTAAGCTCCTATCTTTACCTCTTCTCATTTTAAATAGTATCTATAAATTTATGGATCACTAGGCTTAGTATGTAGTTGCCATAAGAAAATGCTTGGTAAGGAAAATGTTTTCAAGACATATTTTAGATCGTTTCTTAAAAAATAAAATGCTTAGAACCTGATAAGGTCATTTACTTATCGATTAAATGGCATATCGGACCCTAAGCTCAAACATTTCTTATTTCGAAAAAAATCGTATAAGAACACTAACTATAAGTCTTGGATCGCTAGCCTTATTATGTATCTAAAATATCTTGTTCAAACTTGCCATGTGGCACATTTTCATTGGATAATTAATTTACATAAGTGCACATTATATCTAATAACGTAGAAATTGATTTTGATAAAAATGGTTTGTAAATGTCTCGTATATTATTCTAATAATCTTCAAAACTATGTTTAGGATTTATTTCTTCTAGTTTTTTTAATACTTTTTTTGCTATGCTTGGTTTAATTATATGTTGTAAAATATATTTATTATTAGGTTTATATTATTATAAGCTATAGAAAATGAAAAACTTTTAGTTATTAATTTTTAAACCATAGAAAAATAAAAATAGGGAAATTTGAATTTCCCCACATTGTTAGATATTTGAAATTTCAATATTCTAATATTTTGCTTTTAGAAGGGAAAGTTTTTGCAAATTTGGAATTTCAATAGCTTGCCATTATTATTTTAGAGGGGGAAAGTTTTTGAATATTTTTAATTTCAACAAATTAAAGATTTTTCTTTTAGATGGGGTAATTTTTTGGATATTTGAAATTTCATTAGACCACCCTTTTTCTTTTAGAGGGGGAAAGTGAAATTTTCAAATTTTGATATCCCACTCTTTTTTATTTTTGAAATTTATTTCTTGGAATGTCCTAAACAAATTATTAAATACCTCAGAAATATATTGAGTAGAGTTTCATATTTTTTTGGTAGATAAAAAAGCATGTCTATAAAATAATAAAATACGCGTCGACCATAGATTTCGTGGGTTGAGTGTTCAAATCCTTATTTGTTTTGCATGCGATTGTAATCTTGTTCACAGAGAAAGGAACACAAAATAAGCATAGAAAGGACACATAAAATGATGCACATGAAGGAATATAGCAATAGAGGTTACGAAAAGAATCACGATGATTGTTTCAATGAGATAGCAGATGGAGGTTTCATAGATAACATATAGAAAAAAATAATCCCAGATATTACTAAACCTGTATTTATAGTAAAGGTGTACTTTTTTATTATGAGATCTATTAGTTTCTCTATAGTCGATTTGGTTCCTATGTTTTGCACGGCAGTCCAATCATGATCCACACAAGCCCTACTTTGTCCTACTAAATTGTGCTCTGCATTCAAGCCTTGCTTTCCAATTGCTTTTGATCTCCATGCAAAATTTCCTTGTTCTTCATGAAAATTAATTTTTTTGTGCGTTAACGAAATAAATTTTAATCACTTTTCTACTCTATTATTATCTTTGTTTAATGCTTTCCCATTTCTTCCATTCTATGTCTCTCTTTGGCTATTTTTGTTTTGAATTTTTGTTCTCATTCATGCGATTTTTTTAGGATAATGATAGCTTCTAACACAACCACCTTATTTTTATTTTCATTTTGGTTGAGATAACCAAAAATAGTGTAATGTTGTTCATCAAGATGATGCAAAAAAACCTCTCAAATTAATGCATATTACATTTTTAACATGGTTGTGTTGGTCCGAAAATATGTTGGGTGGACATATCTATGGATAGACAAGCCAACAGTGTGCAAGGCATAGCCCCTCTTTGAGATAACAAAGTGAAACTGGTTTATTGCTATTCTACCAGCAGGAATCTACGTAAGTTCAACAGTATTCTGCCTTCAGGGGTGTTTGGGATCTCATCCCAGTAGAGTTAGTTCTGACAAAAATATAAAGGAATGAAGGAAGGAATGGAAGAAAGATGGATCTGAAGGGAGAAAAGAAATGAATTCCAAAGTAGAAAGGTCAGAGGGTTTATGTTTTGGGTCGGTAGTAAACAGAGCCAAACTTACTCACATAAACAAATAGAGCAATACTGATAAACAAAATGACAAAAGCAGATATGAATCTAACAAAATAAACACACAGATCTGACATAAGAAAGATCTAATGCACATAACACATGAATTCAGCACAAAGTCTCAATATTTGTATTAATGTTTTCTCTCTCATAAGAAAGCTCAAAGTCTTTCTCTCGTCACTTCTATTTTTCATACAACATTGTTCACACCTTGAATACTACAAGTATCCAAGTATTTATAGAAGGAGAAAGAAGACAAAAAGGAGCCAACAACTTATTTACAAAATATCTAAAAGTCAAATGTTGACTTTGGGGCAATTTTGTGGATGACAACATCCCATGGTGCAACATGGATGATGTCATCATGTGTGCCAACATACTTTTAAATACTTTTACAAAAATGGGATTTATCCTGAAGGAGGAAGCCTATTCATCATCATCCCTTTGCTTGAATGGAGTGTCTTGTTTCTACTCTAGAGAGGTGATATGATACTGAGCTCGATACTCCATAAACTTGTTGATCATCTTCTGAAGTTGATCATGATCGGGACCCTTTGTGTGGTCTTCGATGACTTTGCAAGTTTCTCGTTCATCTCTGAGCCTATCAGAGAGCTTGAATTATTCATTGCCTACCTCAATCAAGTATCTGACAAAATCGCGGCAAGCCAGAAGGTTGTTAATAGATTCTCGGTCAAAAGCGAACTCTAGCGTCAAACCTTGTGATGTAATTCCCTTGAAAATTTGAATAGCATCATTTTCTTCTCTTAAGGTAAATGATGCACTAAGCAACCTTAGAGACATCCTCAAGACGATCTACTCCATTTGATGTTTCACGTCCAGGGATTCCTCCTTGATTTTTTCTATCTTTTCTAGGACAAATTCCATTTGATCAACCCGATAGTCTAAAGCGACAAGCACTTTGTTGTGTGCTCATGGGTGATCAATGACACCAAATTTTAACAAGTCATTGGTCGGGCAGTCAATCATTTTCTGGAATGTCTCGTGTTGCAACCTGGCATGGTCCAACTCTTTGGAGATAGGTCCTGCTATTTCCTGGAGTTCATTGTTTGCCTTATCTATACTTTGGTAGAGGCCTATGAACTTCGTGATTACTTCCTCACTGTCTCTGAGGATCTGCTCTCTCCAGGAGGACACTGCTGCACCTTGTTTGCCAATCTTGGCATATTCATTTATCTTCTCCTGACTAAGGACTTCAAGAGTTTTGGCGGCAGCTATAGGAGGTGCATTGCCCATTCTTTGTAGAGCTTGGAGAAGATGTTCGTTTTGTTCCTTTAACATTCTCTTCTTCTCCTTTTCTTCTTGTAGTTTCTTGCAAAGGGCATCCACGGATGACAAGGCCTCTCCTTGTAGGCTCTCTAATGATGTTCCCATTGTGACCTAGGTCACTGTAAAATTTGTAGGAGACAAATCTTCTTTCTTCTTTATGGGATCCGGGTAGGCTATCTCCATAACCCTTTCGCTTGAAGCACTTTTTGAAAAGTGAGTTATTGATTTTTACTTATTTTGTCCCTTAGCCAGGATGATGGAGAAGTCCATGGGTGCAATGGGGACTCTCCTCTTATTTTGGCTTAGGTGGTCTGAGATCCATCTTGGACTTATGGGAGTGGGACCAGAGGACAAAGAAGAAATAGGCGTGGTAGGAAGAAAAATTGTAGTGGACATGGGAAAGTGTGTCAAAACACTTGGTGGTGGCGTGGAGAAAGGGGTCGACACACCAATGCTCATGGGATTAGGAGTCACTACAAGAGAGGAGGCCATGGGGTTGAAAGTGATCTGTGAGATGAGGGAAGAAATGTTGGGGGACAGATCCACAAGGGAAGAGAAGATGGAGGAAGAGGGAGGGGGAAAGGAAGAAGACAGAGGAGATGACAACCAAAGGAGTGGTTGTTTGAGTGACATGAGGAGGGGAAGGAGGAGAAAAAGAGGGAATGGTGGGTACTTCTCCGGTTGTAGATGTGACAAAATCTTGAGTGGATGTGTCCATTGATCCCGGGGACACTAAGACCATAACTTCCTCTTCGCAGTAATAGGAGGGATTTCGGGAGCTTTAGCTTGAGCAGTTCTTGTCTCTCCCACTTTATCTTTTCCTTCACCTTGCGGAAAGTGTTTTAACTCACTGGGTGCATTACCTAGGGAGATGTGATAAAATCTACCCCAAGATAGATGATACAATTTTTCTTACACGAATGATCGGTGCGTTAGGTGAGTAGGTTGAACTCTATCTTGGATGGTCCTGGGGTGCTTTATTCGACAATATCTATGAACAGCCAATCATCCCCTTCGTGTCTAGGTAAACCTAATCAATTTCCTAATCAATTTCTAGGAAATCCTTTTTGATGATGGCCACACCATATTGAATGATCTCTGTCGGGGCTAGTCGGGAGTGATCCTTTCTTCCGAGTTTGACTTCATGATTTATGTCGATGGAGATATCCTCGATCTGAGGAACATGGATAGGATCGATATTTAACCCCGGAAGGAAACCATGAGGATCAAAGGTTGGCCTTACCAGAAATTATGCTTCAGATTAAGCAATTCAAGCTCTCGCATACATCTCCCGAGCTTTACTTTGTGAGGGACACGTGTACCTACCTACTGTGAGGGGGAATGGAGTTCCTCCCTTCTTCCTCTTCATACACTTCTCATGATAGGTGATAAGCTGCCTTGATAGCTCTAGAAGGATTAGTTTAGGCTTCGCATATCTTGGCAATCTTGTGGGTTCTCCCAAGAAGTTGGCAGCTCTGAGATACGTAAAGGTGGGGAATTGCATAAACAACGCTCCACACTTCCTTGTGATGGTGATCACACTTTTTCTTGTCTGACCATGAGTCATGTTGGGCCTCAAGAGGTAGACAATGCCATAGAAGAAGACATCATTGATCTTGCTTGAATTGGGTTTTATTGTTCTCAAGCCTCAACTCGGATAGTATTCTTATATTTTGACACGGGGCCATACCCCATACCGACTCAACCCGATGTAGTATCTCTATATGGTAGTTGCATATACTACATAGGAGTTCATATAGAACCTCCCAGTTGTTGAAATTTGTTGAATTTGTTCCAAGATTGTATCACTGATAATTTTGGCCCAACCAAAATGCTGATCGGGCACATTTTTATTCATTGTTTCCAAATACCTGAGCATCCACTTGTGAAAGTAATGGGCATTAGGGAGCCCATGTACTCTTCTTAGGAAGGTGATTGTGTCACTCAACTCTTCTGAAAAATCACTACGATGAATGACTTGGGGCCACTGCTCGCCACCTTTTTATTCTTGAGGTATACCTCGTTCATCATCTACATGCACTTGTCCTCATTATCGGTCCAAGTCTTCATGCAGTCTTCTTGACTTACTACCACAAAATGTCTCTGGTGGGGGATGCCTAAGATAGTTTCAAAGCGTCGGGCTTTGAGGTTGATTATACCTTACCCTCCTCATTTTTGACACATCTTGTGTCCTTGTTGTAACAATGGCCCACCAACATGATGAATTCATTATTAATTGCGCTCATCTTTGGGAGCCCCGCAAAGCTGAGCACCACCGCCAACCAATTTATCCATCCACAAAGTTGCTTGTGACCTTTTTGGTTCTGGCCCAAAAGTCATTCATGTCAATATGCCCAAGTTCTGAAGCTCTGATATCGAGATCACACTCTGCAAGTGAGTCGGGCATCCTGACCTTTTGATATTTATACTTCATTTTCTACTCCGTCAACTTGGCTTTGCCTTTGGACTTGGTTGGCTTCTTACTCTATGAAGACATAAGTGCACTTGAGGATTGTTGTTGCTCTGCAAGAAGAATCATAGATTTCCAATGTAGAAGGGCCATGTTAGCCATCAAGTTGTCCATAAAAGCTTTGCAGAATGAAAAATTACTAACTTATAAGCCTCTGGGCACAAGGCACATCCTTACTATGGGCAGGATGTAGGGGTTTTGAAAAGCAAGGCACACTTATAGGGAGTGTTTCATGGGGAAAATTAGTGCCAAAAGGGATGCGGGCGCAGAAAGGCTACACACAACATTCAGATGTTGATGTCAAGGAATATGCACTTGCACATATGAACTACTTTAACTGGGTGCAATTTTGTTTGGTGTAGCAAGGTCTCAGGGTGCGCCATTGGCGCAGATGTGGTAGATGTTGCATGAGGGTGAGGTGCACCAAGTGCATTTGTAGAAGGTGTAACACATAGGTCAAGTGCGCTAAGGGGTTTGGTTTCAAAGACAAAAAGGGTTTACACAATATGTAGTGTTGTTGATGTTGTTTTGCGCCAACGCTTGCGCCTTTATCAATTTTACAGTTTATATGATGTGAGAAGGGTTTATTCCACACGGTCCTTTAATGCACCAATGGTGTGATTGTTTTTATGCAACATAGCAAAATAGTGTGCCAAATGGGCGCGATTGTGTTTAGTGTAACAGGGGTTTGCAATGCGCCATAGTGAAAATAGTTTCACTATGTGGGTGGATTTCCCTTTTTCTTGATTCTTACTCTTTTGGCTCAGATTTTGATGTCCAGGAGGGAAAACCTAGCAAGGCAAGGAGTGAAGGAAAAATGGGCATGAGTTATTTTGAGGTTGAGCCTTCCAGATTTACAGATCTACAAGAAAAGGAAAAGGAGAGTTTGCAGGTGGGTACTTGGGTTTGCAAATGGCATTATCCTTTCCTTCTAAATTCATTTTTATTATTCAACAATCCTAATCACCTAGCCCAACATCCATAAAAACAACAAGGATGGTAGAAACCACTTACCCGGTATAAATAACAACGAAGGGATGAGGTGGGGTCCACAATCATGACAAATGGCATGCGTGGGCTGATGAGAGAAACTGACAGGCACAGAGGAATAACTTTTCATATTTTTTTCAATTGTGAAAATGACAGGTCGGGTGTGCCTATATATAGAAAAATGCACATTTATTGCACCACCAACTTTTTCCTTTGGCGCACTTTAAAGAGTGTCAACATGGGGAAGGTTGCACCAGGGTGCGATGTTTAATATGTCGACATCATGTTACATGTGCCTAAGGCACACTCAAAAAGGTGTTAACATGCTTACTGAGATGCGCTCGGCACACTTAAATAGGCGCATCATTTAATGATGTTGTAATAAGCATGAGTGCGCCAAGGACCAAAGGGGCGCATCTTAGAGAGTGTTGACACTACATTATTTGCACCCAGTCAAAAGGTTTGAAAATGGCTAAGTTCTTTGAAACTTGATTTTTTGAAAGGGAGTTCTAGGCCTTTCAGAACAATAATAGACCTTATCAGGGGACCGAAATGGAATTTTGGTATGGTTACTGTAAAATTTCCTTGTCAATTTTACAAGATAACAGTTGTCACTTAGATATTTTAGGAAAATATATGAGGGTAGAAAATTAATTGAAAACCGTAAAACTATATTAAGAATTCAATTGTATGATATTTATTTCTAATTATATACGTGTTTCCATGAGGAATTAACCAAATGTATTGTCTTCATCATTTTTATGGTATGTACATTAGAATTTAAACACATTATATATGCAATAGTATTATTAAATATAATTTTAATCAATATGTATTTGGTAACTAATATATTCTTCCTTTTGAGCCCGATAATCTATACCAAAAATTAACATAGCTTTGAGGATTCCATGATATAATTGGTTGTTTCGATAACCTATTTACAAAACCCCAATTCTATTTTGAATTACATACGTGATTCTACATGTATATTTATATATAGATTACATAAATTCTAAGTTTATTTGTTATCATTTGTATCTTTTCAATATAATTTGTTTTCTATGCATAAACTCTACCATAGGAAACGTTGTCTCACCCTAAAGCATCCACTAGGCAATAATTCTAATTTGGAAAAATGATTCCTATTCCTTGGCCCCTTGCGGATCAATTTTTTTAATAAAGAAACACAATATTTTTTGGTCCTAGTGATTGCTTTTGTTCTTCGTCAGTTGTTATATTTGCAAAGATTAACAATTTAGATTTATAAAACAACTTCATTATGAACATGATATATTTACCTTTAAGAATAGATTAGTGACCGCTAGGATGCAACGAGTAGATGGTGTCATATGTAAAAATATATTTTATAGATTCTCATACGCAATTCCGAGTTTCCATATGATTTCATAACTATAAAATAATTCTGCCATAATCTTGTAAGAACTAGATAAAACTATATGTTTACTTGTATAACATATTAAAGATATGATTTTAAACATATATTTATGTATCCATTATATAAATACCATATTTATTTGTTATATTTTATAGATTTTCAATATGATTTCTAGCAAACATTAAGAATTTAGATGTATAACATTTATGAACATGATATATTTACCTTTAGGAATAGCTTAACGGTTGTTAGGTTGGAATCGGTAGATCATGTTCTCTTTAAAAACTTGTAGTTTAACTTTTTAGTCGCTAGTCAAAGTTTCTTTTCTTTCCCTAAATGTAAAAATAGTATGCCTTAATAATAGCTTAGTGGCCACTAGGGTACAACAATTCCAAGTCTATACATATACTATTACATAAATTCTAGATTTATTTTTTTATTGTTTATATAAACTCCTTTTTTAATACGATCTAAATGAAAAATGTTTCTTACTTTAGCTACCTCTAGGCTATAATTCATGTTTGGATGAAGTCTTGTTTTACCATTACGGACTCAAGGATAGGTGGATTTTTTTTTAGGAAACACAATTTTTTGGGTGAAGCGATTTTTTTTTATTTCTCTCATGTTAAATATGATATGTTATTTCTAGGTAACACACTTTTTGGGTCAAGTGATCATTTTCTATATGACTAAGAATATCTTAGCATCTGATAGAATTCATCAAGTATATCACGTTGTATAACATTAAGACCTTTTGTGGGTTGGATTAAACAAATTAAATTAAAATAGTTTCAGCTAAGCGAGATCTAGGTACTTCCACAGTATAATGTTTCAAGCTTAGTGGGCACTATAATCTATCCAATTACCCAATTATATTTTGATTTTAGCATCTCTTATCTTATGACACAACATAACATTTGGATCTTAGAAGTATCTAGGTTTCAATAAAAGAAAGTAAGATATTATAAGCATAGTGGTAGGTAGGTTATGCAATATAATAATACGATCTTAGTGAATATTGGCATTAAGAGATTAGCGACCGCTAGGTTATTCCACAACATATTATTTGGGTATTCAATTTGCTAGGTTATGTATCCCAAACATGACATGTAATTTAAAATTAAGATATTTAGAGGTTAGCGCTTCTTTAGGTTATGCTTCTTGTATAATCATTGGAATCTATTTGTAGTAAGGATTTAAAAACTAAATTGAGGTATTAAGAACTTAATGGCCACTAGGTTATACCACAATATAACCTAATTATATTTTGAGCTTAGCATCTGTTAGCTTATGAAATAACATAATATTTGAATCTTACAAGTCTCTAGGTTTCAGTAAAAGAAAGTAAGATATTATCCACTAGGTTATTCCACAATATATTATTTTAAATTAAGATATTTTGAGCTTAGCGCCCGCTAGGCTATGCTACCACATAATCGTTGGAACCTAGTGTAAGTTAGGATTTCAAAACTGAAATGAGGTATTAAGAGCTTAGCGAGACACTAGGTTTTGCCACAATATAGTATTTGGTTACGTAATTCACTATTTTATGTATTGCAAACATTATATGTATGAAAAATAAGATATATATAAATTAGATGAATTCATTCTATGATTTTAAGATTTTAAACTAGGATATTTCAATGATAAGTCTTGAAAAAAGTACATGAGGAACCAGTCCATGATAAGTCTTCCAAGCAGTGGACTCCCATGATGATTACAAGCAACTTATCTTACTAAATATATGCCAAAATATTGGGAAGAGTTGTAATTAGCTTCACTTCACCCACAAATACTTCCTATATCTATACACTTCGCTATATAGATGGCCATTCCGGCCTTAATAAAAAACTAAAGACAAATTCATCAAGGAAATATTAGGTCATCTGTCCTCTCACTCTACCTATTCGATGATTGCGAAATCTACATCCCCTTTACTCTAATTAGAGGAGGAGGAAAAATTGGCATATCATTCTCTCATTTTCACTTTAAAGCACTTGCAGGGAATTCTATACCATGATTTTCCACAACTACCTCCAGACTATGCACAATCACCTACATCCCCCACATGAAGGCATGGACATGATACTAAAGGCTGACTAGACACTCTTCCAACTTCTCATTCTCTTTATATAAGATAAACTTCACAAGAGTTGGACAATATGTTTTACACGCTCAACACTTGAGCCATGTCAAAAATGTTCCTTTTCCCTTTGGTGGTTCATCAAGCATTAGTTTGTGCATGATCTTAGAAATATCACCATCATCTTATTATTCAATTCACTCCATGACCGACGAGACCTTCTCGAGCCAATTCCACATATTTGTATTCCAAATTTTCATGTCCATTCAAGAAGTAAATGATTCCCTGTCATCATTTCTTATCATAGCTCTCCACCTCTTCCTGCTAGGACCACACTCCATGTTACCCAAGAAACCACCAACACCCCTATCACCATCGTAGAGAGACAAGAAGAAAAATGACCAAAGACGAAAAGTGGAAAGGGGTAGTGAAATTTCCGGATAGACCGGAGATATAAATCCACAAGCATAGAACACACGAAAGGAGGTAAGTGTGATAATATAGAAGATCATCAATTAGATATCCTTATCATAAATATCACACTTCCCATTAATACTCTTAAATTTCCAACACCATCTTACATGTTGTGTACGTATAAACCTTAATCAATTTCATCAATCACAAAAATGCAAACTATTGATGTCATAAATGACCATTAAAACCACATATGCCATATCCTCTTATAAGTCATTACATTTTGACAAATTAAAGTAATTTGTTTTGAGCTTATCGACCTCTAAGTTAATCAACCATGTTAACTTTGGAGAAATTTATAACAATCAAGATCTGTATAAATTATTAAGAATTTATTGTATGATTTTAAGATTTCAAATTAAGATATTTCAAGGATAACGCCCGCTAGTTTATGCCATCACACAATCTTTGCAGCCTATCGGTGGTTAGGATTTGATAAATTAAATTAAGATATTTTCAACATAGCGGCCACTAGGTTATGCCACAACATAATATTAAGATCTTAGCAGTCTCTAGGTTTCAACAAAAGAAAGAGAGAACTTAAGAATATAAATATTTTGAGATAAAAATCAATAGTATTTAACAAAAAAAAGAAAGACATTGACTTTGGAGATCCTTATAGCAATCAAGACCAAGTATAAATTAGTTGAATTTTTGTATGCATTTTAAGATTTGGAATTAAGAAATTTTGAGCTTAGCCCCTCTAGGTTATGCTACCAAATAATATTTGGGTACTACCGGTGGTTTTATATTCTTTGAGCTTAGAATCGGTAGCCTTTTCCACAACATATTGTTTGGAGATTATAATCATTAGGGTTCAATAGTTCATAGTTCCGATACTTTATAATAGTTAACAAATTATAGGAAGCTATTTATAACTTAGCTGATGCTAGTTTAACCAATAACGAGTGTATGGAGATTACATCGATAGGATTGAACAAATTAAATTAACATATTTTGAACTAAGTGGATACTATGTACTTCCACATTATATTGTTTTGAACATAGTGGTTGTTATCATTTAACATGTTACTAAATGATATTTTGAGCTTAGTGTCTGCTCGATAATGACACAATGAAATATTTGGTGCTTAGCGCTCATTTAGGTTTAAATAAAAGAAATAAGATATTATTAGCTTGGCTATTGGTGGGTTACTCCAAAATATAATATTTGGATCTTAATGGTGACTGGGATTTAGAAAAATTTAATCAACATAGTTTACGATTAGCGGACATTAGGTACTTAAACGATATATTATTTTGATATTCGTGGCCACTAGGTTTTGCCACAACATATTATTTGGTGATTTCATCATTAGGGTTTAATAATTCATAATTAAGATATTTTACAACATCTAGTAAATTAGAGGAAGATATTAATACCTTTTTTGGTGTTAAGCCCACAATATAATATTATGAGTTTAGTTTTTCGCTACCACCTAACTAGTAAGAAAATTATATTGTGATATTATAAAACAATACGGTATGCCGCACCATAAATGTTTTGAGCTTGTTGATCACTAGGTTTTATCAAAATAATGTAGGATACTCTCATCTGAGAATCCACTAGGTTATACCAAGAAATAAAATTTGAGTATTGTGATCTTACGGATGTAAGAAAACTCATTACCATATTAAAAGCTTAGCCACGACTATGATATGCCAAAACATAAAACTTTTTGAAATTAGAGTAAAAGTGGGTTTTCCCAAATGACCCACATACTTGCAAAAAAATTCCCTCATGGCTAGGTATTATAGTGAAACAAGAAGATAAATATCCCATATGCAAAAAAAAACAAAAAGCCATAAAGTCCCAAACCTGGGAAAAACCAAATTATATTTTATGGATATACATGAGAGTAGTTGTTTCATCCTTAGCATCGATAGTAGGCCTTTCTTGAACCAGATCATCCACTAACTTAATGTGTTCCGGGAATAATTTGTTGATTTTAATCCGTGTCATGACCATGTGAATTTTCATTCGTTGATAGCGAGATACTATGTGAAACATAATCTTCGATGGCCTCATGCAGATCGGAGAGTTATTCTCTAAATGCTCCTTGTGTTCGAAGCTACGGTGAGGGAGATAATTTTCTCTAACAAAGAAAGAATCGGGAGTAAACCGAGGAGGTATCCCACAACACATATTGAATTTTCAAGTCCATGCAAAATGTTGGGAGGAAGTCACACATGCTTCTGTGATCAGGTGAGTTGAGACGGTTGTAGCCATTACAATTTCAGTGGAGATGAGAGGAGAATCCAGAGAAGTATCAGAAAGAGGTGGAGAAGAAGTAGATGTTGTGTCCAAAAGTGCATTAAAGACCTTATGAGAGTGCTCGAGGTGTTATAAGGTTACTATCCTCCAGAGAAGATGAGGGAGACCTAAGAGTGAAATAATAGGGGCTGATGATCATGATATTCGAATCGGAGTTGGAAAGGAGACCAAGGTGGTGGCGATGTCAACGGATATAGGGAGCTAGTTGTGGAAGAGGAGGGGGACACAACACTACTCGGCTGGCTTAGAGGGGAAGTGTGAGATTTATTTTTGGGAAGCTTCCATTTTAAAGAGAAAATACAAAAGGCCTTGGTGTAGGAAAGGACCATCATCTTCTATAGCCATTTTAAGGGACTTCTCAAGCAATTGAACAGACAATTTACAAATTTTACCTTCCGAACATGAAAAATATGCACAAGAAGAAAAATTTGAGGTCTATAGATGACTTTGTAGCATCTATGAAGCACGAAGTACCTCCTCAATTGCTCAATAACCCTATCCCAAGGTTCTGGAACTGAGTCTCGTTCATACCCCGAGTGATACATTGTCATATTTTCACCAGGATATGGGAAATGATCCATCTCCTCCTGAAGTGAGATTTAAAAATAAATGTCTCCCTCTGTGGGGAACCCCATTACATCCGTAATGGACTCTATTGAAATAATAAATTTAGTATTTCTAACTTTGACTCTTCCTTTCTTCTAGCTTGTTAAAGACACTACACGTTACTCGGACATAGTGACCAGACAGTCTTTCCATAAACGACGTAACACCACCATCATGAAAAATATTCCATACTACTAGGTTGGCCTTGACCTCTTCATAGGAAGAAGGCTCGATGCATTTTTGGTGCTACCCATAATGAACAGGGATTTTTTGACAATGATTTCCAAAGGCCCGATATAGATGATGCTTAAATAGATATGTCAAGCACCTTCATTCCAATCTTCAACACATGTCTCCAATATTTCTAATTGAAATCTAACATAATTAGTAATAGTCATTAAATGGTCCTTCCCATCACACAAACACAATCTATGAATGTCATAAATGCCCAAAAAACCCACAAATACCGTATCGTCTTGCTGCCACCAAAAGAGGTTATGCCTCAACATAACCTAACAAATTTTAATCTTAGTTAATGTTCAGCCAACCCCAAAATTAATTAGTTAATGTTCTTGCAATTACTGCATTTAGTGGAGGTTGAAGGTTTAAATTTTAGCAATATTAGATGTATTTAGTTAATATATATTATAAAGGAAGAATTTGGAAAAAAAAATGAAGCAAGGTGAAATAACTAACATTGTTAGACATGATTTCATATCGTATAGATTATCAAACAACAAATCATAAAGCAATATCTTATTATAATTTATTTATTGAAACTTATATTTGTTACATTTAGGTTCTCCACGAATGTTCATTCTACACATGGAAATAAAGTGGGTAAACACAACGATGTTACGGGAGCACAAACAACACTTGTGTGTTGGGAATTTTTGTGAGATTTGGTAAGGTGATTTCACAAAACATTGTTTGACTGGAATAAGATGGGGACAGTGTTGTTTAGAAAAAAATGCATCCCCATGAGTCCTCTCCATCCCGGGGTCTGATTTTTTCAATGGAGAGCAACATGTTTAGTTCGACCAAGATAAAATTAAATGTAGATACAATTACATGTACGTGGCAAGAATAATATCCTTATTGGGTTTTTGTTCTCTTACAAGTACAATTGCATTCACAATTACAGGTATAATTATAGGTACATGACAAGAATAATATACTTTTTCATCTTTTAACTAGCCTCATGGATGTTAAAATTTCTTCTTATATTGAACCCTTATGTGACTTCAGACTGGTGTGGGTATATATATTAACTTGAATCAATATTGTTTTGTTGTGAATTCTGAATGGATTGGTTGTTTATATTATTTCAAGCATAGTGGTCAATTTAATTTAACAATTTACTGAATGATATTTTAAACTTAGCATCCACTAGTTTATGACACAACATAATATTTGGATCTTCACGGTCTCAGGGTTTTGACAAAAGAAAGTGAGATATTATAATGATTTTAGTGGTCACGGCTATTTAACAAATTAAATCAACCTAGTTTGATCTTAACGGGTGAATGTATTTGAAGAATATAATATTTCAAGCTAAAGAGTCACTACCATTTAACAAGCTAAAGAAAGACATTGAGTTTAGTTTCCACTAGTATCTCCAGTGTTAATATCATAATGAAATTCCTCCTAGTTGGAGGATTGAATTGATATAACAAAAAAAGGTATAGTAGTTTTGGATTGAAGTGAAATTTGTAACCTATTTTTAAAATTTTTACTACTCGAACAGAAGTGTGACTAGTGTCGTGGATGTTATAAGTTCTTATTATTGAAAGGATTGAAAGATTTTTTAATTACTATAAAATGACTTTTATATTGTACTTATAATATGTTGTTTGAATGAAAAATTATTGAACATGTTTCTAAAATATTCTAGTGTGTTTTAAACGTCGTAGATCAATTGCTTTCACAAAAACACTTTACTTACATGCATTGATGGAGATCAATGACTATAATGCTTGACTATAACACGTGACATGTCAGTTATTGGACCAAACATATTCATTGTCGAAACATATGTTGTCTTGCAAAGGAGTTTTGGAGAAAAATTTGGACTAAGGATTTACTCCCCAAGGTCAACAACATGAAGACTGCCTGCCTTAACTGGAATTGAATTGTAAATATTGGAGGAAAAAAATTATATTTATTTGAAAGATTTGTTACTTACTACAAAATATATTTTATGTTGTACTTATAATATGTTTTTGTTTGAATGAAAAATATTGAACATGTTTATAAAGTAAATTGATATCCTTTAAACGTCCTAGATCAATTGTTTTCACATAAATGATTTTCCTACATACGTTTATGGAGATTAATGACTATAATTCTTAAGTATAACAATTGACATATATGTTCTTGGACCAAACATATTCATTGTCCGAACATATGTTGTCTTGCAAAGGATTTGTAGAGGAAAAATTTGATTAAGGATTTACTCACCAATGTCAACATGTTTTTTTGATTAGTTGTTCAAAACAAGATTTTAACACTAGATAATGTGAGAAAGGATATAATTAATAATTAGACCATAAACAATATCCTTAAAGATACTAAAGAAAATTTCCTGAAAGAGTTTGATAAATTTAATTAATTATTCACACCCCGATAAAGCCTAATAAATGTGCGGATTATCTTGCGAAATTGTGGGCTAAAGGTAGTAATTTTAAAGTGTGTGAAAGGTGAGATGATATTACCAAAGTTATTAATCTTATTAATAACATTAATTAATAATGTGTCGGTGGTTGTTTTCGGGTAAGTGCACCAAGTTGGGGGCTAAAAGGGGTCTTAAGTGGATGCATTTTTCTAAAAAAATCTTCAACTTGTATGCGAGTTTTTCGAAATAGTTACACTCAAAATTGGAATATGTTGTAGAAATATGAATCATAGAATTTTGAGTCTAGTTTCTATGATACTAAATTTTATTGAAAACTGATAAGTTTAAGTGGGTCAAACAGCTAAAATACCAACAGATGCTCTTTTTTTGTTAAAAACATAATAGAGTGACTTTCGTGCCCCCACCATTTTTGAGAACCATTTAGTATTTTTGAAAACCCTTTAGTATAAAGATAGGAGCATCTAGTTTTGGCTCCATTTTTATAGATTTTTTTAGAGAATATTTTTTTATTTATGAATTTTCTAGTACATAAATTTTATGTTTTCAAAAATAATGGAGCTCCGACCGTGTCCCCCACCAACTACCTCAAAAATATTGAAAATTAGATTTTGTTTTTTTGAATAGGTATAGAATTATGCCTAGTTTGGGCTAGTATAATTTTTGCTAATATTGATTACACAAAAAAAAAGATACACCATGAAAGATAGACATATTTACACCGCAAAAAATTGCTATAAAAAGGCATAGAAAATAAATAATATGGAAACCTTATATTAGTTCGAAAATTTAAAAAATTATATTTTTAGAAAGAAGAAACTCTGCTCTACTTCATGGTATAATTTTTTTAAAATGGATTGATTGTTTTATTTTTATTTATCATATAGGAAGTTTCGTTTTTACATTTTCTTGTAAAAACTCGATGTTTGCTATGTTTGTGCGGAGTCCATGCCTCAGGCTTGGGGATCCAAACCGGATCCCAAGCCTTGAGGCATGGCTTGACAAAAGAGAAAATGCAAAAATGCATATGTTTTTGCTTTTTTTATATATTGTGGCCCCCAACTTCCCTTTCATCTCTTTCACGGGAATTTTACAAACATTTTGTTTTGTCTGCAATTTTCTCTACGTTCTTACACGATTTTTAGTATTTCATTTTTTCCCCTACCTCACTAGTTGATTTTTTCTTATCATGGGTGATAAATGTCGAGCTAAGGACAAGAGGAAAGTCAAGAATAAGACACGAGAACAATTGAAAGAGAAGAGAATAAAGAAATTGAAGAGAATGTAAAAACTTCAAGCAGGGAAAGGTACATCTGCTATATCAAATGTAGCTAATGTATTATAAAATTGGCATGAAATACATAATGAAAATGTAGAGAATAATGATTTTGCAATGAATAATAATATTGAATTGAATGATAATGTTGGTATGGATGAAGAAATTGATATCAATCCAATTGTTGAACCCTTACTTGAGAATCCAAATGTTAACCCCGAAATTTGTATGAAAACACTGAATGAAGAAAGTAACCTTGTAAACGAATCTTCACCTCTAAGAACACCTCCTTCCATTTCATGAAGAAAATCAATTCACTTAATTGACATTGATGAAAACATTATAAAACCAATTCCTAACCAAAATGTTTGAAAACATTAATAAAGCTCCCACACGTGCTGACTTTAAAACTAAGCTTATACAAATCTTGTCGAACAATCAAGATTGTATGAAGTATAATGGAAAGTTCAAGTGGATTTATATAGAAATGAAAGTCACGCATGCGGGCAACATTGTGCTCTCTACAATCTGGTTACAAGACTCTACGGATCCCCAAGATAGAAATAATGTTAATGATGATAGGGAGCGGGCTAGCAAAAGGGCCGTAGTTCCCACATGTGAACTTCCACAGGTTCAAATCAGCAGTCACGCGGGTATTTGTGGGAAAAGCAACGGCTATTCTAAACAGCAATTTCACTACATGGATAACAATAGTGAAAGGCGGACTGGTATTAGCGCTCTTAAGGATTCTAAAAAAATTTGCAAGCAGTTAAGCACGGTGACAATGGGGGCCCCCTTGCCAGATTGAGCCCAGCATGGATCCGGATTGGAAGGATAATGTGGAGCTTTGGAATATTCTCAGCTAGGGAGGCATCACCAACTTTATGGAGAAGATTCAGGGCCACGACCAAAGTATTTCAGTGTGTTTTGTGAAGGAGTGGAAGGATCACACTGTGGATTATGGGGGGCAGAAGATTTCGATCAACGAGGAGTTAATTGTTGAAGCGACTGGCCTTAGCATGGAGGGGTACCGCTTTTTTAATAAAAGGGTTGACAGAGAAGCTGAGGAGAGGAGATTTTTTGAGGGAACTGAGAAGTTGATCTTTGTCATGGTGGGCTTGCTTGTTAGTTCGATCCCTTCGCCTTATGATGAGGTTACCCGTATGATGGTGCATTTCATTTCTTTGGAAGGGAGGTTCATCACTGTGCCAGCTAAGCATCTTGTCTTCCTCAACCACTTCCACAGGAATCACACGGTATGTTTCCCCCATTATCTGCTTAACTCTCTTGAGTGCTCCATTTTGGAGTTTCAAAAGCATGCTCGTGTGGTTCCTTTGCACCAGGGGCTAATTTTCTTGCTGCATAAATTGTGTCTTCTTCGATCTCCTGGTTTCCCTTCCTCCCCAGCTCTGTTCCCCTCTGCCTCTGGTTTAGTGACCACTAGCCCCATCTCTTCACATTACGCCCCCGCCACTACTACCGCCACCCTCCGCCGGCCTTCCCATCTCCATCTTCCATCCCCCACCTCTGCTCCCACCCCCTTCACTTCCACTTCGGCCAGACCGGTTACCAGGTCCTCTAGAAGACTGAACCTTGATACCCCTGCTGTGGGGAAGGGTCCTCAAGAGATTGAAATTTCCCATAACCTCCTTCATATTAGCAGTGCTAGTTCTCAGGAAGCACATATGGAGAGCTCCACAAAAAGGCTAGAAGCCTTAGAAGCTGACATGAAGTTGTTGAAGGAAGAGGTCAAAAACTTGGCAAAACAAAAAGGTAAGAGGAAGAAGGAGGAGGAGGTGGCTATGAATAATAGCCAGATTGAAGATATTTACAAGAATCTGAACTCCTTAGACTCCCATTTAGGGAAGGCCAAGACTCGCCATGATTATAATATGGCCATTTTTAATGCAATTGAAGAGTTCATTGAGCAGCATGTCCGTAGTGTCTCCAATCTCAGCGGGGTTCCAACCCTTTGGGAAGCGATAAGGAAAGCAAAAATGCCATTATCGACGGTGTATGTTACCATGACTCGCCCACATGATGACTTTGGCTATGTTCAAATCTTGGCAGAATATCAAATCCAACATCGAAAAAGCCGCCAAGAAGTAATTGTGGGTGCTTTTGCTGCACTTCTTTGTAATTATTGTTGTTTTTTTCTGTCTTTTTGCTGCTTTTCTGCAGTGTTCGTGTTGTTTTTGTTTTGATGGGGGTAGCTACTCTTTGGCTACTTTGGGCTTCATTGTCCCATCTAGATTTTGATCCTTTCTGTTCTGGTTCTCATTCCTATTCTGGCTTCTAGGCCCTCTTTTGTTCTTAAGGGTATAGTCCCTTTCAAAAAACTATTTGCCAAAAATTTAAAAAAAAAAAAAAATGTCCGAAAGAAATGTGAGAAGGAAAGCTAGTGGAATTTGGGATAATTACTTTGAGAATTTAAATGACACACAAAGATGTCAATTATTTTTTTCATTGATGAAATTAATTTAGATGATACCTATAATGAAGACCATGGGGTTAATAACATATAATTTTGTTGATCAAAATGCGTCAATTGTTAAAAACATACATAAATCATACCAAACTATAGGTGGCAAAAGATGCACCAAAGATAGTAATGCTACACGACGTGCACTAACTAATTGTATAGTAAGTGATAAAACAGTTAATAAACACTTGATTAGAAAAACAAGTAGTTCTTTGAAGCTAAACATAAAAACACTAATGAAAGCAATAGAGAGACGTAAATGTCTTGAGTTATTCAATAACACTGACTATTGGGCTTTCTCTAGCAGACTTCCATGAAAATACAAGAATACATATGATATTCTAAAAGAATTAATTGTAAAATTTTGGAATGAGAACACAAGGGTGTCACCGAATAGAAGAGATACAACAAAAATAAGAATAGGTTCTCATAATTGTGAATCGTGTGCAAAAATTTCTTAGATATAACTCAAACAGAATCATTCTCTAAGTTTAAAAATTAAAATCCACAAATCAACATTAGCCAAAAATTCTTTGAAATGAGCAAACCCTTTTATGTGAAAATTAATCACTCAAGTACCACTTGTTGTTGCGCAGGAATCATGTTGAATTTTCAACATGCATTATGATGGTTTTTGTCAAATACGTATTGTTTTGCATAATTTCGACATCATGTTTCATGAGTGTGGAATAAATGTCCCACAAAAATCTTCAAGGGAATTTATTCCGACAACATTTTTTGAAAAATCAACAAGATAATTTTTTTATAACAAAGCATGTTTGGATGGAACGTGCAATGTATGCGATGGCTTGCCAAATTTGAAAAGGTGTATCCATGAGGAGAGTACATATTCAATAGGAAAAGAATTGGTTGATTTCAGTAAATATAAATTGGTGGCATATCAATTAAAAGATGGAAAATAATCTAAGAGGTGTGATCTTGTTAGAAAACAATTACCTGTATCAGAATATATGGTCAAATTCAGAGAAGAAATTTTTTATGAGTATGCAAGGCACACACATAGAGCTCGATGGTTGGATGAACAATTCAAGTTAAGCAAGGACACATTCCCACTTGGTACTATTGTTTTAGTAGTTGACTTTGCATAGAATTACACATTACAGCCACAAATGGAGGTTCAGTCTCAATATTATAACTTAGTGCAAGTTTCTATTTTCATGCATATAACATTCATGCACTCTCCTGAAAGCACTGAGAAAGATTGAAAAATATTAAGAGAGTATCATTTCTACATCAGTGATGATCAGACACATTCTACAGAATATGTACAAGGGTGTTTCCAAGTGTTTTATGCAAACTTGAAAGAGAGGAAAATTACTTTCGATCAACATTACATTTGGTCGATAACCGCACATCATAATTCAAGAATGCATGAGATGTTTTATGGCTAAGAAAGATGCACAAAGAAACAAATGTACAACATATATGGAGTTTTACCGAGGTAGGGAATGGAAAAGGAGAGCCTAATGGTGCAAGAGCATGTGTGAAAAGAGCACTTGCAAGAGAAGTGTTAAAGTTCAAGGATGGTGCTAAATTTGAGATGCAAAAATATTGTTGATTGGTGTGTTAATAATATGGGCCATGACTCTCATGAGAGATCAACGGTTCGTAGATATTTTTGGTTGATAGATAAACAACATCTAGAAAACTTTGAAGATTGTATGACAGTTACAGGATCAAGTGATATGCACTCATTTCGTAGTTCAGATGAAAATGCTTGGACTATTTATACTAGGTGCAAGACATGTTTTTGTATAGCATGCATTGATTTTACATGGAATGAATGTGAGTCACAGTAGTGGGTGAATGAATGGACTTGTAGACCTCTAATTCCACTTGACACACATCAAGTTCCATGAGCATTACAACTTGCAGGGTTTTCAGATCAAATGACAACATCACCTGACTTTGACCAAGTCTTTGATTTAGTGTAACAAGGTACATACATATATGTACATGCCATGTTTTAGATTTATAAATTATTAAATGGTCAACTCTTAATGTATTTATAAATTGACTGAATAGTTTTACTCTATGATACGTATGGCACATTTTTGTAGTTATTGTGACAGAATTTAATGAAGAGGGAATAGACTACTTCTTATCTCGTTGTGTAGAGGGGAAAAAAAATTGACTTACATAGTCATTCATGGTGAATACCTTGAGTATCCCATGGATCAGTGGTAGTCACTGGAACTTGGCTTCGATGATATCCTATCAAAAAATCAAACATTTGGTTGTTTGAAGACTATGAAGTACATCAGAAGATACTTCACTATTCACATTTGGTCTTTGCAACAAATATTAAATTGATCAAATATCGAGGTCGGCCATAAAAAAACCTCGTGGAAGGTTCGTGAATCAGATCATGAAGAAATTCTTGCATCTGTCAAGAATAGAGTTGATCCTTGCGATTCATTGGATTCAATTTGAAATGGTATGTTCTTCATGAATGTAATCGAATATTTACTTAAATGATTTTGTTTAAATTTTGTATGATTTAAAATTCTATTTAATTGCTTACTAACATGTTTATGTAGGTTAGTGGTGCCAAAAAATATTCCACCTTCATGTGGTTGGCACTGTTAGTAGAGAATTTATTATTCTTGAAGCCAAGAGAAGCTAAGAAAAATTAAATATTAGAAAGGAATAATAAACATAAATTCTCATGTCACCACCTATATTGTATGAACCACCTATATTATTTAGGTGATTCCCAATGGACAACCTCACATTGACTCTAACCAGAATGGAGACAGAGAAAACTATGAGAGGAATTCATTGAGAGCCTTGACGTGGAGGTCTCAGATCTAACAAGACATCTCTAGGTGCCACGGAATCCGAGAAATCACCCGTCGAAGATATGGCGTGATTGGGCCTCAGGGCTCTTAAGCGACTACGCCCGGACGGGGTAGCCCAAAAGCACGGGGAGCATAGGGAACCAAAACAAAGCCTCCACTAGTGTTCACTAGGCCACCCCGACGTGTTGGCATAGTTTTTTTGGTCCCACAAGCTTATGTTTGCAAACTACAGCATCTGGCAGCCCTACACTCGACTCGCACCGCACTATTTCGAGGGTTTGCAAACCATAAAGCACAATGAGATAACCAAATGGAAACGGAGAAAACCAAGAGAGGAGTCCATAGAGGTCCCCAACATGGAGGTCTTAGATCTGACAATATGTCTCTAGGTGCCATGAAGTCTAAGAAATCACCCGTCGAAGATATGGCGTGATTGGGCCTCAGGGATCTTAAGGGACTACACCCAGACGGGGTAGCTTGAAATCACGGGGAGCATAGGGAACCAAAAAGAAGCCTCCACTAGAATTCACCAGACCACCCCGATGTGTTGGCGTAGTTGGTTTGGTCCCATGAGCTTCCGTTTGCAAACTACAACCTCTGGCAGCCCTACACTGACTCAGACTGCACTATTTCGTGCATTTGCAAACAATAGCACAGTGAGAGAACTGGATGGATACAGATAAAACCATGAGATAATTTTGTATATGGCCCTAACATGGATGTCTCGGATCTGACGAGATGTCTCTACGTGCCACGGAGTCTGAGAAATCACCTGTCGAAGATATGGTGTGTTTGGGCCACAGGGCTCTTAAGGGACTACACCCGGACATGGTAGCCTGAAAGCACGGGGAGCATAGGGAACCAAAATGAAACCTCCACTAGTATTCACCTCACCACCCTGACATGTTGGCATATTTCTTTTGGTCCCATGAGCTTCCATTTCCAAACTACATCGTCTGACAGCCCTATAATGACTCAAACCGCACTATTTTACGTGTTTACAAACAATAGCACAATGCGAGAAGCTCGGATGGAGACAGAGAAAACCATGAGAGGATTTCTCGAGAGGGCCTTGATGTGGAGGTCTTAGATCTGATGAGGATTTTTAGGTTCCACAGATTTCGTGAAATCACCCATCGAAGATATGGTGTGATTGGGCCTCAGGGCTCTTAAGTGACTACACCCGGACGAGTTAGCCTAAAAGCACAAGGAGCATAGGGAATCAAACCAAAGCCTCCACTAACATTCACCAGACCACTCGACATGTTGGCATAGTTGGTTTGGTCCCACAATATTTTTTTTTGCAAACTACAACATCCGGCAGCCCTACACTAACTCGTGATCGCACTATTTTACATGTTTACGAAAAAGAATAGACAACGCGAGAACCGATGGAGAAGGAGAAAACCACAAGAGGATTTTGTAGAGGGCCCCGACTTGGAGTTATTAGATCTGATGAGACATCTCTAGGTGCCACATAGTCGAGAAATCACCCATCGAAGATATGGCATGTTTAGGCCTCTAGGCTCAAAAGGGACTATGCCTGACGAGGTAGCCCGAAACCACGAGAGAGCATAGGGAACTAAAAAGAAGCCTCCACTAGCATTCACCAGGCCACCCTGATGTGTTGGCATAGTTGGTTCGGTCCCATAAGCTTCCACTTATAAACTACAGCCTCTAGCAACCCTGCATTGACTCAAACTCTACAATTTCACGTGTTTACAAACAATAACACATCGAGAGAACTAGATGAAGATGGAGAAAACCGTGAGAGAATTTCTTAGAGGGCCTTGAATTAGAGGTCTTGGATCTGATGAGACATCTCTAGGTGCCATAGAGTCTGAGAAATCACCCGTCAAAGATATGGCATGATTGGGCCTCAGGGCTCTTAAGCGACTATGCCCGGATGGGGTAGCCCGAAAGCACGGGTGGAGGAAACCACCAATGTTCAATGATTTTTCCATAGGATGCAACTATGTAGACTATGAACTTAGTTTTGTTGGGGAGACCACCAATGTTCCAACTGTTCATTTTGAAAGAATGAATATCTTCAATCAAATAGAGAATGAAGAGCCTGAATTTTTTTAGACATTACAAAAGGTTGTTTGTGCCCAAAAAGAAGTCGAAGGCCATATAAATATTCAGTCTTCAACTTTAGATGACAATGAACATCGTGAAGAAAAAAAATTAGGTGAAGATGTCACTATGATTCAAGAAGAAATTCCTCCTAAAATTCATAAAGAGTCAATTTGATTACCCAAAAACATCTGGAAGAACTTAAAGAGAAGTTACGAGTGGAAGAAAACGAAAAATGGGAAGCGTGGAAGGATCACAACTTGATCGAATGGAAATCTATGTGATGTTGTCAATAGAATCATGGATAATCTTAAGGATAACATGTCAAGTTGATTATTTTTATTAATCCTAGCTGCTTCAACTTCACAAATCAAACCCGGTAGTTCCAAAAGCAACATACTAGTAAGAAAAATTGCAATGAAGTATTGATAATTGAGCCTAAAACTCGTTTAGAATTGTAGTTTATTTTTTGATTGAGCATTCACCCATAGTTTCTTTTTTGAAGGTAGAAATTCATTTTATATGTGAGAAATAGAATGCTGATTTTTTCTATTACTCTGACTATTTAAGTTAGATTTATGTTGTCTATGAAAGCCTCTCACAGTTTTCTCCTCTCCATCTAGTTCTCTCGTTGTGCTATTGTTTGCAAACACGTGAAATAGTGCAATTTGAGTCAGTACAGGGCTGTCAGAGGCTTTAGTTTGTAAACAGAAGTTCGTGGGACTAAAATAACTACACCAACACATTGGGTGGCCTGGTGAATGCTAGTGGAGGCTTTGTTCTAGTTCCCTACACTCCCCATGCTTTCGGGCTACCACGTCCAAGCGTAGTCGCTTAAGAGCCCTGAGGCCCAATCACGCCATATCTTCGACGGGTGATTTCCTTGACTCCGTGGCACCTAAAGATGTCTCATCATATTAGAGACCTCCACATCAGGGCCCTCTACGAAATTCTCTCATGGTTTTCTACGTCTCCATCTGGTTCTCTCGTTGTGCTATTGTTTACAAATGCACGAAATAGTGCGCACTGAGTCGGTGTAGGGTTTCCAGGATGCAGTAGTTTGCAAATGGAATCTCGTCGAATTGAACCAACTATGCCAACATGTTAGGGTGGCCTAGTGAATGCTAGTGGAGGATTCATTTTGGTTCCCTATACTTTTCGTGCTTTCGAGCTACCCCATCCGGGCGTAGTCGCTTAAGAGCCCTGAGACCCAATCACGCCATATCTTCAACGTGTGATTTCTCAAAGTCCGTGGTAGCTAGAGACATATTTTTATATTCGAGAGCTCCATTTTTGGGCCCTCTATTAAATCCTCTCGTAGTTTTCTCCTTCTCCATCCGATACTTTGTCGTTATGCTATTTTTTGCAAACACGTGAAATAGTGCAGTCTGAGTCAGTGTAGGGCTGCCAGACGCTATAGTTTGCAAACGGAAGCTCGTGGGACTAAACCAACTACGCCGACACATTAGGGTGGCCTATTGAACACTATTAAAGGATTCTTTTTGGTTTCCTATTCTCCCCATGCTTTCAGGCTACCCCGTCCAGGCATAGTCCCTTAAGAGCCCTGAGGCCCAAACATGCCATATCTTCGACATGTGATTTCTCAGACTCCGCAGCACCTAGAGATGTCTCATTAGATATAATACCTCCATGTTAGGGCCCTCTATGAAAACCTCTCACAGTTTTTTCCTTCTCCATCCGGTTCTCTCGTTGTGTTATTGTTTGCAAATGCATGAAAAATAGTGCAATAGTCGAGTAAGATAGGTGCTGCAGGACATTGTAATTGCAAACGGAAGCTCATAGAACCGAACCAACTACACCAACACATTGGGGTGTCTAGGTGAATGCTATTAGAGGTTTTATTTTGTTCACTGTGCTCCCCGTGCTTTTGGGCTACCCTGTCTAGGTGTAGTCCCTTAAGAGCCCTAAGGCCCAAACATGCCATATCTTCGACGGGTGATTTCTCAGACTCCGTGGCACCTAGAGACATCTTGTCAAATCCAAGAGCTCCATGTCTATGCCATCTACTAAATCCTATCATAGTTTTCTTTGTCTCCATCTGGTTCTCTCGTTGTGCTATTGTTTGTAAACGCATGAAATAGTGCAGTCTGAGTCAGTGTAGGGTTGTCAGACATTATAGTTTGCAAAAAAAATCTCATGTGACTCGAACCAACTATGCCAACACGTCGGTGTGGTGAGGTGAATGCTATAGGATGATTCATTTTGGTTCCCTAGGCTCCTCGTGCTTTGGGGCTACCCCATCTGGGAGTAGTCGCTTAAGAGCCCTGAATGACCAAATTGGCTTAAGAATGAGTTTGATAGGGGTATGTCTAAGAACACACGGGAGTTATCAATCACCTAGTAAATATTTCTTGTTTAGTTTTGGATGGGAGTCACTAGCCTCATCGCTTAGTGACCTTCCATTCATTGATCATTTACGTTATGATAAACCCATGGATGCTTTCAAAAGTGCCTTAAAAAGGATAGGGGTAGTCATTAAGCCTAGTGAAAGGTGTAATGTGATTTCCAAATAACTTGAAATGCCTACATATTTAAAGGTAATAACACAAATTGGACAAGATTAGACAATCAAGAATCATTGAGTGTCTGAATCAGAATGTCATTGCATCTGGAGACATTCTCAAGCATTGGAGTAATGTATATGGAGAGACATTCTCAAAATATCAACAGATGAAAGACATCAAAATGTGACGATTGTCGGGTGTTTTAACAGGGGGAGAAGACTATGAAGCATAGAATAATGTAGTAAGTGCATATTAAGATAGGAACCAATACAAAGAGACTATGAGCAAGAAAGCGCAAGTAAGGTAAATACACATATACACATTGATAAATTGAATGAATAATTACTCGATTAGGCAACTCTTTATATACATACATTATATAAATATTGATTTCCAAATTTTGATGCATATTATACATTGAAAATGATAGTACATGTACATCACCAATAAATGAAAAAATAATCCATAATGTCTTAAATATTGTCAAGTGCACCTCATATTAGATTCATGTGAAAATAATCTTAGAAATGTAAGGTCTCATACAAAATTATCAAGTTCCAAATAGTACTTTAATGTGCATAATAAATACAACAATGCCCAAATAGGTCATATACCATCAAGTTCAAATGCCATATAGGCGCATACATATAATGTCATGCACATAGGCATACAAAAACAATGTCATGTAAGACATATATATTTCCTACTCATCAAAATCTATCCCTCTCTTGGCCTTTCTCGAAGAAGGCCCTCCCTTAGACGAAGATGGAGATCCATGAGATGACTTTGGATCATCCGAGCCCATGCTTCGAGTCCTCTTCCATTGAATACTTGCATGTAGATGAGCCTGTAAATGCAAACAATGTTTTTTTGTCAAAACTTAATTTATATATGTTTTCAACATGTATTTAAGACCATGCTAGAATGAAATTATTTACATAAATACACAAACTTACTGCAAGTTGTCGATCACACCGAATTTACATCTCACGCTCAGATGAGTCATCGGGAGCTCTTGCAGTATGAACGGGGTACGAAGATGACGAGATGGAGGAGTCCGTGCCCTCGAAGTCAAAATGGAGGGGGTTGAAGTTCCCTACATACACATAAGATCAGAAAATCTAACATCAGAATTAGTGAAAATAGAGCTAAGTACATGTATCTACATAATGACAATATTTTAACTAATTTTATCAATATGGAACTATTTTTTTAGCCCTCCACACCTTTGAATCAAATTAACAAGGATGCTACTTGTCGCAAGTAGCTCCTGCCTATACACAATGAAGGACATTATTAACATAATTTAATAATTCTACAATGAAAGACATTACTAACATGTAATTTAACATAATATGAATTACATCAGAAATTTAACAAAATTTACGTGTTGTTTGAATACCTTAGTGAGTTGCACTTGCGCAGATGAAATCACAACAAAGCAATACCATTATCTACTTATCACAGAGATGGTTGGGTGTCTAGTGAAGTCAAGATATTTATCAAACATGTATATCACATGAGTTAGATGGACATACAAGAACATACATATTTGACTTCAAAACTAATATATATATATATATATATATATATATATACACACACATGCAAATATATATATATATATATATATATATATATATATATATATATATATATATATATACACACACACACACACACATGTATGTGAAAATTTTACATAATTAACATTCTAAATTACCTCTTTAAATGTATGTGTATGCATGGTCCTCGCCACCTATGGTCGGGATGAAGATGCACCTTCCACATCTTTGTAATATCAATGCATGTACATGTACAAATATAATTATTTCAAAAATTAACATATATAAGTAAATCAGTACTCCAATTTTTTTGTAACACACATAACAAAACATAACAAATTTACTTGTGAAGGTGATGCTTTGATGAATGTAATCCAAATATCTCACTCAAAAAGACATCGACATAGTGACATTATCGTGTTCACCCCTAGCACCAGTGCACCAAAATCAAGTATGCATGAAACTATCATCCTCCTGGGCCCCAAACATATGCTACCACATGATGATCAAAGATGTGGCCTCATGCTAGTACTCCTTGAGGGAATACTCTGTGTACCTCTATGAGCATCTATCTTAGAAATCTCCCCCATATGTCGAACAAGGGTCATAGATAGCCCCTGAAGTGCATGGAGTGTATCAATCTATATTGTCTCCTTCACTGCTTGAGGGACAATCTCAGGGTGAGGGGGCTTCTGTGCAGGGAATCTACCCTATTGAATAGGTACATGTTGTGCACCTATTCAATCCTATGTAGATCCTTTTCCTCATCCCTGGAAATCTCAGAAATCAAAATAATTTGGGATCTCGTTGAGGATAAACTCACAATAGAGTTTCCTCATAAATTATAGTGGCACCTCATTGTTATTACAAGGTGGAAAATCAAACACCATCCACCATCGGTCCCAAAAAATATTTTTAGTCAAATTATTATTGCACTTATGGATGGGAAATCATTTACATGTAAATGAAACAGAAAATTAGTGTGAGGGTCCATGAATAAGGCACATATGAGTTCTTTTAAAATATATTTTTCTTTACATTCACATATGACAATTTGTTGGAATAATAAACCATATAACCCTCTCTCGTAAGTTGTCCAATGATCAATTTACCTTGTTGTTGTGTCAATTTGAACAAGTAATGCCCCCAATGTGTTTACAAGAGAGGCGCGGTGGGGTTTGTAGATTGTGCATCCCTCATTGTTTTGATTAAATACTCAATTTCAATTTTGTTTTCAACTATTTGGGATGCTAAATCTTCTTGACTACCCGAGGAATTTTGAGCAAGCGTGGGAGTGTCGGGAGGGATGACAGAATAACAGGTTTGGTTGTGGTTGATTCCCTCGACCTCTAATCAGAACAATAAAAAAATATGTATTCAATTCATATTTTAATCTATAATTATCATATTTCAATGCAATTTTGAGAAAATAATTATGCTTACCTCTTCTCCGTGGCACCATCATTGATTCAGATCTTCCCGGTGATCTAGAAATGATCCTTTGAGCTTGAGATCCAGTTGAATGAAAAAATGCGAGGGCACGATTAAGCTTTGAAACTCACGTTTGAGGGAGGTAAAATGATAGAGGCTCGGGCCTATTTTTTTATTCATAGTAAGCATAACTCGTGACGTGTTATGTATACGCATTATATAACGTGTACGTGTTATGCTTTGGTGATTCCCGAGCCAAACAAATTAAAACGTGAGCGTGTTTTAACAAAACGCATACGTGTTTTGCTTTTTTCGAATTCTTGTCCACTTTTTGGCCCCCCAACTTCGTGCACTTACCCTTTCCCTTGTTAGGATGTCATCCTTGTACTCATGGTGAACAGGACCCTTCCCACGTGCAAGATATATGGAAGGATTTGTATTAATTTTTCTCTTACAATTCATTTTGGCCATTATTTTTTCCATTTTCAATCTCGGTTGGCCGATTTAAAACATGGGAGATGGTCATTTGAGAAATGAGCCACAAGATATGGTGCCTTGATGGAAAACATATCCTTGTGGCACATTCTAAAAATTTGGGGGGTTTAACAATTTCATCTTAAAAATAACGGGGTCTTGATCCTTATCTTGCGTTGGAATTTGGTTGGGCATGGAACAATGGCATCATGGTGATCCGCAACATGGAAATTAAATTTTCAAAGGATTTAATAGTACATGCAACTGGAATGGAGATGGAGGGCTTAAATATACTCAAAGACCACACTAGACGCAAGCATAAAATTGAGACTTTATTCTACGGTAAAGAAATGGTTTACCTATTGGTAGACGGTATAGCTAGATTTTACATCCCTAATATTTGGAATATGGTTTGCCTCCACCTTATGAGGTACATTAATCTTGAAGTGAATTATAGAGAGATATTTACTCACCATGTCACTACGGTTACTATGTTTAGGAATAAGATTGTTATGAGCCTTCCTTTTTCTTGTTTATGTCGCTCTCTGCATCGGTGAATGATTTTCAATAGGGAAATATTGATACCCTGATACACCATGGACTAATTATTTTTATTTTTAAGAATGGTAAACTGGTGGTGGAAAAGGAATTAGATCCCAAATATGGGGATTTTGATGAAAATTGTACTCTTTTAGACCATATGAACAAAATGAGGAGAAAGAATAATAAGGCACCTTAGGGGAATGACAATCATCGTATCTTTGAGCTACTGATTCTCTGATTGATACGAAAGGGAGTCATATAAAGGGAAAGAGAGAGCAGAGTGGGTTGGAATGTGGATTTTGATAAAATTACTCTCAGGGTGAGTCAGGTGGAAATGGATATGGAGGCCTTAGGAGAATTTTGAATGGATATGGGAAACAATGTCATGCATTACATCAATGCCTCTAAGAAAAATTTCATCACCCAAAACTCTATCAAGGTCGATATGGTAGAGATCAAAAGTTTGGTTTTGGAGTTGCAGGGGCATGTGGTCAAGCTGGAGCAGGGACATAAAGTTTGTAGGTATAATCTCCACCTCAGTAGTTCAAATGAAGAAGAGTAAGTTGAAGACCACATCTCTATCACGAGAAAGAAGAATGGTAATATGAAATGACATGAGGAACGTCAATCGAAGGAGTACAAATGTTTGAAGACTAACTATTCCATTGGCTCTTAGATATTTTGTTTGACTATTTGTGGACTGTATCATTTGGGATGTTTTCCCCTCCATGTTTTACGATTTTTCCTTGTATTGATTTGTTGGACTGTAGTTTGGGATAAATTGTTTTAGCCATTTTTTTCATGTTTCTTTTTTTCACTCTTAGTGATGTTCATAATGGATTCTAGGGTAAGGTCTATGGGTGCCTTAATCCCTGTATAAAGTATGCAATCATTATGTTCATGTATATTTAATAAACCTTGTTAATAGTAATTTTGTTAATGACATTTTAAATTAAACAAGACAGAGCATTAAGTTCATGCCTCACAGATGGGAGATGTGATTGTGTGTGATCATGTTAGATGTGCTAGTTGTGTGATTGTTTCCTTATAATTATGATTTTTATTAAATATAATAAATCAATGTTGCAACAAGGCCTCATATTTTTCAAATCAATACTAACTAGAAAATAAAGAAAAATATAAATAAGTTTCGTAGTGTAAAAAATTATTTAAATAAATTACAAACATTAGAAAGTTGAAAAGTTAATAGAATTTTTTATTTTGAGTGGTGGATTGAGGAGAAATTTTAAGTAAGATTTTTTGAGCTTAGCGCCCGCTAAGGTAACCTAATACTTCCACAATATAATTATTTGAGCTTACGGATCACTAAAATTTAACAAGTTAAAGAATTTTATTTTTAGCTTAGCGTCCACTAGCTTATGCGACGCCATATTAATTGAATATTATCGATTGATAGGAATTAAAAAAATAAAGTAAGATATTGTTATCATAGAGTCTTCTATGTTATGCCACAACAATATATTTTGATGTACAAAATCTATGTCCATTTTTTTGTATAAGGGTTGATATGGGGTTTTTGAAAGGATCCACATCCTTTTAAAAAAAGTTCCTTAAGGCATAATATGACATTGAACCATTGAAGAGAGAAATCCCATAGGAAGGAGAAGACAAAAAGCCACATAGCCACAACACAAACAAAGAAAATATACATTTTGTGAAGAAATTTTAGGATAGTTGTTACTTCCATAATAACAAAGATCTCGAGTTTCCTTGTTCCTCAAATTCTCCTTTTACAAATCTGTATTCATTATTTTGTTCTCCAAAATTTGTTTGGTTCTCCTACTCTTGCATTACCATATTTTTTCGCAAATAGGTCAATGTAATCCAACACGACACATTCAATGGAAACTCATTCTTGACATGAATATCTTCTAAAATATTTTCATTGAAAATGCAAACGATGTTGTAGCTATTGAATTTTTCAGAGTATGTGCGGTGGAGGACTATTTGCGAGACAACATTAAGGCCAAAAAAATAATATCAATTTTATAAAACACATTTCTCTTCTATTCCTATGCATCATCATGTTCATAATATGATTTCGATATTCACTTTTTTATTGTGAAAATTGAGCCACCATCCATACCACTAGGCTTCTTTTTCAAGACTCAACAAAAAAGTTCTTGGCAAGTGTTTTTGGTTTTTAAAAATTCTGCAAATCTTCCTCTCATGTTATTACATATTAAGTTGCACCATTTCTTTGTCAAGATGTGCTCCATTCCATCCTCTTTCACTGCTCTAACAAATGTTTACTATATTATGAAATTATTTATTTGATAAACAAAACTACCTTCTACAAAATATTAAATAACAAACTTGCTTCCGTTTAATTATCTACAAAATCCCTACATGGATATAATCCCTAATCAGCTATGGAAAATTTTACATGGATATAATCCTAATTAGCTATGGAAAATTTTACATTAACATAATTTTGTAATTTTTGAGGGACTGAAGGTGAGAATGCATACCAATTTTTGGCACAGAGAGGAAATAAAAACATTTCCAGAACTCAAGCATAGAATTTTTTATGCTTGCGATGATGATATTTTTCTATTGATGAATAAGCTTACACAATGACGAAGAGAATAGAAAGGAAAATGTTAAAAATATAAACTCAAAATTGTCTACTTATAGTGATATGTAAACAAATCCAACCACCAATTTTATTGATGCACAAATTTAAAAGGGCACGCGTATGATTTTACATTACTTTTCATTAAATGGCTGACAACAGTTACATGCTCCAAAAGGCACACATATTTTGAATGACACATGTACTTTTAAATGGAAAATTTTACATAGCTCGAATTAATGGCTAATTAATGTTAAGGGAAACAACAACATTAATTAGCATTTTTCCTTACAAAATGGTTATCATTAATATTGCAAATACTTGTAAATATTTGTAATAAAATACTTGCAAATATTTGTAATAAACATCACACACGAATTACATATTTAATATTTAATCGTCAATTATTAATATAAATTTATATATATAAATTATCAAAATTTACATCAATATATATTAAAATTAATGAAATTTATACAGAATAATTGGTGTAAATAAAAATTGTTTTGTACTTTTAAAGGGAAGTGTTGACAAATTACCGTCACTTTGAAAAATTGTTTGATAGGTGAGTTATCGCACTTAGTTGTGTGAATCAAGACTTGCACTTACTAGTGCGAATCAAGACTACCATCTAGAAGTGTGAGTCGAGACTAGAACTTAGAAGTGTGATTCGATACTCATACTTAGCAGTGTCATTTGATACTCACACTTAAAGTTTAAGTCAAGAGATGAGAAACTTAAGGCTCGCACATATATGTTCGACCAATCACACTTGTAAGTGCGATCACTTGCACTTACACACTACTTTAAAAAATTATAAATGACAATTCCATATTTTGTTAACTATGATTAATATATACAAACAAATTATTTGTATAAAAGTGTATAAATATTGACGGTCACCTTTTAAACATGTGAGTCACATGTGTCAGTTCTATAAAATATTTGCAAATATATGTTACATCTAAAATCACAAAAAACATCTAAATAGTCGTCAAATTTAACACCATTCAAGGAAGTTCAGGGAAGGGATTTTCAACATCAACATTTATTGATTTGAATAAGGTATGCATGAATAGTCATATATGTATGAAGATATTAAGATTTATATGTGGCATAAATGACAACAATCACTTACACACTATCTTGAAGTTAGTGGTTGTTTGGCATATGTAAGTTAGTGGTCTGCTTGGCATATGTAAGTTAGCTGCCGCTTGGCATATGTAAGTTAGCGGTCGCTTGGCATATGTAAGTTAGCGATACTTGGCTTATGTAAGTTTGCAACTGCTTGGGTTATGTAAGTTAGCAACCACTTGGGTTATATAAGATAGCAACCACTAGGCTTATGTAAGTGGGCGGTCGTCAAGCTTATGTGGTGAAAGTGGAATCTAATAATAGCATTATTGGAATCCAATAATAGCAAAATTTGAGTCCAATAATAGGGAAATTGGAATCTAATATTAGTGAAATTGGAATCCAATAATAGAGAAATTGGAACTCAAATAAGTTCGATAATGACAATATTAGAATTTGATATTGCTACTAATGGAATCCAATATTGGTAATAATGGAATCTAGTATAGCCAAAAATGGAATCCAATATAAGAAAAATGGAGATGGATTTCTTCCAATACTTGAAATACTGGAGTCTCAATTCACTAGAATATGTCCCAATTTAGTGAAATAAGTGTTAAACTACTAAAAATAGTAAACTTCACAATCTATAGTGGATTCAATCAAAGTTAGTTAGATTTTTATGGGTAACTCGAGTTGTGAGTTGTTTTCTTATTTATAAAGCATTGTAATCCATGATTGAATAATGAAGAAGAATATTTATTATCTTTTAGTTCAAGATATTTGTAGAGTAATGAGTCGTGTTAAAGTTGGGTACACTATCGGTATCGTGAGTGATTTTAAGTCTTGGTGAAGGAAAAAAGTAATGACAAGAAGAGGAATAGGAAGAGGAGGCGGAATTGCCCGGATGAATAGAAACATGCAGGATTAGTAGAGGAAAGTTGTTGTGCTTGCTGCAACTATATCCCAGAGAGGAAATCAAGGTGGAGATCACACATATGAAGATGAAGTTCATGAAGAGGAGGAAGCAAAAGGACCACCATTAGGTTTTTAAGAAAGGATGCTTCAAGCATTATAAGGAAAGAATGATGAGATAAGAGTTGATGTTTCAGAATATGGAGGTAGCCTAAAACCAGAGGCACCGATCGATGGTTGACTAGTATGGGAAAACAAATTTAGTGGAAGGCTATGTCATAGAAAAGAAGGTAACATTTGCATGCATGAAATTTAAATGTCATGTTATGTTATGGTGGGATCATCTACAAAATGGGTTGTCAAGAAAGGGGAAAGAAAGGATTAGGGCATGGAGTAATATGGAGAAAAATCTAAAAGACAAATTTCTCCCTATGGATTATGCACAAACCCTTTTCAAGAGGTTTGGAACCTCAAACAGAACTTACAAACTACGCAAGAATACATAGATGAGTTTTACATGTTGTACATTTGTGTAGAGGATGAAGAAAGTGAGGAACAAAAGTCTGCAAGGTATGTAAATGGATTAAAATTTTCTATTCAAGATAAACTAAACATGCACAAGATCAAGATCATGTAGGATGCCTATCAACTACCTCTAAAGGCCAAAAAAAAAAGGTGTCAAATTTTTAGGAGATCACCCGGGATAAATAGGGGCCTCATCCTCCTTTCGAGGATGGGATGGTTTTAACCAAGATAGAGGAGAACAACCTCGTGGGAAAGAAAGAAAGAAGATATAAGACAAGATATCCCAAATCAACAAAGAGGTAGATTATTTCCTAGCAGCATAGGATATGTTGCCGGTATAGGATGGGAGGCTCCACGAAGACCATTTGTGTTCTATAGATGTGGTGAAGAGGTTCATAGAGAATTTGAATTCTGTATTATTATATGCATGAAAAGAGGTAAATATACCTTCCAAGAGTAAATCTTGTTGAATAAGAACAAGAAGAAGACAATTAGGACCTAGAAATTCCACTAGATGTGGGAGAATATTTGATGATCAAAAGGATGACAATTGCTTCAAGAAATGATATCAAGGGGGATGTATGGCTACGTACAAATATTTTCAGAAAAATATGCACTTTAGGAGGAAAGGTATGTAATGATATTATTAATGATGGTAGTTGTGAGAACATGGTTTCAAATGAAATGGTTGAGAAGCTAGGCTTGCATTGTGAGAAGAATCCTAAACCACTTGTATTGCATGGCTTAAGAAGGGTAATTAAGTTATTGTTGATAAGAGATGTTTGATAATTTTTTCTATTGGGAAAATTTATAAGGATGAGATTTGGTGTGATGTTATTCCTATGGTGTGATGTTATTCCTATGGATGAATGTCATATGCTACCGGACAAACCATGGAAATTTGATAGAAAAGTGATTCATGACGGGGGAATAATATGTATAACTTTTGGAAGGATGGAAAAAAATAGTTTTGCTACCTCTTAAGGAAGAGGGAAAGGATGAAAAAATATGTTTTCTACGTAACGTAAGGATGAACTGCGCAAGTGCACAAATACTAGTAGAAGCAACATAATTAATAGAATAATTTTTCGATGTTATTCCGATGATCTACCATATGGGTTACACACCAAAAGAGATATCAACACCATATTGATTTGATTCCGTGGTCTTCACTCACAAATCAAGTGGATTATAGGATGATCCCAATATTGCATCTAGAGTTGAATAAGCAAGTGACAGATATCGTGAGAAAGGGTGTAGTAATGGAGAGAATGAGTCCATGTGCAACTCCACCTTTATTAACTCCAAAGAAAGATGTAACATGGAGAATGTGCATGGATAGAAAAGCAATCAACAAAATTACAATCAAGTATAGGTTCCCAATACCTCACCTTGATGATATAATGGATGTTCTTCCTAGATCTAAATATTTAACTAAGATTGATCTTTGAAGTGGTTGCCATCAGATTCATATGGGAGAAGGAGATGAGTGGAAAACAACATTCAAGACACGAGATGGATTATGTGAGTGGTTGGTGATTCCATTCAGATTATCTAATGCACCTAGCACTTTTACAAGTTTGATGAAAATTGTGTAGCGGGAGTACAATGGTAAGTTTTTGTGGTTTATTTTGATGATATCTTGATTTTTAGTAAAAATAAAGAAGAACATTTGAGGCATCTGAGGGTGATATTTGAAGTGTTAAGGAAAGAGAAGCTCTATACAAATTTTAAGAAGTGCATGTTTATGCAAGACAGGTTTGGTATTTTTGGGTTTTATTATTTTATCGGATGGGGTACGAGATGGACTTAAAAGATAAAGGCAATTATTGAATGGCCTACCCCATGGAGTATAATAGAGGTACAAAGCTTTCATGGTTTAACAACATTTTACATAAAGTTTATTTTAAAATTAGCAGTATTGTAGCACCTATAACAGATTGCACAAAGGGAAGGGATTTTTTTGGACAAAGACAATTGAGGATAGCTTTCAGTTCTTGAAGAAGAAGGTGACAGAAGCACCTATTTTGGCACTACCATATTTTGATAAAGTGTTTGAGGTTGATTGTGACGCCTCACATGTGGGTATTGGTGTTGTCCTAAGTCAAGGAGGGAAGCCAATAGCTTTCTTTAGTGAGAAATTGAATGAAATAATTAAGAAATATTGTACTTCGATGTGGAATTTTATGCAATTATACAAGCATTGAGGTGTTGGAGGAATTCTTGAGTCTCTAAGTATTTTGTGTTATTTAGAAACCACATATCCTCGAAGTATGTGAATACACAAAATAAGTTGAATAGTAGGCATGCAAAGTGGGTATCATTTTTGCAGGGTTATATTTTTTCTCTAAAGCATAAATCAAGAAAACAGAACCAAGTTGCGGATGCATTGAGTGGGCGTGTGACTCTATTTAGAACTACAGAGAATGAGGTGGTTGGTTTTGAAGCAATAATTTTTTATTTTTCTGATTTTTATTTTAAGGATATTGTTGAAATGTTAAGTAGACCATTGTCGGGCAATGTAGAAGATTTCCATGACGAGTACCTTTTACATGATGGCAATCTATTTAAGGGATGAAAACTATGTATTCCAGTTAGGTCTATCGAGATAATATATTGAAAGAGCTACATAGCGGAGGATTGGCTGGGAACTTTGGTAAGGATAAGATGATAGCCTTGGTAGCAGAGTTATACTATTCACCAAACATGAAAAGATATGTGCTAAGATATGTGGAAGTCTCGAAAGGCCATGCACCGAATATAGGGTTGTATATGCCACTTCCTGTTCCCAAAGGACCATGGACAAAATTGAGTATGGATTTTGTTTTGGGATTACCAAAAAATAAAACGAGGTAATGACTCATTTTTTTGTTGTTGATAGGTTCTCTAATATGGTTCATTTTATTACCTGTAAGAAAACTAGTGGTGCAATGGGAATAGCAGATTTTTTTCAGATAAGTTGTTAGGTTGCATGGTGTTCCAGAAACTATCACTTTAGATAGGGACACAAGTTTCTTAAGTTATTTCTAGATGAATTTATGGAAGAAGTTGAGAACTAAACTACATTTCAGTAGTTCCTATCATCCTCAGACTAATGGGAAAATAGAGGTGCCAAATAGGAGCTTGGGAAACCTGTTAAGGTGCATAGTTGGGGAAAAGCCAAAACAATGGGACTTAGCATTACCACAATCTGAGTTTGCTTATAATAGCTTAGTAAATAGATCCACAAGAAATTCTCCATTTTATATTGTGTATGGGAGTAATCCAAATGGGGTGTTAGATTTGATGGAGCTGAAAATTAAGATTTATGTTGTAGTTTGGTTTTTTCCTATTTTAGGGCATTAGTTAATTTTATTCTCTCGAATGTATGGTAGGTTACAAATTTGAAAATTGCTCTAATTTAGGCATGTAGAAGATCTGTGGCAATTTTTGTGCATGTACGAGTAAGCATGCGAACTTACTAAGAATAGTAGGTTCAGAAGCTGCTTAAAAATAGTAAACTTTGCCATCTAGAGTAGATTTAGTCAAAGTTAGTTAGAGTTTGATGGGAAAATCGAGTTGTGAGTTTTTTTCCTATTTATGAAGCATTGTAATCCATGATTGAATAATGAAGAATAAGATTTATTCTCTTTTAGTTCAAGATATTTACAGAGTAATGAGTATGTGTTAAAGTTGGCTACATTAAAATTGGAACCAAATTAATTTCTAAATCCTTAGTAGAAAGGGTTTTAAGCGCCCATGATTATTGTGTTGGATTATGATGTAACAAATCATGCAAGTAAATATTGGTGTGATTTCCTTTCTTGTATGCATGCTTACCTAAGTAGTCATCTACCTCCCTAGTAAGGAAGTCGTCCAAAAAGGAAAAGTACCAAATTTAATGTGTGTGTGGAATCTGCTCAAAATTCTCTCCATCATGTTTCAAGATAAGATTAATTTCATCCACATATCTCTTTCATGAATTGAGTTTTAAAGGGATAGAATTGAGGGCCCTCTCGTCCAATTTTTTTGTAAATAGGTTGGAAACAAATGGCGATAAGATTGACCTTATAGTCATACACTTACAAATCTTATACATAAGCCTCATAAAACTCAAGAAGGTAGAGTTAATGGATAAATTTCAACTAATGTTCTTTCTTTATTTGTGCGTGATCTTTACAATCTCCACTCCATACTTAATCGGCCATTTGGTGAAAATTCAAACCACATTAATTTTTAAATCCTTAGTAGAAACGATTTTTAGCGTCTTTGATTGTTGTTTTGAATTATGATGTAACAAAGCATGCAAGTAAATATTGGTGTGATTTCCTTTCTTAGATGCGTCTTGACCTAAGTATTCGTGTATCTTCCTAGTAAGGAGGTCATTCAAAATAAGAAAAGCACCATATTTTATGTGTGTGTGGAACTCCTATAGCTTCTCTCCATCATGTTTCAAGATAAGATTCATTTCATCCACATATCTCTTTCATGAATTGGGTTTTAAAGGGATAGAATTGAGGGCCCTCTTGTCGATTTTTTTAAATAGGTTGGAAACCAATGGCAATAAGATTGACCATAAACTCATACACTTAAGATTCTTGTATATGAGCCTCATAAAACTCAATAAGTCTATACTTAATGGATAAATTTCTACCAATGTTGTTTCTTTATTTTTGTATGATCTTACAATCTCCACTCCATACTTAATTGGTGATTTGGTGAAAATTGGAACCACATTAATTTGTAAATCCTTCATAGAAAGAGTTTTAAACGCGTTGGATTTTATTTTTATTTTTTCTCACTTGCATGAATACATTATGTCTTTTAATAATATTAAAAATAACAAAACCAACTAAATACCAAATCATCCTGTGCATCGTAAGAAAGAAAATAATCATACATTTAAAAATGTAGAACCACATAAAGTAATCCCATAGTTCACTGGGGCTATGTGTTGTGAATGTCAAACATATAAATATACTACAACTATACATTCACACCGATTCCCCACAGACTGACTTTGACGTGCGTCCACATTTAGATTCCTTTTCTTATAGCTGCCCTATTTTCTCGGAGCCTCAAACTGAAACAAATATGCCTCCCGATAGTAGTTTTCCTCTTTCAATTCAATGATAATCCACTTGTATTCTCGCCATTCTTTCTTCATCCCAAATTACATAGTGAAGGGTAACTAATAAGGGGAAAAAACGGTGAAGATTAAAGGCGATACAATATTAGTGCATAATTAACTAGAAAATAGATAATAGGAAAAGAATGTGAATGTAACATACTTATCCCTACTTAAAGGTGGCGTGTTGCGGGATTCTTCAAATAATCTTCATAAAACTCCAAACTGTTTTTTTTTTTTATAATCAATTTAATTTCCATGCAACCTAGGTGCATCACCTTATATGTCGCTCTCTACAATTGCAAAATTCAAATAAATCATAATACACTAATAAAATTTATGATCCGATTATTAAACAATTGGAAATTATAAAACAACAATATATCACTCTCTACAACTGCAAAATTATAAAATCATCAATTACATAACAACAATAACATTAATACTATAAAGTAAAAAGTATAATAACATCACGGAGACATTATATATATGAAAATATAATAACATCATGGCGACATTTTATATATATATATATATAAAACTAACTTAGATTGTATGAATTTTTATTTAATACAAGAAAGTCTCATCATCATTTCTGAATATTGCAACAGCTACATATGAGGCTGTTGCAATCGAGATGCAATAACTTTCAATTATATAACAACAATATAATTAATACAATTTTTCACAAAATCTAACAATTTTTTAACAATTTCTTCATGATATTTTAACTTAATACAAAAAAGTCTCGTCATCGTTTGCTCATGTTTCTAACCTTTTCGCTTGTTAAAACACTTGTATGGCCGTCTGACAAACTTAGAAATATATATACATGGGGTAGGACCTGTTTGAAATATTAAATTAAATTACAATTCTGTATAACATTAAGGAAGCCTGTGATACCACGAGGAAACAAAAGAGTATATATATTGATAGGCTTTTAAATAAACATGAACATCCAAACAGATCTCTCAAAACCTATTTCAAATTAAAACACCATATTAATATAACACCATCTTATCCCATGATAGAACTTAAATTGTACAATATTTTGGTTGACAGAGATAAACAACATATACAGTAAGTAAAATAGTTTAATATTGGTTTTGATCGCCGGAATCTAAACGAGAAGAGAGAGAGCACCCGCTGTATCATGTAACAAACAAGCAAACAGGCGGTGCTCTCTCTCTTCTGGTTCAAAATCTAACGAGGCGCACTTTGCATCGCAACTATCCATACAAAACAGAAAACAATATGAAATGCCTCGAGTAACTGAGGGTTTAGAGCTCATATTTATAATCATCCAACTTCACTGTTGAAAAAGACATCCTCTTTCGCATTCATAGGCGATAGTAATGATGCAAAAACTCTACCAATTATCTAGTCCTTAATTTATTTTAAAAACAAAAAACCACAAAAAAGACTACCGACTAAATAGTGATAATAATTACTGTTGGCTATCCATTTCCTGTACGTTGTTGTCAACGCCACCCATCATCTCATGTCTGTATCAACCCGCACTTTGAATAAGTATTCAAAAATCCTATTATTCCTTTGAGTCTCCCTCCTCATGAGGCGGGGACTTTGCATTAAGAATGCATTATTCTTCCTTGCTTTTAAACCATTTATGAGACTTTTTATAATATTCAAGAAGTTGAAATTATTACAGCTATTGGGGTTGCTTTTAATTTTTCAAAATGTCACTATTGTACTTTACAGTACAGTCTAAGGGATATTTAGGTAGGAATAAGCCCAATCTGCAATCTTTGAACAAGGTTTTAGCTCCTCTTTCTTTTCATGGATATAATAATTATGAGTTCCCATGAGAATAAATCACACTAATGATATATTATATGTTAAGTAAATCTTAAGTCTATGCTTCAAAGACAACACAAACAATTATAATTGTAACGGTTTTATCAAGTATTCAATTTATTTTATTTGGTGAGGATTTACATTTACGAACAAAAATATATACCAATTTATAAAAAAATTGGTTGTAGAAAAAAATGAAAACATACAACACAATACAACTAATAATCAGCTAAAATATTAATAAATAAAAAGTACAACCTCAAAATGCCAAAATCCACTTATTTCTAAAACAAATATAAAAATTCAATAATCGAGCAAAATGCAACATACAATTACAAATTTATATCCTTTTTAGGAAAAGAAATGAAATGGGATAATAATAGTGGATAACATCTGGGTTGGATCTCATAATCAATGTTTATCACTTCAATTTAATTTTTAAAAATAGAATAAATAACACTTATCACCTTAACTTTAGTTTTCCCCCTCTTACTTCCACAAAAGAATTAACAAAATAATGTCAAATAAGGACTCGCATGACTCCACATGAGCATTATCTTGCCAAAAAATTGATGAGGGTGAGAGTTGATCAAGTAATTTTTGGGGAGGAAAGAGGGACAAGCTTGACAAACAATGTGAGAAAAGCTTAAAGTTGTAATCACAATGGCCTTTGCTTGAGTAAGATAATTGATGTGGGGTGATCTAGGAAGATCTTGTGTAGCATTATGGAATAGATCCATATCAAGATTTAAATTTAACAGTGGCTTTATCATTATTATACCATGCACACATGTCGTATTGTTAAGTTATAACTCTTTCATTATGATACCATACAATTCTATGATAAATAGTTTTGTAGTGTCGTGAATGTACCATGCTATTCTACAATATGACCAATAAAAGATGATGGACTAATGATTTGTGATGAAGTAGTTGTAATGGTTTCGTGAAGGCTTCATTTTCTTCCTTCTATTCTAAGTCATTCTTCTATTCTTTATAATAAGTGGAATAGTACTTAGAGAATAGAGACGGTGGAAACATTTTACACCCAATCTCTCAAATCTTAGATGAGTTTGCACCAAGTATAGCTTTGCACTACCTTCCTACATATAGTGTTGATTGTATTTTTAACTTATTCTTTATTGAATTTGAAAGTGTTTCTCAAAGATCTGTCCTCTTGGGCCCTAGATCAATAGTATTAGAGAATATGCATACTTCATCATATTCCAATGTTATTGAATTTTCATCCCAACTATATCTTATATTTGGATTCACACTCATACGATGCCTAAAAATAAGAAGTTATGTCTCAAAGATCGCGATCCTTTCTTATATATTTCTTCACATCAATAGATGGGAGACTAAACAAATGTTGATATGGCAAATTTAGATATGTTATAGAAAATGATAAATAATTCCTTGTAAATAAACAAGAAAATTGGAAGAATACTATACATAATCTAGATGAGGTATCATTGATCATTTCTGTCAATTTAATATAGTCATTTATGATTATGTGTCTAAAACCATTGTCTCGTGCTTGTGGGATCTTGGGACTTCTATGTGACTACCATATGTTGCTTTATTTTTGTATGTTTTTGCTACATAATTCGCATATATTTTTCTTATGTGTTTTTAAATACCTCCAAAACACACATAAACAGCTTTATGAATAAAAACCGGGAGTTTCAAAACAGATTTCTTCTCATTCTGGAATCCACACTAATCTTTTACATCATTACAATCCTCTTTTTATTTCACATATACTTTAAAAACCCTAAAATGCCAAAAATTACCTACTAGCAAAACAACTTGGATGGGCCCTAAAATTTGCGTGCCAAATATGCCTTCATAAATTAATTCTCACGTGAAATTTTGACTTATTATATTAAGAAAAACAAAATTTATTAAAGTTCTAAGACCTAGTCAAAAGAGAAAAAATGTTCAGAGCCAATTTAAGGCCACTAGATGAAGGAATCTGGGCCCGAAAATGTGTTGAAATGTACACAATGTTCCAAGGAAAGTTGACACAACATAGTAATAATTTATATCTACCACCTTGTAAAATTTCAAGACCATCCAACGGTCAGATCAAAAGTTATGGTCTCTCGCAAGTTATGCTCCCACATCATTCTCCCTGGTTGAAAAGAATTCAGCTCCTACAAATTCAATTGACGGAATTCATCTAATTTTGCATTGTAAATATTTTTCAACTCCCACTCAGGAATCCAAGTAGTTTCTTCTTGTTGCAAACCTTCCCACTGTACCAAATATCTATTGTAGCTCCCATGTCTAGTAGTGATTGTCTTTTAGTCCAAGACATGCATTACCCTTTCCTTTTTCTTCTTCGACATCTGTTGATCACAATTTATTTCTTCCTCCTCCCCAACATTTTCATCATGACCTGGAAACTTTTATAAGTAAAAAAATTAAAAACTAGTGAGATAACAAAGTTTTCAGGTAGCTCCACCTTGTAGGCATTATCACTCATTTTCTTCAGAATCCTACATGACCCAATCTTCTTATACTTTAGTTTATTATATGTCCCTTTGGAAACCTCTCCTTTATAAGATGAACCATCACCATATCTCCTTGTTCGAATATAATTAGTCTCCTCTTCGGCATCTGCAGAGTTGCTTTATATTATGCATTACTCACTTTCAGCTTCTTGCTCACTTCATCCTGTAGTTTGTAGAATGTGTCACGCAAATGCTTCTACATCATCACTAGTTTTATCTTCACTGGGTAGCATAATCAAATATAGGACCCCCTTAGGATTTGTATCATATAAAAATGGAAAGTAGACCTCCTGTTGATCATTTATCGAGCTATTATAGGAAACCTCATCTTGTGATAAAGTGAAGTCCCATTGTTTTGGTTTTTGTCCAACTATGCAACGTAGGATACTTCCCAAGATTTTGTTCACTACTTCAATTTTCCATCGATCAGGGGTGATATGCACTCTTTTGAGCGTAGTTGTGTCCCCAGTTTCCTCCACATAGTCTTCCAAAAGTGACTCAAAACTTCATGTAACGATCTATAGTGACCATTCTTGGAACTCCATGCAATCTAACAACTTACAGAAAAAAACAAATCTACAACTCGGAAGCATCATTACTTGTTTTAAAAAGAACTAAAATGTGCCATCTTAGAGAATCTATCAACCAAAAAAAAGATATAATCATTTCCTCGTTGTGTGTTAGGAACTCCTAACATGAAATCCATACCCAAATTAACCTGTGGCCATGTAGGGACAGGTAATGGCATATATAACCCAGTATTCTATGTATGGCCCTTAACCATTTGACACACTCTACATCTTGCTACAATCCTACTTATTTCCCTCTTTACCTTTTCCAATAATACTTTTATACAACAAGAAATTTTTCTTACTTATACCAAAGTGTCCAGCCAACCCCCCACTATGCAATTCTCTTAGAATATTTTCTCTCATTAAACTAGCAGGGATGCACAATTGTTTCCCCTTGAACAAATAACCATCTTGCATCAAATAATCAAAAGAACCACTACCTACTGTAGGATCCTTAAGTTGTCTTACAACATCACCAAAATTTGGATCACCTTCATACAATTCCTTAACTACCTCAAACCCCCTACTAGTTCATTTTCCATTGTTGTCAAAACTGCTACACAATGACTCAAGGCATCAAAAATTGATTTTACTTACTCTGACTTATGATTTAAGACAAAAGTATATTTTTACAAAAATGAAATCCATTTTGCATGCCTACTATTTAGTTTATTATGTGTGTTTACATACCTCAATGATTCATGTTCGGTGAAGAGTAAAAATTAGTTTGATACCATGTAATGTCTGAGTGCCATAATGCTCGAACAATAGCATAAAATTCCACATCATAAGTAGAATATTTCCCCCGAATTCATTTAGATTTTCACGAATAATGTTACAATTCATCCTTTTGCTTCACTACAGCTCCAATCCCGACATGTGAGGCATCATAGTCAACCTCGAAGACCTTGCTAACATCTGGCAATACCAAAATAGGTGTTTCTGACACTTTCTTCTTCAACAATTCAAAACTATCTATTGATTCCGTAGTCTATACATACTCCTTTCCTTTTGTACACTCTTTTATGGGTACAACAATGCTACTAAAATTCCTGATGAAATTCCTATAAAAAGGTGCCAATCCATAAAAACTATGAATCTCTGTCACATTCCTTGGAATAGGCCATTCGGAAACTACCCTTACTTTTTCCTCATCCATCCTCTGATATAACAAAACCTAAAAAAACAAGACTCTTTTGAAGAAATATACACTTCTTTAAGTTTTCATAAAGATTCTCTTTACGTAACAAGTCTAACACCAATTTCATATGTAACAAGTGTTCTTCCATTGTCTTATTGAATATCAGAATATCATCAAAATAGACAACAACAAACTTACCATTTTACTCTTAGAGTAATCTATTCATCAGCATCATGAATGTACTGGGTGCATTAGACAGCCCAAATGAGATCACTATCCACTTGTACAACCCTTCTTTTGTTTTGAAATTCATTTTCCATTCATCCCCTTAAAGGATCTAGATCTTGTAGTACCCACTCTAGGTCAATCTTGTTAAAATATCAGGATCCCGCTAGCACATCCATCATATCATCCAATCTTAGAATTGGGAACCAATACTTAATTGTGATCTTATTTATGGCCTTAGTGTCTACACACATTCTCTAGTCTCATATTTTTGGGAGTCAATAGCGTTGATGTTGCACATGGACTCATGCTTTCTCTCAATAACCCTTTCTATATTAAATTTTTCACTTATCTATTCAACTCTTCACTCACTGTGTGGACTCATCCTATAGGCTTCCTAGTTTAGAAGGTATGATCCTAGGATCAAATCAATATGATAATGAATATCTCACTTGGATGTAACCCATCTGGTAGCTCATTTGGTATGACATCTTTGTATTCTTTTAGCACATTTTCCGCAACAACAGGTATATTAAAGTCCTCTATTTCCACTTTCTTTAACATCAATGCATAACACCAACCAACTTCTTCCATTTCCGTAACAAACTATTTTGTAGCCAATAATCCCTCACTCTTCTCTTCTTCCTTAAAGGTTAACAAGACCACCTTTACACCATCCTTCCAAAAGGTATATATATTTTTTCCTCCATCATGTGTAGCCTTCCTATCATATTTCCAATGCCTCCTCGGTAATATATGTCATGCATCCATCGAGATAACATCACACCACACCTCATCCTTATAAGCATTCCAAATCAAAACCTTTATAAAGAATCTTTTATGTATGGTTACCTCATTCCCTTTCTTGAACCATGATATACGATAGGGATATGGGTGCTTCTTACATTTCAGAATGAGTTTATCAACCATCACACTTGAAACCATATTTTCACAACTACCACCATCAATAATAATTTTACATACCTTTCCTCTAGAGGTGCATCTTGTTTGAAATATATTTGTTCACAACCACGAATCACACCAGCAACATCTTGTTCTTTCTCCTTCCTTGGGACAATCATCGTCCTCCTTATTATGAGGGTTTCACCCAAGTCTATAGAAACCTCCATTTATCCTACCTCTTTAGTTTCAACCATATTTACTCATGGTTGTTCTCCTTGCCATCTATCTTGTGTAGGATAGTGAAGACACTTAAAGGCTATGTGATCTTCTTCACCACATCTGTAACATGTATATTGCCTTTGGGGTCTATTCCAGCCACATCATCCATTATAACCTCTTCCCTCGAAACCCCCTACCTCTTTAGGTAGTTACCATGGATTTGGACCAGAATCTACATCTCCTTCTACATTAGAGGATTCACCTTTTGTAGATTCAAATATACCCCTACCTCTCATTGGAGATGATGATGGCCCTATTTTCACACCTCTTCTAAAATTATTCCTCTTTTTCTTTTCTTCTTTCTTTAATATGTTGATAAACATCATCTAGGCTATGGATCCGGAGCATACTCATCTCATCTTGTATGGTGTAGGTCAACCCAATTATATACAGTGTGGCCTTTTGTTCTTCAGACTCTCCCTATTCCACCTTGATTGATAACTTGTAAAATTCATTGGTATACTCCTCAATGTTGAGATCCTTCTGTCTTAGGTTTTGGAACCTTTGAAAGAGTGTCTGAGCATAATCTACAAGAAGAAACTTATCTTTCAACTTGTTTACCATTTTATTCCAATTTTGAGATCTTCCCCTTCCCATTCCTTTATCCTTCATTTTGTAGTTGATCCTACCAGATCAATACATGTCGACAACTTAGTGCATGCAAACTTAACCATAATCTCCTCTAAAAGGGATTTCCACTCAAATAATTTTTCCATGTGATTCAACCAGTCAATCAACTCCTTTGGTCGTAACCCTCCACCATAATAAAGAACATTAATCTTGATCTCGTCATTCTTTCCCTCTAAACCCTGGATCAATCTCTCCTCAAATGGTGTCTCATTCAAGGTTTCTTCATCTCTCTCATTTTATTCTTCATCTCCTCCTTCATTTGTTAATGGAGGTACTTCTTCAGTATCACTATCTGGGTCTGCTTCCCCATTCACATGTCTCCTTCTAAGGTGGGTAACTTCTCTTGTGAGCTCATAAAATTGTCTTTGGAGCTCCTACATATGCCTATTAATCTGGGCATAACCTAGCCTCCCAGTTTTATCAATTAGTATATAAAATAGAGGTAAAAATTACACATAAAATTGTAATATGTTACCTTAACTATTTTCGTAAGATCAAAATTCAACTCGATACCAATTGATGTGAACCCAACTGAAGAGGTTGAAATACCTCCAAAACACATATAAACAACTTTGGAAATAAAAATTAGGAGTTTCAAAATATTTTTATTCTCATTCTAGAATCCACACTAGTCTTTTATACATCATTACAATCCTCTTTATTGCACATCTACTCTAAAATCCCTAAAATGCCAAAAACCCTATAATGCCAAAAATTACCTACTAGTAAAAAAAAAAAAATCGGATGGGCCCCAAATTTTGTGTGCCAAATATGCCTTCATAAATTAAGTCTCACATGAATTTTTGACTTATTCTAACAAGCAAAAAAAAAGTTATTAAAGTTTTAAGACCTAGTCAAAAGAAAAAAAAACATTCGAAGCCAATTTTAGGCCACTAGATAAAGGAATCGGGCCCAAAAAGTGCCAAAATGGCCAAAATATTGAGAAAAACATTTATGCTAGCATAGTTATAATGTATATATACCACCCTGTAAAATTTCAAGATGATCCAACAATCAGATCAAAATTTATGGTCTCCGCAAGTTATGTTCCCGCATCACTCTCCCGAACAAAGGAATTCAATCCTGCAAATTATAGATGGAATTCATCAAATTTTACCTTTATCAATGTTTTAAAAAACTAAAGAATCAATTAATTTCTTATATATTTATTAAACCTTCCCACTATACCAAATATCTTATGTAGCTCTATATGTAGAATAGTGATCTATCTTTTGGTCCAAGTTAGGTGAACTCATTACCCTTTCCTTTTTCTTCTTGACATCTTTTGCTCCTATTTTATTTCTTCCTCCTTTAGAACATTTTCAAAATGAATGGGAAAATTATATAAGTTAGAAACATTAAAAAATTTAAGATATCAAACAAAGTGTGTAGCTCCACCTTATAGGCACTATCACTTAATTTCTTCAAAATCCTATGACCTCAATCTTCTTATACTTGAGTTTATTATATGACCCTTTTAGAAACCTCTCCTTTCTAATATGAACCATCACCATATCTCTTTCTTAGAATATACTTACTCTCCTACTTACATATGTAGGTGATTTATATTGTGCATTACTCACTTTCGTATTTTACCTCACTTCATCTTACAACTGGAGAATGTGTTATGCAAATGCTGATGCATCATCACTAGTTTTATCTTCACTAGTACAATTAGATCTAGGAACCCCTTGTTAGGTTATGGAGCCTATTTTCATGTGTGAAAGTGTTGAAGACTGTACACTAAGAGTACTATACACTTTTCATGTTTTTTTGGGCCTTAAAACGTGCCCGATATATCGGGAAACGTGATTTTCTCATATGGGTGGGATTTTGACCCATAGGTTTATGGGATGGTTTTTACCATGGTTTTGATACCCACGGTTTTGTAAAATTGCTTAAGTAATTGTATATTTATATGGTTTTATGCATATGATAGAAGTATGAAAAACATTGCAGATGTGCTTTGAATTCGGGTGTGAATTCTGTAGAGTTTGTTGAGCATAGCTCCAAATAGATCTAGGTATTGTATTGAGAGAGTGGTGGCTTGTAATAAAATCTAAGAAAGTGATTCTTTGTGGATGTAGCCCAAATTGGGTGAACCATGTTAAATACTATCTCTTTGTGTTGTGTTATTTTATTTTGCACTTTTATTTGAGGTTTGTAATAATTTTATGCATATTAGTTTCTACTATTGTGATTTTGTGAGGGATTATTCCACATATTTTATCCCTTATTTCCTAACAATTGGTATCAGAGCCTAGTTTTGGTTTTCTGAAGTGTTGAATCGCAAGGAAATTTTTATCTTAAATGGGAGCTACGGCAAATGATGGAAGATCTAGGGTTGATAAATTCAATGGGCCAAATTTCAGTCTTTGGAAGATGCAGATGGAAGATTACCTTTATCGGAAGGATCTTTATACTCCATGTTATCTAAGAAGGTGAACAAACCCTTGAACAAGATAGATGTGGAATGGGATTTTCTAGATATGAAGGAACTTGGGACAATCATTTGTGTCTTGCATCTTTGGTATTATTTAATGTTTCAAAGGAAAAGACTATAAAAGACTTGATGGATGCATTAGGAAGTTGTATGAAAAACCCTCTGCCTCTAATAAGATATTTTTAATGAAAAAGTTGTTTAATATGAAGATGTCTGAGAATGGTTTAGTAGTAGATCATCTAAATGATTTTAATACGGTTGTAAATATACTAGCTTCAGTTATAATAGAATTTGATGAAGAAGTTAGGGCTTTATTAGTTCTATGCTCTTTACCTGAGAGTTGGAATAGCTTGGTAATGGTAGTAAGAAAATCGGTTCCAGCTAACTCAAAGTTGAAGTTTGAGGATGTTGTAGGGGTGATTCTAAGTGAGGAAATGCGAAGAAAAAGCTTTGGTGAATCTTCTACTTCAAGGAATGCTTTGATAGTAAAAACTAGAGGGAGACAAAAGAATAGAGGAAAGCTATGGAAAATCAAAGGATCCGGAAAGGTCAAAATCTAAAAGCAAGATAGTATGCTAGCAATATGGAAATTCTGGGCATGCGAAAGATGTTGGGAGCTTTGGGACAAGAAGAAACAACGGGAAGAAAACAAGGAGGAAAATGTGGCAACGGGTAATGTATGTCAGGATGCTTTGATTCTTTCTTTGCATAATATTACTGAATCTTGGGTTTTAGATTTGGGGGCTTCTTTCCATGCTTCTCCGCATAGGCATTATTTTTTTGATTATGTTTAAGGAGATTTAGGGCATGTTTTACTTGGTGATGATGAGCCTTGCAAGATATTTGGAAAGGGTTTTGTTTAGGCTAAGATGTAAAATGGGAATACTTGGTTATTGAAAGATGTCATTTATGTGCCTACATTAAGACAAAATTTAATATCGAGCAGGGTAGTTGGGAAGTGATGGTTAACTGTGATATTTACAGTGGACTCTTGGAAGGTTACCAAGGGTGCTCTTGTGGTGGCAAGAGGTAAGAAGGTTGGAACCTTGTATTTAACCACTTATAGCACTAATGTTTGTAATCTTGTGGCTTTAGAAGTAGATACAACATTGTGGCACTATAGGCTGGTCATATGAGCCATAAGGGCATGGAGATCATAAAGAAGGATTTTCCTGGATATACATAGAAATAGGTTTGGAGTTCTGTGAGGACTGCATATATGGGAAACAAAAGTGAGTAAGGTTTCTCAAGGTTGGACCTACAAAGAAAGAGAGTAAGTTAGAGTTGGTGCATTCTAATGTGTGGGGCTAGCTCAGGTATCATCTCTTGGGGTTCAAGTTATTATGTTACTTTTATTGATGATATAACAAGGAAAGTTTGGGTTTATTGTATTAGAAACAAATCTGATGTATTTGACACTTTTGTTAAATGGAAAGCCTTGGTAGAGAATGAAACAAGTCTTAAGTTAAAATGTCTCAAGTTAGATAATGGAGGGGAGTATTACAGCAATGAATTTGATGATTATTGTTCTAAGAATGGAATCCATAGAAAAATATGGTTCTAGGAACTCCGCAGTAGAATGGGGTGTCAGAAAGGATGAACAAAACAATAATGGAACATGTTAGGAGCATGAGGTTACATACAGGACTGTCTCTTTCTTTTTGGGAAGAAGTGGTGAGCATAGATGTGTACTTAATAAATAGAGGACCCTCAAGTGCCTTGGATGGAGGCATACCTGAGGAGGCTTGGTATGGTAAGAAAGTTGATTATTCATTTCTTAGAGTCTTTGGATGTGAGGTGTTTTTCATATAGATAAGGATGATAGGACCAAGCTAGAGGCTAAATCAGAAAAATGTACCTTCATTGGTTATGGTGGTGATGAATTTGGATATAAATGTTGGAGTATTAAGGATAAGAAAATCATTCGATATAGGGATGTGTTCTTTAATGAGAAAGTCATGTATAGGTAGTAGTTGCAGGAAAACAGGGAAGAATCCAAGAAAGAATATGCAGCAGTAGAGGATCTTCCGGATGGAAAAGTGACACATGAATCAGTTCAGGAACCCCCTCAACGGGAACCCCAAACTCCTATATTGAGGAGGTCTTCTAGGATAAGAAGAGAACATGAACATTTTTCTCCTTCTTTGTATTATTTATTACTCACTGATAGTGGAGAGCCAGAGAGATTTGATGAAGCAATGTAGGTAGATGCTAGGAAGAAGTGGGAGTAAGCCATGGATGAGGAGCATCAGGCTCTCATGAAGAACCAGACATGGGATTATGTAGAAGCTACCTAAAGGAAAAAGAACATTACAGAACAAATGGGTGTTCAGAGTGAAAGAGGAAGAAGGAGGCAAGAAACGATACAATGCCCGGTTGGTGGTCAAGGGGTTTGCACAGAAAAAAGGTATAGATTTTGATGAGATTTTTTCTCCTCTAGTAAAAATGACTTCTATTAGAACTATTCTAGGAATAGTTGTAGCAGAATAATTACACTTAGAACATCTTGATGTAAAGACTACATTTCTCCATGGTGATTTGGAGGAGGAACTATATATGCAGCAGCCAGAGGGCTATGAGGTAAAAGGTAAAGAGGTGATGGTGTGCAAACTGAAAAAGAGATTGTATGGCTTGAAACAAGCTCCACGTAAATGGTATAATAAATTTGATAGCTTCATGATGGAGAAAGGTTATATTATATGTCATTCTAACCATTGCGTGTATACAAAGAAATTTGAGGATGGCAGTTATATTATCCTTTGTTTGTATGTGGATGACATGTTGGTTGTAGGTAAAAACATGCAGAAATAAAAGTACTCAAGAAGCAACTAAGTGAATCCTTTGCTATGAAGGATTTGGGGGTAGCCAAACAAATTCTTGGTATGAGGATATCTCGAGATAGGAAGGAATGGAAGCTGACTTTATCTCAGGAAGAGTACATTAATAAGGTCTTGGAGAGGTTTAATATGTAGGATGCTAAACCGGTTGGGACTCCTTTGGTAAGCCATTTCAAGTTATCAAAGGAAGCAGTGTCCTAAGACAGAGCAGGAGAGAAACTAGATGTCCAAGGTACCTTACTCATCAGTGGTTGGTAGTTTGATGTATGCCATGGTGTGCACTAGGCCTGATATTTCCCATGTAGTGGGAGCGGTGAGTAGATTTATGAGTGATCCAGGTAGAGATCATTGTGGCAGAATAAAGTGGATCCTTCAGTATTTGAAAGGGACCATGGAGATATTTTTTGCTACTGTGGAACAAACACCACTTTTGTGGTTACGTAGATTCAGATATGGTGGAGATGTAGATAGCGGGAGGAGCACAAGAGGTTATGTTTACAACGTAGGTGGAACAACGGTAGGCTAGATTTCATGACTACGTGAAGTTGGTGGCTTTTCAACCACGGAGGTTGAGTATGTTGCTACCACGAGAGGAAAGAAAGGAAATGATTTGGTTATAGCAATTACTTGAGGAGTTACGGAATAAGCATGAGGAAGGAAAATTGCATAATGATAGTGAGAGTCTATACACCTAGCTAAGAACTCTGCTTTCCACTCTAGCATGAAGCATATACTGATTAAGGTACCATTTCATCAGGACATCTTTGGAGGAAGAGAAGTTGAAAGCTGGAGAAGATTCATACCAGTCAGAATCCTACAGACATGATGTCCAAGGTGGTCACAAGGGAAAAACTGAAGTTGTGTTCAGCTTAAGTTGGTCTACACATAAACTAGTGAAGGGTTGAGAAGCTTTCTCGAGAGGAAAACTAGTCTATAAGTGAGAGATTGTTAGGTTGTGGAGCCTGTTTTCATGTGTGAAAGTGTTGAAGACTATACACTAAGAGTACTATACACTTTTCATGTATCCTTGCCTTATCAGAAAACTCAACTTGTGATAAAGCTAGGCCCCGTTATTTTGGCTTTTCTCCAACTATGCAACGTAGGAGATTTCTAAAGTTTCTATTCACTACTTCCATTTTCCCATTAGGCTAGGGGGTGATATGCGAGTATTGAAGCGTAGTTGTTTCACCATTTTTCTCCACAGAGTCTTCCAAAAGTAACATGTATATTCCAGCCACATCATCCATTATAACTTCTACCCCTCGAAATCCCCTACCTTTTAAGTAGTTACCATGGATTTGACCAAAATCTTCATGTCCTTCCCGCATTAGAGGATTCACCTTTTGTAGATTCAAATCTACCCTTTCTTCTCATTTGAGATGATGATGGCCCTCTTTTCACACCTCTTCAAAAAAAAAAAAATCCTCTTGTTATTTTCTTCTTTCTTTAATATGAGTTGATAAGCATCATCTAGGCTATGGATCAGGAGAATAATCAACTCATTTTGTATGGTGTAACTCAACCCATTTATATAAAGTGTGGCCTTTTGGTCTTGAGACTCTCCCTATTCCACCTTGATTGATAACTTGTAAAATTCATTGGTATACTCTCTCAATCCTTGAGATCATACATCTTAGGTTTTGGAACCTTCGAAAGAGTGTATGAGCATAATCTACAGGAAGAAACTTTTCTTTCAACTTCTTTACCATTTTATTCCAATTTCAGATCTTGCCCTTTCCATTCCTTTGTCTTTCATTTTGTAGGTGATCCCACCAGATCAATACATGTCTAGCCAACTTAGTACATTCAAACTTAACCATCTTCTCCTATGAAATGGTTTTCTACTCAAATAATTTTTCCATGTGATTCAACCAGTCAATCAACTCCTCTGGTCGTAACCCTCCACCATAATCAAGAACATTAATCTTGATGTCGTCATTCTTTCCCTCTAAAGCCTAGATCAATCTCTCCTCAAATGGTCTCTCATTCAAGGTTTCTTCATCTCTCTCATTTTCTTCTTCATCTCCTCCTTCATTCATTAATGGAGGTACTTCTTTAGTATCAATATTTGGGTTTACATCCCCATTTACATGTCTCCTTCTAAGGCGGGTAACTTCTCTTGTGAGCTCAAAAAATTGTCTCTATAGCTCCTACATATGCCTATTCATCTGGGCATAACCTCACCTCCCGTGTTTATCCATTAGTTTATAAAATAGAGGTAAAAATTACACATAAAATGTAATATGTTACCTTAACTATTTCTGTAAGATGAAAATTTGGCTTTGATACCAATTGATGTGAACCCAACTGGAAGAGGTTGAAATACCTCCAAAACACACATAAACAGCTTTGCAAATAAAAAAGGAGTTTCAAAATATATTTCATCTCATTTTGGAATACACACTAGTCTTTTATGTCATTACACTCCTTTTATTGCACGTCGCTCTAAAATCCCTAAAATTCCAAAAAACCCTAAAATGCCAAAAATTACCTACTAGCAAAAGAAATCAGATGGGCCCCAAATTTTGCATGCCAAATATGCCTTTATAAATTAAGGCTTACATAGTTTTTTTAATTATTCTAATAAGCAAAACAAAAGTTATTAAAGTTTTAAGACCTAGTCAAAAGTGAAAAAAACATTCGGAGCCAATTTTAGGCCACTAGTTTAAGGAATCAACCCAGAAAAAGTGCTAAAATGACCACTATATTGCAAGAAACATTTATGCTAGCATAGTAATAATGTATATATACCACCCCCATGTAAAATTTCAAGATGATCCAACACTCAGATCAAAAATTATGGTCTCTGCAAGTTATGCTCCCACATCATTCTCCCTTGATTGAAAGGAATTCAGCTCCTGCAAATTCGGTAAAGACGGAATTCATCAAATTTTACTTTGTCAATTTTTTTCAACTCCCACTGCAAACCTTTCCACTTTGTACCAAATATCATTTATAGCTCCCATATGTAGTAGTGAATGTCTTTTGGTCCAAGACATGCATTACCCTTTCCTTTTTCTTCTTGACATCACATGTTACTCCCGGTTTATTTCTTCCTCCTTTGCAATATTTTCATAATGAACAGGAAACTTATATAATTCATAGACATTAAAAACTTTTGAGATAGCAAAGTTTTCGGGTAGCTCCACCTTATAGGAACTATCATTCATTTTCTTTAGAATCATACATGCCCAATCCTCTTATACTTGAGTTTATTATATGACCCTTTTGGAAACCTCTCCTTTATAAGATGAACCATCACCATATCTCTTTCTTGGAATATATTTACTCTCCTACTTTCATCTGTAGGTGATTTATATTGTGCATTAATCACTTTCGTATTTTACCTCACTTCATCCTGTAATTGGAGAATGTGTTATTCAAATGCTTATGCATCATCACTAGTTTTATCTTCACTAGGTATCACAATTAGATATAGGACCCCCTTGGGATTCTTACCATATACAATCTAGAAAGGAGACCTCCTTGTTGAATTGTTTACCAAGCTATTATAGGAAAACTCACCTTATGATAAAGCTAGGCCCCATTATTTTGGGTTTTCTCAAACTATGCAACATAGGAGATTAATTAAAGCTTTTTGTTCACTACTTCCATTTTCCCATCAGTGGGGTGATATGCACTCTTGAACTATAGTTATTTACCTATTTCCCTCCACATAGTCTTCCAAAAGTAACATGTATATTGCCTTTGGGGTCTATTCCAGCCACATCATCCATTATAACCTCTTCCCCTCTAAAACCCCCTACCTTTAAGGTAGTTACCTATGGATTTGACCGCTTAATCTTCATGTTCTTCGCATTAGATGATTCACCTTTTGTAGATTCAAAAATATACCCTTGCCTCTCATTGGATATGATGATGGCCCTCTTTTAACACCTCTTCTAAAAAAATTCCTCTTGTTATTTTCTTCTTTCTTTAATACAAGTTGATAAGCATCTTCTAGGCTATGGATCCAGAGCATACTCAGCTCATCTTGTATGGTGTAACTCAAACCATTTATATACATTGTGGCCCTTTGTTCTTCATACTCTCCCTATTCCACTTTGATTGATAACTTGTAAAATTCATTGGTATACTCCTCAATGCTGAGATCCTTTTGTATTAGGTTTTGGAACCTTTGAAAGAGTGTTTGAGCATAATCTACTGAGGAAGAAACTTATCTTTCAAACTTGTTTACCATTTTATTCCAGTTTTAGATCTTTCCCTTTCCATTCCTTTAGCATAACCTCCCCTCCCATGTTTAGCCATTAGTATATAAAATAGAGGTAAAAATTACACATAAAAATGTAATATGTTACCTTAACTATTTTCGTAAGATCAAAATTTTGCTTTGATACTAATTGATGTGAACCCAATTTGGAAGAGGTTGAAATACCTCCAAAACACACATAAACAACTTTGCAAATAAAAATAAGGAGTTTCAAATTATCTTTCTTCTCATTCTGGAATCCACACTATTCTTTTATGTCATTACAATCCTCCTTTTATTACACGTCTACTCTAAAATCCTTGAAATGTAAAAAAACCTAAAATGCCAAAAATTACCTACTAGTAAAAAGATTTGGATGGGCCCCAAATTTTGCGTGCCAAATATTCCTTCATAAATTAAGGCTCACATGAATTTTTGACTTATTATAACAAGGAAACCAAAAGTTATTAAATTTCTAAGACCTAGTCAAAAGTGAAAAAAACATTGAGCCAATTTTAGGCCACTAGTTGAAGGAATCCGGGCCCAAAAAAGTGCCAAAATAGTTAAAATATTGAGAGAAACATTTACACTATCATAATAATAATGTATATATACCACCCTATAAAATTTCAAGATGATCCAATATTCGGATCAAAATTTATGGTCTCTGCAAGTTATGCTCCCGCATCATTCTCCCCGGTTGAAAAAAATTCAGACTGCAAATTCGCAAGTTGATGGAATTCATCAAATTTTACACTGTGAATGTTTTTCAACTCCCACTCAAGAATCCAATTATTTTTCTTCTTCTTACCGCAAACCTTCCCACTATACCAAATATCTTTGTAGCTCATGTTGTCCAATTTTTGCCCCTCGGGCAAAATTGATCGATGCACCTTACACGCCGGAAAAATGGAGGAGGTTTTAGTCATAGGAGCTCGCATCTGATTTTGAAGATCAAGTGCATGAATACAAAGTTGAGATCGAAAAGGGAAGGATGAAAAGATTAGAGCTAAATAGGGAGAAAATGGAGAAAAGCTCGAGGATTTCATACCTTCGCATTTTGGCACTTCGGAAAAAGAGTAAAAAAGTACGAAATTCGAAGTCTGAAAGTCTGAAATTTTGGAATTTTGGGTTTTTGAGTTTCGGAAATCTCGGGCGTGAATTTGGAAATGGAGCCAAAATTCTAAAATTCTTAATTTGCAAGTCTGAAATTTTGGACTTTCGGGTTTTAGGGTTTCAGAAATTCTCAAGAAAAAGCGGAAAAAAATTGCATGAAATGTCTGAAATTCTAAATTTGAAAGTTTGAAATTTTGGACTTTCAGGTTTTTAGGTTTCAAACTTTCAGAACTCTTAGAGAATTTTGGTGGATGAACAATGTTTTTTCTCCAAAATGAAAATTCTGAAATTCTAAATTTTGGGATTTTGGAGGTTGCATGCATTTTGGACTTTTAGAGTTTCGGAACTCCTAGCCCGCCATTTTTGTAAAATGCACTTCGACCTTCAGATGGCCATAACTTTCAACTAGGAGCTCAGATTTACACAAGGGAGGAATTTTCAGAAAGCTCACAAGGTCCTCTACCAAACTACGACTAGATATCTTTAAATGAGTGAGACTAAGTTCTTAAAAATAAAAAATATAGTTCACCATTTTTTAGGGTTTCCAAGGTGTCTCACCTACCACCATAATGAAGGAATGGGCTTCCTTCCTTGCCCAACAAGGAATAATACATGTAGGTATGGGCTGTGTCATGGTTCCCATCACTGTTGCAGAAGAATTCAATGCATCCTAGGGTGGTTGGAGTAGGATTTCGAATTCTTCTCATCTCCTCTCTCATTCTTCCTATAAATTGTAAGGAGGGGCCTTTTCTAAAGGTTGGACATTTTGGCTTTGCCCCTCCCTTCTTCTCTTTGTTAGGTGAATTTGTGGAGTTCAAACCTCCTCATTCAAATTGTAATGCATGTTTGTGCCTTGGCTATTGAGCCCCAAAATTACGTGTATCAACTTTTGGAGCAAATAATGCATGTCTGTGGATGATTTTCAACCCTCTCTGTATTCATCGGCTCCATCTGATCTCTCATTGCATTTTGGTTATCTATGTTAGTGGTTGTATTACATGTTTTATGGTTTGTGTTTAATGGCAAAGCAGGTGTTCAACATTCCTTTGGTGCATCACCTTGTTAGTTTTAGGATTTATTTTTATGCATCTTCTTAACCCTGTCTCCTTGGAAAGTTAGAGTAGGTTTCAGAGTAGATCCTCTGTAATATGAATGCATACACCTGAACAAAGGAATAGGAACCGGCCTTCATCCAGGAGAGTTTTTTCCAATTGCAAGGTCCCACACTTTGGGAAAATATCAATGTTATGCAATCACACTGATAGTTTCAACCCATTGAGTTGCATACATTAAGGGATGCTATGATTATGCATCAATAACTCCTATATGTAGTAGTGATTGTCTTTTGGTCCAAGATATGCATTACCCTTTCCTTTTTATTCTTCGGCATCTATTGCTCCAGTTTATTTCTTCCTCGTTTGCAACATTTTCATCATGAATGGGAAACTTATATAAATTAGAAACATTAAAAACTTTTGAGATAGCAAAGTTTTCGGGTAGCTCCTCCTTATAGGCATATCACTCATTTTCTTAAAAATCCTACATGGCCCAATCTTCTTATACTTGATTTTATTATATGACCATTTTGGAAACCTCTCCTTTCTAAGATGAACCATCACCATATCTCTTTCTTATAATATACTTACTCTCCTACTTACATCTAAAGGTGATTTATATTGTGCATTACTCACTTTCGTATTTGACCTCACTTCATCCTATCTGGAGAATGTGTTATGCAAACGCTTATGCATCATCACTAGTTTTATCTTCACTAGGTAGCACAATTAGATCTAGGACCCCTTGGGATTCCTACCATATACAATCTAGAAAGGAGACCTCCCTATTGACCTGTTTACCAAGCTATTATAGGAAAAATCAACTTGTGATAAAGTTAGACCCCATTATTTTGGATTTTCTCCAACTATGCAACGTAGGAGATTTCTAAAGCTTTTGTTCACTACTTCCAATTTCCCATCAGGCTTGGGGTGATATGCACTACTGAAATGTAGTTGTTTCCCCATTTTCCTCCACAGAGTCTTCCAAATGTGACTCAAAACTTCATGTCCCAATCTGAAGTGATCATTCTTAGAACTCTATGCAATCTAACCACTTCTGAAAAAAAAAAAATCTGCAACTCTGGAAGCATAATTAGTTGTTTTACAAGAAATGAAATGTGCCATCTTAGAGAATCTATCAACCACAAAAAAAGATAGAATCATTACCTTGTTGTGTGTTAGGAAGTCCTAACATGAAATCCATACTCAAATTAACCCATGGCCATGTAGGGACATGTAATGGTATATACTACCCTAGTATTATGTGCATGGCCCTTAGCCATTTGTCACACTCTACATCTTGCTACAATCCTACTTATATCCCTCTCGTACGTTTGGCCAATAATATTTTTCTACAACAAGAGTAATCATCTTACTTATAGCAAAGTGTTTAGCCAACCCCCCACTACACAATTCTCTTATAATATTTTCTCTCATTGAACCAGTAGGGATGCACAATTATTTCCCCTTGAACAAATAACCATCCTACATTAAATAATCAGAAGAACCACTACCTAATGTAGGATCCTTAATTTGTCTCACAACATCACCAAAATCTAGATCACCTTCATACAATTCCTTAACTGCCTCAAACCCTACTACTTCATTTTCCATTGTTGTCAAAAGTGCTACACGCCGACTCAAGGCATCAACAACTTGATTCTACTTACTCGACTTATGCTTTAATAAAAAAGTATATTCTTGTAAAATTGAAACCCATTTTACATGCCTACTATTTAGTATATTCTACGTGTGTTTATATACCTCAATGATTCATGGTTAGTGAAGAGTACAAATTACTTTGCTACCATGTAATGTATACACGGTGTCTTAATGCCGAACAATAGCATAAAATTCCACATCATAAGTAGAATATTTCCTCCTGACTTCATTTAGCTTTTCAATGAATAATGCTATAGGTTATCCTTCTTGCTTTAGTAAAGCTCCAATCTCGACATGTGAGGCATCACATTCTACTTTGAAAACCATTCTAAAATCAGCAATACCAAAACAGGTGTTTTTGACATGTTCTTCTTCAACAATTCAAAATTAACTATTGTTGCCTTAGTCCATACATACTCCCGCCTTTTTACACTTTGTTATGGGTACAACAATGCTACTTGAAATTCTGATGAAATTCCTATAAAAGGTGTCAATCCATAAAAACTATGAATCTCTGTCACATTCCTTGGAATAGGCCATTTGAAACTATCTTTAATTTTTCCTCATATATCCTCGCTCCATCCTCGATATGACAAAACTCAAAAAAACAAGACTCGATGTAGAAATCTACACTTGCTTTAAGTTTGCATAAAGATTCTCTTTACGTAACAAGTCTAACACCTATTTCATATAGAACAAGTGTTCTTCCACTTTCTTAATGAATATCATAATATCATCAAAATAGACAATAGAAAACTTACCCTTGTACTCTCAAAGTACACTATTCATTAGCCTCATGAATGTAATGGGTGAATTAGAGAGACCAAATGGCATCACCATCCACTCATACAACCCTTATATTGTTTTGAAATTTGTTTTCCATTCATCCCCTTCACGGATATGCATCTACTAGTACCCAATTTGCAAGTCAATCATGTTAAAACATCAAGCTCCTGCTAGCACATCCATCATATCATTCAAGCTTGGAATTGAGAACTGATACTTATATGTGATCTTATTTATGGCCCTATTGTCTACACAAATTCTCTAGTATCCATATTTTTTGGGAGTCAATAGCACTGGGGTTGCACATGGACTCATGATTTCTCTCACTAACCCTTTTTGTATTAGATCTGCCACTTGCCTATTCAACACTTCACTTTGTGTCAGACTCATCTGATAGGATACCTAGTTTAGAAGAGTCGATCCTAAGATCAAATCAATATGATAATGAATATCTAGTATGACATCTTTGTAATCTTTTATCACCTTTTCCGCAATAACAGGTATATTAAAGTCAACTATTTCCACCTTCTTTGACATGAGTGCATAATACCAGCCTACTTCTTCCATTTCCGTAACAAAATGTTCTGTTTTGTAGCTAATAAGCCCTCACTCTTATCTTCTTCCTTGAAGGTTAGCAAGACCACCTTTACACCATCCTCCTAAAAGGTATATGCATTTTTCCTCCATCATGTGTAACCTTCCTATCGTATTTCCAAGGACTAAATCGGTAACATATGGCATACATCCATTTGTGATAACATCACATCACACCTCATCCTTGAAGGTATTCCCAATTGAAAACTTTATAAGGCATCTTTTACCTATGTTTACCTCATTCCCTTTCTTGAACCATGATATACTGATAGGGATATGGGTGCTTCTCACATTTGATTGAGTTTATCAACCATCACACTTGAAACCATATTTTCACAACTACCACCATCAATAATAATTTTACATACCTTTTCTCCAGAGGTGCATATTGTTCGAAATATATTTGTTCACAACCATGAATCAAGAGTGCAGTGACATCTTGTTCACCTTGATCACCATGGAAATTGATATACCTCACGTCCCTTTGAGGTGAGTGACGTCAAGGACATAAAAATTCATGACTACTTTTGTGCATTTTTGAATAATTTAAATCCATCTCTTAGCCATTATTTCCCCATTTATTCTTCATAGTTCACCCTATCATTGCTTTATAACTTGTCCACCACCACTCCACCATTTCCAAAACTCAAAACAGCTCTACCACTACAAACATACACTAAAATCCATGAAAATACATAGATCTTAGGGGAAGGATTGATCAAAAGTGTTGAAGAAATGAAGAATGAGGAGGAAATAAATATTTTTTGCCAAATAAGCATGAAGTCAGCCTATCGAAAAATCTCCATATCTTGCAAGATAAAATCCAGATTAAGGTGTCATCTTTTGCAAACTTCCACATTTTTCAAGATGATCAAAATGCAATAAACGGGAGGTCGAATGGTTCCTTGAAAAAAAAATTCCAACTAAATCCCCATTTCTGCTTTGGCTCACATTTTCAGATTTCCCATCAATCTGGAAATAGAAACAAGATAAAAACTTGCAAACGGACTCAAAATGAAAAACCTATCACAATGGAGTTGTTTTCATTACGAATGGAGACAAAAGCCATAATTGCAAATTTTGAGCTCCATTAATGGCCATCATGGCAGCTCCGTGCTCGAAGCCACTTTGTCGGTGAAAATTTTAAATTTTATTTCCAGGCATTCTAGTGGGAAAAATTATGTGAAATTTAGAGGATGTGATCATGACGACGAGATGAGTCCAAAAATATGTTCCATCACAAACCAAGCACTAGAAATCCACTTTCTAAAAATAGTAATTTTTCCTATACATACTTGCTATGTTTGGAAAGTCATCATCAAAAGTAGTTGTGGCAAAATTAGTGTGTACCAAAGGTCACCAGGAAGTCAAAATGAGTGTTCAGAGAAGAAAAAAAGTGAAAATGACCACTTACTAAAAATAGTAAGTCAACCCAAGAAGCAACCGAGGTAAAGGTAGTGTGCACATGATTGAATGAATAATTTCACCACATCAAGATGGTCAAGAAGAAACAATAATCACCTCTTACTATAAATAGTAAGTATCCCATGTGGGTACTCACTATTAATGGTAAGTCATACTCAAGGGGCAGTTTTGGAACAATGGGACATAGAGGGATGATCATTCAGGTCAACACCATCATTTGGGATCATCCATGGGCATTGCTCATAGGGAATTCGAGACTCATCTCAGATAATTCAATAGTGTCTCCCAATACTCACTTCATGGTTTGGGTCATAGGTATATCATATGCAGGGTTGGAATTACGGTCATCGTCAGAACAATTCATTCAACTCGACAAGTGTCTATGAGCCAAGATGAAGGAATTTCTCAGGGTATAAAGAGTTTGGAGATGTAGAGTTCACTACAGTGGAACATCTCATCAAGTCATCTAGAAGGAGCTATAAACTTCATAGAAGGCATATTATTCGTCAACAGTGTTTCTTCCCTCTTCTTCTTCTATTGCTCTTTCTCTCTCCTCTTCCCCAAAATTACTCTCTTCTCAATGTTCTAATTTTTTGTTGGGCTTGCACTTTTTCATATGTATTAATGTTCCTAATGTAATAAGTCACCTTTATGTTATAAAAAGGGACTTAAAAGTTTCCTAGGAAAATGAAAAATTTTAAGTTGTGCGAGGACATATGAAAAGGCATTGGGGGGTAGATGAAGATTCATATCTCATTCTATAAATTTTAAAGTCATTCCCATTTCAAAGGGTTGGTGATTGATTTTGTAAACTCAAGCGTGCATTGAGAGAGCAAAGGAGATAGCTAAATTCTTCCATTCCCCTTATTCTCAAATTTCCTCCATTTCCCCACTATGTACAACTTTGGTTTGAGCAATTAATAGAAGAAGGAGTTTTATGCTTTTTGACAAATGGATTTCTTGATAATTTTTATTATCGAATTCCATTTGGTCTTATTGACATTTATAGAGATTTTTCTTCTCATAAATGCATGTGTTGAAATTTCTAACGAGTGTGTGTGTAGGAATCTAATTTTCTACTTGTAACATTAGTTATCCTATCTCATTTCTCATTCCCATTTCCGCTTTATAGACAAAGTATTCTCTAGAAAGAAATTGCTAGCTTTTCCATTGAGGGTCATTGGAGTGCCCCTATTGGATCCCCAACCATAAGGCCACTAGGAAAATTAACCTTTATACTCGCGCATGAATATGTAGAAGCTGCACCCGATTAAGTAGAGGGACTTATTCTCCCAGAGTGTTGGCGGAAAATCCACCAATTTATCCCGAACAAATTTTCTCACCAACAATCTTGTAGTGATTACGCTTAGGCTAAATCATCTTGCACAACTCATATTTTTGTCTCATATCTTCACCGCACATTTACCACAACTCCCTACACACAACAAATAGTTGGACCTTTTCCCGATGACGCACTCGTTTATGGTTCATTCTTGATCTTTGAGGGCATACTAAATAAACCTCAATGCATACAATTCCATTCACTTGGGGGCATGTGGCTCCTATCACTCACTCGCATTCCATTCCATCCATCCACAACATACTACATTTTATGGTTACATTTACTCTTGCTTGCACTTTCTTTTGCATGCATTATTTATTTATTACACATGCTAGATAGCTATCTTGTATGTCATTATATTTATCATACAAACATGTGCAATCAATTTCTTTCTAGTTTTGATCACAGATTATACAGGACTATTGCACGCAACATGAATTCTTAGAGCTACTACCGGCCCCCACGGTGGCCCTTGGGGGCATCCAATTTAGTACAATATAGGTGTTATGGTTTAATTTTTGTTCACATCACACTTCTTTCTTAGTTTATACATGCTTTGACATATGTTTTATCTTTCTAAAATGATAACGTATGCTTTATGTGCAACATTTATTATATAGGGATAATTTTTTTAATTCTTGTATTATACATTGTCTTCGTCCATGCTTGTTCTTTTTGCGGGATTTTCCCTTTGTCTTGTGTGCACACATTTTTGTTTGCAGCTATTATGGCCTTGAGTTTCTTGTGACATCATGAGTGGTGTCCCATATTTGTAACCCACTTATCGCGGTCTATGTTGACTTCTTTTATGTTTACTTGCATTATATCTTCTACATTGTTTGCATAGTTTACACTTTGTCATATGCATGCATGTTTGTTTGTACTAAAACTTGTTTCCTAGCCACTTGTTTGTGTGTGCCTTGGTTTCTAACTAGTACATTCCCTTTCCTTGTAGGGAATAATATCAGCATTCGGTCCTCTTTCGGGCCGCATTCTCTTATCTCGCCATGTCATATGTGCCCCCAAAGAGGGGGCCATAATTTGAGTTTACACATAGTACCAAGTACAATTTAAATTTTATTTTTCATCCATGACACAGTGGGTTACATATCCATTAGGTTCAAACCAGTTTCAGAACTCCATACACAATAGATTTTATAGGAAAATATTTCCTTAGAATTTTTGGGGAGCAAGCGATTCTGAGTTAGAGGATAAAATGCAGACCTTCCTCTCTAAACTACTTCAAAAAGTGGCATCAAATCACCAAAAAAACCAGACAATACAAATATCTCTTTAGTTTGGGAAGCAATTATAGGTTAGAGGATAAATCAGACTTTCCTCCCTATACTTCTTTGGCTAGTGGTGTGAGATCGCCCAAAAAACTCGCACGACATTGAAAAGATCCTTTCTACACCCTTTTTCTCATCACAGATCAGGTGCACATGTTCCTTTTTCATTTTCATACTTTCTTTACATGATTTTTACATATATACATATGTTTTTACATATTACACATATACATGTGTATTTGACTACTTGATCGTCTTCTCTTTTACAGGTCCGTCCGTATGGGAAGCAAGCAATCAACATCACACACATAGTGGGTACATCACACACATAATACTAACATGTAGGTACATCACATACATTGACATCTACACATGCACTTTTGCCCTAGGTTCAATCTCATTACTTTTTACACTTTTTCATCTTTAGTCTCCACGCTCCATGTTTTTATCACTCCACACTTTGTCTAGTCCTTCAACACGCATTCTACATCACTCTACATGGATATCAGGTACACATCTCTATCTAATTTATGTTACCAATCATTCTTCTCACCAACATAAAGTTGGGGCAAATGTAGACACAAAAACACAAACTTTGGGTAATTATTTAGTCCCGGTACACATAGTACTATTTATATGGTTCTTAAGTGAAAAAGAGTACTAATTAACCCATGTATTTGGCCATCTTACTTTGTTTTATGTTGTTACTCTCGATCTTTCATCCGTAATTTCCCATTTTTACTGTTATGATGTGTTTTCCTTATTTTTACTAGGGCACCCACTAGGACTATGGCGCCGGGTGCCCTAATCTTATATAGGTGCCCTGATCCTCTTTACACTTTCCTCTCACTTTTGGGCACTTTCTAGCCATTTGAGCTTCTTATATTTTTTTTGGTCAACCTTTTTGGGGTTAAATACAAAATTAAAGCAAGATAACGATATAAATATAACTTATGTGACCATAATGAGGGACCAAGCACTAAGCACTTACTTTCACCACCTAAGGTTGCATCCATCAAAGGCTTATATTATTCCATTACATCAATCAAGCTCTATCACAAGGGAAAAAATATTGTTCATATGCATCACACTTTATAGTAGGGGAGTTTATTCTATTCCATGCACACATTTACTACATTCTACATCTAGTTATTACTCACTACTCACAAAGTGTGACTCACACAAGAGCATGTAGGGCACAATTCCGCACACACGCACCTAGAACTACATTGGGTATGATATGTAGTGTAGCCCTCAATGATAAGTACATCCACTTGGTATTTGAGGATATTCGACCCCTTAATATGAATCTTTTGTTCTTTAGGGCTTGATGCTTTGTCTAGGGGTTTTTAGGTGATTCTTCATTGTAGTTATACAACAACATTGGAAATCATACAACGACATATACATAACTAAAGATGAACATAGGTGAACATATTAAAAAAACCTAGATGAGGTTTCTATAGCATTTACATAGATCAGGGGCACCCAAAATTCAAGCTAGGGTACCCACAGGTGCCCCTATCCCTTTGTAGGCACCCTAGTCTAGTCATATAACTTAGATATGTAAATTATGATGCTCATGTGTGAAGGTTTCCTCCTCTTGTTCATATGTTCTCCACCGTGATACAGCCCCATGACATCTTCAACTCAACTAAGGACTTCTTAGCCCTCTTTTCATTGACTTCTTAGCCCTCTTTTCATATTAGGTTTTCACATTCCATTGCTTAGATTTCTTGGGTTTTTTTAATATTTTATTATTTCCTTTATTCAACTATTTACTACTCTTATAACATTAGATTACACTAGAATATTCTATTTTAGTTAATCATCCTTCACTATTCAAGGATCTAAGTTTACTAGAGACTTTGAGGTATTGGAGCTTGCTAAAGCATAAAATGTCCCAGATTACTTGGGTGACCACAGTGCTATGTGAACAATGTTGATTTGCGCTTCACCAAGAGATACATAAGTTTTGACAACAAAGATGAGTGTTTGATCGTAACTTTATTTGAAAATAAGGTGGATCTTTATGTTGAACCTTTGAGTGAAAAATAACTTAATAGAATCTATGCTCAGATAATACGTGATCTAGAGAATCTAGAACCATCAAAAGAAGGTGTTCTTTAGTGGGAAGACGCACATCTCGTAAGTGACTCTACTAGTCTTTCTTGTGATAATTGGGCTCATGGAATGTATGAGATGGTCAAGTGTGAAATTAAAGAGTGATTCACAAGGATGATAAGGCCGTGCATGGTGTGGCATTTAGGCTTGGCTTAGGTACCGAGGTATACTGGTGTAGGGAATCTAGAAACATTCTTGCATGCCATAGAGGCTCAAAGTGGCTGAATAAAGGATATAGAATAAATATGATGGTATATACCTTACGTGGGATAACAATTTGATAGTACGTGACACATAGATATAACCTCTTAGAATGGTGAGAAGTGAGAATCACCTTATCCACCAGGGTTACTTAGAGAAATGTACCTATGCAAATATGTGAATTTGATGGTAAGAATATGGCTTCACATCACGTCCATAATTTTGGGAGGCTATGGGCATAATCTAAGAGGATTTGCTACCATCCCTATGGGTAGATAAGTTCTACTCCACACTACGTGGATTCATGTGTGATGGTATGTCAACGTAGAATTAAAAAGGGAGACCGTAAACTGGAAAGAAATGAATGCACGGGTATAATCTAAACTTTGGTTTACTTTTCTACTAAGCCTCAAGTCCATGAAGCATTCGGATAATGAAGAACATCACATTGGGAGATAGTATGAAAGATGAAGAGCTCATACATGAAAAAAAAATTTAGCTTGATTCCAAGGCACACCTTGATCTTGAGGAAATAGAAGAGGTACAAATGGGTCATTCATTGAAAGATAAAGAAAAAGGAAAGCTAGTGTACATGATTGATGATGAGGAAGTGGAACACCTAGATGTTAGCCACACAAAGGGTGCACACGAGGTCATGGATTCTACCAATGAGAAGGCACACATGCACCATGTTCCCATGAAAATAAATAAGGTGAACATTGGCACACATAATGAACTTAAGGAAGCCATAATTGGTGATTATTTTTGGAAGCAGGGAAGTATCCAAGATCATCGATATTTTGAGTGACTTTAAAGTTGAAAGGAGTGTGACCGGTTAGGAAGAGGTATTATATGATGAATCCTAATTTGCACATCAAGGTGAAAGAAGAAATTTAAAAAATTCTCAAGTCTAGGAGAATTGATCCAATCACGAGTTTGAATGGTTCAGCCCTATGGTTATTAGTATAAAGAATAATGGGAGGATTAGGATCTTTATGGACTATAGAGAGTTGAATGCTTCATGTGTTATAGATACCTTTCCCACCCCCTCGTGAAGAGATCCTTGAAGGTGTATCTAGGTGCAAGATATACTCTTTTACGAATGAGTTTTTAGGATATCACCAGTGTGCATTGTAAAAAAACTAGAAGAAGACAACTTTCACCACCAAGTGGGGAAGTTTTCCATATACAATCATACCTTTTGTCTTGAAAAATGCGTCGATCATATTCTCATGTATCATTGTACAATCATTTTAATATTTTATTCATAAGTTATTATAAGTGTATTTGGATGATTGGACAGTGTATGGCTTATTCAAGGATCATTGTGATAATCTGAGGCTCATGTTTAAGAGGTGTAGGAAGTTGAGCATATCTCTCAACATTAAAAAGTGCATCTTTACTACACCTTTTGGCATGTTATTCTTGTTAGGGAAAAATCATAGCACCCCTGGATGCAAATCAGGTTTCTAAGTTGATCTTCAGGCATCCAGTGTGATTGCACAACATTGAAACCTTTCTCCAAGTGTGGGACTTGTAGAAATGAGAAAGGAATCTCCAGAGAAGGCTGGTTCCTACTCCTAAACTACCTGCCACAAGCTATTCCAGTGCAAGCAAGCTAATCTAATCCTAATCTAACCATGCCAAGGAGATAGAGAGAGAGAGAGAAAAGGGGAAAACAGAAAAAGCCTACACTAAAACGGTGATACACCAGAGAAGGAGAATGTTGAACATCTATCAAAACTGCCATGGAACAAGGAGAGGTGAGCAATGGGAAGGATGGACAGATGCATCATAGGCCCAAAGATAGATTTCACACAGAAAATGTCCCAAAACTCCATGAACACAGCTCCAGACCTACAATGAACATTCAAACTTGCACAAATACCTGCAATGAAGAGAGGCAAGAAGAAAACAAGCAAAACGAGCAAGGATGGACAGATGCATCACAAAACATGTTTTTTGTTGCTCCAGAAGTTTGCACAGAACATCATTTCAATAGTAAAAGGCAAAAAACGCCATTACAGAGTAGGGGAGGAGGTTCGAACTCCATTTTCAACCCTAGAGAAGAAAAGAAGGGAGGGAAGAGTAGAAAAGATGAACAACTTGTAATCAAAAAATAGAAATGAGCCAAATCTAGCCTTTTACAATGCATGGGTCGAGCCCAGGAGAGAGAAAATGTACAAAACATGGGAACCCATTCCTCATTGAGTACAAATGCATTAAATCAGCATGGAGGACCTTACAAACCCATAACCTGTCATTTTTGACCAAATTGGAGGAGAGTGCGACCCATTCTGCATTAAATTTAGTCGCTGAAATGTCATTTCTGGCCATGGACATGTACCAAATCTGTTTCTGAATTTTCTCTCTTGAAACTGAACCAAAATTAGAGATTGACCATGGAATCTTGTAGATAATTTCATAAGCTTTCCAATGATATAAAGAACATGCAAATCCGAGCTCTCGATCAAAATATATGGGGGTCTGAAGATTTAGGGCAAAAAAACGGCTCAAAAACGGATTTTGAATTTTTCGCGCTCTGCCACTTGGATGACACGTGTCAGGCTCTGAATGGCTGCGCAATTCTCTCTCCTCCACCTTTTCACGGGCTTTCCTTTGAAATTTTGACATTTTTATCACTTTGGAGAATTTTCCATTTTTTCCCCGCGTCCCCGCCACTTGGGACACGTGGCATGCTTTGGTTGGTTGACAGGGGTGCGGGGCATCTTTTACCTTTTAGCTTTTTGGCCAAAACTTTTGCCAAATTCTCTAAGTCCTCCCCAAGCTCCGCACTTTCCCCACCTTAGGACATGTGTCCTGTTTCTATTGGCTCGGGCCAATCCTCCAAACTTCGCCTTTGGAAACTCGGCAAAACATTAAGTAAAAATCTCACCCTCTCCTCCGCCGCTCCGATCCACGAAGACACATGGCACATTCTGATTCGTTGGTGGCTTTTCCGGTCTTCGCATACCTCACGTCCCTTTAGCCCAGCTATCCCAAACCATCGGGACAAATTTCTCCGATCCGCCCGATTCGGGCTTCCCTGGCCCTCTTTGAGGCGAAGACACGTGGCACATTTCCATTGGCTCTAGACTCCTTCAGCTTTTCGTGTCCCACGCGTCCCTTTGTCCCAACTGTCCCGGATGAAAGTTCCTTGCGCCGGCTGATCTAGGTGGTTCGCGTCCTTCGCGTCCTCATGGCCCAGATGTCCCAGCCTATTCTGCACAGCAGTTAGTCAATTTTGTTTTTACCTTCGGTCGGTTCACCCTTTCACGTCCCGCACATCCCCACGGCCCGGATGTCCCTTTGCTGTGCGGACCGCCTAGCGGCCTTTTGGCCGATTTGTGCCCCAACGTCCCAACTATCCCTAGGACCGCCTAGACTAGGACTTAGCCAATTTTCTCTGTATTTCAGCACCAAGCTTAGTTTTTGCAATTTTTTCACCTTTTCTCGACCTATTGGGTTTTCTTCTTGGATGGGAGAGTTAGAAAGAAGCAGAGGGGGCCCCAGAAACATGATTTTGGGCCTTGAATTGATCTACCTACCTGGGACTTAAATATTTTGATGCATGTTATCAAAATTACCCGGGGTGAATTTTGGATAACAGTTTTGGTGACTCAGCGGGGTCATCTGCCTGCTAGATGAATGATCAGTAGCCTGAAGCAATCCATTGGGCATGGTGTCATGAGTTGTAGCCTGCAAACTGATCTGAACTTTGAAAACTTCCCTCTGAACCACTTGAAAACCTACTGAAATGGAGCCATTCTCACCAAAATGCCACTGAAATGGACTGTGTAGGAGCAAAACCAGCACCACAAAAACTATGTACAGAACTGAAAATCATACATGCTCCAAATGGAACATGTAGAGTGTGCACAAGCACTTCTTCTACTGAAAGCAAACCTACCTACTCTATTCTAACTGGAAGCAAAGGCAAGCTAAACAAACCTTGTGAATTGGTTGTGAGAAATAGCTTCCCTTTCTCAAAAGTGGCAGCCATGCAATTGATTTGGAGCTGATCATGGCTGTTAGGATGAGTGGAAAATCAACAAGAAGCTGGTCTTCCACCCAAATCATCAAGGTATCAGCTGAAGGCAAATTCAATACCTCTTTTAGTTGCTCTACATTTGGATTGAAGAGGTATGACAGCTGATCCTTGGTACTTTGTAGCTCACCCTCATGCTCAGAAGCAAGCATGACTGGTTGTGACTTCTCCTTTGGCTCCAATGAAGCCAAATACCTGATTGGGCAAGGTCTAATCCATTTGATATGCCCATAATTCTAATTTTCAACTCCAAGAATGGAGTTCTCTTGTAGACCCTCCTGAATGGATGGTGTGGAAGAAATGGTGAAATTCCTCTGTCCTTTCTCTTCCTCCAATGAAGGACATGAAAGATTAAAATCTTCCAATCTTGGTTCCAAAGAGTCTTTATAAGGTGCAAAGCTGCTGCAAATGAATGTTCTCCTTCATGACAGCAGACTCAATTGTTTGGAATGTGGATGATGAAAGAGAGAATGGTGGAAACTCAACCAGCTCTTCTCCATCAAAACTTGATCCTCCAAATCGCTGCGAGATAAACTACCTCATTGTTGTCCTACTGCAAATGCTCAACCTCTCCCATGGTGTTCTCTTAATCTGCAACTTGATCACCATGGTTTCTTTCATCCTCAATATTGAGTTTGAGAGATCAAACTCTTCTTTAGTGCTAGAACTTGAGAGAGATGAAGTAGAAAGAAGAACTGAAGGTTCTCCTGTAGCTTGCTTTATGCTCAAAGCCCTTGGATCTGCAATTTTCTCCCCCACAGCTGGGATGTGATCCTCTTCTTTTGGATTTGGAGCAGCTTCTCCTTTCTCCAATGCTTGAAGAAAATCTTGCTCTTGATTGAACTCTTCCTCCAGCATGAAGTTTGTCAAGTCAAACTCTTCAATCTACTGCTCTAGAGGACAAGTTGGGATTGCAAGATCTTCTTCTGAGCTTTCTTCCTTTATGGCTGATTGTGCAACTTGAATTGAATCAACATTTCCTTCAAATAGAGTGCCAACATGGACACTACTTTCTGAGCAAACTAACTGCTGATCTGCTTCTTCTTTTTTCTCTTCTCGCTGCCACAAAATCAGTCCTGACCACCATTTGTTCAACCTTAGCCTCTTCTGTAGGTTTAACCATCAAGGGGATCTTTGTCATCCCAAATTTGGCAGCCCAAACCTTCAAGTTGTCTGTCATTTCTTTTCTTCTTGGCTCTTCCTCTTGCTGTCCTTGATGACTGATTTTTGCAATTTCTTCTTCCCCACATGGAATTGGGAATGCAAGAGGAGGGATGGGTTGTAACTCAATTGATTTGGAAATTTTTTGTGGTGGTGGAGGTAGAAACTCTTGTTTCTTTGGAGGAGGGGGTATTTCTATTAGCTCTTGTGGAGGGGATGACTGTTTGGAAGGAAAAAGGAAAGAAGAATTGAGGTGTGGTGGAAGACTAGGGGGTGGAGAAATGGATTCAACACTTGGGACAGCAGATGGAGAGTTTAAAACTTGACACTGCTGAGATAAAACAGATTGGGAAAGAGGAAAAAGAAAGGCATGAGATGGTGTGCTTACCCGTTGACAAGGTTGCTGAATACTCCTCTCATACACCTCTATTTCTTCAATCCACTTTGCAAGCAATGGCAGCGTTGCAATCATGAAGTCCAGCTTCTCCTGAGGGCTGAAGTGTCTTGGAAAAGGGCCTCCCCATGGACAAGGAGTCCTGCAACCAATTCTGAAAGCTCTCATTTGAGCTGTTGCTCTGGACTGCACCATCTCTACCTCCATCTTTTGGATTTTCTCCAACAGACCAGCATCTTGCATCTGATTGTCTTCATAACCAGCATACCCTTGCTCTTGATGTGCTTCATATCCAAACTGACTTTGGCACTGCTGCTCATATGGGTATGCATACTGATCTTGAATCTGCTCAAAATGCTGATTTGGAGGATTTGTAAAACATGTTGGAGGTGGGAAATACTGCTGTTGTTGAAGATGTGAATCCCATGATGGAAATGAAGTCATGATTGCACAACTTCATGGAATGGAAAAGAATGAAAGAGATGGAAAGAGAAATGGATGGAAAACGGGTCTGCAACTTCAGAAATGGGTTGCTGATCAGATGGAGTCACCAGATGTGTTTGCAAGTGCCTCTAAAGGCTGAAATCTTCACAGGAACACACCAACCTACAAAAGATGAAGTGGAAGACCTCTAAGGTCCCACCGGGCATGCCAAAACTGTTAGGGCAAAATCACAGCACCCCTGGATGCAAATCAGGTTTCTAAGTTGATCTTCAGGCATCCAGTGTGATTGCACAACATTGAAACCTTTCTCCAAGTGTGGGACTTGCAGAAATGAGAAAGGAATCTCCAGAGAAGGCTGGTTCCTGCTCCTAAACTACCTACCACAAGCTATTCCAGTGCAGGCAAGCTAATCTAATCCTAATCTAACCATGCCAAGGAGATAGAGAGAGAGAAAAGGGAAAAATAGTAAAAGCCTACACTAAAATGGTGATACACCAGAGAAGGAGAATGTTGAACATCTATCAAAACTGCCATGGAACAAGGAGAGGTGAGCAATGGGAAGGATGGACAGATGCATCACAGGCCCAAAGATAGATTTCACACAGAAAATGTCCCAAAACTCCATGAACACAGCTCCAAACCTGCAATGAACATTCAAACTTGCACAAATACCTGCAATGAAGAGAGGCAAGAAGAAAACAAGCAAAAACGAGCAAGGATGGACAGATGCATCACAAAACACGTTTTTGTTGCTCTAAGTTTGCACAGAACATCATTTCAATAGTAAAAGGAAAAAAATGCCATTACAGAGTAGTGGAGGAGGTTCGAACTCCATTTTCAACCCTAGAGAAGAAAAGAAGGGAGGGAAGAGTAGAAAAGATGAACAACTTGTAATCAAAAAAATAGAAATGAGCCAAATCTGGCCTTTTACAATGCATGGGTCGAGCCCAGGAGAGAGAAAACATACAAAACGTGGGAACCCATTCCTCATTGACTGCAAATGCATTAAATCAGCATAGAGGACCTTACAAACCCACACCCTGTCATTTTTGACCAAATTGGATGAGAGTGCGACCCATTACGCATTAAATTTAGTCATTTGAAATGTCATTTCGGCCATGGACACGTACCAGATCCGTTTCTAAATTTTCTCTCTTCAAACTAAACCAAAATTAGATATTGACCATGGAATCCTATAGATAATTTCATAAGCTTTCCAATGATATAAAGAACATGCAAATCCAAGCTCTGGATCAAAAGATATGGGGGTATGAAGAATTAGGGCAAAAAACGGCTCAAAAATGGATTTTGAATTTTTTCCCGTGCTCTGCCACTTGGATGACACGTGTCGGGCTCTGAATGGCTCGCAGATTCTCTCTCCTCCACCTTTCTACGGGCTTTCCTTTGAAATTTTGACATTTTTATCACTTTGGAGAATTTTCCATTTTTTCCCCACGTCCCCACCACTTGGGACACATGGCATGCTTTGGTTGGTTGATAGGGGTGCGGGGCATCTTTTACCTTTTAGCTTTTTGGCCAAAAATTTTGCCAAATTCTCTAAGTCCTCCCGAGCTCCGCACTTCCCCTGCCTTAGGACACGTTTCTTGCTCCTATTGGCTCGGGCCAATCCTCCAAACTTCACCTTTGGAAACTCAGAAAAACATTAAGTAAAAATCTCACCCTCTCCTCTGCCACTCTGATCCACGAAGACACGTGGCACATTCTGATTTGTTGGCGGCTTTTCGGATCTTCACGTACCTCGTGTCCCTTTGGCCCGGCTGTCCCAAACCGTCTGGGACAAATTTCTCCGATCCGCCCGATTTGGGCTTCCCTGTCCCTCTTTGAGGAGAAGACACGTGGCACATTTCCATTGGCTCTTGGCTCCTTCGGCTTTTCGCGTCCCACACATCCCTTTGTCCCAACTGTCCCGAATGAAAGTTCCCTACACCGGCCGATCCGGGCAGTTTGCATCCTTCACGTCCTCACGGCCCAGATGTCCCAGCCTGTTCTACACAGCAGTTAGTCAATTTTGTTTTTACCTTCGGCCGGTTCGCCCTTTCGCGTCCCGCGTCCCCACGGCCCGGATGTCCCTTTGCTGTGTGGACCACTGGCAGCCTTTCGGCTGATTCATGCCCTGACGTCCCAACTGTCCCAAGGACCGCCTGGACTAGGACTTAGCCAATTTTCTCTGTATTTCAGCACCAAGCTTAGTTTTTGCAATTTTTTCACCTTTTCTCGACTGTTGGGTTTTCTTCTTGGATGAGAGAGTTAGAAAGAAGTAGAGGGGGCCCCAAAAACATGATTTTGGGCCTTGAATCGATCTACCTTCCTGGGACTTGAATATTTTGATGCATATTATCAAAATTACCCTGGGGGGTGAATTTTGGATAATAGATTACTTGGAAACATAATTTGTGAGGAAGGATTGTTGGTAGACTCGGCCAAGATAGCTGTAATATTAGGCTTAGAGACGAACCTACCAACCAAAGTGGTGTGCGTAGAGTTTAAGGACACACTTTGGTTACTATAGGAAATTTATAAAAGGATATGCAAAAATTGTCTTGCCCCGGAATAACTATTAAAGGCTAAAGGAAAGTTTCATTGGGGTAACGTGTAACATCGACATTTGAAATGTTGAAGAAAAGGTTAACTACCACACCTATTTTTCACTTTCCTTCACTTTGGACAAGCCCTTTCATGTGTATGTTAATTCCTCTAGCATGTCGATTAGTGCGGTCTTGGCGCGACCAAAGGAAGAAATTGTGGATAATCTTATTTGATTTTTAAGGAGGAATTTGATACGTGTAAATTAGAATTACACTACAATAAAGCGCGAGGCATTTTCTATGATTTAAGTGTTTCACAAATTTAGACAGTACTTATTGGCTACACTTTGTTTAACTTTTATACATATCATAAGGTGCTAAAATACTTAGTTAACAATTTGGTTTTGCAAGGTAAAATTTGCGGGTGGATACTAATATTTCAATAATTTGACTTCATAGTTGTTTTTAAGCTAGGAAAATTAATTCAAGACCTTATAATTTGTCACAAATTAATTCTAGTGAGGAAGCGTAGAGCATTGAATATACTACCACGATGCACGGTTGTTTAGGAGTTGAACGCGCGCCCTTGAATTTTGAAGATATATCTGTCTTTTACGTAATATAATGGTGCCAAAAAGAATGAAGAAATTGGAGAAAAATAATATTTCTATACTTTTTGTTCCTTATCATTTTATCGGAGGTGACTTGTACAAAATGGGAAGAAATGAGGTTTTTCACCGGTGTGTTCTCGAGCATGAATCTGAAGCCATTATGGAAGAGGCTCATGGTGGGATAATAGGAGGATATTACGCAGTGCTACTACATAACATAAAATCCTTTGGCTATAATTTGGTGGGAAATATTGTACAAGGATACCATGGCATATGTGAAGGCATGTGATCATTGTCAGTTCCTTCTTGCTATGCCCTGGACATAGAGACAAGATTTCATTGTAACCTATAACAAGTCTTGAGCCATTTGAAAAGTGGGCTATTGAATTTTTAGGACATATTTCCCTACCCAAACATAGGACAAACCATTAAATACTATTTGATAAGGTGGGCAGATGTTGTGCCTATAAAGGATTGTCAATAGCCACAACATCATGATTTTTATGGGAGAACACAAAATACTTTAAATAAATATACTTGAATTAGGCGTATGTTAGTTTTCGGTGCTAGATGGCACCATGTTTCTTGGTTACCTCAATGGGAGTAGTATGAATCCCTACTATAAATAGAGATTATTGGTGTTTGTAATAAGGAAATGTTTCCATTTAAATGAGATTTCCCTTTCATGTGTTTCTTTACGGTTATTTCTATTCTTTGTTTTTATTTTTATTAATTTTAATAAGTGCACTTGCGTGCGAGAAGATGGTCACTATCTTTTGAGATCATGCACTGAGAGGACTACACATACTATTAATGTCGGGTTAACCAGGTGGTAGGTGTGTGAAAAAGGAATCTATTGGTGTTGATATTGATATACAAGTTGGCACACTTGGGAAAGTTAACACGGGTACATATATGAAGGAATGAAGTAAGAATGTTCTCTCGAAGGATGCATGCAAGAGAAAAGTGTTATAGGTGCTAAGGATGATGGTTATTCCAAGGAAATTTCTCAAAATAAAGACCACATAGGAAGAAGGATCACGTAGTGTAATGTGAGGTAGGAGAAGGCATGTTGAACTAATTTTTAAATGACACAAAGGTTTATGTACTATGGTGCAAGAAGGTGCACGTAAGAAGGTTTATGGATTAGAAATTAGTAAGGCACACAAGAGGGTTATGACTACAGCATGCAAAAGGAAGTTGAGTGATAAATAAAAAAGCATAAAAGATATTTTTATTGGGAAACTAACTTAAAAATTTAAAGAAAGAAAAATCCTTTTGAAATCAAAAAATTTAGTGGAGCATAAAAGGGTTATAAAAGGGGAAAATAGAGTTAATTTCTATGTTACATTTAAGAGGACTTGAGCAATTGATCTCCGAGGAATTGGTGTGACAAAGTGAGAAGAGTAATCGCAAACCATAACAGCATGTGTAAGGTATTTTTGTGGATCCTTGTGGAAAGAAATAATTTATAGCCAAAGGTTGAAGTAAAAATGAAGGCATGAGAAAAAAAGGGGCTTGCAAAATTATCTAGGGTTCATGATGGTTGGGTATTGAGGTAAGACTAAGTGTTGTCAAGAAAATTATCCAGGCACAAAGTTGAATGAGTAATGGCACCAAAAAGGACAACTACAACATGCCAAGTAGGAAGGAGAAAACCTCACATGAATGGGGTTGAGGTTGAAGTCGTGGAACCTTTAGAAGATATCTACTCAAAAATGCAATACCCTCCTAGAGTGTTTGGGGTCCAGGATAAGGAAGTCACAAATCACAGAGTGTAAAAAAGTGAGTACAACCATAGGGCTCTAGGCCATGAAGCGAAGTTAAAGGAGGAATTTTTTGGGAACTATCAGGGAAAAATGAAATAGAGAAATTTTTGGTAGATGATTGAGTAAGGAGAAATTTGGATAAGGTAGCGTTCCTCTAGTTGTTAGAACTACCCTTCTTCGCACAATCTATACATTTATTCTAGTGGCTCATGTCTAGGGTACATGAGGCTTACTTATATTTCACGGGATGAAGGATGTGAATCACAACCCATATCATTAAACAAGTCACAAGTTTGAGAGGCACATGGAAGGACATGGAATTAGACTTATGTTCCGATGCAAAGATAGATGAATTAGTCATCAAGCTGATACGAAAAGGGAGGAAGGGCCATGAGCATAGATACTTACCGGCCCTATAACTAGGGTTACATTCATGATCGTGAGTTGTAAATTGGGTGGTTCAAAAAGGTGGATGGATGTGAACAAGAAGTTCTTATATATTACTCACAGAATGGACAAAAAGAATTAATACAACATATCACAATACATTGCTAATGGGATCATAAAGGATGCCAAGGCATAAAATGAAGAGGGAGAAAATATCTCTTTGGGATCAATCCTCCTACTAATTGTCTTCTAGTAAATTAGAGTTCCAGATGGTTCAGATGAGGACATGTGGGTTTACCCACCAGTAAACATGTCCCCTACAATTTAGTTCACTGGCTACACTTGTGATGACACAATCACTAATGTATATAAGGAAAGAATATACAAGTGGTACAATAGGTTGAAGAGGTTGAAAGAATATATAATGAATTACTGGAAGAGGTTGGAGATTAGGCAAAATTTGTAGTAATGAAACACTACAGTCTTTCCCAATTCAAAATGAAAATTGGGGAGATGAGCCCATGGTGCAAGCTACCATTTCCATTCACTACCAGATATTTCAAGTACATGATGAATAAGATTAAGGATGCAAAAAAGTTGACATTATATGCTTTGATAAGGTGGATTCGACTTACAAATATTTTACGTGACCTATAAGTATAACTCTAAGCCTACATATTTGGAGACTTTAGAGCCATAAAATTTAGACACTGTATCCCCAATTGAACGTCATAATAACGGGTATGATATGTAGAAGTTTTCATCTTGAGACCAAAAACCTAAGGCAGAATAGAGATGGAGGTCAGAGACACTTTCCTTCCATAGAAAGGAAAACATTTTTTCCACCACTCAAGAGAGTGTGTGAAGAATATTCATAAGAAGAAGGAGGAGGGGAAAGTGGGCGTGACAACTCACACAAGAAGAAAAATTACTAAAGAAGAATTAATATTGGTGATGGCACAAAGAAATATCAAACACCTAAGCATAGTACAAAGGTGAAAAAGATCACATGCGGTGGGGCACAAGTGGTTTCTAGTGAAGAGGAGTCTAGTGAAAAGGAAAAGGACAAGACCTTGGTTGAGGAGTTGGAGCATGAATGATCCAAGAAAGAGGAAAGGAAGGCAGAATAGAATAAGGAAGGGTATGACTTGAAAAAGAAACACATACTAGTGAAGAGCATCCTAGGAGCCCACCAAAGGAAAATTCACTCATACACAAGGAACACAAGGAGAAGGAATCTAGTGACACTTATATCAATAGAGAAGATAAGGCCATGGAAGGTGGAACTAGAAAATACCCCTTCATTCCAAGAAAGAAAAGGAAAAAGAAGAAGGTGACGAGGAAGTGTTGGAATCGAGGTCCTCACATAGGGACTTTGTAGATGATCCTAAAAAGTTATTCACGGCGTGATTCCAAAGAACAATAGATAAAAATAAATTATATGGTTGGGAATTAATGGATAAACATGGAGGAGTCTTGCTCACTAGGAATATTTTTCTTGGAACATGCACAATCATGTAAAATAACTTAATTTTGAAGTAAGTAATAATTCCCTCAATATTATAGAGTGAAGAATCAACCTATGAAAAATACAAGTAATTATACCCCATGTATCTCGGCGGATGAGCAGACATGTAATACGTTGAATAAGATGGCTGCAAACATTACGTGTAGGAATTTGGATGCTAGAGATATAATGAGGGTGATGGTAGAATATGAAAAGGACAAAGGCTGTGAGATTGAGAACTTGAAGAAGGATATTCAAGGAGAGAAAAAGCGCACCAAGGAATATTATGACAAGGTGGGTGCATTAGTGAAGTAGATTTAGGGATAATGTTCATCCTTGATAAGCGGGGACAGGAGTGAAGAAAGCGATGAGATGGAGTATCACAAGGACTGGTGGGGATACTCTTGATTAATATCAAGAGTGAAATGATACCAACAATTGAAGAAGCTGAAAAGGAAAAGGAAGCTAATAAAATAGTTGTTGAGGCTAGGATAACAAATCTTGAGGACTTATTCATGAATCTTAAAGAAGAAGGAATAAAAGTAGACTTGGATTTTACGAAGTTAGAATTGTGACTGATCCTTAGCACATGCGTGAATGAAGAAGAAGCAGCAATCAGGGCTATACAAGGAAAGAAACCTACTAATAAAATGGAGTGCACAAAGGTTATGGAAGAAATATCAAAGAATAATGAATTAATCAAGGCCAAGAAGGATAAGTTGGATCTTAGGATCAAATAATTTCTGAGTATGGTGATCAAGTGCATCGATATCATTTAAGGGGTGTTCGTATAATTAGCTATGGTCATCCAGGAGCTGAAGAGTAGTGTTGAAGATTTGGCGCTAGACTAATTACTAGAGATTGTAAGGGCGGGGAAAGGTAAATAATTAGGAGAAATTAGCAAATGGAAGAAATTGGAAGGCAAGTTAAGTGTTGAGTTCCCGAGCCCCTTCAAAAGTCGAGGGCTGATATGATTCATGTATAGGTGAAATAATTCTTTTGGGCATTTAATTATTTATTAATTCAATATGTTACATATATTTTTGAGAAACAAGTTGGAAAAACCATTTACGAGGATGGAAATCACATTTATTCTAGGGTGATGTTACACGGTTGAAATGAATAAGTACATACCATGTATGAGGATCTAGATCACGTGCAAGGTAGGAACAAAGGGGCACAAATGGGTAGAATGGGATACCATGTAGAGATTTGGGCTGAACAAAAAGACTCAGAAACTTAGCCGATTTTTTTGTACCTCGGGATAAAAATAGAAAGGCAAGAGTTAAGAGTGCTAACCAAGTAATGATTCGAGATCTAGAGAAAAGTAAGGAGACTTAGCGGTCAAAGAAGTTCTAATTTTGGATAAAGCACATGTAGTACAAAGATGAAATGTCATGCATGGATTATGCTATTAATATGATTAAATAAAGACTTATTTATAGGATGTTTTGTTATTAGCTCCATTGTAAAAGCATGTGTATAGTCTATTTTGAGCATGCATATTATTAGAAGAGTGCATAGGTGGTGAAGGGCATATATATATATATATATATATATATATATATATATATATATATATATATATATATATATATATATCTGTGTGTGTGTGTTTTATGTCTTTTTTTGGGTACCATAACCCCATCCCATCATTCACAAGATCTTGAGATAATTTTGTATGCGGTTATGGATTAGCAATTGATACTTGTGCATGTTCCAATGTTTGTTTTGGAGATGTTTTCAACTTTTATTATATAAGACTTGTTATAATTGAATGTGGAGGATGGATTATGATTATTATTGTATCTAAGTATGGTGATTATATGGTGCAATTGGTCTTAATTTTTATATGTTTTTGTGTTTCCTTATTACATGTGTTTCAATTATAAGCTCATGATAGGATATACATAATGTTCGAGTACTTGAATGGTTTCTTTGATAATGGTTAATATGGATATGTATGCTAAAATCTTGACAAGAAAGAACAAATGAGGGACCTCATTGCTTTGCATGCCTTGGGTGACCATTCGGATCCATTTAAATGAGGTGTTAGTGTGCGTAGTAATTGAGTGAAAAATAAATAGACTTCAATTAAGATACTCACACACATTATATGGAAAAAAATTCTCAAATAAATTTAGGGGTAAATTACATCATTTTTGTAGATAGTTAAATGTTTTTTTGAACAAAAGGATTGATGGGTCCCCACCCTACAAGTATAAAATGATTAGATTGATGAAGGGATACCTACAAAACCAAAAACCAAGTACAAAAGATCGTAAACATTGAGGCCAAAATGTAACATGAAAAAATAGGCCTATAAAAACATTGAGATGAGAATTACAAAAAAGATGGGGAATGACTCAGAAACCCAGGGTTCCACCTCTAATATTTCCATTGAGTCAAGTGTTATAATTTTCCGAGAAAGGTGAAGGACTATCCAACACCAATCTTGACTACACCACACAATCGGGAAGGAGCAAGGTAGGTTTTACAAGGAAACTATGTCTAGTGATGGAACTATGTAAGTAGGTCCATTATTGCATTAGAAGTTATATAACTAGAATTGTTTTAGAAATATGCGATCACACATTCTACATTAAATGGATTAGTTAATGAAATAGATGATATTGCTGACTGGAGATGGAAGGGATATGCACATTGACAAGTAAACTCATTTGTTTCTTCCATCCTTGATAGGATTTGGCTTTGGAGCTAGGGAATCATTGGATCAAACTAGATTATAGGGTTGGAATGGAAGCTAAAATGGACAAAACCTCGAGTCTGTCTTGTCCCACGCTTTATGAGGCTCTTTATATCTAGGATTTATTTTTGGATTGGACCATTTTTCGATATTTGTACAATAATTTTGATGTCCTAATGCATTTTGTGGAAGTTGTGGACATTTTTAGTAAGACCCCAATGATGGGATCCATTTTCATCCACTTCCTTGATGTGGATGCCTTATGTGCTCGGTCAAGGCAAGCGGCTCATTGGAATCTGCTTTTTAGCCAAGGTCGTGAGGTATACGATTGATTAAAGAGTTGTGATGTTTCTCATAAAAAGAATATTTTTCAGCAACGATTACGAATCTTGTTTACCATCTTGTAATAGTGGATATTATATAGGTATCATCGATTCGAGATAAATAAATGTTTGTACAAAAATTCATTTTATATCTTTGTTTTGGTTGTTATATAGTGTTGTTAGTTCCATAGTAATCGAATCATCCAAGTTTATCTTGTTGGTCTATTTTTTTTGTATTCCAAACCACTTGTGTTTTTGGCATAGTCTCTTGGGTTTTTTCAACAAAATATTGTTGGATTGTTTAGTTTTTGGATTGATCATCTCCTTATATCTTTAATGTAAAGGGAAAGGGACCCTTCAAACCTCCTTTAATTATAAAAAACAAGGAATCATTAATAAAATTATTTTTATGTGTTTCACAAAGTAATTTCAACAATTAATGTTAATGAATAGGTTAAAGGCCTCATATATGAGATGGGCATTGGGAAGAAATACATACATACAAGAGGGATAAAGGCTTATATCATTCTCATAAGATATATTTTGTATAACACATATGTCATTTTGGTTCATTTCAATGAGAATGATAAACAACCTTTAATATTTATTCCTTATGTTTGGACTTAGCGGTTGTTATGCTATTCCATTTAACATAAGTTAATGAACATCAATGCATGTTTTATGTTGTCAATTTTTTGGTAGATGAGAAGACTAGCGGATGCTAGCCTCTATATATTCTCATAAGATATATTGTGTATAACACATAATTCATATCATCTCATATAAAGGAAAATTATTAGCAACCTCTAGGATCCATTACCTATTGAAATCAATGGGTGCACGACCTCAAGTCTTAACAAAGTATCTTATTTTATAAATAACGATCGAATAATAAACAAATCATCGACTACTTTAGAAGCTCTGCTATGATCCTCTTTGGACACTAATCTCAATTCTTTTTTATGTTGCACCAACGAAATATAATAATCTTTGACCTTAGGGGCCATTTGGATTCAAAAATCATATTAGGCTTCTAATATCATGTAATAGGATTTGAATATCATGTTCAACCTAGCGGATGCTAGGCTTAAGATTTCATGTTTGAATATGTGTATTTAGGAAAGTTGTTAATATTGTCTTTTTCTTGGAATATTTTTTGTCTTGTCTTGTCTTGGAATATCAAATAAATGTAGTAAACATCCACCCTAGTGTTCACTAGTCTTTCAAGATCGTATTGTAAAATCTAAATATAATAATGGAGCTTAGTTCATTTTTAGTCAATTCATTACTAATTATCTTGTATGCAAGACAAAAATTATCCTAGTGGCTGCTAATCTCAAGTCTTTGTTATTTTCACCAAGGAAATGTAATAATATTTGACGTTAGCGATGCTTAGGATTAAAATTTTGTGTTAGAATATGTGAATTCAAGAAAATCACTAATATTTGTCTTGTCTTTAAATATTTGTTTTCTTTTCTTTTCTCTAAATATCAAATAAAAGTAGTAAACATACACCCTAGTGGTCACTAGTGTTTAAATATCGTATTAAAAATATAAATATAAATTTTATCACCAAAATTACATCACCCTCGAATGGCTTGATTTCCAGATGGATCATTCTGGTGTAACTTGTGTAACATTGGGTCATGTCTCAAGATGTGGGACTTGCGGGCATGAGATAACCATCCAGAGAAAACTTGTTCTTTCTCCTAAACTACCTTCCACTAACTAATCCTAATACAAGAAAGACTATCTAATCATAATCGACTTTCTAAGAGACCGGGAGAGAGAATTCATGAAAATAAAACCTATAATAACAACGGTGATACACTAGAAAAGGTGGGTGTGAGAATAACTTTACACTTTGTAAAAAAATAGGAATGAAATAAAGGATAGAAGGGGTGATAACGAGTTCTCCACAATCTAATAAAAACAAGTAATAGTACATTTCCATGCATACACAATGATAATGAATCTTGCAAGGGCATAGAATAGACACAAAATATATCTGCAATAAGTTTGAAGAGAAAAGAATAAATGAAACAAACACAACAAGGGAAAATACATCCACAACTCATATCTATTGCTTCATAATATGCATAGTTCAAGCTATTACAAATTATAGGCCTAGATCACCATGCAAGGAGTCCACTACAAATTCATGTAGCACATTGGCTTCAAAAACAAAAATGATATAGTTTTTCTACTCCAACTTATCCCCCCTCTACAATGAACCCAACAATTCAATTTAGATAATTTCAGAGAGGGAGAGTGAGGCGATGGAATTCCAGAAATTCTCTTTCCCACCAATTGCAAGTCATGATAAATGAGTGTGGTTGGTGTTTTTGGAAGTGCAAAAGAAATCCCAAGGTGCCCCATAACTTAAAACAGTGAAGAATAATTCCCATGCTCATTGAATGCTTCTGAACAACTTTGCAACAACCAAACAGAATTGGGATAGTTTTCCTTAAAACTATCCATCAAATCTCCATAAAATTATGCATTTCTTAATTTCTTTGCATCGGACTCAGCAGCCATGATTCTAACGTGATCAATTTTGTAAAAAAATTGAAAATTGCTAAAGTTATGACCTCACGAGTGTAAGTAGCCATTTGAGTTGCAGACAAGATACTCCTCACTACTTACGGAACTAACAATTAAAACCGGTATTTGGAAGTCATCATTTAAATTATATTCTCATTTTCTAATGTTTTCCATCATCATTTGAGAAATGATTTGGAATTCTAAATTTGGTGGGCCCACCTTTTGATTTTCCAACATTTGTATTTGAAAATGGAGGTGGGGTATGTGTTTATATTATTACATTTTGTGGGCCGGCTCGGCATTGGCTCTCGAGATAATTGCTTCCCATTGCACCACCGAACACTTATATCGGTACCTATTTGCCAACATGTCAACCCCAATGTCACCACTCTACCTAATGCATGTTGATCCCATTCCACCTAAGCGCCACTTCGACATTCTCCTTATCACTTTGTCGCTTCAACGTGTCGGGCTCTTTCCTATGTTCCACATTGATTTGGTTGGTGATCAACATACATCCACCTCATAAGCTCAAAATGACAACTTATGAATTAACCTACATCCATGCGGGAGTCACTTGCTTTGCATCAAGTCCCGTGTGTCTCGCTCTCTCAACTTTCCAACTCGGTCTTCCTGGGAGCTCGAGCCAATGCATTTCGGTGATTATGGGTTTCTTCAACACACTATGCTCGTGGGCTATCTAGGCCATGAAAGGAATGAAAACCAGATCGTACCAAGCCAAGAACATAGATGCTAATCAAATACCATGATCAATAAGATGAAAGCAATTCACGAATAACTTTACATAAAACCTTTGCAGAGAAAATGAGCGGTAATATCATATATTATTATGGAACTCAATGCAATACATTGAGAATGGGCCTTGCTTAAATAGGCAAGGAATAACAATCTAAGAACCACCAAGGTTGTAGATCAAGCCATAAATCAAGGAAATAACTAGCCATCAAAGAACTAGTCAAGACCATAGATTTAGGAGAGAACTAGATCTCAAGGATCTAGTCAATACCATAGATCAAGGAAAGAACTATACCTAACAACTAGATAATATCTCCTAATATATAAATAAGATAAAAGAAATATCCACACACATAAGTGGGTGAGGATGAATACAATAAAGGTAAATAAAGTACCTAGGTGAACATGAGCTAAGGTAAATACCTACTCTATGACAGCCATTCACATCTGTCATACCCACATTACATTTATTATGAGTGAATAGAGGTCTCCGCACATACCCCCAACCAAACTCATTTGATTGTCTGGCCAATTTTCTCTGCTTCACTCATAAGAAGGGCTTCATGCACATCGTCGGACATGCATAGTTTATCCACACGTTGACCAAAACACTAGATCCATTGACCCCGAGAAATTCCCACAATCCCATGTCCATCATTGAAATTGGTCTTACCGAGCCGCACATCCCATGGGCCAACTGGACCCTCCAACACCGACATACCAGAACTTCATTGTTGTGGAGAATGTGGGTTTCAACCTCCCACAGTGGCGACTAACATTGTGTCACTTGGGCCGAAGTTTTCCACTTTCCCCACAATGGGATCGCTGAGGCCTTTCCAAATATGTCGATTCAAATTGTCTTGTAATGTTCATTTCAACCTCGATTTTACCACTTGCATCTCCTCACTTACTCGTTTTTGACAAAGTTGTCCATTATCGAACTCGAAACTTAGTCCCTGTAACCTACAACTTGGTTTAGATTGTATGCGTGACTCGGTCTCTTTGTGAAATATGTTTAAACACCACAGAGACATTGTGCATAGTGCAACTTACCTTTGCATATATCTCAGATTGACACCAACATTCACCACTAAGCCTGATGAGGCTGAAGAATGGTCCTATGTGCATAACTCGGCTCATGTGCGAATTGTTGCCACTACAAAATATCTCCAACATTATTATTTTCTATCATTTCTTGGCCAACTTAGATGCCCGAGATTTCTCATTTTAGTGTAACTCATTCCTTAAACTCTGTTAGGATCCTAATTTTTTGAAAACAACCTCTACTCCTTGTATTGAACAATGATAGCTTGGCCTCCCTATTAAATGAGCTCAATCGATTCCGTCATTGTCATTGATTTAGAAAACTTGGTTTGGTGATTAAATAGCTCTTCGGTTTTCCAACTTGGTCAAACTATGGAGTAGCTCAGTGGTGACTATTAGCTTCTTAAACACAAAACCCTTCCACTTAATATGGATAGATATCCCTATCAATAAACAGCTAGGCCAAGGGTTGTTTCTCATTGATTAATCAACAACTTGGTGGGAATCAACATGGATCTGTTAACTCTATGCAACTTGAATAACAATTCTTTTTAAGTAGCTCAGCTAGAATTTACCATACCTCGGTGGATAATGCAAGACTCGGCCATGAGCTCATTCTTCTTGGTAGCTCAATAACCCCCTTCTAACTCGGTTTTGATTTTGAAAAATTGATGTGGAATTTGTCCATTCGTGCAAAGCTTAGCTTTGTCCTTTACACAATTCAATGGAGCTCCATAGAGTCTTGTCTTTGGAGATGGCTCGCTTTGAGTTTAAGATATAACTCACCTATCAAAATATTATCTCGTCTCAACGTAACCGACTCATTTGGGTGTATTTTAGCTTGATGGGCATCAAGAAAGCTCTTCGAACTCTACATTGCCACACAACATAGATAATTCGACCCCCTTTATACATGGCTCGGTGCATGTGGGAATGAACTTGATATTCACCATGTAGCTTGAATTATCAATGTAACTCACCCATATTATAAGAAAACTCAATGATTAATGCCAAGAGCTCATCTATGAACTCGGTTGGCTCTACGAGGATCAAATATGGAACCTTGTTAATTTTTTCAACCCTTATTCTTCCTAGAGATATGAAACCTATTTTATCCATCCAAATAGCTATGAGAATTTATGAATGCAATTCCTCCTATTGTCAAATTTTCTCTGGGGGGAGAAATTGATAACAATTTTGTGACTCGTGGGGCCATTTTCCTTCTAAATGGAGGATGACCAGATGCCTTTGACTATCCATTGGGCATGGAGTATGCATGATTATTATGAACTTGCCCGAACTTTTAAAATATTGACCTCGAGAGAACCTGAAGTGTTGTTGCTTGCATCCGAAATACCTTCCACTACTTTCACTTTCAACTTTCAAAAAAATTGAAATTTGCTTTGTGAGAGTACAATGTTTTAAAACTTGAATTTCACCTATTCCCAACAACTATGATCTGTGAGACTAAATGATGAACACTGTAATTGTTGCCTCATCATTTGATTTTGTTCAAGTATGAATAGGCAATACTGACTGACAAGGTGAAGTATACTGCAGAATTTGAGTGATACTCATCATCTTGGCCATTATGGAACTCTATTAAGTTATGATCTTCCTTCTTCTTCGAATGTCCAATTTCAACTTATTTCTTGGAGTTCTATTGAATGTTAGAGATGATTTTACTACTTAGGTTTTCATCTAATCATTGGTTATTTGCATGGTCATGGAGGATTTCTGCAGTTTTTCTTGGAGAGAATAATCAAGATTTAACTTATTTTAGTTTCTCTGTAGTTTTTTTGATTTGGAATTTGTGACCATTGCATGAAACTACAAGCCTTCTGCTGCAAAAATTGGGAACATGATGCCCTATATGAGAACATACTTGAAGCAATAAAACATTTTGCCATGACACAAGAAAATGAAAACTATTCTAGAAACAATATAATGTGCATGAGAACTTGGAGGAAATGAAATCCTAACCTACTCCTACAATATCCAAGGAAATGGGAAACAAAACAAAACTTGCCATAGGCGTTGAGAAATAAATACCCTTCCTTAAAATTTGCAGCCATGCAGATGATTTGATACTTGTCATAACTGTGATTAGGAATGAGGGACTAGCTGCAAATTGGCCTTCCAATCCTTCATTTAAGGTATCAACAAAGAAAAAGACATATAAATCTTCTATTTTTACTTTCTTGGTTCCAAGATGCATTTTGGTTGATCCTTGGCACGTTTTGGCTCGTCCTCATGCTCAGAAGTAAGCATGACTGGATATGTCTTCTCCCTTGACTCCAATGAAAACAAGTACCTAATAGGGGATGGTCTGGTCCTTTAAGTGTGTCCATTTCTCTGAATTCAAACCTCAACAAGAAATTCATCTTGCAATCCTTCTTAGGAAATATTAATGTTTACAATTGGATTTTATTTTTCCTACACATCTATAGACAACTGATGTGTCACCTTAATGGATGGTATGGAAGAAATGGAAGATCCTTGCTCTTTTTTCTTCATAGTACCATGTAACTCCTTAGTATGCAAATCATTAGTCAAATTAGATTTTCCAAATGAAAGTAAAAAACTTTCAATGATTTCCTTCTCATTCAATGCCTCTAAATCTGATTTTCCTTTTTCCATGTGCTCTTCTTTAGTAGTAAGTTCTTGAAAGATGCATGATGGAGAAAAAAAGTTAATGATCTCTGCGGGATCTTCATCATCAAAACACTCTTCCAAATTAGATAAGTAAGCAAGTTCCTCGTTGTCCTCTTGTGCAGAAGATTCTTTTATCCATTCACCTAGGTCCTCTTCTTCCTCAAACATGAAACTGGTAAGCTTGAACTTATCCTCCAAACTAGAGTTTTGAGAGGATGAGGAGGAAGAAGGAATTGGAACCTCTTGCATACTCTACTCTACACTCAAAGACTTTGAACTGTTGGAAGATGACTTCGTAGGTTGTTGCAACCTTCTAAGAGTGTTGCAATCTCTTGGCATCATAGGCAATGAGGATCATTACATTCACTTGAAATACTCTACACACTTGGAAACTTCTCTTTTCTTATTTGTACTAGTTTCACTACTACTTTTTTCTCCTCACCTACTGATTTTACAACTAGTAATGGATCAACAATTTCTAAAAATAAAGTGCCATTGTGGACACTACATTCTGAGCATATTGACTGTTGATCATCATCAACTTGATCTAGCTTGGTTTCTGCTATAAACTTGGCTTCCACCTTTTGTTTTTGGGCCCCAAATTTCTTCGAAGGTTTAACCATCAGTGGTATTTGTTTGATATTAAATTTGGCAACCCATTCTTTCAAATTTCTTTCCAAAACTTCCTTGTTAGGCTCTTCCTTTTTCTCCTCTTGTCTACTAGTTTTTTTATTTTGTTCTTCAATTGGTTTAACCATCAAAGGAATTTTTTCAATAGTAAATATCAAGGCCAAAAAATTTGAGTCCTTTGGTATTTATTCTTCATTGGTCTTCTTTTCTTGTAGTCCTTGGATGGATTTTTGGTTCTCATTTTTCCAACATGAACTTTCAAGAGGAGGGGTGGGTTGGGTCACATTTGATCTTTGCATTATTTGTGGAGGTGGGAGAGGTGAAAACTATTGTTGTCCTAGAAGGGAAGGTCTCTTTGGAGGAAAAGGCTAGAGAATTCCAAGTGGGATGGGAGATTCATAGGTGAAGAATAGGAATCCACAAATGGGGCAGAAGCTAGAAGTAATTCATTTGGAGATTTCATGAATGGAGGCCTAGGTAAGCTATAGGATGGTTACATGGAATCCCCATGAAATTATTGGATAACATTAGGTTCACAAGCCTCCCTCATTTTAATCCATTCCCCAACTTGAGTCAATATTTTGATTATAAATGAAGTTTTTGTTGGGGATTTAACTTACTTGGAAAAGAGCTAGTCCATGGATATGGAACATTGAAACCAACTTCAGTTGCTCTTTTCATCTCCTTGGCTCTAATCAGTACCATGCTACATTCCAACTCTTGAACCTTTCCCTACAAATAAACATCTCTAGTTGTAGAATAACCTCTAGGATCTTCATATTGTTGTTTGGAACTACCTGCATACCCGACATATAATCATATTGATTTGCATCTTGTTCTTATGAGTATGAATACTTAGATTGATTGTGATCATAGAGTTGGTCCGGAGATGACCTGATAATAACCTACCAATGAATCTTACAAGCCTAGAGATAGATTGTATTGAAATGGTTTCGCAAATATGAATTCCACATGGGAAATGAAGCCATGATTGTAAAACTTCATGAGTGGAAGAAGATGGAAAGACGTGGAAAGAAAGATGAATGAAAATGAATGGAAATGGATCAAGAAATGTCTACAATTTCAGAGGATGGGTTGTTCAAAGAAAATGGATTAGCCAAGTATGTTTGTATGTGCTTCCAATGTCCGAGTTGCACTCCAACTACAAACCTATTGAAATAAATTCTACTTCAAATGTCCGAGTCTACAATCTAGCTAATTATCTGGTTGAAGTGGAAAAAAATATGAAAGATGAAACTCTACCTCGTGTGTTGTCCCACCGAGCGTGTCAAAAATTTTATCGGTGAAATTTCAACACCCCGAATGGCCTTATTTTTGGATAGGTCATTGGGTGTAGCTTGTGTGACATTGGGTCATCTCTCAAGCTGTGGGACTTGCGGGCTTGAGATAACCCTCCAAAGAAAGTTGGTTCTTGCTCCTAAACTACCTGCCACTAACTACTCCTAATACATGTAAGACTATCTAATCCTAATATGAATTTCTAAGAGACCAAGGAGAGAGCATGCATGAAAATAAAACCTACACTGACAACGGTGATACACAAGAAAAGGGGGTGTGAGAATAACTTACCAATGTGAAAAAATAGGAATGAAATAGGTTAGAAGGGGTGATAACAATTCTCCATGGTCTAATAACAACATTCACTATACATATCCATGCATACATAATGATAATAAAACCGCAAGGGCATATAATAGATACAATAGATCTAAAATAAGTTTGAAGAAGCCTTAAGAAATGTAACAAACAAAACAAGGGAAAATACATCCACAACTTGTATCTATTGTTTCATAATATGCACATTCAAGCTATCACAAAGTATATGCCTAGATCATTATACGGGAGTCCACTATAAATGCCTACAACACATTGGCTTCACAAAACCAAAATGACAGAGTCTTGCTACTCAAACTTATCCCCTTCTACAATAAGCTCAACACTTCAATTTATAGAATTTTGGGAGAGGGAGAGAGGCGATGTGATTCCAGAAATTCACTTTTCCACCAATTACAAGTTATGATAAATGAGTTTGGTTGGTGATTCTAGACCTGGAAAAGTAATGCAAAGGTACCCCATAACTTGCAATAGTGAAAATTCATTTTCCATTCTCATTGAATGCTCCTCAACCAATTTGCAACAACCAAATAGAATTGGGATCGTTTTTCATAAAAATCTCCATAAAATTTAACATTTCTTAATTGTTGTACGTTGGGACTGGAGCCATGGTTCCAACAAGACAAATTTTGTAAAAATCCATTGAACATTGCTCCAGTTATGACCTCCTAAATGTAAGTAGCTATTTGAATTGTACATGCTCCTCCTCACTACTTACGGACTTGTGCAATTAAAACTCGGTAGTTGGAAGTCATCATTTAAATTATTTTCCCCTTTTCTTGTAACATCCCCATTTTAAGATACTAGAACAAGGGAAAAAAATTATTTATTTTTTTATAAAACATCTCTGTTATGAATTATATAATTCAAACACACGTTCAAGTTTTAATAATTGTTCTCTGCCCAAACAATGCAGTTTGGAACACACAATTTCCTTTTAAAACTAATGTTCCCTGTTCACATATTTATAATATGGAACACACATTCAATGCCATTCAATCTTATAACAGATTCTATATGCTGCTGTAAATGACTCGAAGAACTGCCGATCTCCCATTTTCATGGCTCGGAGTTTCAACGATCTCTCATTTCATGACTCGGCAACTACCGATCCTTCATGTTCATTCATGCATAGTATATTATATATACAAGTTCTCTTAACCATTTCCGGTTATCGAAGTGATCCATTTAAGAAGCCTATCTGAATATCTGTTACTGATATTCATCTGACATCCTGCATCTTAAATTAAGTGATTAGGACAACGCAACCAGCACTTGCGATACTTTGGCCAAAGATTTTCACATGCTTTGCATGATCATATTCCTGGATGTGATACACACCAATGGAATACGTCCTTCACCTCACTTCACCTGTTATCTAGAATGGTCTTTCCTGGTTCCTACCAGTCCTTTCAATTTAAGGTCAAATTCTAACTTCCAATTTCCAACTAGCAATATGAACGAATATAGGAAGGCACTCATGGTAACTAAAGATACGCAGACATACGGTGTCGTTCCCCACGAATCCGTGTGTCTAGTTATCTTTAGTCCTCCGGAGTCACTCCGTATACGTGATCATACTCCTATCCTACCAAGAACTTAACATTCAACCTATGTATTCTTGATTATTTAATTCGGGAGGGCATTGTAATATGTCAGCTATAACATTGTGTCGTCATGAAGACCCCATCTTCATGAAGACACCGTGCTGTAGCTGGCATATGTCAATGTCCTACAGAATCCTCCCATCGAGAGCACACATCCTGCTCAAGTGATTTGGATATGATCTTAATAATTAAGATCAAATTTCAGCAACCATGCTGATCCTTTATCCTCGTTCCTGTTACAGTTGTATGTAGCTAAGAGAGACTAAATCCGTCTTCTAGCTTGCTATGCATCTTCTCCTTCATACCAAAGGGTTGCATTTTCTCTACTTGGTTATCTTCTTAATCATTGGATTAAGTAGCCCGTTATCGACAGGGACGTGATAAGTTTAACCTATTAAACTTAACCAAGTTTAACCTATTAAACTTAACCAAGTTTTTCACAACTGTAACCAAATTCAGAATTCCAGCTTATTAGACGTCATTAAACGAGGTCTAATTCTCAATAAATGTATTCATTTATTCTCCTTAACCTTACCTAGTTAAGGTCTATCAGCCCTGGATATATTTATCCCATATCCTTTCTTTCTGAATTTAACATTCGAGGCTATTAACGGAGTCTGAAAACGAAGTTCGGTTGCTCCTAAGTTAATTGATATTCCTTAGCTTCCAAGCTAATCCTGAATACCTATCAGTTATGGAATCATGTTCTTCCTAATCCTTTTTAATGTCAATTAAAAATTCATCTTAACCCAAAGTATGAACTAATTGCACATTTCAACTTAAAAGTTGCATTTAGGTAAGAATAGATATCAATTCCTTTTAAATCCATCCAAGGACAATTAAATAATTCCAAATCAAGAAATAACATTATATTTCCAAATTAATCAACAATATCAAACTGATATAGTCATTAAAATATCACACTTGTATTTGTATTCATCAATCCATTTCATAATCCATACATCTGCCAGTCCAAATGACTAGACTTTGTTTATATTAAACAACGTTACAACTCATAGATAGAAGAATGTACTTTCTTCTTTTCACAATTCCTCGTAGAGGAATAATAACTAACAAATACAATTCATCTTCAGACAATCAAAAGAAGCGTCAGAAAACAGCCATGTCTTCATTTTAATCAAATTCCATCTGCAAAATTACTTGCACGGGTCAGTTCATTGAACTGAGCATATTAAGCACTTGTCATTAAAATGAGGTGCTTCTAATTAACTGTCTCAATAAAAGAACCCTGCTTTTATGAAATGACAGTATGAACATCAATCAAGAATTAAGCATCAAAAAGAATGGACAGCATAACAACTGAACCATCAAAATACCATCCCAATCAGCCAAAGAATTGCTGTCCTATTTCCCACATAACCATGCAAGACGCAATTTCCTTCAACAGTTCCAGATTACAACATTTGTAAGAACTAGGAATATAAGTAAGCATACTGTTGTTATAACATAACTGTTATCCTTTCCATTCCTTTCATTAGTAATAAATGCAAAGGATAAAATCTAACTGAAATGTAACCCCATTACCTTCCTTTCAGTTCATGCATCACATTTGATTCCAAGCAATCAAGTACAGATGAGAAAGCAAACAACAATAAATATAGTTGCTTATACTCAAGCAATACAAAATTCGTTCTTAAACGATTACAGATTTCCAACTGTATGAAAGAAGAAAAGATCATTTTTCCAAGTTATCCATCCACATTCCTATTTCTTTCCTCATGACTGTCCTAAAAATTGAATCCAAACAAGACACAATCAAGATAATGATTCGAGTGAAACTTACAAAATCCATTCGAATTCACTTTCCAAAGAAGAAGAATAATTTCATTCATTATCAGCTTTAAATGAAAACAAGGAAGAACTTATCATCCTTATCAATACTTCCTTTAATTCAGGCTCATACGAATTCCATAAACAGGTTAGTAAAACATCTTATTCATCATAGAACAAGCAGTATCAAGATGCATACTATGTACTTGTTGTACTAGAAGATTCCATACTTCTTTCACTGTATTTTTAACCAAATAAACAGTTATACAGCCAAGTAATCACTTATTCACATGTCCTTCTATATCCATGAACGCATACAGTTCATAATAACAATTTGCACATTGTTGTTACCTACAGAAGACCAATTTATAATGTACAGTAAAGCTCTATTGCTATTTCCAGAATTCAAACAAAGCAAGAAGAGAAGAATTCATTCCTTTAACCTTTCAATAAGAAAACAACCATTTTCTTCAAACTCAACAAGAATTATTCAGGTCGATTTCATTTCTTTTAAATGACTGTGCAAAATCAGAATCATACGAAACCTTTCAATATTTCGTTTGTACAGAAAAACACAGCACTCAGGAAATTAATCAAAATATCACTGTCACTTCCGTCAAGCCGAATCCAAGTGATCAAAGAAACCCAATTATTATTTCTTCAGAATTAAAAACAGTAGAAGGAAGAACTCATTTCTTTAATAATTCCAGAAAAGAAACGATCATTTTCTTCAAAATGTGATAAGAACACCCTAGTCGTGTTTACTTCATACTGACAGCTCAAACCCATCTCGACAGTAGAACAATTGTTCAATAATGAAAAACAAACTCATATAACCTATAGTTTTCATTCATTATTTCTCTTTTAAAGAATACCCAATTCGAGTTCCCTGCCAACAAACATTTCTACCCGAAATCCATTTTTCAAGTTCATAATGATATGCAGAACTTCAGAATGCAATAATCAGTTATCAATACCTCTATCAAGGCAAACCCGCATAGGGAGTTAAATGCGTAAGCTTGGTACAGTCAAGACAGACCCAAACAGTAAAACAAATTTTCATGTTTTTCTTCCTTTGCACAGCAATCCAAAGTCAAGTCCGTTTTCACGATGACAGTCTGAGTTAGAAGATCAACCGCATCCATAAAACACTATAAAATCGACTTCCATCACAGCAAGAAGACAACATAATTCATTCATTACACAGAAAATACAAAGCCAAGTTTGTAATCATGTCCACAGTCTGAACAGGAAGACCGAACAACATCAATAAAACACAACAAAATCATCCTACCCTCACAGCAAGGATAAACACAATTCATTAATAAGTTCAGAAGGAAAAACAGTTGCCTTCTCCTACTTTCACGAATACCCAAAATGTATTCATTCATTTCTTTTACAAAAGAAAGAGCACAGCAATAATAATATCACTATCATTTCCCTCTAACCGAGCTCGTAATGCTCAAATTAAACTCAAATGCCAGTTCCTTTAAAATCCAAAAATGCTATTTCCTTCAAAACCCAAAACAGCAGAAGGAAAAGGATCTTATTTCCTTTTAAAAATTTAGTAAAGAAACAACTTCAAACAACTCACACAGCTAATACTTTCCATCATTCAAGTTCGTATTAGCAAAAGAACGATTGCTTCATTAATGAAAACAAACTCATTCAACATGTACAGTTTCATAACACACATGACGAATTCCCCATTACTGTCAAACAAACCAGCACTGACATGGCGGTGTTTCCAACTCAATAAAAATGCAAGGACAGTTCGAATCACAACAGCAAGAAAATGATTCTACCCAATCATTTCAAACATGGCAACAATCAAATAAAACCCCCTTCATCAGAAGAGCAGGGTTGTTTTAATGAGATGCTTAAGTAAAGCAAGTGTTTTAAAGAGAAGGGCTTAACATGCCTGGTATTCTTCCTCGAAACTCGAAGAAAACCACATCTACAGAAGGTGTTTCCTTCCACGGCGACAAAGCAACGAGCTTCCCAACAATCACCTTCCTCTACAGGCTTAGCAAACAGCCTCCAATTTCCAAAGAAACAGTGATAAAAACCAAACGCAACTGGTTCGACTGAACCAAGCAAAAACCAAATGCAGAGCAACTTCTCAAAAATCCGAACAACACAATAAACAATCAAAATGCATGCATACTCTTTCCAAGGTGAACTGGTCACGAAGACCAAAAAAATTAAATGCATTAAAGGCTCTGCCCTTTTCTATTTCCTCACGCCACCGCCGACTTGGGTTGGCGAACTCCCAATTTCAAATTTTGCATGCAAAACCAAGTTTAGTGCATAACTAACTAGATACCTCTAGCTTTTCCTGTTCCCACCAAACTTGGCGCTGTCCACGCAAGGACTTACATTAATTGCCATTAAATTCCCTTTCATCCTTATCCTTTCCCATGGGTCTGTGCGGCCCCTTCTAGGTTAGGATTAGTTTAGGATTCATAATAGTGTTCAAACCTAGGTCACCGCCTAGTCTTTAGGTTAATAGAACTTAGGTCTATTTTCACCTTTCTAGAATTTAAAAATCCACTTAGGATAGTAGTTTAGGATGTAAGGTAGAACTTAGGATTAGATTAGAATCTAATTTCCCCTTAGCATCTAACACATAATCAATCAACTTCCAGTCAAGTCTTAGGATGACTTCCAATTTCAACACTGCGGGACATTTCGTCCTTTGTTAAACATACCAAAGCCACCCGTATCGGGCATTTCTCACCTTACGAGGTCTCACATTACGACGAAGCAGGTATGGTTCGTGAATCGAACCTTTTCCATTGGCATCTACGTACAACTTTTCATACCTGTAATCGGAGCTTACACATTTTAATCAACCTTCAATTCGGTTCAAGAGTAAATCAACAAAGCGATTACAAGAAGGCCACAGCATATAGAGTTCAGCAAGCATACGACAAATTTGTCGTCACATCAGCAACATACAAGCAATAATAACTGTTGTCCCCGTAAACAAATTACAGTATGCAGGAATCCAGATTAGCAACGCATTCCCTTAAGATCAAAAATATATATTAACATGTTTGCCTTCATTTCAGCAGTTACAACAGTATGAAAAGTAATCACCAAGATAACTTACAAAAATCAGGGTGTTACATTTCTAATAATTTCCATCATCATTTAAGAAATTATTTGGCATTTAAAATTTTGTTGGCCCACCTTTTTATTTTCCAACATTTTTATTTGAAAATTGAGGGGGTATGTGTTTATATTATTGCATTTTATGGGCCATTTCGACATTGACTCGAAGTTGGCCGCTTCCCATCTGCACCGTCAAACCCTTATATCGGTACCTATTTGCCAACATGCCGACCCTAATGTCATAACTCCACCTAGTGCATTCTTATCCCATTCCACCTAAGTGCCACTTGACATTCCCTTTATCGCTTTATCGCTTTCAACATGTTGGTTTTTTCTTATGTTCCACATTGAGTCTATTGACTAATCAACATACATCCACCTCGTGAGCTCAAAATGAAAACTCACCAAATTACCCTGCATCGAGCCTTGTGTGTCTGCTCTCTCAACTTTCGAATTTGGTCTACTTGGGAGCTCGAGCCAATGTATTTCGGTGATTTCGGGTTTTCTCAACACGTTAAGCCCGTGAGATATCCGGAACACTCACCTCCATCATACCCACATTATGTTTAATGTGGCTGAATCAAGCTCTACCCCTACCTCCATCCCAACTCGATTGGCCATCCAGATAATTTTCTTTGCCTACGCCCACAAGAAGGGCTTAGTGCATAACGTCGACTTTGCATAGTTTTCCCATACGTTGAACAAGCCACTAGAGCCATTGACCCGAGAAATCCCCATGCTTCCATGTCTATTGGCGAAATCGGTCTCACCTGACCCCACACGTCCCATGGGCTGTCGGGTCCTCCAATAGTGACATACCAACACTTCATTGTTGTGGTGAATGCGGGTTTCAACCGCCCACATGGCCCGACTAACATTGTGCCGCTTGGGCCGAATTTTTCCACTTTCCCCGCAATGGGCTCACTTAGGCATTTACAAATATATCAAGTTGAATTGGCTTGTAATGTTCATGTCAACCTCAAGTTCACCGCATGCATCTCCTCACTGACTCGGGTTTGAAAAAGCTCTCCATTATTGAACTGAAAATATTTCCCCCCTAACCTACAACTTGTTTTAGATTACATGCAGAGCTCGGTCTCCTACGAAATATGTTTAAACACCATAGGGACATTGTGCAAAATGCGGATTACCTCCGCATATAGCTTTTATGACAACACCATTCGCCAATGATCCTAATGAAGCTGAAGAATGGTCCTACGTGCATAACGCAACTCATGTGCAGGCCTGTTGTCACTGCAAAATAACTACAACATTGTGATTTTCTCACATTTCTTGGCTGACTTATATGCCCAAGCTTGCTCATTTCAGGTAACTCATTTCTTTAACTCTGCTGAGAGCCCGATTTTTTGAAAACAACCTCTACTCTTGCATTGAACAATGATAGTTTGGGCTCCCTATGGAATGAGCTTGATCCAGTGTTGGCCATCATTGATTTAGTCGACTTGGTTTGGTGATGAAATAGCTCGCCTAGTTTTCCAACTTAGTGGTCGACTCGGAGTAACTCATTCGCATCTATTACCTCACCTAAACACAAAACCCTTCGCTAAATCTCAATCGATATCCTGTTAATATAAATCTCGGCCCAGGATCTTTCATTGATTGATTAATCAATGATCGGTGCATAGACATAGATCTATTAACTATATACAACTCAGATAAAAATTCATTTGAAGTAGCTCGGATAGAATTTACCATAACTCGAGTGGATAAGGAAAGACTCAGCCACGAGCTCATTCTTCTTGGTATCTCGATACCCCCTTTCTAACTTGGTTTTGATTTTGAACAATTGATTTGGAGTTTTTCCATTCATGCAGAGCTTAGCTTTTGAATTTACATGATTCGATGGAGCTCCATAGAGTAAGGTATTTGGATATGGCTCATCGAGTTAGAGATACAAATTGCTTATCGAAAGAGTAGCTCGGTTCAACATAACCGACTCATTTAGGTGTATTTCATCTCAATGGCCATCGAACATCTCTAAGAACTCTACATTGCTACATAACATAGTTAATTTCATCCCCTTTATACCTGGATCGGTGCATGTGGGAATGGACTTGATCTTCACCATGTAGCTTGAATTATCAATGCAACTCACCCATCTTATAAGACAACTCAATGAGTAATGCCAAGAGCTTGGCTATGAGCTCGGTTGGCTCTACCAAGATCAAAGATGCAACCTTGTTAATTTTTTCAACCCATATTCTTCCTAGAGAGCTAAAACCTGTTTGATTCATCCGAATGGTTATGAGAATTTCGAAGGCAAGTCTTCTTGTCGTCAAATTTTCACCTGGGGAGAAATTGATAACAATCACAATAGAACTTAGTTGAATTTTCAATTGAGTCATTACTAATTGTCTTCTATGCAAGACAATAATTATCCTAGCAGACTAATCTCAAATATTTTTTATCATGCGGCACGATGAAAATATAATAATCTTTGACCTTAGTGGTCGTGAGGCTTTGAATATCATGTTAGGATTCGAATATCATGTGATAGACTTTGAATATCATGTTGAACTCGAAGCCACTAGGCTTAAAATTTTGTGTTGGAATATGTGTATTCAAGAAAATCATTAATATTTATCTTGTCTTGGAATATTTGTTGTTTTCTCTTGTCTTGGAATATTTTTTGTTTTGTCTTGTCTTTAAATATTGTAACATCCCCATTTTAAGACATTAGAACAAGGGAAAATACTAATAATTTATAGAATGTTCTCTCATTCGAATTATGTAATTCAAAACACACGAAGTTTTAATAATTGTTCTATGTCCAATTAATGTAATATAGATCACACAATTACTTTTAAAACCAATTTTCTCTGTTCACATATTTACAATATGGAACACACATTCAATGTCATTCAATCATATAACAAATACCATATGTTCTTTGTAATGACTCGAAGAACTACGTATCTCCCAGTTATGGCTCGGACTTCAATGATCTCTCATTTCATGACTCGGCTGCTTACCGATCCTTCATGTTAACCCATGCATTGTTTAATAAGTATACTTGGTTCTCTACCAATTTGAGTTATCGAAGTATTCCATTTAAGAGGCCTATCTCGAATATCATTACCAATATTCATCGCAATCCTCGCTTCTTAAACTAGGTGATTAGGACAACGCAACCAGCAACTTGCGATACTTTGGCCAAAGATTTTCACATGCTTTGCATGATTATATTCCTAGACATTATACACATCAATGGAATACGTCCTTCACCTCACTTCGTCTGTTATCTAGAATGGTCTTTTCTGACCTCTGTCAGTCCTCTCGATCCAAGGTTAAACTTTAACCCAAACTAGCAATATGAAAGAGTATAGGAAGACACTCGCGGTGACTAAAGGTACATGAGACATACTTTGTTGACCCTAGATGACTGCATGTGTCTAGTTACCTTTAGTCTTCCGAGTCACCCCGTATACACGGTCACATTCCTATCATCGTCCAAGTAACTTGGTCCCAGCTTATGTAAACTTGATGATTCGATTCGGGAGGGCGTTGTAACATGTCAGCTACAACATTGTGTTGTCATGAAGGCCCCGCCTTCATGAAGACACCAGATTATAGCTGGCATGTGCCAAGGTCCTACGAAATCCTCTCATCAAGGGATACACATCCAGCTATAAGTGTGATTAGATTATAATCTTAAGTATTTAAGATCAATTTTCAGCAACCGTGCTGATCTTCTAACCTCACTGTTTATTACAGTTGCATAGCTAAGAAAGACTTAAATTGTCTTATAGCTTAATATACGTTTACTCCTCCTTACCGAAGGATTGCATATTTCCATCTTGGTTCTTTAATTTAAGCTTTAGACTAACAGTCCACTACAACTTAACATAGTAAGATCAACTTACTAAACTTAACCAAGTTTTATTCGCAACCGAATTTAAATTCAGAATTCCATCTCATTAGATGTCATTTAAATGAGGCCTAATCCCAAATGAATGTATTCATTTATTTACTATAACCTTACTTCAGTTAAGGTTTGATATGAGGAGGTATGGTTCCTCATACCGAATATCCTTTGATCAAAACCTCCCAAGGATATTAACGAAATCAGAATACAGAGTTCAATTGCCTCTTTACTAATATCTATTAGTTTATATTCTATTTCTGAAAGTCATTCATTTAAGAGTTCTTATTCACTTTACTCTTTACTAATGTCAATTTTAAATCCATATTGACCTAAGTAATAATTAATTGTCCATTCCAACTTAAAAGTTGTATTCAAGTAAAGAATAGATAATATGTCCCTTAAAAATCTATCAACCATCATTTGAATAAATCCAAATTCAATGAATAAAATTATATTCTCAATCTTATTCAAACAGTTCCAAGGTGGTACAGCCATTAAAATAACACACCTTTCCTTTGTACTCAATCCTTAAGATTAAAATTTATACAATTTACAAGTCCATACAACAACTGACTTCATTCATGCCAAACAAAGCATTAACAACTCATAAAGAAGAAGAATACGACTTTCTATTTTTCCCATTTCCTCATAGAGGAATAATAAATTCTCAGATACGATCCATCCTTAGCTAATTAGAAGAAGCATCAGAAAACAACATGTCTTCATTTTTACTCATGGAAACCATCTGCAAAATTTACTTGCATGGGTCAGTTCATCGAACTGAGCATATTAAGCACTTGTCATTAAAATGAGGTGCTCTTAATTAACTGTCTCAATAAAAGAACTCTGCTTTTATGAAACGTTAATAAATTGAGATGGACATCATCTACGAATTAAGTGTTGATAAGGATGAACAACTTAACAACCCAATCCCCTAATAACCATCACAATCAGACAAAAATATTAACTTTCTCCCAAATAATTACTACCAGAAGTAATTTCCTTTCAATAGTTCCAGATTAAAAACATCTGAAAGAGCTAATACACTTATGTATATAATGCTGATCTAATGCAATTACTATCAATTCCATTCCATTATAATAGTTGAAATTTCAAGAGATGAATTTTAATTAAGAATTCAAATAGAACTACTTCCCTTTCATACTACTCATTTAATTTCAAGCAATCAAATGTAGAAGAGAAAGTAGTCATTCACCATGAAAACACTGGTGTCATTTCTCAAAATTCAACAAACAAAGCATAATACTTCTTTCAAATCCGAAAAGAAGGAAAACAACAATTAAATGTAGATGCTTACACCTAAGGCAGTAAGAAATTCATTCAATATCAAATATAGAATTTCAACTGGATAAGAGAAGAAAATAATTATTACTTCCAATTACCCATCCAATATTCCCTTTCTTTTCATCACAACTACACTGGATGATTTAAACAAGAAGTGATATCAATCAATGATAACAACCAAAGAGAGAGAGCAAATAAAGTCAATAATCAAATGAAGGGAAGAAGAATCATATTACCTCTTCTCACTACCTAGACAAATATCACCTATTCAGTACAGACCTGATCCAATAGGGTGATTCCTTCTAAATGATCTATTTTAAGTATTCAAAACTTACTAATTACCTTTCTAGAAGTATGCGATAGAATTCATTTGCATCTGGTCCGTAAGTATCAATATCAACGGCACCTCTAAATAAAATCATTTCCTTTAATTTTTCACCCAACGGACATTCTCATCCAGATACAAACAAGTAAGAGTGTACAACAAACAACAAATCATGTTTTCATCGTAATAATAAAAGGATTCATTTTCCAAACACCAAAGTAAGAACCCAGTTTTGATTCAGTTTTTAATGCAAGCAACAAAGAAGTTAGACTGCAGGTTGCATGTGCATGTGTGTGTGTGTGTGTGTATATATATATATATATATATATATATATATTTGCTAAAAACAATCATTCCCAGCTAGGTCTGAAACAAGCAAGAATGAACAACCAGCTATATGGCCATAATATCACTGTATTAAATAAAGAACCCATCTTTCCAACCACAAGAACAAGATTTTACTCTAGTACGGTTCTAATCGAACACCATGAAAAGGTTCAGATATACAGTTCCTTTATTTATATATATACATTTCAATGGATTCAAAGAAAGATAACAATACACTCTACTCACTCATCAAATAACCAAGTTCAGTGTTTAAATAATTTATTCCCCCAACAACCATTCACGGCCTTCAACCCACATGGAGATATTGAATCATTTTTAATCAGCAAGGGTAAGACAATGGAATGAATTCGTTGTCCTCGGTGAAATCGTATTCTATGCAATGTAAAGCAACTAGGATAATAACTCACACAAACAGTTTCATCAAGCATTATCACGACTTTTCCCAAATCATTTACACGCACAAAACTCGAAAAAAATATATTCACATCGCGGTACATTCATCAACTCAAACCCATAATGGGTAATAGAACCGAATACCCAACACTGTCAAAACAAAACTCATACAACAAGGACAAATTTCATTTCATTTACTCTTTTTGCAAAGAAATACCCAATTCGTATTCATCTCCAACAGACATCTCAACCCAGAAATCACATTAATTGTATCAACATTTTCATTTTACAAAAACACCCAACATAAGAGCAGAGTTCTTTTAATGAAGACACTTAACAAAGAGCAAAACGGTTTAAAGAGAAGAGCTCAACATGCCTGTAAAATTTCTTGTGGCTTGAAGAAAACCACGTCCGCGCCCACAGGAGCTATTCTTCTCCACGGTGACAACAACAAGGATTTCCCAACAATCTCCTAACTTCCATAGGCTCAAAAATAGCCATGGTTACTCCAAACAACAGCAACAATGACTAGAATGGTTGCAGGTTTGAAAGAACCATAAAAAAAAATGCAGAGCAAAACTCAAAACCCGAATGAACACAATAACCACAAAATTTCCTCTTTCCCTTTCCAAGGCGAGCTTGTCACCATGACCGAGATCAATAAATTCATTGAATGCATTTCTTTTTCCGTAATTTCCATGCCACCACCAACTCAAGTTTGGCGAGTTCCATTTTTAAATATTTGTAAGTAATTTCCTTCTTAGCTACATTACTAGTTGGATATCTCCAACTTCCCATGTTCCTGCCAAACTTGGCGTTTAAAACTTCAAGGACATCATTTAATGTCCTTTATTAAATTTCTAACCTTCCCTTCTTATCCGCTCATCAGCATGTGTCCATAGGTCCCCTCCTTAGGTTAGCAATAGTTTAGGTTGTATTGTCCATAGTTAGGTATTCACCTAGGTCGCAAGTCATTAGGATTTGCAACAATTTACATCCCATGTAATTTAAAATCCACGTAGGGTAGTAGTTAGGTTATAGGCTAAAACATAGTTATAGGTTTAAACGTAGCCGTAGTATTTTAATTAATGGGTTCTTCTAGTAAGTTTACTAACTTACGTTTATACCCAGCATAATGCAGGACATTTCGTCCTATGCTCGACATATACCTGGCTCGCTTGCATCAAGGCTCTTACTGCCTCACGCTTTCCGGCATTGCAATTTGTATGTAGTTCGGAAATCGAACCTTTTCCATTGGCATCAAGGTACCAAATATTTATACCTGTAACCAGGTTCTGTAACATTTATAATGACCTTCAGTCTAGTTTCAGACTTCATTCCATTTAGAAAGTAAATCGACAAAGCGATCACAAAGAAGGCCACAGCATACCTTGGATCAATGGAATTGATTCAAGGTGTGTTGTCAACAACAATATGAGTTCATCAAACATAAAAGTAAGTCTGCTATTTCACACTTTGCAAAACACAAGTTATAATGACCTCCATCCCAAGTAAACAAGGGTTCAGATCAGTAACACATTCTTTTTAAGATTAAAAGATATATCTTAACATAATTATCCTCATTTCCACAGTTACAACATCACGAAAAGAGGTTATCATAGTAGCTTCTAAAAATCAAGATGTTACATTCCTCCCTTCTTAAAGAATCATTGTCCCGATGATCAAATCAGCCAATTCATAGAGTTTTTAGGACAAAATTCAATTATCGTCCTTCCATTCATAAGTTCATACCAAAAATAGATTTAATCATTAAAAAAAGTGTTTTAAGATAACTATAAAATAGACCAGTAATTGTCCATATTGGGTAGAATTATCAGTTTTTTGAATTCAATTTCGATCAAACAAGTATGGAAAAGTAGATCTCATTTCTCGAGATTTTCCCAAGTTGCACTTTCTTCACTAAACTGGTCCCACTAGACCTTACATTGATTCACTTCACGATTTCTTAGGTACAACTGGTGAGTTCCCAACACTCGAATGGGCTTAACCACGATTATTCCTGGGTCTTGGACCTACAAGGAATTCCAATTCAGCACATGTGATAAATCTGATATGTATTTCTTAAGCAAAGAAATATGGAAAACATCATGCATTTGTGATAAGGCAGGAGGTAAAGCTAGATGATAAGCTACAAGGTTGATTATTTCAACAATTTCAAAAGGTCCCACATAACGAGGTGATAACTTGGCAGCCTTGCCAAAAGTTATAGAACTCTTTTTGGCTTGACCCAAAGAAAGACCTTCTCACCAAGTTTATAATTCCTATCAACCCACTTTAAGTCTGCATAACTCTTTTTCCTATTGGCAGCCTCCTTTAAATGTTCCCGAATCATTTTAATTTGTTGTTCCATTTCCGTAAGGATTTCTGGCCCAATTACCTCTCTGTCCTCTACGTTGTCCCAGCTAACAGGGGTTCTGCATTTCCTTCCATACAATGCTTCAAAAGGTGCCATCTTTAAAGAGGCGTGGTATGTATTATTGTAGGAAAATTCAACCAGCGGAAGGTATTCCTCCCATTTATACTACTGGTCCATGCAATACATTCTTAACATATCCTCTAAAACTTGATTGACTCTTTCGGTTTGCCCATCCGTTTCTAGATGATATGTAGAACTGAAGTTTAATTTAGTTCCCAAGGTCGCATTAAGCATTTGCCAAAATCTTGATGTCATTCTCAGATCTCTGTCCGATATGATCAATTCAAGTATTCCATACAATCTAAAAATTTCATGTACAAATCTTCTTGCTAACACTGGTGCATCGTCTTTTAAATTACCAGCAATGAAGTGTGCCACTTTGGTTAATTTGTTGATAACAACCAGGATGACATCATGTTTATTCCTTGACATAGGTAATCCTTGAATGAAATCCATAGTTATCACTTGCCATTTGTATTGCGGAATGCTGTCGGAATACAATAATCCAGCAGGATGCATATGTTCCACCTTAACATGCTGACATTCCAAGCAGTGTGTCACAAACTCCACCACATCCTTTTTCATTCCCTTCCAGAAATATTGTTGCTTGAGATCAGAAAGCATTTTCGTAATGCCAGGGTGTCCAGAAAAAGGTGAATTATGAAATTCAGTTAATAATTTCTTTCTCAAATCATTAGCCAAGGGTATATATACCTTGTTTTCAAACCTCAAAATCCCTTCATTATCAAAATGGAATCCTTTATACTTCACATCCTTTGGATCTGTAGTAAGTGTTGTTTTAACTTGCTGAAAATAAGAGTCAGATTCCATGACATCTTTCACCTCATCTTTAAACTGGGTTCTTAGTGTTATAAGAGTAGAGATGTGCTTCCTATGACTTAGAGCATCTGCTACCCTATTTTCCTTACCTTTGATGTAGTTTATATCAAAATCATACTGAGATAAAAATTCTAACCATCTTCGTTGTCTTGCATTCAGGTTTGGTTGAGTAAAAATATACTTCAACCCCAGATGGTCAGTTTTTAGCTCAAAGGGCTTACCAAGAAGGTAATGCCTCCACATTTGAAGTGCATGAACAATGGCAGCGAGCTCTAGGTCATGTGGAGCATAATTCTATTCATGTAACTTAAGCTTTCTGCTTTCATAAGTTATAACATGGCCATTTTGTAACAAAATGCCTCTAAGACCCTCTCCAAACGCATCCGTTATGACCGTAAAATTTCCGTTTAGGTCAGGTACCATCAAAATAGGTGTTGTAGTTAACTGTTCCTTTAGAATTCTAAAGGCGATTCACATTTGCCACCGGCACAAATTTCTTATCTTTCTTTTGTAGTGAAGTGATTGGGGCAGCAATTTTGAAGTCCTTAATGAACTTTCTATAGTATCTGTCGTGCCCATGAAGCTTCTTACTTCATGCACATTCTTAGCGCGCAGCCACTTAGTTATAACTACGATCTTTGAAGGGTCCACAACTATCCCGTTCTTGCTTATAACATGCCCCAAATAATGCACCTCTGCATCATAAAAGGAACATTTAGACAATTTACCATACAACCTTCTCTTCCTCAAAATTTCCAGCACTACCTTTAAATGCTCTTGATGCTCTTTGACATTTTGGATTATATAAGAATGTTGTCAAGAAGACAAGCATGAATTTATCCAAATACTCTTGAAAAATCTTGTTCATCAAATTCATGAAGGCGGCAGGTGAATTCCTCAACCCAAAAGGTAACACCGTGAATTCATAATGCCCGTACCTTGTTCTAAAAGTTGTTTTATGAATATCTTCTTCCTTTATTCTCAGCTGGTGATATCCAGATCGAAGATCTATTTTTGAATAGACTAATGCTCCACGCATCTGGTCAAACAGATCATCAATCCTAGGAAGTGGATATCAATTCTTAATGGTTGCCTTATTTAACATTTTGTAATCAATGCACAATCTAAGTGTGCCATCCTTCTTCTTTACAAAAATTACCGGCGCTCCCCATGGTGAGACGCTCGAGTCTTATCAGCCCTTTTTTCAAAAGTTCTTGTAATTGAGCCTTAAGTTCCACCAACTCAAGGGTGGTCATTCGATATGGTGCCTTAGATATGGGTTCGGTTCCTGGCTTGATCTCTATTGCAAATTCAAACTCTCGTTTGGGCGGAAGACCTGGTAACTCCTCCGGAAATACATCACTGAAATCTCTTAATAATGGATACTTTTCCATGAAATCATTATCTTCCTCAGCATTTTCTATCATTCTTATGGCATACAAAGTGCAGCCTCTATTTTTAGCCCTTTTTAGTTGCATAGTTGTTAGTTTCCTAACTGCAACCTCACGCTTTACACCTTGAATGACTGTTGCTTTCTATAGGTCATCAAAACAAAAATCTATTTTTCATAACAGTTGACCTTTGCCTTATGTTCCACCAACCAATTAACTCCTATAATGATATCATATGACCCTAAAGGAGTGACATACAGGTCAACTTCTGTGGAGAAACTGGGCAAGTCAAGAATTGCCCCAAAAAGGCACATATCGACTGTATGGACAGCATTATTCCCATAATGCACTGTCCATGTCTTATCCATTCGTTTAGCTTTCCTTTTTAATTTCATTGCTAGTTTAGTAGAGATAAAACATTCAGTAGCTCCAGTATCAAAAAGTATGACTACAGGTGTACCAAATAACTTACTTGGAACTTCTATGGGTGTGACTTGCTTTTCAGCTTGTTTGTTAGCCACCGCAGCATGTATCATATGTTGTTGATCGTGATCATCCTTCTTCAAAGGGTGACTCACGTAATGGTACTTTCCATAGTTAAAGCGACCTCGTGGCCCCTTCCTAGGCTTGAATTTACTGCCAGCCTTGAAGTTATCACTCTGGCTTCCATAGGACTTTTGTCCATTACCACTAATTTTTGCAAAGCTGCTCCACACACTATTAATGGGTTTGTTCAAGATTGGTTTCTTATTGTTATCCACAACAATTTTGTTTTTCATACCAAACCTTTTCAGGGGCCCCTTTTTGGGTGTGAGAGATGAATAAGAGTTGGGAATCTTCTTCCTAATCTCCTCCCTATGAGTAGAGATTTCTCTCAATTTATGTTGTTCTGTCTTATTACCTTTTCAACAACTCCTTCCATAGTGGTTGGACCGTGGACATCTACTTCACCACCAATGATGGGATTCGGTCCCATTATGAACTTTCATATTCGAACTTCTCATCGGCTTGAAATGTACTTCTGCGGTACATACTTAAGGAGTTTAGTAAACCCTTCCCAGTATTCTATCACCGTCAGCCTTCCTTACGACCAGTTCTGAAATTCAGTCATTTTCTGATCAAAATAGAGTTGAGGCAGCCACCGTTTCCTAAAGTAACCTTTAAGTTGAAGATACATCTGTTTCAACAATGTTCAACTCAACCTTACGGTTTTCCCACCATCATGATGCTTCCAGAGAAAGCTGATATGCTCCCCATATCACTTTGGTCTCCTCGGAGAAGTTTCTTATTGCAAAGTACTTCTCCATTTCACTGAGCCAATTTTCAGCCCCATCCCCAAGTGTTGTTCCATCAAACTTTGGAGGACTTATTCTCTTTATATCATTTGTAAGTTCAGCCACTAATCTTGCCCTTTTATTTTTAGGATGATTAGGAACATTCACATTACTATTATCAACACCGATTTCCTCCATTGGTGTTGTCCACAAGAGGTGGCTGATCATTTATATCAGCATCTTCTTCCTCCTCCTCATTTCCCATTGCTTGTTGTTCCAAAATAGTCAAACGATCTCTCGTATCTAGTAGGGCAGTAAGGATTTCATCTAGTTTTTGGGTAGTAGCTGCTTCTCCACCCGGTAGCAGGTTGTTCATGCACATTTCCTCTTGTTCTAACCATTTTCTGTTCAATAAGAAAATGTAAACCTTATTAAATTATGGACTCATTAGGTCCAAGAGCTGCAACCTTCAGCTCTGATACCAAGATGTAACATCCTCATTTTAAGACATTAGAACAAGGGAAAAAAATAATAGAATGTTCTCTACATTACGAATTATGTAATTCAAAACACATGACCAAGTTTTAATAATTGTTCTCTATCCAATTAATGTAATTTAGATCACACAATTACTTTTAAAACCAATGTTCTTTGTTCGCATATTTACAATATGGAACACACATTCAATGTCATTCAATCATATAACAGATACCATATGCTGCTGTAATGACTCGAAGAACTACCGATCTCCCATTTATGGCTCGGAGTTCAACGATCTCTCATTTCATGACTCGGCTACTTACCGATCCTTCATGTTAACCCATGCATTGTATACTAAGTATACTTGGTTCTCTACCAATTTCAGTTATCAAAGTATTCCATTTAAGAGGCCTATCTGAATATCTATTACCGATATTCATCTGAAATCCTACTTCTTAAACTAGGTGATTAGGACAATGCAACCAGCAACTTGCGATACTTTGGCCAAATATTTTCACATGCTTTGCATGATTATATTCCTAGATGTTATACACATAAATGGAATACATCCTTTACCTCACTTCATCTATTATCTAGAATGGTCTTTTTTACCTCTCGGTCCCTCTCATCCAAGGTTAAACTTTAACCCAAACTAGCAATATGAAAGAGTATAGGAAGACACTCGCGGTGACTAAAGGTACGCAGACATACTTTGTCGACCCTAGACGACTGCATGTGTCTAGTTACCTTTAGTCTTCTGAGTCACCCCATATACACGGTCACATTCCTATCATCATCTAAGTAACTTGGTCCCAGCTTATGTAAACTTGATGATTCAATTCGGGAGGGCATTGTAACATGTCAGTTGCAACATTGTGTCGTCATGAAGGCCCCGCCTTCATGAAGACACCAGACATTGCAGCTGGAGTGTGCCAAGGTCCTATGGAATCCTCTCATCAAGGAATACACATCCAACTATAAGTGTGATTAGATTATAATCTTAAGTATTTAAGATCAATTTTTAGCAACCGTGCGGATCTTCTAATCTCACTGTTTGTTACAGTTGCATAGCTAAGAAAGACTTAAATTTTCTTATAGATTAATATATGTTTACTCCTCCTTACCGAAGGATTGCATATTTCCATCTTGGTTCTTTAATTTAAGCTTCAGACTAACAGTCCACTACAGCTTAACGTAGTAAGATCAACTTACTAAACTTAACCAAGTTTTATTTGCAACCCAATTTAAATTCAGAATTCCATCTCATTAGACGTCATTTAAATGAGGTCTAATCCCAAATGAATGCATTCATTTATTTACTATAACCTTACTTCAGTTAAGGTTTGATATGAAGAGGTATGGTTCCTCATACCAAATATTCTTTGATCCAAACCTCCCAAGGATATTAACGAAATCGAATACAGAGTTCAATTGCCTCTTTACTAATATCTATTAGTTTATATTCTATTTCCAAATTCATTCATTTAAGAGTTCTTATTCACTAATGTCAATTTTAAATCCATATTGACCTAAGTAATAATTAATTGTCCATTCCAACTTAAAAGTTGTATTCAAGTAAAGAATAGATAATATGTCCCTTAAAAATCTAACCATCATTTGAATAAATCCAAATTCAATGAATAAAATTATATTCTCAATATTATTCAAACAGTTCTAAAAATACTTGACTATTAAAATAACACACATTTCCTTTGTAATCAATCCTTAAGATTAAAATTTATATAATTTACAAGCCCATACAACTGAGACTTCATTCATGCCAAACAAAGCATTAACAACTCATGAAGAAGAAGAATACAACTTTCTCTTTTTCCCATTTCCTCGTAGAAGAATAATAAAATTCTCATATACGATCCATCCTTAGCTAATCGGAAGAAGCATCGAGAAAACAACATGTCTTTGTTGGTGTAGGTAGTATACTTATTCACTTATTTAGTGTTATTCCACCTCACCGGGTGAGTCATCTCACTTAGGTGGACATGGATCTAGGTGTCATCTTAGTTATGACATATTCTCTTACAAAATCTGTCATATGTGTAAGTGTGTCATAGGAGTTACATTCCCATTTGGGAAAGTAACTCCTCTTCTCCATTATGGAGGAATCTTCTCTTACATGGGAGTTACACATTCACTCCCCTATATGTACACCATCTCTTTTGATCTATGTCAAGCCAATACAAGCTAAGCTAAGGCTTCCATTCCACTCCACTTTTCGAATCTTGAGCTCTCATATGCATGCACATTGCTTTACAAAGCTTGCTTGCTTTAATCTCGCAACTCCTACACTTTGGTGAAGTGCAACTATTCGATGCTCATGAATTCCTTCCAGGTCTTTGTCCTACACTCCTTCATGGTATCAGAGTGTGGGGACCGGAATCGCGTTGCTCACCATTGTTGCTCCACCATGTAGTTGCTTGTGCAAGCTCTCACTTTTGCATGTGCTCTACTTGCATATTTTGAGATTCTGTGGGTGTATTTTTGGGTGTTTGTGCTCTTCAAGTGTTCAATGGCCTTGCATGCGTGCTTTGGAGGCATTTTGCGGTGTTCAGGTTTCAGCATATTATAGGTTTGAAGGTTGATAGCTCGCTCTTCATTTGATCTACTCGTGCATTTTGTGGCACCTCAGCCATTGTTTGGCACCCGGTCTGGTTGGCGTTGCTTTATTGGCTTTGGCACTGCATTGTTAGCTCTGTCCGTGTGTTGTTTGATCGTGGGTGGGAGTATTTGTTTTACAGAAACTGATGTGCATTATTCTCTACCCCGAGCTCTCTGAGTCTCGCATTGTGCGTTGGAGCTCCCTGTATGCATTTGGCTTTGTGCATGCCATTTACTGGTGTGACTGCCCTTGGCTAGGACCTGTGGTTTTTGTGTGTTTTCTCTGCCGTATTGGGACTTCGCTTTCACCTCGTGCTCGTTGCGTTGTGGATTTGCTCTCCGGCCCTCCTTCCAACGGCTCCATGACCCTCTGCCATTACCTACTCATTCAGCCGTTACACCTGTCTTGTTCTTGGTCTACCCTGCACATACTCGGGAACCTGATTGTGGTGTTTTCGTTGGAGCCATCCTTTGCTCCTCACCTGTGGATCCTTGCGTGGTGCAATCATTTTGTTCTACAACCTTGTAGACCATTTTGGGTGGTTCAACGGTTCAATTTCCAATGGATTACACTTTCGTGGAGTTTTCACCTTCCACCTACATCTTCTTGCATAGGAAAACATTTTTCCCTTACCTGCCTGCAATGCACATCTCCAACAAAGCTCCAGCTCCCACCTGCATACCACCCAAGACGTTACTCTGTGGTCTCCTTGGTGGTTTGGGGTTTTCACAGCCATTTGAAAACATTTTTTGGCACTGACACCTTGCTCCACCGCTTCACACAAAGAACTCCGCACTGCCCAGTGCCATTACCAAGACGTGGCTCCGGTAACCTGTGTTTTCTACTTGCTACAACATTTTCTCCTCCTCACGTGGCATTTTTTTCTTGTTGTCCACTCTTCAAACATGGGACCCATCCTTGCTTCCTTTTAGACATTGTTTAGAGGTTAAAACAATCCACTTTTTAATGTTTTAAGGCAAAAACATTTCCATGGCATGTAATAAATTTTAGGTTGTATTTTGCTTGTTATTATGTCCTTCATTCGCATGTCGAAGACGGAGGGCGAGGTCCGGGGTTGGCAGGAGGCTAATCCCCCCTCGCAAGAAAAACAAACCCTTGCTAAAATTTGATGTCGTTTCCAATGAGTAGTCACACAACACCCTTTGCACCCATTTCGGGCATTTTTTTAATGTGTTTGTAGTGTCTAGTGCATTTTCCATCAGTTGCGGGAACTGTATTTATGCCATAACTTTTGACTCGCTGCTCGTTTTTGAGCGCTTCCTTGGTCAAAGTTGCATGATTTTTCACACACTACGTGATGGCATTGCCAATTTTGTAAACACACTACTTTTATAAAGTGCCACATTCTGGGGGGTTGATTGTACTCTTGGGCCTACACACATGCAGACGCATTATCGGCCGAGTCCGACGTCTTGCACCTTGCATCTTGCATTTTTTCATCATGGAGAGTGCTCTTTCTAGACGTGAGCATCATAGGATCACTTACAGCCTCCGCCACTTCTCACCGGGAGAGAGACCTATTCAGCCTGGCGTGCTTCCATGGAACATTACTTCGCCTATGAGGGTCTTTCAGCCTTCTTACTTGGGCCAGTTCCTGCACCCACTGATCATCATCATCTAGAGGACTTCCTCAACACTTGTGACCATGTCTTTGGTCACATGATGATGCATGTCTCTCGTTCTCTCTGGTTTCACGTGGCAGACTCAGATCCACCTCACCATGTCTGGAGCATTCTTCAGTCCTTGTATGGAAACCCTTCACATATTGTCGCCATTGTTGCTGCTTTGTTGATTCAGTTGTCTCCTCTTGTTCTTCATGTGATGACATTTCCACGACTGAGAGGATCGCTTGGTTCTACTACTTGATGATGAGGATTGTGCATCCAATTCTGATGTTGAGAGTACTACAGAGGACTCTTCTCCTCTTTCTCTCACTATTCTAGACATTATTGTCACCCCCACATCTCATCAGATATCGAGCAGTCTCATACTCAGTCTCACACCATCATTACACCAGCCTCCTTTCCACTTCCAGTGTGCGAGGCCCATTTCACTCCTCTACCTTCATTGGATGACTCATACCTATCTGACATCGCTCTTCTGTTTGTTGAGCCCCCTCATTGGGACGAGTATCTGCTTGACCTTAGTCATCTTTTCACAGATTCCACTTGTGATGCTCTACAGGTTCCTCATCCATCTACAGGTGTTTTAGAGGATTTCATTATCTCCGTTGTTGGGAGTGCCCCTTCTAGGACTCTTACCACTTCCACTTTTCCGGAGACCTTCATTGATCCACCCTCAGTTGTGGATCCATTTTTTGTTGTGGAGGATGTTATCTTCCCTTCACATCACATGGACATCCTTTCGTGGGTGTTCCTCTTCACTCTGACAGTTCTACGCACGTGGCATTACCTTCAGTTCCTTGGCACTCACTCGCTATACCTATGTCACACTTCCGTGCACCAAACTCAGAGTTCTTCATGTTGCTGCCTTCAGTTTCCTTTGTGGAGTGGGTGGACTTCCAGCACGTCATTTATGTCCTTCCTAAGGCGCAGCACACACGATTAAATTACGGGTGGCTCTTCTTCAGTCCAGAGGTAGAGGATCTCGTCATCGACATTCTTCTAAGAGACATCCTAGAGCTACAGAGTTCAGATCCATCCATGGCATCTTCTGTATTCCTCTCGTCTCCTCTTCTTCTCTCTTCTTCTTCTTTCCGAGAGATTGCCTCTTTGTACATGGGTACCCTTTCAGGCTCGTCTATGGCCGGGACCCATATTTGGCATCTTTCTTAGATTAGAGAGTGTTTTGTTCTCTTGTGGTGGATGTTTTTCCCACTGGGTTTTCCTTCACTGCTTGGGACTTCTTCTTGTACATGGGTGCCTCATCAGGCTTTGTGCCAGGACCCATTTCTCATTTCTGACTTGCCACCTCATCCTAAGTTACGATGAAGGGGGGGTGTTGGTGTAGGTGGTATACTTATTCACTTATTTAGTGTTATTCCACCTCACCAGGTGAGTCATCTCACTTAGGTGGACATGGATCTAGGTGTCATCTTAGTTATGATAGATTCTCTTCTAGAATCTGTCATATGTGTAAGTGTGTCATAGGAGTTACATTCCCATTTGGGAAAGTAACTCCTCTTCTCCATTATGGAGGAATCTTCTCTTACATGGGAGTTACACATTCACTCCCCTATATGTACACCATCTCTTTTGATCTATGTCAAGCCAATACAAGCTAAGCTAAGGCTTCCATTCCACTCCACTTTTCGAATCTTGAGCTCTCATATGCATGCACATTGCTTTACAAAGCTTGCTTGCTTTAATCTCGCAACTCCTACACTTTGGTGAAGTGCAACTATTCGATGCTCGTGAATTCCTTCTAGGTCTTCGTCCTACACTCCTTGAGTCTTCATTTTTACTCAAGGAAACCATCTACAAAATTTACTTCCACGAGTCGGTTCATCGAATCGAGCATATTAAGCACTTGTCATTAAAATGAGGTGCTCTTAATTAACTGTCTCAATAAAAGAACTCGCTTTTATGAAACGTTAATAAATTGAGATGGACATCATCTACGAATTAAGTGTTGATAAGGATGAACAACTTAACAACCCAATCCCCTAATAACCATCACAATCAGAAAAAAATATTTACTAACTTTCTCCCAAATAATTACTACCAGAAGTAATTTCCTTTCAATAGTTCAGATTAAAAACATTTGAAAGAGCTAATACACTTATGTATATAATGTTGATCTAATGCAATTACTATCAATTCCATTCCATTATAATAGTTGAAATTTCAAGAGATGAATTTTAATTAAGAATTCAAATAGAACTACTTTCCTTTCATACTACTCATTTAATTTCAAGCAATCAAATGCAGAAGAGAAAGTAGTCATTCACCATGAAAACACTGGTGTCATTTCTCAAAATTCAACAAACAACATAATACTTCTTTCAAATCTAAAAAGTAACAAAACAACAATTAAATGCAGATGCTTACGCCTAAGGCAATAAGAAATTCCTTCAATATCAAATATAGAATTTCAATTGGATAAGAGAAGAAATAATCATTACTTCCAATTACCCATCCAATATTCCCTTTCTTTTCATCACAACTGCACTGGATGATTTAAACAAGAAGTGATATCAATCAATGATAACAGCCAAGGAGAGAGAAAATAAAGTAAATAATCGAATGAAGGGAAGAAGAATCATATTACCTCTTCTCACTGCCAAGCCGAATATCAAATATTCAGTACAGAGCTGATCCAATAGGGTGATTCCTTCTGAATAGTCTATTTCGTATTCAAAACATACTAACTACCTTTCCATGAAGTATGCGAGAATTCATTTGCAGATCCGGTCCGTAAGTATCAATATCAACGGTACCTCTAAATAAAATCATTTCTTTTAATTTTTCACCCAAAGGACATTCTCATCCGAGATACAAACAAGTAAGAGTGTACGAGTAAACAACAAATCATGTTTTCATCGTAATAATAAAAGGATTCGTTTTCCAAACCCAAAGTAAGAACCATTTCAATTCGTTTTTAATGCAAGCGAAAAGAAGTTAGACTCGTAGTTTGCATGTATGTATGTATATATATATTCACTAAAAACAATCATTCCCAGCTAGGTCTGAAACAAGCAAGAATGAACAACCAACTATATGGCCATAATATCACTGTATTAAATAAATAACCCATCTTTCCAACCGCAAGAACAAGATTTTACTCTAGTACGGTTCTAATCGAACACCATGAAAATATTGGATATATAGTTCCTTTATTTATATATATACTTTTCAAAAGGATTCAAAGAAAGATAACAATACACTCTACTCACTCATCAAATAACCAAGTTCAGTGTTTAAATAATTTATTTCCCCAACAACCAGTCACGGCCTTCAACCCACATGGAGATATTGAATCATTTTTAACCAGCAAGGGTAAGACAATGGAATGAATTCGTTGTCCCGGGTGAAATCGTATTCTATGCAATGTAAAGCAACTAGGATAATAACTCACACAAATAGTTTCATCAAGCATTATCACGAATTTTCCAAATCATTTACATGCACAAAACTCAGAAAAAATTATTCACATCGTTGGTACATTCATCAACTCAAACCCATAATGGGTAATAGAAACGAATACCCAACACTTTGTCAAAAAAAAACTCATATAACAAGGACATATTTCATTTCATTTACTCTTTTTGCAAGAAATACCAAATCGTATTCATCTCCAATGAGACATCTCAACCTGAGAAATCACATTAATTGTATCAACATTTTCATTTTACAAAAACATCCAACATATAAATATATGTTTATAAATATAATGATTAAAATTTATATTTAATAATATTTACATGTATATATAATATGTTTACCTTTTATTTTACATAAAAAAATCTTGCTAAAGACATTACATTTGACTATTTCTACATGGGAAAACATATATAATTAAAAATATATATCAACGTGGAAATCATATAAACAATGAACATTGAAATAATTAGCCACGATTATTTATTTCATATTAAAAAAATCATTAAAGGAATTCAAAATGATTACCTAAACTATACTAAATCAAACCATTACAAATATTTTTAAAAATGAATATGAGAACTCGTGTTTTGTAATTGGGGAGAATAGCCATCACTTTCGGAAAAAAATCGCAGAAAGGAGAACAAAAAATCCACAAAACATAACCAGAGAGAGACATAGAAGGGCTAAAAATGGAACCCATTTAAGAGAGATAAATACAAAAACTACGATAGAACATAAAAATTATGTTTTCCGAAAGAATAAAAACTATAAAGGGGATTGTATTTTCTTCGGTTAGGGAAGAAAACAAAAGTATGGTTTCGTAAAGAGAATTGAGGTTTGACAAGGAGGTGAAATGGCATTGAAAAGGCGGTGGAGGGAAAGGCATGGCTAGATTGCAATGAAAAACACAAGAACTAGGTGAATATAGAGTGACTGAAAGTGCCCACCATCAACTAAGGTACACATACAATAAAATAGATGCTTTTGATAAATACCTATTTTAGTAGTATCTAAAATTATTATGTGTTTGATAATGAATGTAAAATATATTTATCCTCTCTCAAACAAACTATCTGTGAGATTCTATTCGCAACCTATTTTTCTTTCCTCCTTTGAGCTCATCCTTTGTGTGCCTCCTACTATGAAATTGAGATTTATAAATTATAGTTGGGATTCTTACAATTAGACCTGTAATCTATCCACAATCACTATTTTTTGTCTCCTTTGTGCACCCACAAATGATATTATAATCATGGCGTCAATGTTCCCTTGCAAAAAATGACCAGGATTCAAACACTCGGTCCAATAATGTAGATCTTGCGTGTATGTATTGTATTCTCGATTTGAAGAGTTGCTTTCTGCGATGCTGAAATAAAAAAGAATCCCTAACATATATTTATCTAGGGAATGTAATATTTTTTACAATATATTCAACGAAATAAATTTCAAAAACTAAAAAATGGCGAGATAGGAAAATTTACAATTATGAATTTCCCCTTCGTAAAGCGAAAGTGTGGGATATTGAAATTTAAAATATTCTCATTTAATGCGGGGATTTCACATATCAAAATTTTGATTTTTCCCTCATTAATATCCACATTTAATTATGGGGATGACAAGAGATAGCGGAAATCAAATTTATAAATTTTATTTTAGAAATGAGTGGGACAACGGAAAATATTTCTTTTTGAACTCGCGAGACAACAAAGATTAATATAAGCATAATAAAAAATAATATTTTACACAATATAAGTAAACATTTCTAAAAATAATCTTTCTATACTTGTTGTTCCTTATCATTTTATTGGAGGTGACTTGTACAAAATGGGAAGAAATGAGGTTTTTCACCGATGTGTTCTCGAGCATGAATGTGAAGCCATTATGGAAGAGGCTCATGGTGGGATAATAGGAGGATATTACGCAGGTGCTGCTACATCACACAAGATCTCGTATGGCTAGAATTTGGTGGGAAACATTGTCTGACAAGGATACCATGGAATATGTGAAGGCATGTGATCATTGTCAGTGCCTTGGGAAGCCTAGACATAGAGACAAGATGTCGTTGTGACCTATAACAAGTGTTGAGCCTTTTGAAAAGTGGGCTATTGAATTTTTAGGAAATATTTCCCTACCCACACATAGGACATGGGTGCGTTATAGTATCACCATTGCATACTATTTGATAAGGTCCGCAGAGGCTATGCCTATAAGGATTGTAAAATTGCCACAACATCATGATTTTTATGGGAGAACACAAAATACTTTAAATAAATATACTTGAATTAGGTGTATGTTAGTTTTTGGTGCTAGATGGCACCATGTTTCCGGTTACCTCAATGGGAGTAGTATGAATCCCTACTATAAATAGAGATTATTTGTGTTTGTAATAAGGCAATATTTCCATTTAAATGAGATTTCCCTTTCATGTGTTTCTTTACGGTTATTTATATTCTTTGTTTTTGTTTCTTTATTAATTTTAATAAGCGCACTTGCATGCAGGAAGATGATTACTATCTTTTGAGATCATGCAGAGAGGACTGCACATACTATTAGTGTTAGGTGAACCAAGTAGTAGGTGTGTGAAAAAGGAATCCATTGGTGTTGATATTGATATACAAGTTGGCGCACTTGGGAAAGTTAACAAAGGGTACATATATGAAGGAATGAAGTAAGAATGTTCTCGAAGGATGCACACAAGAGAAAAGTGTTACAGTGCTAAGGGTGATGGTTATTAAAAGGAAATTTCTCGATCGAAGACCACGCAGGAAGAAGGATCACGTAGTGTAATGTGAGGTAGGAGAAGGCATGTTGAACTAATTTTTACATGACACAAAGGATTATGTACTACGATGCACGAAGGTGCATGTAAGGAGGTTTGTGGATTATAAATTAGTACGGCACGCGAGGGTTATGACTACAACACGTGAAAGGAAGTCGAGTGATAAAGAAAAAAGCAGAAAAGATATTTTTATTGGGAAACTAACTTAAAAGATTTAAAGAAAGAAAAATCATTTTGAAATCATAAAAATTAGTGGAGCACAAAAGGGTTATAAAAGGGGAAAATAGAGTTAATTTCTACATTACATTTAAGAGGACTTGAGTAATCGAGCTATGAGCGAATTGGTGTGACAAAGCGAGAAGAGTGATCGCAAACCATAATAGCGTGTGTAAGGTATTTTTTGTGGATCCTTGTGGAAAGAAATAATTTATAGCCAAAGGTTGAAGTAAAAAATGAAGGCATGAGAAAAAGGGGCTTGTAAAATTAGCTAGGGTTCACAACAGTCAAGTATTGAGGTAAGACTAAGTGTTCTCAAGAAAATTATCTACGGCACAAAGTTGAGTGAGTAATGGCACCAAAAAGGACAACTACAACATGCCAAGTGGGAAGGAGAAAACCTCACATGAATAGGGTTGAGGTTGAAGTCATGGAACCTTTAGAAGATATCTACTCAAAATGCAATACCCTCCCTGGAGTGTTTAGGGTCTAGACAAGGAAGTCACAGATCACAAAGTGTAAAATTAGTGAGTACAACCATAGGGCTCCAGGACATGAAGTGAAGTTAAAGGAGGAAATTTTCAGGAAATATCAGGGAAAAATGAAGAAGAGAAAGTTTTGGTAGATGATTAAGTAAGGAGAAATTTGGATAAGGTACCGGTCCTCTAGTTGTTATAACTTCCTTTCTTCACGCAATCTATACATTTATTCTAGTGGCTCACGTCTAGGGTACATGAGGCTTACTTATATTTAACAAGATTAAGGATACAAATCAAAACCCATATCATTGAACAAGTCACGGAGTTTGAGAAGCACATGGAAGGACATGGAATTAGACTTATGTTCCGATGTAAAGATCGATGAATTGGCCATCAAGCTACAGTACAAAAAGGGAGGAAGGGCCATGAACATAGATAAACATACCGGCCCTCAGAACTAGGGTTACATTCATGATCGTGAGTTGTAAATTGGGTGGTTACGAAGGTGGATGGATGTGAACAAGAAGTTCTTATATATTACTCACTGAGAATCGCCCAAAAGACTCAATACAACATATCACAATACATTGCTAATGGGATCATAAAGGATGCCAAGGCATAAAATTAAGAGGGAGAAAATATCTCTTCGGGATCAATCCTGCTACTAATTGTCTTCTAATAAATTAGAGTTCCAGATGGTTCGAGATGAGGACATGTGGATTTACCCACCAAGTAAACAAGTCCCCTATAGTTTAGTTCGTTGGCTACACTTGTGATGACACAATCACTAATGTATATAAGGAAACAATATATAAGTGGTATAACGAGTTGAACGTATAATTTGAAAATGAATGGAGCATCCCATGTGAATTACTAGAAGAGGTTAGAGATCAGTACAAGTTTGCAGTAAT